>OY282642.1:54578106-55205606 GCA_958299015.1 Tetanocera ferruginea | reverse complement strand
TTTTTGGGGGAATTTTTCTCGTTGAAAAGTTTTAAATTTTTCAGGAACATTACCTCTATCAATTGCAGAAAAGGATTGCCTGCCAGGAAGCGAACGAAAATATTTTTTCATATAGGTTTCATCATCCATGATAATGCATGTGTTCTTATTGGTCACAAGATGATTATATAATTTTCGACTTCGCTTAATTGCAAATGACTTTCTATTAGATCTTTGCTTAATTCTTAAAATTCTAACGTGGTTGGTAATAATTTTTTTTTTGCCAGATCACGTAAGGATAGCTAAGAATTTTGTTTCATACTTCTTATGACCTTCTTCTCCAATTCGTTGTCCCTTCCAGTACTTTTTTACCCGTGCCTTTCTTTCTCGAGACGGATTTGAGTTCTAAGAATCGAATAACTGTTCTTCGAGCGGTCGCGTAACTGGATTTAGCAATTGTTTTTTAGGAAGCGTTTTAATTGCTTAAGTAAATGTGCACAACTTTTTCGCGCGGACTCTTTCTTGAAAATACGACATCTTCGGGTTGGAGAGTTCAATAAGACTGATACATGGATTGAATAAATTAGACATATTGACAAACTGAATTACATAAAATAGATTACATTGGAATTCGTAACTTGAGAGAGAAATCAAACGGAAAATTTTATGTACCATGTCTTAAGTATTGTTTATTAAACCCCCACGCATACTGCGTAAAGGGTATATTAATTTTGTCACGACGTGTGTAACGCCCATAAGGAGGCGTGGTAGGTATAGAAAATTATATATATTCTTGCTCAGCATCACCACCTGAGTTGATTTAGCCATGTCCGTCTGTCTGTCCGTCTGTCTGTCTGTGGACACGATAACAGCCGTAATATTCAAGCTATCGTAATGAAATTCGATATTTAAGCTTCTTTTAAAAAAACTAAGATCAAGTTCGAGAATGGGCTAAATCGGATGAAAACCACGCCTACCTCCCATACAACCCCAATGATGAAAACTCCACAAAGAAACTAATATTTACGCTACAAAACTTAAATTCGGTATTTGTATAGTCTATGACAAAACTCAGGTGTGCTAGAAAAATGGGCGTCATCCACCCACTAACACGCCCACCTCCCATACAATCCTATTATTGAAGCCTATGTATAGAGGCTTGTGTCGAAGCTATAAAAGTAAAATTAAATATTTATTATTTTTATATAAAAAGTAAGACGTGAGAGAAAAATGGGCGTAATCCATCCACGAACACACCCACCTCCCAAACAACCCCAAAACTGAAAACTATATAAAAAGGCTCCTGTCGAAGCTACAAAAGTAAAATTAGGTATTTATTCTTTTTATAATAAAACCAAGATGTGTTAGAAAAATGGGCGTCATCCATCGATGAACACGCCCACCTCCCTTACAACTCATAATATTTGAAACTCTATAATCAGGCTGATATTTAAGCTACAGATCTGAAATTGGGTATTTCTGTATGTATATTATATCGTGTTAGAGGCGTGTTAGAAAAATTGGCATCAACCACTCAAGAACACGCCCACCTCCCATACAATCAATAATTAAAAACTTTATAAAAAGGCTTGTCTTTATTTTGTAGGAAAACAATTTGATATGAATCTATTTTAGACGTCATCAAAATAGTAAAATTCTTTGAAATCTCATATAAAAAGAGCTGCAATTTAAGATTTGTACCACTGCGAATCACCTGTGGGGGTATTTTAACTTCGGCCAAGTCGAAGATATACCTTACTAGTTTTCGTT
This sequence comes from Tetanocera ferruginea, assembly GCA_958299015.1. NCBI lineage: Eukaryota > Metazoa > Arthropoda > Insecta > Diptera > Sciomyzidae > Tetanocera > Tetanocera ferruginea. The sequence goes on along the minus strand of OY282642.1, from coordinate 55,203,857 downwards.
AAATTTAATACAATACATATTTACTGAATTTCTTAAAAATTCAAATGCCTAAAATATGCCAACATTTTTAATTAATTTGAATACTTGCGATGTTCTGTATGAATTAATTTGTTCGTTTCACTACAAAGAATTCCATTCATTATCATGGCTAAAAACCACTTCATCTCATACCACACACGAAATGGCAACCATCGTTACCACTTTGTCGTCCGTCGTTTCACCAGCGTCCATTTTTGATGTGGGAGCTTGTATTACTTGTAAATTGCTTTCTAGATTCAATATGCTGCTGTAGTAAAGGAATGGAAAAAAAAAAAAAAAATTACCACACAGCAAAAATCCCTTGTCGGCATCAACACACCAAGACTGTCAGTAGAAAAAAATTAAAACTCGCAACAGAGTCGAGTCGCTGGCGTTAAGATAAAAGATAAAAAAGACGAAAAAATAAAAATACCAAAAAAAAAGTAATGAAAATATATTCATAAAGATAGCGCAGGATGTAGCGCTACGTTATATTATGTGTATGTGGTGGCGTTGTTGGCAACTCTGGCAACAAATAGCAACTGAAAGTGTTGAAATAAGACTGCGAAAAAAGCAACACCAGAAGCGAGAAGATAAAATAAAATAAACTTCAAGTAAGGGCAAAGCTGATGTGTGTGTGACTAAAGAGTGCTAGTGTGCGTTTATATTGTATATATATATATATATATATATATATACATATATATGTATATATTATTTATAAGCGCAGCCTTGTCTTTCTTGTGCTATGACTGACACTGTGTGTGTGTGTGTTTGTCCATGATTTTTTTTTTTTGTTTTTTATGTGCGTTTGTTTAAGTATCTCTTAGGCGTCAACGTGACGGCAATGATGACATTTTATCTACCCACACTATGACACAATTCTACCACGCTCTGGCAAACTGTTGATATCTTGTTGTGCTGCATACTTTTAGGGTCTGACTGACTAGCTGACTGGTTGCGTGCTGACAGCCCAGCAACCATGACATATGGCGAGGGAAATATTTCGGATCTTGTTGCTATGTAAAAATATTAATAGAAAAAAATAACTGCGCTGATAAGCATTGAAGTGATTAATAGTTGAAGTGTTGGAAGAGAAGTGTTGAATATGAAACGATTTTATGTATATTTGAGTCGAATTTTGTATGTTTGATATTTGAGTTTTGATTAATTGTCTGCTTTTGTCGTAAAAATAACCGAGCATCATTTATTGCCTGATTAAATGCCAGTCAGAGTTGCTATTTCAAAAGCCCACAAGTATGCAATAAAATTTGTTTAAATTTAAATTCTTTAAATATTTTGCAAATATTAAATCAACAAATTAAATCCATGCAACACATTCTTAACTTAACTCTAGGTAGCTCTGGGTAGCAGCTTGTAGCGCTATCAACACCTTCCGCTATTTTTGAAGACTTTACCTTCTTTTTCTTCTTCTTCCCTGCACACAAACATAGACATGTCTTAAGCTTGAGTGGCAAGAAGGAATAATAACAAAAAAATAGCGAAAAATACCCCAATTTTGTCATTTTGCGGGTTGTGAAAAAGCGTTTTGCCTGCCATAGCTTCTAAAATAAACATTAAAATGCCAGAAGGGAAAATGAAGATACAAACATCACATTAATACGTGATGTTGCGACATTATTAGAAAATGTTGGTAACAACAGAGTGAGTGAGTGAGTTGAACGTGTTGTCATCCGGCCATCTTCGTTAACCATGTGTTTTCGTCGTTGTTGTTGGAAAATTCTACTTGGAATTTTTTTTTCTTTTTGCTTAGCACTCGATAAACTCATCGCAGCCATATCAGGTCATGAAAATAGCTCTGCGTCTCTTTGTGGCTGTTGTAATGTTTTAATTTTTTTTGCGTTGTCGTGAGGTACCCTCTTATATTTCTTTATTTTCTTTTTTCGTCTCTTCTTATCGACTGTAATTTGTCGCAATGTGACAAATATGTCGATTTCATGTGTCGCTAGTGGAGTTGCAAGCGCTACAAGCAGCAGTTTTGTCTTAATAGTCATAAAATGTGGCATACATAAAGGCTTGTGACTTAATCTTATATTGTATTTTGATATTTTTTTTTTCGTCTTTGGTACAAGATTTTTCAAACAAGCAAAATATATCGATTCAACATTTGGGAAATAGATGTAAAATTCTTCTTTTAAGAAATTGTAAAGTAATGCATATTTTTAGGATTGACTGAAGTTGTTAAAGTATGTTTTCTTCTAATCGACTTTAATATAATTAAATTTGCTTAATATTTTGTTTCGAAACTTCGCTAATAGAAATGAAATAAAGTTGCATACATTTAGGTCTGACATGTTTTTTATAAAGCTGCCTCTGACATTAATTTAATAAAAGTTGTCTTATATGTCGACTTATATGCGCTGCCAAGGTAAAGCTATGGACAACAGTATCTGATGATTGAATGCATACCTTTTGGCAATTTTCATCTATTATTTTTCAAAAATATACTTTTTGCCGTTAATAGCTTTTCCCTTTAATTTGTAGCATTTTTTTGGCGCTATAAGATACATTTTTTGTTTAATACTTAAACTATATTACATACATTATGGCTGAAAAGTAGATTTAGTGCTTTTTTTTTTCTCTTTTCTTTGAGAAAAATTTGATGACGATCGCCTTATATGTTGTTGTGGCATATTCACAAGTGTCGCGAGTTGAATTAAAGCACTCAAAGAATCAGCTTAAGTTTAAATGTTATAAAATATTGCATATTTTTAGGAATTATTCGCCCTTTTTGGCAATTCTAAGTTGGCAAGAGTTCAGGAGTAACATGTTGCATATTCTACAAAATAGTACTTCTAACTGTTGCATATATTTAGTCCTTCTTTAACTTTTGCTTTTCGAATGAATCACGTTTATTTGTCTGCCTGCACAAACTGTTATATATCTACAAAATATTGCATACATTTAGGCTTAAAATTTTCTCTTGTTCAAATTTACTTTTAAGAATATATTTGAATTCAGCTTTTTGTGTTGAATATGTTACATATTTTCAGACTTTCAACTTAATTTTAGTTGAGAGCTTTTTGCATCAATTGCTAAGTTTTTGCATCAAGAGTTCATGAGCAGCTTAAATTTTTGTCAAAAATATTTTGTCAATGTGCAAATTATTACATTCTCTTACTTTTATTTAGTTTATTATATATTTTCTATATATAGTTGCGTTCAAAATAATAGTAGTGCCAAATAATAGTAGTACTCAAGCCTTTTTTTACTCGCCACGACTGTTTTATACCGTTATATGGTGAGTATACAATCTGGTGATCAGATCCTGTAAACAACAACTTTTTGTTGTTTTTGTAAATTCACATTTATTGCGAAATGATGTAAAAAATTTGTGCGGTCAAAAAAATAGTAGTGTTTTATTAATACATACAAAGCATTGAAAAATTTCTCTAAATTATATTATAAATACCCAAAAAAAGTAAGTATTGATATATTTTCCCTCAATTTATATACAAACAAAATTTTGTTGTGACGTAGCATGCTCGGCGCCCGGGTTCGATCCCCAGTCGCGGCGAAAAGTTTTTTCAAATAAAAAAATTTTTCTGATCGGTCACCACCTCTCTGCAGACAATGGCAAACCTCAGAGAGTAAATAATGTGGGTCAACATTTAATAACACACACAACACAATTGATCATAAGAAGCTCAGTCAAAGTCCTTTCAAGGGCTGAAATGGCCAATTTTGTGTGTGGGTGTGATATTGTGTGGGTTACTGATAGTAAATTTTTCTCTCACAACTCATAAGCCCGGTAGACAAAATTATTGGAACAATTCAGAGAAAATTCTTTAAGTTTTTGAAAATTTTAGATTCTTACTCTTCTTTTATCAAATATTCTTGGATAGCACAGTTTTGTTTATTTATCTCTTATCTCTTCTAAAATATGTCATTTTTGTAGAGGTTGATTTGAAAATATGTATAAAAAAAAAAACTTCTAAAGGCGTGCATAATTTAGTATCCGCCCCGGATGCCACCAACTCTAGCTACGCCACTGCAACTTAGTTTTAATTACAAGAAAGAATTACATTTTATCTGAACTGTGAAGTTAATTACCAAATTTTTTGTAATTTGTTAAACTTTTTACAGTCACTATATTTTTGACCGCTCTAATATGACGCAAGTGGCAAATATTTAAAGTTATTTTGATCTACTAGCTTATTTTAGTTCAAAGTTTTTGTTAAATAAATTATAAGATGTGGAGAATGTGGGCACTGCTATTATTTTGATCGCAGCTGTATAGTTTAACATGACATACTTCTAGGCGACTCGCTTAAATGTATGTCTATAATTTATATTCTTCCTATGTTTTTGCACATTATTTGCTGCTTAAACCAGACAACGACGCTTGCTTACCACAAAATGTGATGAACGCTAAAAATAAAAATGTCACCGAGCTGTTGTTGTTATTATTGTTGCTGCTGCAACTGCTGTCATTCTACCAAATAAGTATTAAATTATGCTCGGTTGTCGTCTATTCAATTTTATTCTTATTTTGTTTCTTTTTCTATCATTTCTAGACCCTAGATAAATACGTGCTGCTGCTGCTGCTTGTCTTTAATATCTTTGCTAGTTTCCTTTTGTTGCTACCTACCAACCCTTTTTCTATATTTTTTTTTTATTATTTTTTTTCTCTTCCATCTTTCACTTTCCGGTATATGGAGTGTGAAGTCATGGCTTTATAATCAACATCATCATCACTCAGCTTCATCACCAACACAGCCTTAAGCATTCATTGCTGTGCTGCCTAAACTGTGAAGCAATGTTGTTACCCTTGTATTTTCCTTCATTACTCCACCATTGCTCTTCCACTTCATTTCCATCGAGAGAGTGTTTAACAACCTACTTTTAGTACCCGGTTTGCCCGACACCCGGCTCTAGTCACACAAAACATAAGTTGTACAAAATTAAATTGACCGAGAGTGCTTAAAGTTATTAAGGATCGAATATGTGTTGAATGCCGAACGCACGACTGCACGTCTTTACTTCGGTCGTCGTCGTCGTTTTCGTCATCGTCGGACGTGCTCGAGAAATAGTTTGGTTTTTTTGTTGACTGACCCCTTCTCCCCATTCTTGTGTTATTCAACAAGCTTTTTCTCGTCTTTTTGCTAACTTAATGTTGCTCTCACTATTAGTGTGTGTGTGTGTGTATGTGTTTTGCCTGTGTATTTGTGTGTGCTGAACCTTTTCTTTATTAAAAGCAGCTTTTTAGGAGCTAGCAAAAAAAAGGTCTTGGCATCCAATGTTTATAGAGTGACTCAAAAGACAAACATTCAAAACACGTATGAAGCAAAGAGGAGAAGGAGTTCGAAGCGGTCGGGGTATGCGTGGTTAAGACGGGCGGGGGCAGTAAGAGTGCAATGGAGAGCCTGGCAATTTGTAAAGTGTAAATTTAGCAAAATTGTGTTTTTTTTTTCTTGTACATGACAAATTTCTTTCAAATATGTTTGCATGTTTGTATGTGCATGTACGTCCTTTCATTCGTCCGTCCGTCTTGTGTGTTTGCTTTGCGCCTTGCAAGTGCTAATCAAGCATGAAATAAAGTAAATTTGTATGCTGTGTGCTGTGCTGATGACTCGTATTCGTATGTCTCGCCATGTTTCAGTTTTAATAATGTTTACATAATATTTTGCATAGTTTTAGACAAATGAAATATGTTGCAATAGACACGTGTGGGTTTGCCTGTGCCTGTGTCCCTGTGCTTCATAATTTGACATCAGTAGTAATCAAATTAGTCAAATTGATTGCATATTGCAAAAGTTTGCAAAAATTGTTGCATACTTTTTGAGAGCGAAGCAAAAAGGAGCATAAATTATGGCTAACATTTTATGTAAATTATATTCGGGTCAAGTTAAAGTCAACCATGTAAGGCTCAAAACTTTTAATAACATCCATTGAAAAAACACGGTATGAATTTTCATGTAGCATAATTTTAGGCCTGACTTGTAAAACATCATATTTAATGCTTGTTTAGATACTCAAAAATAAAATTTAAATTCTACCATAGCGCTTGATTATGAGCATATTTGATTTAATGGTGAAGTAAAAACAAAAAGTTGGTGCATACTTTAAGGCGAATTGTTTTTGATCAAATTGCTCAATGAAATATATTTTTTATAATTCTTTTTAAAAAAAACTTTTACTATCTAATCAGCCTTGATTACAAATCAACCTTGATTTATTTACAAACAAATTTTATGGCTTATTGTAGCATATTTTAAGGCTTTTTGTTTTATACTTCCGCGAATTCAATAACATCAAGTGTGATGTTTTGATTCTTATTACAGTTTTTTATTTATGTTTCTACACACCATGAACCTCCATTTTTTCGATTGAATAAAAACTAATTTTGTCAAAAATCATGAAATTTTCGTGTGATTTTTTTTTTTATAAACTCACTAATTTTTTTGAAGTTAAATTGTTTTTTTCCAATCGCTGAATTTTTTGAGTATTGGTTCAATAATCTTATAATGTTTTTTTTTTAAAAAAAAATCATTCTTTTGGGCGCAGTCAGTCGGCTAGATGGCGCTCCTTTAGGTCTTTGTTAATATTATTGATGATGATTTTGACGAGTTAATTTTCGAAAATTTAATACTGCTGCTAAGATCTAAAAGTGGTTTATATAATTGAGGGCTGCGATTTAATATTTTTGTCTTAAATTTATCTCTAAAATATAGTTACCAAAATGGCGGCTGTGCCTATACGTGGTAAGTGTGGCTTGCAAGCCAACGGAGCTGGGTTGCCTGAGTTCAATTCTCACATCTGACAGAAAGTTTTGTCAATAGAAATAAATCAAAGAAACAAGAACAACAATTTTGAGAACAAAAACAACAATTGTGTACAAACATGTAAATTGGTATCATAAAAAATTTCTTTAGTTTAAAATTGTACCCAATAAATCATAAAAAGCTCGGTCAAAGTTCTTTCAGGGGGCTGAAATGGCCACTTTTGTTTTAAATATATATGAAATAATTCTAGAATGATTAGCTATTTTTTGAAACAAAAATTAGTTGCTGCATACTTTAAGTTGCCGAATATTTGCTTTTCTTGTACATATCTAGAAGCTGTACAATCGCAAGCCTGCAAATTAGAGCTTATTTGTAGAACAAGAATTTTTTTGTTTACTTTTTGTAGCTTAAAATATTTTCATGCATACCTTAGGGAATAAAATTGCGTTCTATGTTTTTATAAGGATAGTTTATTGTAGCTTCTCTACAAGCTGCTAGTTGAACCTCGGATAGTAAAACAAAATTAAATTTGTTGCATACTGTTAGTTGCTAAATAAGTCGAAATGCATTCCTTAGAGTGCATTTTTTTTTTCTTAAACTACTTAAATAAAAAAAGTTATAAGCTACAGCTATGCGCAGAGAAATAGCACATTGCTTAGTAAACTTAAAAAAATTTTGATTTCTTTTTCATAAAAAAAAATATATTTCAGTCACAAAGTATTAATAAATAAATAAGGAACATTAACGAAAGTACAATTATGTCTGTTTATAGAAATAGAACACCTGAAGAAATTTTGTAAAAAAAATAAAAAAAAACCTATGGAAAAATTAAACTTTTGGTATTGCATCACTAACTTTATTTTAGTACTTGGATAAACGGTCCACGAATCTTTGTGGTTTTTTGGTCTCTACGAGTTTAACTTTCTACTCATTTTTAGCTTCTGCTTAAGCGAATTTTGTATCAGGCTTACTGAATACCAGCCCAAAGCTTGTCTGCATATTTGTATTTCTTTTTCCGATCGTAACTTTTACATCATGCAAAATTTCCAGCATAGAACTAAAATTTTTTCAGCAGCTTTTAAATTTTGACCACTCTAGCAGATTGTTTGGGATCATTATCGTACATAAAACTGCAATTCTCAAGCATAAAACGAAATGAGAATGGTTCCATCGTATTGTGGAGTATCCTCAAATAAGCAAATTTGTCTATCCTGCCTTCAATTTTTACCAATGGTCCTACAATATGGCAAAAAAATTACACCCCACACCATCAGCATTCCTGCACCGTGCTTAAATGATTTTTGGAATGAAATTCTTTGCTTTTTGGGTAATTTATTATTTTAGTTTCGCTGCTCCACAAAGCTATTTCTTTGAAAGAACTTAATTAGCCATATTGATTTATTCATTTCTTGAATGAGTGATCCATTTTTCTTTAAAAAGATAGTTTAAGCGAAAGACGGTGCGGAGTGGGCTACTCGAATTTTATGTTATAAGATAGCGTTAAAAGCAATTTTATAAAACTCCACATTATTTTTAATTTCAGTAGGGTTTTAACATTTTTTGAATAAGTCGTATATTATTTTTTTTTTAAAGTGCAATACAAGAAGCTACATGAATCACCTTGATTCTCCTTTTACCATTTCAAAAGAAAATCAATAAATTTTATGCATCACAGCAGAACCGAATAACTTTTACTTCAATTTTTGAATGTCGAATATAAACTGCGTACTATTGTTTGAAACCTACGTTAATTACTTCTCTGTAGATGCTTATTGCATTTATAGAAAGAAATGCCAACAAAAAATGAAAATAAAAATAAGATATTTTCAATGGCCATTACTTCACCAGTCAAAGATAAAGATCTTAATATATAAAAATCAAGTGTCACTTTCCACACCGTATATCGCTCAAACTGTTATATTAGGTTATTACAGTGCTTTTCAAAGTTTCTAGCATACACATCGGGAAGAAATGTTATACTGAAATTCAGTTAATTCATCTGATTCTTAATCTTCTACTACTTGAGCAAAATTTAACAAACAAATTGAAAATCTTGACATACTTCTAGGATATGCTAAAATTTAAAATGTGTATTTGTAATGGATTTTATATAAACTGCAAAATGGAATTAAACTGCAAACCTTCGAAAATTAAATTTTGTTGCATACTTTTGGTTGTTAAATATAAGGTGTTGCTTACTCCATGGAGTGCATTCTTTATTTTCAACTATATAAATTAAAATTAAAATTTGTAATGTAATAAAATTTCGAAACTTCTTCATGCATATTTCTTCTCATACATACTATTAAGGATAATTTATAATTTTGGCTGTTGTTATTTTCATTATTTGATTGTCGTTTATCGAGTCAATTTTGCTCATTTTTTGCTGATTTCAGAAGCTTTACTTTTGCTAAGCTTTTATTCTTATTTAAAATTTTTATCCTCAAAATTACTACATTTTATAAAATTAAATAATATTAAATTTCTGTCAAACTTTTAGCTGTTAAAAATAATTTATTAAGTCTACCAACAAAGACTACACTATCAAAGCCTCAAAAAACTTAAATGTTATTAATTTTTTTTTTTACTTTTACGCTTTACAATCAAGCATTCGTGTTTATCGCACGTTTTAGAGTTTTTGAACTTTTGCAAGCATTTCAATAACTCTTACATTTTCACATTCACAAATAAACAAACAAACCCATACATATCTATTGTCCTCCTTTGCTTGTAGTTCAAGCAATTATATTTAATGTGTCACTTGCAAACTTTTGTCATTCCAAATAATTTGCATACTTTAAGGCGCTGTAGCAATATAACTTTTCAACGCAGCTTGCTTTGCAATTCATTAACTTTTGTTTTAATTTATAATTTATATTCAATCACAGCGTCTTAATGTTACAGCTACAAAATTATCAGCTCTTGTTTTCTCTCTGTGAGAATGTGTGTGTTTGCGTTTGCGTTTGCGGGTGTGTTTATATTCAGCTTTAAACCTCATCTTCATTAAAATATTTTTTTTTTTTATAATTTGTGAACGCTGCCATCTACCTTATAATGCTGAATAAGAAAAATTTAATAATGCATTAAAATTTAGCATCGAGCATTTTTGCGGCTTGTTAAATTTTATATGCGTGTTGCTGGCGGAACTTCAGCACTCAGACAGAAGGTATGTTGCGTTCTGTCGCTCTTTGCAATTTTCTTTGGCCGTTTCCTGTTTTTCCTTGATCTACATTTTTGTTTCCGTTCCTCGTTTTCCAATCATCATCATCATCATCATCATCGTCATAGTCATCGTCGTGTAAATGTAGCTTAAATTAAACACCACGTCAGCGTCATTTAATTTCTTATAACTGCCAGTAAAAACGTGATGCTGCTGTTTCATACTTAAATATTGCTCAACGCACTTTCATGTATGAATTTTTATAACATATACAAGCATATTTTAAGGATTAAAGCTAATATTTTCACACACGTAATTGTTGTATATTTTGGGGCGTACAAAGTTGAATACTTTTTGTTTGCATTTAATTTACAAAATTGTGCGTAAAATTGCACAGTTTTGCTTTGCAAGAATAAATTATATTTTCAGGTTTTCATGCCGCGACTGGGATGACAATTAAGGGATTAAACAAGCAAAACTTTAAATATTTAAAGAACATCGTATACTTTTTAATATGCTTCTCTGACAATGTTGCAAAACTTACATAATTTTGATTATGGTTGTATAATAAAAGGTTGTAGAAAATTTAGTCCGATATTATCAAATTTTGCAAAAGCTTTATTAAATACATCAACCCTTCAGAGACAGTTGCTATGTGCAAAAAAAAACTAGAAGAAATTTAATTATTATTTTATTATTATTTGCTTTAGATACTAATATCACTTTAATACCAAAATATTGGTGGCCTTAGATCTAAAATTAATCATTTTTGTATTTCTTCTTGTTCATAAGATTATGATTTTATATTATTTTCTGAAACCTGGCTAACTGAACATCATTTTACCGCGGAATTGTTTAATGGTTCTCTCTTATCACGTGGGGGTGTGGTTTTGGTTGCGATCAAAAACTTATTCTCATGTGAACAATAACAGCTTCCTCATAATAATGCTTCTCAATCAGTTGTTTTCGACGTCGATCAGATCATTGTCAAACTTTCTATCTCGAATTGTGTTGAAGTTTCCATCATAATAAGCTACATTCCGCCTAGAAGTTCCTTTGAACTTTACAATGTTCATTTTGAAAATTGCCGATCAGTTCTCGAAAACCTTTCACCTTCTCAGCATTTATTCTTTGCTGCTGACTTCAACCTGGGAAGCATTATTTGGAAGCCAGATTATAACGAATCTTACCTTCTACCACTAAATGCTCATAGTCAGACCGAGGTTTTTAGTCAATATGATTTATTACAAATTAATAACTTTACGAATGATAAAAATCGTACCCTAGATCTTATATTTGTGGATAAAGAATTTATCGTAACACTAGATGTCCCGCTTTTACCAATTTTTAATGGCACTAATCTTCATAAACCTCTTCTTTTAGAATTTTCATTTTATCAATACCAAAAACAGGTCATTAATCACAGATCAACACTTGACTTTAATAAAGCTAACTTTGGTGCAATGAATGATTATCTGTCTTCAATCTCCTGGGAATTTATCTCTCGTGAAATTTACCTATCCACGGCATATGACAGCTTTTTATCAATATTGAATCACTCAATCTGTCAATTTATTCCCATTAAACAGTCGTTCAATAATAATAACCCTCCTTGGTTCAACAAGAGACTCGGCAACTTGAAGAACAAAAAGATCCTCAACTGAACAATTACTCAAGGAAAATAGTAAATATTTTTGGACTTTCATCAAAAACAAAAGAAAATCAAATGGCTCTATGTTTTATCTCGACTCCTCTACGGATAATACGAAAACTATATGTAACTAGTTTGCCAGTTATTTTATGTCTGTTTATTGCCCGGCTTCAAGTCCTGATCCGGTGTCACTTGTGTTAGCCCTACTGATATAGTCTTGAATCTTGGTGATCTATCTTTTTCGATTGATGACATCAAATCTGCTCTGTCTAACCTTAAAAATAGCTCAACGTTAGGCCCTGATGGTATAGCTCAAACTGTATTGAAAAACTGCGCCCTATCTCTGGCTACACCCCTTTTCTTGATATTTAGGAATTCTTTATGTTGGTTTCTAGACAACTGGAAACATTCTTACATCGTCCCAATCCATAAATCAGGCTTTTAACAGGATATAAAAAACTATGGACCCATTTTTAAACTATCCTACATCCCTAAAGTCTTCGACAAAATCATTTATGACAAAATGTCCTTTCATGTCAATAATGTTATATCCCCCCTACGGACAAAAGAACTGGTTCAGAACCTATCACGTGATAGGTTCCAAAGTGATAATGACCGGTCCCAATTCTACCACCAACATATGAAACCAACCGGTCCCTTTTACATGGCGTTGTCATTGACAGGGGTAAATTGACACCGGCTAGATACCTTTGGACCAATCCTAGAACCGGTTCAAAAATATATCGGCAGGTGTCAATTGACACCTCATAGATACCTTCGGACCTAATCAGTAGCCGGTCTATTTATAGAACACGGTACACTTATACGCAAGTTGTTAATAAAATTGAATCAACGTTTTGGAAATTCATGTTTAGTCGAGCTTGTTAGCGTTCCTGCTTAATACTCGACTGACCTGGGTCCAATCCCCGGCAAAATCAATAAATTTTTTTTATTTTTTACTGATTGACTGATGAGAAACCCTCATCTTCTAAACTTTTCCACGTTATTTTATTTGTTTTTTGGCTTATTTTTGTTAATAATAAAATACAAATAGAAACATGCACAATTGAGAATCAGCTGTTTTTGGCATTTTTTATCGTTCAATCGAATCGAACACAGCTAAAATCTAACTGAACGAATGTTTTTATCAAAACACTAGCATACTTGTAGGCATGTATCAAATTGAGTTTTGGTAAACGTAGAAAACAAGTTGTGTTTAGTTGCATTTTCTCCTGTTTACATTGTTTCTCAAGTTATAAGTTATAAGAAGTAGTCTATAAGAGTTAATGTCTCTGTTTGACGAAATAAATAAATAAATCAATAAATATTTTCCTTATTTGGAGGTATTTTTGCAGGTCGGAATATCTTGTTGATTAAACAACTTTTTCTCCTTCTACTACTTCTCATCAATTGGTATACATCTTTAAAGATGTCCTGTGTTTGGCAAGACAGTCTTCTCTTTCAAGCGAAGTCCTATGTAGCCACCTCATAAGCTTGTATTTTTTTCTTTTACCTGTTTCTTTCTAAAATTTTTTTTTAGAAAAAAAAGACCCATTTTTGCTCTTTAGCCCACTTTATACTTGTTTTTTTACACATACCTCTAATATTAAGGCAATACATTTTTTTTCTAATACCTATAAATTTCTTTTCTTATTCCTATTTCTATCCCCATTCCTTTTCCTATACCATTTCTATTCTTCTTCCCATTCCTATATATATTCCTAATGCTTATCCTTCTTCTGTTACTGTTACTGTTACTGTTACTGTTACTGTTACTGTTACTGTTACTGTTACTGTTACTGTTACTGTTACTGTTACTGTTACTGTTACTGTTACTGTTACTGTTACTGTTACTGTTACTGTTACTGTTACTGTTACTGTTACTGTTACTGTTACTGTTACTGTTACTGTTACTGTTACTGTTACTGTTACTGTTACTGTTACTGTTACTGTTACTGTTACTGTTACTGTTACTGTTACTGTTACTGTTACTGTTACTGTTACTGTTACTGTTACTGTTACTGTTACTGTTACTGTTACTGTTACTGTTACTGTTACTGTTACTGTTACTGTTACTGTTACTGTTACTGTTACTGTTACTGTTACTGTTACTGTTACTGTTACTGTTACTGTTACTGTTACTGTTACTGTTACTGTTACTGTTACTGTTACTGTTACTGTTACTGTTACTGTTACTGTTACTGTTACTGTTACTGTTACTGTTACTGTTACTGTTACTGTTACTGTTACTGTTACTGTTACTGTTACTGTTACTGTTACTGTTACTGTTACTGTTACTGTTACTGTTACTGTTACTGTTACTGTTACTGTTACTGTTACTGTTACTGTTACTGTTACTGTTACTGTTACTGTTACTGTTACTGTTACTGTTACTGTTACTGTTACTGTTACTGTTACTGTTACTGTTACTGTTACTGTTACTGTTACTGTTACTGTTACTGTTACTGTTACTGTTACTGTTACTGTTACTGTTACTGTTACTGTTACTGTTACTGTTACTGTTACTGTTACTGTTACTGTTACTGTTACTGTTACTGTTACTGTTACTGTTACTGTTACTGTTACTGTTACTGTTACTGTTACTGTTGCTGTGACTTTTAGTATTACTGTCACTGTTACTTGATAGCAAAAAATTCCGTTAATTTGTCATTTAAAATATCTTCATTTATATATAAAAATTTATGGATTTTAAGCTATTATTTATTTCATAATATTATTAGCTCGATTGCAAAATGTTTCGAGTGTCGGAATTGAGGAAAAAAGTATTTTGTATGATAATAAAATTTATAATTAATTTAAATTTTAGCAATAAATATCAGTGCCAAAATATATTGGCATTTATAAACTAAATTTTTATATCTATGTATCAATATCTACTGCAACATCTCTAACCTCATTCTTCATCTGTTTTTATTTTATTTTCATTGCAGGTAAGCCAAAGTGACTATGAAAGACAAGACGTCATCGTATTATTAGGTAAAACCATGAACAATTTTTTAATGCGAATATAATTTGTTGATTAGTGTGACGGCTTAAAACTAAAGATTTCTCTTAAGCAGCGCTCTATTCAGGCAGTTAAAATTTTTTTATATAAGCTTTACAGACGACCTCATAGATGCTTTAATAATAATATTTAAACACACATAAATAAAAAAATTCAATTGAGTATCTAAACTCAGTTTTTGTACTACTTGGCTCTAGAGTTAGTCCACAACATGTCCAGTCGTTGTGGTCTCTACTCAGTACAGTTGACGACTTATTTACAACATCATAAAAAATCATCCGAAATCAGGTCTCAGCTATTGACAAACAGTGTGTCAAACAATGCTGGCACATACCAGGTGTCACTATTTAACATTGTTATGGTTGTTGCTGTTGTTGTTGCTTTTTTGTTGCTGCACAGTGCCAGTTTTTAGTACATTATTGAACATTCAAAATAAGGCTTGGTGTGTTTGTGCTGTTTTTTTAGTTTAAATTAATTCATATAATTATCTCGTTTGTCACTCTCAAGTTTGTCTGTTTGTTTGTCTCTCGCTTCGTCAGTCAGTTTGTCAGTTATATTGTTCAGTCATTTTGATGTACACAATTTATGGAGGGTGGGGATGCCTTTGACGCTGTCCATCAATTAAATGCTATTCAAGTGTCGTTTGCACTCAATTTGGATACACTTCGATTTAATTTGCTTGCTTCAATTCAATTTTTCATTAGTTTAATTGTTTTGCATGGAATAATAATTGTTGGAAGGGTTCCAGCAAAATGCACATTATTGCTGAGGCCAATAAAAAAAAAAAAATGCTGTACAAAAGGTTGCCAATCTCACCTCGAAATTGAGTACGTGTTTGATATGATAGAATGTGAAATTAAATCATGAAGCAGTTAACCCAAATCTAGACATAAAACGCATGTTCGTACTGAAAAACACATGTTCGTGTGGAAATGCGTGAAAATAAAATTGTTGTAAATGCATTTTTTATTCCAAACCATCTGAAAATAATGCGAAAATGTGTTTAAATAAAGCAATAAATTAAGAATAAATGAACAAATTTTTTATAAATTTTCCAGAAAAATATATAAAAAAATGATGCTTAAAAGCATGGATTTGTCATAAGAATTAAATTCTAGACTTCAAAATTATGCTCTGAGTTGAAGGAATATTGTTTAAAAAGCTCTAAATGTGAATTGATCTGTAGTATTTGTACTCAACGTTATATATGGTGACCGTGGCATGCAGGTTAAGTGTGTGGCTTGACATGCTAGGAGCCCGGGTTCGATCCCCAGCCGCGGCGAAAAATTTTGTTCAATTAAAAATTTTTCTGATCGGTCACCACCTCTCTGCAGACAATGGCAAACCTCAGAGAGTAAATAATGCCATGTAAAGCTTCTTGAGAACATGAACTTTAGCCGTTCGAAGTCGGCATAAAACATGTAGGTCTAGTTCTCGGTCAGTTGTGTGCAAACATTTAATAACACACACAACACAATTGATCATAAGAAGCTCGGTTAAAGTCCTTTCAAGGGCTGAAATGGCCAATTTGTTTGTGTTTTGTTTGTTGTTATATATAGAGCAGGCAAGGAATCGTTGAAAGTTTGAATAGTTTAGTTCGGAATTATAAAAATAATGAAGATTTGAAATTTTGAGCTGGAAAACTTTTTAAACCAGCACCATTGATGATATGAAAAAATATGTATTTGCTGGTTTGCTAAATACTTATGTTGAAAACTAAAAAAATGTTAAGATTCCGAAAATGTTTAACTTCATTGCCAAGCTAATAGAACAGAAGGTAGAGGAGACATAAAGTGAGTTTCAGGACATCGCGAAATTGAGTTAGGAAAAGATTATTATAGCAGCAAAGAATAATAATAACGTTTTGGAAATTCATGTTTAGCCGAGCTTGCTAGCGTTCGTGCTTAATACTCGACTGACCTGGGTCCAATCCCCGGCAAAATCAATAAATTTTTTTTATTTTTTTTTTTTTGGTTTTTAAATAAAAAATTAAATTTTCAAGATGTTAAGCAAATTTATTTTTAAGGTTATTTTTGATTAAGCAGTTAATGAAATAGAATTAGAATTTAAATTTTATTATTTAACACAGCCAGGGTACGAACCCACGTCCACCGCGTGACAGTCTAGCGCACTTTCACTGAGCTATTGGTAACGATAAGATAAATAGAGCAAAACACATTTAAAAACTATTGGTACCGTTCTGAGTTAACTCGAACCTGTCCTGTGATAGGTTAAATAAGAACTATCACAGGACCGGTCACTTTAGGGCAATTGACCCTGCTTTTGCCGTAGGGATTGTATCGTGTTGTACAGTGTTATTTATAAAATTTAATTTAAATTATTTAACTCTTAATTGCACAAGTTATTGAAGTAACTGATGCGAATAAAATGGACGATTTTTTTGAAAGCTGTATAAAAATCGATTTAAATATCGTGCCGTGAAGTGAGTGCTCTTTAGGGCCAAATGATTTTTTGCAGCTTGTCAGGGTTTTGTTGAGCACATTTCACGAATGACAACTGCAGCAATTACAACAACAACAACAACAGCAACAACAGCAACAACATGTGCCAGCAGTATCATAACAACAACAAACTAAAACAACAATAAAACTTTTCAAAATCGATGACAGCAAGTTTAACGCTACCGCCACCAGCAAAAGAAACAACCATTCAAAAAGCAAGAACACGACACTAACACAATGACAGCAGAAAAAAAAAAAAAAAAAAAACAAAACAACGAAAACGCATACAATGAAGGTAATGTTAAACTATGCGTGCGAGAGTGTCTGCAACACATGCAGGATATAAAAATAAGAAAAAAAACACACACACACACACACACAAAAACGAAAACGAAGGCGTGATAAAATGGCAACGTTAAATGAAAAAAAGGTGGCAACTTTTAGTGTTTTTAAAAATTTTACATATGTTATCGACGACGTTTTGCTGCTGACAATATGTGCGCCATTATTGTTTTTGTTGTTGTTGCCAACAACAAGAAATTGACACACTTGCATGAAGCATTTCCGTTAATATTTAAAAGCTTTTGTCAGTAAAATGGGCGTTTCCGGGGCACTTTAGAAAGTTATGAAAAATTAAACAATATTTTTAGTAACCGATTCCTTCAATGTGCCGTTGAGTATTTCCGATTTTGATGACTTCCGGTAACTTAAAATACTGAATTTGCAAACAGTTGAAAAAATGCATTAGAAAGTTATTTTGTAAAATAAAGCGTTCTAATAAGTTCTTCTATAAAATCTACTTTTTGAGTTGACAAAACTTTAAAGAACACAAATTTAAAAACCTCGTTAAATTCAGTTTTAAAGCTAATTTTTATCAAAACCATGCAATGCTCTTTAATTGTGCTCTTTCTTTCTTATTTTTTGTTTGTTCTGTCAAAATAATTTTCTCACACTTTATTGTTGTGTGAAAAAATATTCAAGTTTTGATTTAAATAAAAAAAAAAAAAACAAAACAAAACAAGTATGACAGACAACCTGTCACTTAATGAACACTCAAAATAAAACGCTAAAGTAATCACCTCTACAGCATAAACGAAATTCATGTGACCAAAGTCAAGTCTTGGGGTCAACAGTTTTATTTCTCTAAAGTTTTGCAAAATTTATTAAAATTAGACAGGCAGAGTAAAAAACGACTGCGCAAGAAAACAAAAATCGTCCAGACTCGCTAAGCTCGTGGCTAATTCAATTTATTTAACATAAACAAAATAAATCCCCAACAAACATAATTAATGATGTTGTGCGAGCAAAAAAAAAAAAACAATACTGCTGAACACAAACTATAACTAGAGGAGGTACAACAACTGCACAGAACACAATAGCTTTAAGAAAAACAACAACATATCTGTAAACATTTTATTTGTTCATCTCCACTACCAGCATCAGCATCAGTTACAACCCACAATTCCCAACCGTTTCGTTGTAATCATTAATCTTTAAACACGCTTTTAGGCGCACAGCATGAAACTGTTCAGTTTTTCGCCAAATGTTCAACTTTAATAATTTTATTAATTGTAGCCTCTTCATATTTTTTGGTTTTTTTTTTGTGTGAAATTCGCTCTTCTTCATGGCATATAAAACTTAACTTTAACAGTTCTTTTGTTTTGTTTTCATACGATTTTAACTGTAAGCGTCAGAAAGCAAAAATAGAAAACAGTTTGTTTTTTTCTTTACTTTTTGTTCTAAACAATGAAAAATTGTTTAGCTACTTTGGTATGTGATATTTTGCATCTTAATTAAACAACAATATTATGTGTTTGTCTATCATTCCATGTTGGTATCTGAATTTGTTAAAATTTAAAAAGATATTGGAATTGAATTGTTCAGAAACCGAATCTACGCTAGTGAGTGAACCGGCGAAGTCTTTTCCAACAGCGCAAAGTTGTAAACAAAGGTACTCATGCTGTTGTAGGAGTTCGTTCTATAAATTTATAATAAGATATATAAAAGATTATATCTAACAAGTGTCAAGATTCAAAAATAAAATCAGGCAAATTCAGAATAAAAATTGAACTAATGAAAAAATTACAAAAATTATTGAATATAAAAAGTTACCATAAAAAATCCACTTTACTTTACTTATACAAGGACTAAGATTACAAAAAGATAATAAATTTTAAAACATGAACGAATACAATAATAATTTAAAAACTTAACGATTGTAAATGATTTTCGTAGTTTATTTGTCCGTTTTCATGAGAATCTCGGCTTGACTATTGCTCAAGTCAGGGCGGATCTTGACACTAACAACAAAAATATTATCGTTTCTACTCCAATATCTTGAAAATTTTTGACCAAAATTGTGGTACCATGAGAAATAAATTGCATAAACTTTTCACTTCAATGTTTTTAGTATTCACTTAGACATGGTTAAATGATACATTAAAAAATTAGGAAATTCATGATAGCAACAAGACTGTTTTGATCTATACTGTTTTGATCTTGACAGCAAATATAATGCTCAAGTCTACGCCTCAATAGGTCTTTCTCGAGAAAATAGATTTTGTATAGCTTCTCACAATTCTCTCTCAACTGAGCTTATTGATACACCAACCTATAAACTCTTCGATCATCGAATAATTATAGTTTGCTCAAAAAAAAGTTCTTGTATGTACAAAGGTACATTCCTCCCGGATTCAGTGAAATAACTTACAACAAGCTATATGAAACCCTGTCCTGCTTTTCTTCCACCCTAAAAGAAGAAAATATACCTTTTGTGACCGATAAAAATGAAAACTAATATCTTCTTGTTAACCTTTCTAATGCCATTGATTGCACATTATTTAGCACCTTTTATGGCAGAAACCTGCAGTAAGTTTCTTCTGTATACAATCAAAATGACGGATGGTTTAAAAATTGAATAAGAAAACAATACTTATTTGAAAAAAAGATCAACAAATTTTAATGAAAAAAAAAAAAAAAAAAATGAAATCAGAACCAAATGAGAAATATAAAATTTTAGTGTATAAAAGTGTAAAATAAAATAGTTCTTTAAAACATAAAATATACCATTGTAAAAATATACTATTTCCTAATAAAATAAACTCATATCAAAATAAAATAAAAAATGAACTTAAATTAAACATAAATAGCAAACTTAAAAAAATAACAATCTAATATATAAAATCAAATGTTTGTATGTCCGTCTGTCTGTTCCGTATAGGCTCGCGCACCAATGATCCGATTGAGCTGAAATTTGGACACCAAGTACCTTTCATAGTGAGAAACTGCTCCCAAAATAAAACATAAGCCATAAAAAATTCCAAAGACTTCCGCAAGAGGGCACTTTAAGTAGTGCGTTTTTAAGACTTAATTACTCCTTAGCTCCTGCACCGATTTCAATGAAATTTGGTATGAAGGTTCAATTGCACCCAAGATAAAGCATAGGTAAAAAATTGGGCGGAAGTATGTGGGCGTGGCACTCTATAATAACTCCTAAACACCTGGACTGATTTCAATTAAATTTGGAATGAAGCTTCGACTGCACCCAAGATAACATAGGCTATAAAAATTCCAAAGACTTTCGTGAGGGGGCGCTGTAAGTAGTGCGTTTTAAAGACTCAATAACTCCTAAACGCCTGAACCGATTTCAATGAAATTTGGTATGAAAGTTCAACTGCACCCAATGTAAAACATAAAATATAAAAAATTCCAAAGACTACCGAAAAAGGGCGCTTGATCGATTTTACTAAAATTTGGTACCTGAAATAACTTGACTCTACAACAGAATAGTTATCTGTTACTGAAAATTCTTTCGACAAAAATCAAGGAATGAGCCGAAGACAAACGAAGTCAAGAACCAAAGACAAACGAAAAAAAATAAGTTTAAGGAATACTAGCAGAAGCTATATAAATATGAAAAAAATTAACCGAACAGTATCGACCAAAGCCGAAGTTGAACGAATGCAATCCAAAAATCGACAGATGCTTATAGGATTTTTTAAAATTGGAATTTATTTGAGATAAAATTGCATATTAAATGCATGTTAAGAAAAACTAAACGCGTTTTTCTCGAAATGAGTTTTCAAACTGCACTCAGAAAAAAGTTTCTCGGAATTTGATAAAAATGGCCTCATTTTTACTGAAAACTGGTATTGACCTTGCTCCAGAGAATGCTTTTTTCTAAATGCGATCCTAAAAATTCTTTAAAAATGATAAAAACCTTCTATGAAAAAGAGAAATATATAAAAATAATTCGGTTTTAGAGAAAAAGACTTTATTTTTCAGAAAAAATTTGTTTTTATTGAAGAAAATACTCTCATAGTGAATTTTTTATCAAAATATATGAAAAAAATTTCATTTTCAAAAAATTTTTCTCTCTAAATGAGAATTAATTTGTGCGAGAAATATATTTATCATTATAAGAGACATTGATATTATCCTAGAATTGAAGATATTTGAAGATATGCATGATATAAAAACCAGATATTATAAAAAGCGACTGCGCTGCCAAGACGGAGGCATGATGTGTCAAATACAAGTAGTGTAATCATAAGAAGAAATAAATAGGGATTTTTTGTCTTTGGTCTTGCACTTTCTGGTTACTTTTGCACTAAAAGAAAGGGATTTTTCTGTTGTTTGACTTGCACATTTTTAACGCTTTATAAAAGGTAAACACTTATATTTAGGTAAACAGCAATATTTTCCAACTAGAGTAAACAAGTAAAATTTGTTTGTCGTTATTTTAAAACAATTCCGGTTTTATTTTAGAATAATTAGGAGTATTAGGTTAAAAAATTTCACAAAATTTTATAATAATATAATATAATTATACAATTTACGCAAAAATATAATTCATATTGCAAAATATTTCCACCTTCAAGGAAAACACATAAATAGAAATATGTGTTTCATTTATTGTTTTCATTTATTATTGCACAAGAAGCATCATTGTTTTGGCGTCAAATCGTCATTTTGACATTCTATGCCTCCAATGACAGTTGAGCCCTCGCGATTTATACTACCTGGTCATTATATCATGAAGATATGAAGATATATGAAGAAAATTTTATTTGAAAGGAAAAAATTGCTTTTATCGAAAATACAGAAATTTGTCACCGGAGGAAGTAATGTGTTTTTTTTTTTCTGAGTGTGGGTGACCATTTTCCTCAGAAGCCAGACGTCAGATCGAGACGTTGAAGATGACATTTTTTGTTTTAACCATGTCTGGAAGGTACAGTTTTACGGAAATTTGACTAAACACTTTCGCCGGAAGCAGAGGCAAAACCCCAAAAAACGCTCATTTAAAAATTTTTAAATTGAATTGATAATTTTAAAAACGTAAAAATGAGAGCAGTTTTGAAAATCGTCCTCTTTCTGTGCTCGAGGCATAACCCCGAGTAACACCGGGTTACATCCGCTAGTATAATTTAAAAAATTAAATAAAAAAAAAGAAATAAAAAACCAATTGAATATTTTAACAAAAAATAAAAATCCCTATGCAAACAAAAACTTAAATAAAAAACAAAACAAAAATAAAAATAATAATAAAAATAAAAATAAAAATAAAATAAAAATAAAAATAAAAATAAAAATAAAAATAAAAATAAAAATAAAAATAAAAATAAAAATAAGAATAAAAATTAAAATAAAAGTAAAAAAAAAAAAAAATAAAAATAAAAATACAAATAAAAATAAAAATAAAAATAAAAATAAAAATAAAAATAAAAATAAAAATAAAAATAAAAATAAAAATAAAAATAAAAGTAAAAGTAAAAATAAAAAAAATAAAAATAAAAATAAAAATAAAATAAAAACAAAAATAAAAATAAAAATAAAAATAAAAATAAAAATACAAGTAAAAATAAAAAAAAATAAAAATAAAAATACAAATAAAAATAAAAATAAAAATAAAAATAAAATAAAAACAAAAATAAAAATAAAAATAAAAACAAAAATAAAAATAAAGATAAAAATAAAAATAAAAATAAAAATAAAAATAAAAATAAAAACAAAAATGAAAACAAAAACAAAAACAAAAACAAAAACAAAAACAAAAACAAAAACAAAAACAAAAACAAAAACAAAAACAAAAACAAAAACAAAAACAAAAACAAAAACAAAAACAAAAACAAAAACAAAAACAAAAACAAAAACAAAAACAAAAACAAAAACAAAAACAAAAACAAAAACAAAAACAAAAACAAAAACAAAAACAAAAACAAAAACAAAAACAAAAACAAAAACAAAAACAAAAACAAAAACAAAAACAAAAACAAAAACAAAAACAAAAACAAAAACAAAAACAAAAACAAAAACAAAAACAAAAACAAAAACAAAAACAAAAACAAAAACAAAAACAAAAACAA
Source organism: Tetanocera ferruginea (assembly GCA_958299015.1). Taxonomy (NCBI): domain Eukaryota; kingdom Metazoa; phylum Arthropoda; class Insecta; order Diptera; family Sciomyzidae; genus Tetanocera; species Tetanocera ferruginea. The sequence goes on along the minus strand of OY282642.1, from coordinate 55,180,430 downwards.
AAACAAAAACAAAAACAAAAACAAAAACAAAAACAAAAACAAAAACAAAAACAAAAACAAAAACAAAAACAAAAACAAAAACAAAAACAAAAACAAAACAAAAACAAAAACAAAAACAAAAACAAAAACAAAAACAAAAACAAAACATAAAACAATTTAAAAAAATTTAAATAAAACAGCAAAAACAACATTAAAAATTAAAAAAATTATATCAATATAATAACAAAGTGAAAACTTAATACAAAATATAGAACAAATTTATATATATTTAAAAAAAAAACATTTAAAAAATATGTGTAAAACAAATTCAAAAATTATTTCATAAAATCATTTCAAAAATGTACAAACAAAAAAAAATTAACAAATCTACATAAAAAAATCCCCAAATTAAATAAAACTGCTTACAAAACTTTACAAATTGAAAAAAAATTGAACGAATTAAAAATAAAACTTGAAATTAAAAGAAAAGAAAAATAAAAATTTAAAAATAAGAACCCTTAAATCATAAACTTAACATTTAAATTAAAACAAAAAGGTAGATGAAATTTAAAATTTAAAATTTAAAATTTAAAATTTAAAATTTAAAATTTAAAATTTAAAATTTAAAATTTAAAATTTAAAATTTAAAATTTAAAATTTAAAATTTAAAATTTAAAATTTAAAATTTAAAATTTAAAATTTAAAATTTAAAATTTAAAATTTAAAATTATTGTTAAATTGTTTTTTTAGTTTTTCTACACTGAAATTTTTTATTTAATTTTTTATTTAATTTTTTACTACTTTTTTTTATCTTAGCCGCCTTTAATCAAAAATGCATTTACATTTTTTTCTTTTTAATTAATAAAATATATATTGTAATATTTAATTTAATAATTTATTTATGATTGATTGGTTGGAGTGGTGATACAGGTACGGGCGGTATTCAATTGACTCTATTGAGCCGTTTTGATGCTGCAACCTCAAACTCGCGGGCGTTTTAGTGTGTGGGCAGGATGAATGAGGTATGTTTTCTCAGAGCCATTCAGTTCGGTGGAGGAATATGACTATATCGCTGATCCGTATAGATGCAATTTCCTGTAGGTTGTCGAAGAAGAGCTTATCCAATGTACTAAGTCTATTTCTTGCTAGCGGTGGGCAAGCACATAGAAAGTGTATCACTGTTTCCTTTGTGTTCGGGTCGTTAAAGCCACGACAGTGGGAGTTGAAGGGAATACCAAGTCTCTCCGCATGAACATCAATGACCCGTGCTGATTGCTGTTACTCTAGCTATATTAGCCCGTGATCTCGATAGCAGTTCACGCGTTCTACTGAGGTTGTATGAAGGTCACATTTTTCTGGCTGCAGTACAGGCTGTCAGATTCCTTCAGGCATACTTTCCCTTAATCGCGTTCGGAGGAACTAGAACTGGTTCCCCTGATAGCAAATCAAGAGAAGAGCCTAACCTGGTTAGTACGTCCGCTTTCGCATTGCCAAAAATGTTTCTATAGCCGGAAATCCAAATAATGGTGGTTATATCAAGTTAACGACTCAGCCTATCCAGATCCTCCTTTCACTGCTTAACTAGCTTGATTTAAAGCAGAGTTAGATTTTACGGCAGCTAACGCTCTGATGGGTGCTTGACTATCTGACAATATCGCTGCGTTTTAATTATTTGTGTTGGCTCGACTTATGGCCTGCGACAAGCCTGTCTTATCGCTAGAAGGTCTTCCTGAAAGACAATGGCTAAGTCCGGTAGGCGGAATGAGGTGGCAACACCCAGTTTCTCTGAGTATATAACGGCTCCAACTCCGCATTCCATCTTAGACCCATCGGTGTAGAAGGTTATATCGAAGACAGCAGCTCTGGCTGGGAACCTGCTAGTGAATGTTATTGCAAACTTGAAGTTGGGATTGTTGTAGTCTGTGCTGGTTATCACCAGTTCCGATGGCAGTAGACTTTTTCCGATGGCAGTAGTAGAATTTTGCCAGACTCCTTTAATGGAATTTCACTGTTCGATGCAGTTTAATTTGCAGGTCAATAGGAAGCAAGTGAATCAGAACGTTCATCGCATCTGTAACGCATGAACGAATCACCCCTCCTTGAGGTGTTCCTCTCTTTACGTATTTAATAAGTTTTCTGTTGCCAAGATCCGCCTGGATAACTCTTATACTTAGCATCGAGACAATCTAGTTCTTCACAGGTGGGTTCACGACCACCTCAGTGAGAGAGTCACGGATGTCATCTTTGTGGATGTTCTTGAAAGTTCCTTCAATATCAAGAAAGGCAGCTCGAGTGAATTGCTTAAAATGTAGGGATCTTTAAATGGTAATAATAACCTCATGCAAAGCATTATCCGTTGATTTCGCTTTAAGGTAGACATGTTGGGCTTTGTAAGTTAGGCATAATCTGTCGATTATGTTTCGGAGATGAATATCTATAATTCTTTCCAGTGTTTTTAGTACGAATGATGATATACTAATTGATCTGAAGTTCTTAGACGATTCATGACAGCATCTGCCAACTTTCGGAATAAAGATAACCTGAACTCTTCTCCAGCTTTTAGGAATGTAGTTAAGACATATACAGTTTGCCACCAACATTTCCCTTGGTGGGAATTCGTCGCATGTATCTTTGCAGCCAGGAAAATGTGTGTCAAGAAATTGTTCCAACGACTCCTTAGAAGATTCTGTTCACGTATCATTATTAATAAATCTATAATTATAATGACTATATTTTTATATAAATTTGAAAAAAGTTTTCCCTGAACAAGAAAATGTTTTGCAACTTTTTGCCATAAACGACTTCAAATTCTTTAAGATTACAATTTATACCATATATTGCTTTCTCTCGCTGACTTTTAGAAGTTCACTTAAACGTTTACAGTTTTATTTTTTTCGTTATTGCTGTGTTGTTAAAAATTGTTGAGCTTTCCAATAAAAGGAAGTAAAAGTTAATTTTGCCATAAATCCTGAAAGTATGCAGCACTATTTTATAGCAAAGTAAAAAGCACTCACTACACACTGCCATGTCCAGTTTTTATAACTATTATTTAACCAGAGTTTTAATATTAAGCTCATAACATTTCCATTAGCAGCATTGAAAATTCATTCTGATTTCAATTAAGTTGGTTTTTATTACATTTTTAAATGCATCGTAAACAAGCATTAAATTTAAGAAAAATGCAATCGTAAAAATTGTTACATGAATCCTTAGGGAGAGAAAGAGAGTTAAACAAAAACAAGAAAATGAAGAAAAAAAAAAAAAAGAAAAATAAAAGAAACAATAATAAATGAAGGAAATCAGCCGCCAGACACAGCTCATCTAACTCATGCATATTGCTTGCTGCTGACTGCTTTTCTGCTAGCTATTGTGTTTATTACATTGGCAGCTAAGCATGCATAAAAATCTAAAGTCATGTCAAGACAATTTTGGCTATAATTCAAATGGCCAGCAATATGTGCGCGGCTGGTCTTATTAAAACAATAACAATAACAAAAGTGACTCCAATAGACATCATATCTTGTCTGCTTGGGTGCTTTGCTTAGTCACCCCTCGTAAGTTTTCTTCTGTGTGATTTTTTTTTTTCTTTTTGTTTTTGTTTAGCATAGCTACCAAATATTTGCTGTGCATAAAGTTGAGTCTTCGTGTCTTCTTGATTAAGTAGCTGTCTTTATCTTTCTTTTACCAGCTCTTTCTCTTTTTTTGTTGATGTTGTTATTATTTTCTTTTTGCTAACCGGATTTCAAGAATTATTTATATAGCATTTGAGCTACTTACATTTATTATATTTGACCGTTTTAAAAGCACGGTGAACGAACTCAAAGTAGTTTGACTGGAAAGTTTGTTTCCAAGAGAAGAGAGCGTGATGTAGAGAGTTGGAGAGTTGTGTGAGAGGCAATAAAGTGCGACTTAAACTGGCTAAATAAAGCTGCCTAATGTCATTGCCTTGCCAAGCTTGTGTAGAAGACTGGAGCAATGCATCTGCTGCTGCCTTGCCTGCCTGTTTTAAAGTAAGCCTTGACCGAAGTTTGCAATTTAATTTAACCCAGGCTTTGAAGTTCAACATTCGCTTCGGTTAGCGACTTGTTTTGCAAAGATTTTTGAGGCTTTCTCAAAACATTTGACTTGAATTCCAGCGCAAGCAGCTTACGTTAAGAAAAAGTTGTAGCAAACTGGAAAAGAGGTAAAGTGCCTCTCATTTTATCTTCAATGTTTCTAGCTAAAGCAACACGTTTTAGCCAATAACTAGCGCGCTTCCTGCTTTGCCAAATAGCATAACTCTGACCCAAGATTCTTTTAAACCATGGCTTAGAACAATTTCTAGTTTTCTCTGCTTCTCTTGTCCTCCTTCTTAACTTGACTAGCTAGTTTAAGTTTAATTGCTTTAGACGCTCTGGTATTTCAAGTCAATGTTCTGCCATAAATCGCCGTTAGTTTTTCATTAGCTGACTAGTTCTGCTCTGATGTCTAACCAGTATATCTCTTTCTATCTTTTGCCGTCAGATGGGATATAAAAAAACCATCAGTTTTTGTATCGATTTTTGTCATTCCAAATCGGCATCTTTTCTTTTTGACTCTTTATTATCTTTCTTATTGCCGTAACTTATTTTTATGATCTTCTTGTAAGGAAAAAGAAGTAAACGTTTCTGGTATAACTCTTGTTCTTCTTTAACAATTTATTTGCTTTTTATCTTAATATTTTTCTACGCTTGCTTAGCATGTTCTTTTCTAATATCTCTTTGAATTCTTTGGTTGTTTTTTTTTTTTTTTTTTGCTCGCAGATTCTTGTTTCTTTTTATCGCTAGCTTCATCTACAAATTAGTTATTTTATTGACTTACACCTAAAGAAATCCAAGTCTAGGCTTGGTTTTCTTTTGTGTGCTAGAATATTTATCAGCCCTCTATGGTCGGGACTATAAAGCCAGCATTTTCCTCGCCACGATCATTAGTTCAGCTTTGTCTTTCAATTCAAGTCTTTTGTAGGTAAGATGCTTGGCGGTGTTAATATTTGTAATGTTCTCATGGCATGAAAAATGATGTAGTGTCTGTTGTTTTTGTTGTTGTTGTTACTAAGCAACAATTGTGGCTTATTACTTCCTTTATTGTTTCTTCTTTGTATTTTTATTATTCTAGAATTTCCCGCTGATCATACGGTTTGTGAACACTCTGCTATAACAAAGTTTAATGTTCCTTAAATAGTTTGAAAACTCTGGATAACTTATATTATTAAAATAAGATAACATAACCATTCAGCGTAGCGATAGCTTAATTGAGCATTTTGAGAGAAGTTATTTAAGCAAATGTTGCAAGATCCAAGTTGTCAATTGTGATGGTATATATTTATGAGTAGATAAAACAACAAAATTATCATTAAAACAATAATATGATTTTGATTTTTTTACATTGAGCTTCATATACTTATAAATGTTCAATTCAGCTTACTCTAAATCAGTTCATAAAGATTTAGATATTATTCATTATTGAAGATGTATTGACAATACATGAATTCAGAGCTCAGCTAACATATTCAGCACGATTTTTGCGAAAACATCAATTCAGCTCATGCTGTTTCAATGCAGTAAGTTTCCTAAAATGTAATTCAGCGCTTTACTGTTCAGTCCATACTGTTTCAATTTAGTTAGCAATTCAGACAAGTTATTTAGAGCCTTAAAACTTAAATTCACCACTCAGGTATCATATTCAGCTGGCTTTTAATGAAACTTCATTTTATCTCAACATGAATTCAGCTCTCATTTAACATATTCAGCTCAATTTTTAGGAAAACTTCTATTCAGCTTGTTATTCAGCTCCAGAAAACATGAATTCAGCGCTCAGTTAACATATTTATCTTGATTTTTGGGTAAACGTTAATTCAGCCCATCATGTTTCTATTCAACAAGTTCCCTAAAATTGAATTCAGCGCCTTACTACTTAAATTCAGCTCGATTTTTGGTAAAACCTAATTCAGCCCATGCTGTTTCAATTCAGCAAGGTTTTTACAATGTAATTTAGTGAGCTAAAATATCAATTGTCGGTGCAGGTATCATATTCAGCTCGCATTTTATGAAATCTTTTGTTCAAATCATACTGTTTTATTCTATTTAAAGCTTTAAAGAGAACAAATAGTGATAAAATGAATGTATAATACAACGCGGCTGCTTAAAAAGCAATTTAGCACCAATTCAACACGCTTTTTATCAACTAAAACAATAATTCCGCGCTCCACATGAATTCAGCTCGAAGAAAGCAAATTCAGAAAGCAATTTATTAAGCGAACGCGCTTTAAACGAGCTTTAAGAAACAAATTTAATTAATCAAAAGACAAATCATTCCCTTCAGCACAACCTTCTGATAAAAGTTTCTGACTTAGGATCACACTTTCATCAAAATAACACATAAGCAATTTAATCTAGAACAAATAACATTAATTCAGCACAACGTTAATAAATTCTGCCAGCTTGCATACAGTCTTTGGCTATGCGATATATATTCAATTCAGCTGACATAAAACTAACTCAATTTTTATAGAGTAATTAAGTTTGTTTCATTGTTAAAACATTTAAATTTTATTAAAAAAAAAAATTCAGCACGGTTTTATTAGCTCAAAAATGCTTACACTGTGCGATCTTTTTATCAAATGTAAATTCAGCACTCATTTTGTGGAATAAGCGAATTTTTTTCCTGCTGATAGCAAATATTTCGCAGCAGAAGCGGGTATTTTTTTTCAATTCAGCTCATAACTTGTCAATTCAGCTCGCGTTATATCAATACGTTGTTATTTCCAACAGCTAAAAATGTCATATCCAGTGTGATAACTTCAATTCAGCGCGCTATTATCTTATCAAGCGCAGTCCTAAATGCTCGTCATAACGAAGATCTTGTGATAAATAGTATTTTGCCTGCATCCAAAATTTCCAGCCACGTTGAGTTATGAAATTTTAATGTAGTGACTCATATTTTATTTTTTTCTAAAACAAAACAGACGGTTTAATAAATTTAGCTATCTTCTTTCAAATCTATTTATTTATTTATTTTTCTATCTCGCTCGCTCACTCACTTGTCATCATCTTTACGCGCTGCCAAGCTGAAAGATAGATGTCGCTTGTTGCTTGGCTGACAGGCCCACAACAACAACAGCAACAACGAAAAGACCAACAACAAGGTGCACATCAGTCATTTTGACATTATTGCATAGAGCTGTGCTGCGCTGAGCTGAGCTGCCTTCATTGACAGGCAGTAAAGTGAGACAACAAATGTGCAAAAAATAGAAAAATATTAAAAAACAAATTTGTAGAAATTTGTTGACATTTTTCCGACTAAGGCGATTTTGAGCAAATTTGGAGGCTTTCAAATAAACTAGTTCCCTTCTCATCACGCGATAAATGTGAACTTTTGGTCTAGGTTACAAATTATCAAAGTTCCATAAATTTTCTAAATGACGTTATTCTGTTGAATATAATCGTTTTTCTCATATGCGAGTTTTATGCAATAATCTACCTTCATGATTAACTCAAATTAAGTAAATTATATTTTAAGTACTTTGAAAACGACATTTAAAGAAAAATAAATATAAAAAATAATTTCTTATAATATTTCATAATTTTCAAATTATAAAAAATGCCATTGTTTATGACAAAGATTGTTTTGCAAATAAATAATTATAAAAATATATAACTATCGTTCTCATTTTTTTCGCATGTGCTCCAATAAGAATAAAAATAATATGAAAATAGAAAATATTTCATATTTTCTGAATGTTTAATATATTTAATAACTAATTTTATCTCATAGGAGTTCATGAACATCGTAAAGTCTTGTCAAACTCGCAATAGAATAAGGTAGAAATATGAAAGGAACACTTAATTACGCTTAACGATTTATAATAATCAATTTTATGATACATATTTTTTCTCAAAACAGATGATTAAAGAGTGAGTGTAATAATGATGTGGATAATGATTCAGATACTGAATGTCTACAAAACTAAGTTATATCTTAAAAACATTTCATGCAGAATACTGATGCATTTCAGGAAATTGCATGCTATGTCAAAAAATATAAATCTTTATTCCCATATGAATAACATTAACAGCTATTGCTCCTACAGTTATAAAAATAAATACAAATAAAAAAATTATAAAAATTAAAAATATAAAAATATAAAAATATAAAAATATAAAAATATAAAAATATAAAAATATAAAAATATAAAAATATAAAAATATAAAAATATAAAAATATAAAAATATAAAAATATAAAAATATAAAAATATAAAAATATAAAAATATAAAAATATAAAAATATAAAAATATAAAAATATAAAAATATAAAAATATAAAAATATAAAAATATAAAAATATAAAAATATAAAAATATAAAAATATAAAAATATAAAAATATAAAAATATAAAAATATAAAAATATAAAAATATAAAAATATAAAAATATAAAAATATAAAAATATAAAAATATAAAAATATAAAAATATAAAAATATAAAAATATAAAAATATAAAAATATAAAAATATAAAAATATAAAAATATAAAAATATAAAAATATAAAAATATAAAAATATAAAAATATAAAAATATAAAAATATAAAAATATAAAAATATAAAAATATAAAAATATAAAAATATAAAAATATAAAAATATAAAAATATAAAAATATAAAAATATAAAAATATAAAAATATAAAAATATAAAAATATAAAAATATAAAAATATAAAAATATAAAAATATAAAAATATAAAAATATAAAAATATAAAAATATAAAAATATAAAAATATAAAAATATAAAAATATAAAAATATAAAAATATAAAAATATAAAAATATAAAAATATAAAAATATAAAAATATAAAAATATAAAAATATAAAAATATAAAAATATAAAAATATAAAAATATAAAAATATAAAAATATAAAAATATAAAAATATAAAAATATAAAAATATAAAAATATAAAAATATAAAAATATAAAAATATAAAAATATAAAAATATAAAAATATAAAAATATAAAAATATAAAAATATAAAAATATAAAAATATAAAAATATAAAAATATAAAAATATAAAAATATAAAAATATAAAAATATAAAAATATAAAAATATAAAAATATAAAAATATAAAAATATAAAAATATAAAAATATAAAAATATAAAAATATAAAAATATAAAAATATAAAAATATAAAAATATAAAAATATAAAAATATAAAAATATAAAAATATAAAAATATAAAAATATAAAAATATAAAAATATAAAAATATAAAAATATAAAAATATAAAAATATAAAAATATAAAAATATAAAAATATAAAAATATAAAAATATAAAAATATAAAAATATAAAAATATAAAAATATAAAAATATAAAAATATAAAAAATATAAAAATATAAAAATATAAAAATATAAAAATATAAAAATATAAAAATATAAAAATATAAAAATATAAAAATATAAAAATATAAAAATATAAAAATATAAAAATATAAAAATATAAAAATATAAAAATATGAAAATTTATCGAATCGACGTCGCATGGTTACATTTTATCGTTTTTCTTCCTTGTTTTGTTCTGATTTTTCCTATAGCACCAGTCAAAGGCTATCTTGAACCGAATGAATAGTTTATAAGATTTTTAGGAAATTGCGTTGTCAAAACGACGAAGCAGCATGGCTTTTGAGTAACTTTTTCAGTTTCATAATTGGTGTTTTTTGTAGTAATTTTTGTTTTCAAATTCAATTTTTACTGCTGGTGTGCAAAATCTGCAGTTAAAAACAAATTATTGTTAAAATAATAGAAAAGTTTATATTGATGCGTGTCAAATACAACAAATAAAATGGATGGGAGAATCCAGATTGGGATTGTTTCAGCATTCGCTTTGGCGCAGTGGAAGCTAGAAAAAAATATGAATCAGGACATGAACGATTATCCGGTATTTAATAATGCCCAGAGTGATGAAGAGAACGTTCTCAATAAAAAAAGTTTGGAATATCAAAAACCCACCAGAGCATGGTATACACCATTATGAAGATGATGTACTACTAGTTAAAGGAGCCGAAGATGCATTCCATCAAATGTGCAGTGTTCCTAGCTGTTCACGCAGACTGGAGTGAATTTGAATGCAAATTATGAATTTCGTACCTAGTTCACGCGCACAACATGTTTTTGCACTAATAAAAGGTCAATTAGCTGATAGGGCTAGGGTTCCAACTTAAACGACAATGCTACGAAATAACATCAATAGTGTTCTCCCAGCTTAAACGCCGTACGAATAAATCATCCCGCATAAAATATAGCTCTATGTCTACTGCCTATAATATTGCTTTATCCATTTAAAAAGTTTATCTGGTTCAAATATAGACATTTGTTTTAAAGATAGAAATTAATTTTATAATAAATATATGCTTAAAGTTGTTAATATTTTATTTTATTATAAGTGCCTTTTTAAAAAAAAGTCAAATAAACTCAAAAATCTTATAGTAATACGTGAACATTAAAGTTTGTCGTACGCTTTTTTGGTATTAATTAAAACTCAAAACAATTGAAACTTATATCATTTGAAAGGTTTTGTTGTCCAGATGTGCAGAATGAGGGGGTTCCCAACCTTCTAAGAGAGAATTTAAATTTTTGAGAAAAAATCTGCTCTTTGATTGATATGAAATTTGGTTGGAGGAGAGTTTTTAAGTCGCTCGAATTTTGATTTTTTTTAAAAGTAACAATTTCTTAAAAAAATGTAGTTTTATGCATTCATCAATTGTTATATTTGTAAAAAAATGTGTTTTAAACTCAAAAATTTGACTTTCCATGTGAATATCTTGGTCGGATTTCAACGTTTTTTTAATTTTTTTAATTTTTTCTAAAAGTTTGATAAATTTTCTTTTAAATGTGTTAAAAATTACAGCAAAATTCTAACCAAAAGTATTTTTAATGAATTTTCTTAATATTGTCGTTAGTTATTTAGCGTGTGTTTCAACCAAATGCCAAGAGAGAGCAAAAAACTGTCTCAAATTGAATGTTCTAAATTGGGAAGCCAATATCTCCGCCATCTGTGAATAGATTTTATTTATTTCTTTTTTGTATTTAAGTCTTATCAGTTAACTTAAAAAAACTTTTGAAAATAATACCGTTTTTTGTTTGTTTATATTTAAATTATTCATTTTAAAAAAAGACCATAAAATTTGATTTATTCTTAAAATATGGGGTAAAAATGCTTTTTGTTGTAAAAAAACAAAAACTCCAAATTGCATTTTTGATTTTCTTTCAAAGTCTGTACCGAATTTTAGGTGAATTTATTTTGTCTTGACACTAAATTAATAAACTGTCCGTGCCATCAAAAAATCAAGGCACGATTTTTTTGACAAAATTAAATTTTTTTAAAATGTTGTTTTTCTGTTTTTGAACAAAATTATAAAATAAAAAAATAATTTTTTTGAAGAAAATAGCTTAATATATCCAATCAATTAAGAGGTATAGCCTCGAACTTATTTTAATCATCTCGCATATAATTATACGTAGGCAATCAATAAATTGGTCGAATTGCGGCCCCAGGCGATACTAGTAAAAAAATTAATTTTTTATTATAAACATTTATTCATAAATTTGTTCGTGTTTTTCCTCATTCTTAAACAAACTAAACAATCAAAAACAAGTATTATTTTAAAGATTTTGCGGTATTGGACATCAGTAGGGTCCAATTAAAAGATGGTGTCGTCGATTCGACGAAGCATGCATGACCTTAAGGTATAAAAAATAAGCATGTCCTTTAAGGATTAAATAATAAAAATTTGAACGAAAATATTTAAAAATTAAGCGAAATTAATGAACAAAAAAGATAAAAGTAAATTTTAATACATTTATTATAAAAAATAAAATGTTAAGAAAATAAAAGAAAAAAAAAAACCAAAAATAAATTGTGTATAAAGGTTTTCAAAAAATATTGAGAGAATAATAAAATTTAAAAAAATAAAACCCATAAAGTTATAAGCTTTTAACAAATAAATTAAATTTAAAATTTTAATAGAAAAATGTGAAATAATTTAACTTTATATTGAACAAAATGTAAAAGAAAATTAAAAAACTCTGACATTTTAACTAATTTTGTGAAAGTTTTGATAGAAACTGCAAATTGTAAAAAAATTAAGTTAAAACAAATCATTAAATATATCGTAGTTTTATAATTTTATTTACTTTTAAAATCTAGTACTTAAATAGTAACTTTTTTGTGTCCCACTCATTTCTCTTTGTCATGCGAATTTTCCATATAAGTATATAATATATTAAACTTTATCTCATAAATGCATCATATTATGAAAAAATAAAAACCAAAAACCTAAATCCATCTAATGTGTGTCAAAACAATTCATTTCACTGCGGCTTGTAATACAAATTTTTACATATCTATTCTTTTGTGCTCCAGCTGTGCAAATTTCTCCACCAACCTGTTAGTCGAAGATAATAAAAAACCTCAACTTCATCTATTCCGTTTAAAATTGCTCTTCAGGCGTTTCTTTAAATTTTTCTCTTTTGTCTCAGAGCAGCGAAGAGATATAAAAGTAGCAATGTTTTTTTCGTTTCAACTGCCTGCATTTTGAACTGAATTCAGCTAAATATTCTATCATGTAAACATGCGCTGTAATGCATGCGAGAAAATTCAACTTCCGCCTGAGCTCATATTTCTGCATTTTCCCAGCACTCAACGCAAAGAGTAGCGCACAGAGAGAAATCGTGCGTGGAAATTTGGAGAGGGTGTGTCTGTTGAAAACTCTACACTGGGAATATTTTGCTCACTCTTCTTCTGGCTCTAACTAAAAGCTCTCACTTAACATATGATTTATGTTATGTTGTGATTCTTTTGGAATCACAAACCACCGACTCGCATGCAACAAGAAAATAATTTCATGCTCATTCTGTGTGCTACTAATATATCTCGCTCTTGCATTTGCGCTTAAAAAGTTTTCATACTCAATCGTCATGATGAAGTTCGCTCTTGACTAGCGCTTCTTGATGTCGTTGTCCATCGAACATATTTTAGTAGTCGTCGTCGTCGCTGCTGATGTCGCTGTGATTCTCGTCTCCAATTGAATTTTTGGATATAATTTTGCTGCCTCTGTCGCAGTCACTGTCGTTGTGCTGATACTGCTTCTTCTTCTTCTGCTTTGTGAGTTCTTCTTCGTGCAATAGAAATTATCGAGCAGACTTTCCGACTTCAGTTCGCGATGGAACTTTGAACATTGTGGATCATATTTTATGTGACGCGCCGCCGCCGTGTATTATTTTTTATAAACAAATTATAAAGATAAAAGTTTGTAAAAATAACAAAAAAATATTTTGTCAAAATAATTTTTAACTACTAATTAAAATTGATCACTTGTTACGCGCTATCGTTTTCTATAAGTTTAACTTAACAAGTATTTCTAACGTCTGGTTTCCGGCTTTATTAGTTTTCATCCTATAAGAAAAACGGTTTCGTCTCACGTAAATATTTTGAGAATTATATAAAAAAAAAAATTATATAAAAAAAATTTAAAGCAGAGTGCCTAAAAATATACAATATTCAGAAAAGTTAACTTAATTTTTACAAAAAACAAAAAAAAAAAACAAAACAAAACATCTAAAAAAGTTTCGCAAGTTTATAAACTTCAAACTTACACACACACACACATATATATATAGATAAATACACATACACACAGTTGCCGTTAACAGGTGTGTTTACGCATATTTTTAACATTGAGTTGCCAGCTAAAACAGAATTGGTAGCTAAAGAAAAACAACAAAAACAACAGCAGTATTAAAGCTGCGTAAAATTTACTAAAACGTGTTTAAATTTCAATGCTAAGGATTAAAGCAGGATTACTGTGCAAAGTGACAAATTTTGAGAATTGAGTAATTTTGTTATTTTAACTAAACATCGTTGATTCAAGCAAAATTCTGCTTAAAAAAATTTCAGAACAAAAAGCAACAGTTTGTGTTGCACAGTTAAAAAAAAAAAGAAACTATAAAGCTTATTATTTACAGCAAAAAAGTTAAGTTCTACCATCAGAACTGTTGATTTCGACAACTTTAAAAGCAGTGTAAAAATATATGATAATGAAGCTTATGTCGTTTCAGTGTTAATCCTTTTTAAGCTGTGATAAGCGCCTAAAAATACGATACAACAAAATAAATTTCTTAAAAAGTGTTTCTCTTGAATTTAAATATTCTGTGCTTTGGTTTCAATATCATTAAACAAAAAATAATTAAAAAAAATAAACACAAAACTTAAAAGTTCAAAACAGCAAAAGCAGCATATCAAAGCTTTCTACATTTGTTGTTCAGTTTAATTAAAAAAAAAAAAAAAAAAAATTCTGTAAAAAAACAATTCAAGTGCGATAAATTATAAACCATCATTCATAACAACAACAAACAGTGCAGGAAAAAAAAAATAATCGCTTGCTTGTTGTTTTTGCTCTTGTGTCAGAAGCGGAAGTTCATAAAAAAAAAATTACTTACAAACTTATCGACAACAAAAAAGTTTAAAACAAAAAAAACACAACAATTTTATAAAAATGGTAGTTCTAGAAACTACCACAGCCCTCTTGGGCGGCCCCTATGCGCAGGGGGCACCGGCTTTAAAAATGGTACAAAAACGTTATATTGGATTACATCAATGGTTGGGACCACTACGCACCAAGGAGCTAAAGGAACATTTTGTAAGTTTTTCTCTCATGACATTTTTTTGTTCTGTTTTCATTGTTTTCATTGTCAGACATCATCAGTTTTGAAAATGAATTTTTTATGCCAACTACGCAGATGATTAATTACAGTGGTTTAGCGATTTTTTCTTGCTATAATTTTTTTTTTTTTGTTGTTGGTGTTGTCGTTGTTCTGGTTTTAAGCTCACTGTTGCTTCAACCACCCCCCATTTTGCGGTTAAATTATGTAACATCAAGTCGGATTCTATTTTTTCCCTTACCTTCTATTTGTCATTGTTGAGTTTGAATGAATTTAATCAAATGGTTGATGGATTGATTGATTGATTGGCTGTTTGATTGTTTGATTGATGAATTGACTGACTATATGTTTGAAGTATAGATTAATTGCAGTGACCTATGTTCTGCTCGATTATATTTAATTATCGTACATTTCATGCTATGGACATCGATGAAATAAGCTTTAATGGTGTGCAAGAGCTGTCTCTTGAAGCTTTTGAATGAAATATCACTTTTTGGAGAATGGAAATATGCCCAAAATATTAGAATTAAGAAAATGTAAATAAAATTAATAAACAAAAATTAAAAAAAAAAAACATAAAACTGTTACATAATTTTCCAACTTTACTGTTGAAATGCCAAAATTTATTAAATTTTTCACAAAACATAATGACAAAATAATATTAAACTTATAAAAAAAATAATAGTAAATTTTATTTAAAGTAATATTAGTAACACACGCATTTTTGTGTTTAATGCTAAATTCAATGTTTAAGATTGAAATAATTCATTTATTATATTTATTAATATCTTTATTAGTTTGTTTGTCTAGAATTTTATTTAAAAAAATTATATAAATAATTAAACATAATTATATAAAAATTAAATTAAAAAATTAAATAATTATATAACTAAATTATATTTGCAAATTATGTATGTACTAATTCTTTCTCTTTAAAAATGACAGGCCCGGTTTTAATAAAGAAAAAAAAAAAGAAATTTTGATTTTCTTGTGGCTCAATTAGAAATCAGCTATGGTTACATTTAGATTTTTAATTGTGCAAATAACAATTTTTAATTTCAAATATTTATAAAATACCTTAAAGTAAAAAACGAAACCATAGCAGCTACGACGAAATAAGTTTAAACAATTTTTGTAAAACTGAAAATTTCAAAATGAAAAAAAACAATCAAAAATTTTTGAAGTTTCAATAAATCACAAAACAAAAATGCCTAAAAATATGCTATGAAATTAAAAAAAAAAAGAAGAAATCAAGCTTTCCACACTCACATTTTATGGAATTATGTTATAATAAAAATGTGAAATCATGTTTTAAATTTAAAACAAGTAATAAAAAAATAGTAGAAAATAATATGAAAAATCAATAAAAGAATAATACAAAATAATATAAAATGATTTCAAAATAAATAAAAGCAATACATAGTTAATTTTGAAATTAATAAAATTAACGTGAAATAATTAAACTAATAATATAACAATAATTAAAATATAAAAATATTTTAAAATAAAACAAAAATAATATTAACTAAAAATATTAAAAAAGGACAAAAAAAAAAATTAAATTATAATAATTTCAAAATAACAAAAAAAAATACAAAGCATAAAAATAACAAAAAATTATTTAAAAGTAGTTAATATAAATATCGTAAGAAAGCAATAAATAGTTCGAAAATAATTTAAAAAATTAAAATAATGTTTAGATAATATTCATTAGATGCAAAAGAACAACAAAAGAAAATATTTCAGACATAAAAAATACAAATTAAGTAAAATATAAGAAAAGCCAAAATAAAAAAATGCAAATTTTAAAAAAATACAAAAAAATTTTTAAATTTGAAAATGCCCCAACAAACAAAATGATTCACTTATGATATCGTTTATGAATTGCTTTCTCGTTCATTTCATTCAATAGCAATTATCATATACAATTCATTTATAATATCGTGAACGGGAGAAATTCCTCCTTCGTTAACGAATCGTTCAAACCGACAAAAGCAATTCGTGAACGATTCGCCAAATCTTAGAAAATTAATTCATTAACGAATGTTCCTATTTCAAATAAGCAATTCATTAACAACTCTTTCAATTTAATAGAAGCAATTCTTAAACGAATCACCAAAGTTCAAAGTTCAAAAAGGAAAAAAAAAAAAAAATATAAAAAAAATCTGGAAGTTTTATATATATTTGCCCGTCAACTCTTCTCAACTCATCAACCGTCAACTTATCTCGATTTTAAACACAATTTAATGTTAAAACCGACATTCAGCATAATTTTATTGAAATACTAGCTGGTACCCGCCGCGTTGCCGTCGTCCTTGTCCAATTTCTGTCCAGTTTGCCAATAGAAGGCATCAACAAATTGTGACTCCTATGTGAGTTTCAATATTCTATGACCATTTTTTTCCAAAGCTATTAAGGCTCGATTACTCCAAACAGAGTTTCTTAAATATGTGACTATTACTTCCAAAGCTATTCAATGTAAAACAAAATGTGTTTTATAATGGGCGGAACCACCCATTGTATGATGCCAGTTTCAGTAGAAGGACACCACCAAATACTAACTCCATTCTGAGTTTAAATGTTCTGTGGCTTTTACTTCAATAGCTATTTTGAATCGAAAATTTTTATTGTATGGGAGGAACCACGTCCGTTTTCCAATGCCCGTGTCTGTTTTATAATTCAAAGACCTGGCCAACTTCACATTGAGTTTCATTGTTACACGACATTGAGTTCCAAGCCTATGCGATATCAAAAAATTGAACTTTATGGGCGGTGGCATGGTACCCTTTGCAAAGATCGCTAACATTTTACAGTCGAAGACCAAGACTTAATAGTAAGTTCGTACCGAGTTTCATTATTATGTGATTTATTGACGAAAGTAAAGCCGAAGATTTGTGTTCTTAAAAAAGTGCCACGCCCCTCGCATGTAGGAAGCTGAAAAATACTTTACGACCTATTCTCATATCTACCAAATATACAAAAAAAATTTCTTTAAAATCGGTCCAGCCGTTTCGGAGGAGTTCAAACACTAACACCGTGACACGAGATTTTTATATATTAGATTTTGATGTGTTTTGAAACAAAACAAAACAAAAATATTTTTTTTGGAATGTTTTTGATATTCAAAGTTTTAGAAATTTTACTAAAGTGTCGCCCAAATAAGTAGCTTTTAATCTCAGTTTAAATTGTTAAACAAAGTATTTTTGCTATTTAACAAAACAATTTTAAACGGTGCTTTCCTTAAGCATCCAGCCAACCTCTGATACAGACAAAACCAAACTATTCGAAAATAATACGAAAAAACTATTTACAAGCGATTCGTCAACTAATCACCCCTCGCCACAATGTTTATTGGGGCTTTACAGAACTTGTGAAATTGTAGAAGTATTTAA
The DNA here is from genome assembly GCA_958299015.1 of Tetanocera ferruginea. NCBI lineage: Eukaryota > Metazoa > Arthropoda > Insecta > Diptera > Sciomyzidae > Tetanocera > Tetanocera ferruginea. The sequence goes on along the minus strand of OY282642.1, from coordinate 55,162,327 downwards.
TTATTTCAGTCACAAATAAATGATGTGTTGTTTTTTTTTTTGCATTTGTGAAGTCTTTATTTTTAAAAGAAAAATATTAGAAAAAAATTATTAAAAAACCATTAAATAAAAAAAAAATGTATGATACACATAGCATTGCGTCTACGCTGAATTGATTTTAAGTGCGCTGAATTGAAAATATGTGCGCTGAATAGGCATTATATTGCAGTATTTGCCTTTCTGCACTTGTAACCAGTGTTGCCAGTCTAGCCTTTTTGAGGCTAGATCTAGCCTTTTTTTTTGTTGCCTAGCCTCGAAAATTACCATCTAGCCTCTAGCCTTTTTTTTTAGCCTTTGTTTTTTTTTTCTAGCCTTTTCTAGCCTTTTTTAATATATTGCTTGAAGATGCATTACTACATCCAATTTTTCTGACGTTGCAATTTTGAAAGTCTGAATCTTCTATTGCTCTTTTTATACTTTTAAAGTGGTTAAACCCAAATATTTTCTGTTATAGAGAAAGAAAAATCCAGTTACTCTACGGAAAAAATAACGATAATTAAAATATAATGGCAAAAAATTGTAAATCACAAGTGGAATAACTTGAGTTCCATAACAGAATTCTCGGCAGAAGCTATAGATTCATTGAATGAAGATCCGTTCCAAGAGCTATCAGACTTGGTTTTTAGTTTTATTATTTTGGCATTAAGCTACGCTGAGGTAGAAAGAATTCTTTATACAACGAAATTAAAAATAACAAGTAAAGAAACCGCATTCAAACTGGCATGCTAAATTTTCTTCTAACGATAAGACATGTTCTTAAAAGAAAACGAGTAAAGAAAGTCTAGTCCGACTATGAAATACACTAAACCTCCTATAATATTTAAATAAACTTTATATTAAAATACTAAAACAAATCGAAGTTACTTCCTATTTTTGTTTTAAATCCATGTATTCTTTATAGAACTATATAGGTTTACTAATGAAGGTTGTATGGGAGGAAGACGCGTTCGTAGGTGGATGACGCCTTTTTTTGTGAGCACACCTTAGTTTTATATACTATGATCTCATACGAAGTTTTATCTCTGTAGGCCAAATATAAACGTTTTATAGTGTTTTCCATATTGTGGGTTGCATGGGAGATGAGCGTGTTCATGGGCGGATGTCGCTTATTTTGTGAACACATCTTAGTTTTGATACAACAATCTCAATACCAAGTTTTATATTTTTGGCTCATATAAACCTCTTTACAGCGTTTTTACTAAAGTGGGTTGTATGGGCGAATGACGACTATTTAACATTTTAGTACACATCTAAGTTTTAATATAAAATACATATCTGATCTGAAGTTTTATCCCTGTAGTTCAAATAAAAGCGTCTTTATAATAGTGTTTTCAATGTTGGAGTTGTATGGGAGGTGGGCATATTCATGGATAGATCACGTCCATTTTTTGTGTACGTCTGCGTTTTGATAAAAAATAAATACATTTAAATTTTATTTCGGTAGATATATCGGCGATTTTTATTTTTTAGTTGTATGAAAAGTAAGCGTTTCCGTGGGCGGATTCCAAAAATATTCAATAGCTTCTTAGCCTATTTTTGCAGACAACACATAGACAGATGGACGAACGAGCTGACACTGATCAGGAATATATATGCTTTTCTATACCGTACTCGCTTATTTCTATGCGTTACAAACGTTTGCACAAAGTCAATATACCCTGACCTTTGAGGTTTAGGATATTATAACGTAACCAAATCTAGCCTTTTTTTAGCTTTTTTTTTAAAGCCATCTAGCCTTTTCTAGCCATTTTTTAAAGGCCATCTAGCTTCTTTTCTCAAAACTTTCTGGCAACACTGCTTGTAACAACGATGCTGAAGTGTTTTAAATTGTGCTGAATTAGACTTAAAATAGTTTATATATTGTAGTAAAAGTTGTCAGTTTATAATAAGTAACATATAATATACCCACATTCAAACACCTTAACTTTGTAGTTGAAAATGCTTTAAATTCGTTGCAGAATAAATAATATATCAAGTTAAGTGGCTTAATCTAGCGCTGAGTTGATGTTCAATATGTTGAATTGATATGAAGTTGTTTTAATTGACAATTTTTGTTTGATACAAGTTTTTTTGAGCCCAATAAATCTACGCAACATAAGCTTAATGCGTGCTGAATTGAAATATTAAGAGCTGAATTGATATTGAATGTGCTGAATTGAAAAAAATGAACTTTGAACAAGCACTACTGTGCAGTCTTTGCCTTTCTGAACATAGAACAAACGCGCTGAATTGATTTAAATTGCGCTGAGTACACTTAAAAATGTTTGATATGGATAAAACTATAAGCTTATTCGAAGTAAGTAGCCTGAACTTTGTTACTGAACAAGAAATTTATTGAGTTAAGTGGCATAACACGCACAAGATCTAGTTTTAAAAGCGCTGAATTGATGTAAAGTATGTTGAATTGATGTGAAGTGGCTTTAATTGACAAATATGCTTATTTGAGCTCAATGAATCTACGCAAAATTAACTAAATGCGTGCTGAATTGAAATTTTAAGCGCTGAATTGCACCAAATATATGGCTTTTAGAGTGCTGCGTATAAATTAATAAGAAGGAGACGAGCATTGAACTTATTCAGAAGTGTGCTGAATTGATTTTATTTGCGCTGAATGCAGAAACTTGCGAATACTTGAAGATAATGAATAGTAATTTCATACTTATGGCTAAGCATCAAGTGTTTTCTTGCAATGATTTATCAAATGCATACTAGATCTTGCCATAATTGTGCTGAATTCTTAATAATCGCGCTGAATTCATATTAAATCCGCTGAATTGAATGTTCTATATTTTTAATAAGTGAATACATTGCATATTCAGTTCAATGCTAACTGAAAAGATATTATAATCAGCTGAATAAAACCAATGACCGTGGCATGCAGGTTAAGTGTGTGGCTTAGCATGCTTGGAGCCCGGGTTCGATCCCCAGCCGCGGCGAAAAGTTTTTTTCAATAAAAAATTTTTCTGATCGGTCACCACCTCTCTGCAGACAATGGCAAACCTCAGAGAGTAAATAATGCCATGTAAAGCTTCTTGAGAACATGAGCCGTTCGGAGTCGGCATAAAACATGTAGGTCCAGTTCTCGGTCAATTGTGTGCAAACATTTAATAACACACACAACACAATTGATCATAAGAAGCTCGGTCAAAGTCCTTTCAAGGGCTGAAATGACCAATTTGTTTTTTTTTTTTTTTTTGAATAAAACCAATATTAATATGTTTATGATTTTTAACAAACACGCTGAATAAATTAAATGCGTGCTGAATTTATATAATATGTGCTGAATTGATTTTCTTATGAACTGAATTGTTATAAAATGCTCAAATTATATCATTTTTCCGCGCATTATTTTCAAATGAGTGCATTTTTTCAATTAAAAAAAAAACAAAAAACACTCGAAAAATATCTTAGAATTTCTTTACATAAAACTAGACATTTAAAAAATTTAAGGTTTATGAAAAATTATTATTATGTGCAAACAAAGCAATTAAAAAAAAAAACAAAAACAAAACAAAAATTGTAAATCAGCGCTGCAGTGCGCACACCAAAAACGCCCTCAAGCGTTACGTTTAGAAATAAACAACTCACACACATACATACAAACGCATACATAGGACATTGACTAGAACACTTGTTGGCTGGCTGATGATGATGATTACTGGTTCAAACTTGCTGGCGGCAACTGCGCTTGAATCTAAACTTTTACGCAGTTCAATAATACTCAATCTACCTCTTCTTACTCTACGTAGTATGAAGAAATGAAAAAAAAGATGGCAATATTTTTAGTTCAAAAAATGCTTGCGAACATTACTTTAACAACTATTAACCCAGAGATATGTTTACTTTGGCAAAAAAAAGAAGCTAGACTGAGTTGTTGTTGATTATAACTATGAGTTGGTTAAAGTTTTTTTTCATTTTTTTTTTTTTATGTTATTAAGTTTTCTTGGATTTCCACAAAAGCCACTTGTTGTTGTGGTTGTTGTTTCGATTTGGTAGTTGTTGCTTGCAGCACTGCTTGCCTGCTGCCTGCTGTCACACGCTTGGTTGCTCGCTTACTTGCTTCTTGCTTGCTTGGCTGCTCACTTTATTTGGATTGAAGCGGTGTTAAATTGCATTTGACGCACTTGTGATGATGCACTTGATGAACTCGCTGTTGCGATGTGGCTTAATTTTTGATAGAGTGGTAGTTGAATAGTTGGGCTGGGTTGGATTGACTCGCGAAAATCTGCTGCGACATTTTAAAGTACATGATATGAGCGAAAATTAAAAAAAAAATCTAATAGATTTCTTGAAACATACTCGATGCACTAGAAGTTACAATTTGACAATGACTACAACATAAAATGTTCTTAAAATAAATAAACAGAATTCACTCATAACTGTTGGATCGTTCACTCTTGTTATAGATCTAATGCACGTTGTCCTTCGCTTATTATTTTCCTAAACTACTGTGCATTTCAAACTTTCTACATTTCCATAAAAAAATATTGCTAGAATATGCTTTCTTTTTGCCCCTCATAAAATAATTTTACTTTGTCTGGAATTGAGTTCAGGAGTCATTTTATGTTTCAATGCTGGTTTTGAAAGCTAATATTACATTAATTTAAAACTGTATTAATGTTCAACTACACTATCATCAATATTCATTCCATCGCCGTCTGCACGTTATGATGAAACAAAATCAATTTAAAGCTGAGCACAATTCATTGAAATTCCTCGTTATATTAAAGCAGGTTTTTTTAGCATTTTTATTTTAATTTTTTTTTCCGCTTCTTTTGTCGTTATGCTGGAAATTCGTTTTATCTACTCGTACGTACATGTGCATAAAAAGTTCACGCTTTAATTTTAATTCAATTTGATTCAATCCCATCTAAACAACATTACCATCCAGAGCCAGCCAGTCATCTATGCACCTCATTATTATAGCTTTTTATGTTTTGCAGTCTGGTTTTTTTTTTTTTTTTGTTAATATTTTTCTTAATTTTCCTCTCTAACCGTAGCCCAGCATAATTTTTCTCTGCCATCATCTGCATTGCCATCTTACTTCGACGTTTGTCTGCTTTTCTACTTCGTCATAATTTCCTGTTGCTGCTGCTGCTGCTGCTGCGTTGCAGCAACTGTTGCCAGCAGCATCATTTTAAATGTGCATGCATTAAATTACATTACATATGTTTGCGAACGCGTGCACAAAACTATGTTTTTCATAACACAAACATTAAATTAGTTTTTTCCTCTTCTGCTTTTATTTTTATATTTTCAATGTTTTTAACTTTGGCTTCCTTTTGGCGCTATGGTCGTAGCTATACATTTATTTATTTATTTATTTTTTTTTTTTTGTGTGCATATGTGTGTATCTTAGAAATTTGCTACGCTTTGTGAACGCATCATTAGTCAGGATGGCATAAATAATTAGTGTGCGCACAAGTTTAAATAGCAGTTGATTAAAGTTGATTTGCAAACGTATCTAATTTTTAGTTGTAAAGCGCTGTTGGCAAAAAGTCAGGCAGTCAGCAAGACAGGCACAAAATTGGTAGACTCACTTTGACTACTGTTACGGCTTAATTTGTATGCTTTTCAATTCTAGCTAGTGCCAGATTTTGCGGCCTACTGTAATGCTCAAGAGCAAGAAATTGAAAAAACAAGACTAGTTTAAAGTTTTATGGAATTGCTTTCAATGCTATGATTGCTTCAATGTAAAGCTGTGCTAATGTTTTGCCCGCTGCTGTATAGCTATATTTTTTGCTATGAAAAATTGCACAATTTTGAAAATGACTGTCTCGTTTTTCTTTGGTTTTATTTAGTTTTTTTTTTTTTTAAAACTGTTGAACGATTTTTTTTTTGCTCTGGCTTATTTTTCAGAGTTTCTTCGATAAAAACTCATCAATAAATATATAAAAAAAAAAATTAATGCAATTTGCTGTGGCTTCCAGATTGGCGCAAAGAAAACTTTAATTGAAAAAGTTTTTCACACTTTTGTCCACTGCCAACGCCATCATTTCATTCCTCTTCTACCACAACTCATACCGTTTGCGCAGTTTTTGTTGTAGTTTGGAACTTACTCGCTCCCTAATATGTGTGCCAAAGTAAACGAAGTGTTGTTTAGTTCTGCAATAATTTTGTAATTGACCTATTTATTCATTATCGTTATTGTTGTGTCACAACTCTGATATCTATAGCTACAACAAGTGTTGCTGCTTTTTTTGACAAATTCATTTAGTTTTTCTGTACAGTTGGAATTAAATTTAATTGAATTATTATCCATAATGAACATGCAAATTTAAATCGCTTAAGCGAAAATTCTACTCAAAGTTATTAATTTTGAATTAGAAAAAAAAATATTGCATGACATTTATATCAAAACCACAGGGAATTGTACTTAAAAGTAATTATTACCTCTAAGGCTAAGAAAATGTCCAAAAAGTTTTCTCGCTTAAGCGAAAAATATGCTTAAATGTGCTTAATTTAAAAACTTCATGGCCATTTTTATGAAATTAACATCAATGTGATTTGTAAGAGCTATGAGCTACTTTACTTAGTTAATATGTTTACAACAGTCTTTTAAGTTTTCTCGCATAAGCGAAAATATTGCGAAAAATATGAAATATATCATGTTTTCAATAAAAGTAATACAATATTGCAAATTTCATTACAAACATCAAGATGTTAAGACCATAAAAATTTTATAGCTAAAGCAAATTAGTGCCCGAGGTTGCTCAAATAGTATAATAAATACTATCATAAAATATATGAAAATATCACATGAAATAATTTCGAAAGATCCAGAAAATTGTAAGTTAGTTAAAAAACTGTACCTATGTAATTCTAAAAATATTCGCTTAAGCGAAATTATTTTTTCAAATTATTGCTTAAAACTGTACAAAACAATTTTGGACGGTGCAGGAAATTGTGTTTGAAATGCAAACAATGCTTAATTGAAACATAAACATAAAAAAAAATGAAGCAAATTAATAAATTGTTTTGTGGCTTAAGTTAATTATTGAGATTAAAAAGCGTAAAATATTTTATCACTTTGTAAAATGTTATGCTTGTGTAAAAAAAATCGCAAAATTTACTTGAAAAAACATAAAAAATATTATAAAATGGTTTTAAAATAGTAACAAAAATAAAATTTTGTGTCGACAGTTTTTCGCTCAAACGAAAAAAATTACTCTTATCAATAGTGATAAAAGTACTCAATAGTTACTATTATGGAAAAAAGATTGCGTGACAAAATTTTTAAAGTAGCATACAATTGAGTTCAATTTAAATTGTCGTTATGCTAAAGAAATATAAATTTATTCATATTGTTTTTTCGCTTAAGCGAAAGTTTTCCGAATTATGAGACTATTCTATAGTATATTATTTAAAAAATATCAAAGAATGTTTTCTTAAAGTTCTGTGCTTTCGTGCTAGAGCGAAAGTGTGTAAAATGTTACACGTTGAATAAAATATAGGAAAATATATCTAACCTTTAATCTATACTGAGAAAATATATGTTTAAATTAAATGAAATTGTGTTCATATCGAACGAATTTTTATTTAAAATAGAGCTTGAAACAATTTCATTTCAGTTAGACAAAAATGTTTTTAAAGTTTAAATATAAAACAAAAGTTTTTGTTTTTAAAGCATTGTTTTTTATTTTTAAAATTAAAAATAAAAATTTAAAGTTAAAATTTTTATTTTAAATTTGGTTTTATATTTAAAACAAATGTGTTAAAGCAGTCCCTCCGAAAACCAAAGTTTTACTCCACTCGATGAAGTTTGAATTTTAAATATTGAAATAATTAATTATTGATTATTGTGATTATTTTATCTACTGTTCGATATTTGTATAACCAAGTCAAAAAATTTAAATTATAAAAAACAGGAAGGAATCTGTAGTTGAAATTTAAAAACGTTTCTTTTAAATTGTTTTCTGCAGAAACGCAAATGCATTAAATTTCTATTTTCAAATTTTTTTTTAATTATAAAGTATGTTTTGTTTTTTTCACAGTGTACTATAAAATTCTAATAAAATTATCAAAATATGTCAGCAGTTTTCCAGTTGACTTCATCATGCAAAGTTTGACTGCAAAAAACGTAAAAAATATAAGCATATTTCGACTGTTTTATCGCTTAAGCGAATTTTCTGCTCACATGTGCGAAAATATAGCAAACTAAGGATATAAATGCAGAATACAATTTTAAAAAATTGCAGTAAATTATGCTTTGAGCACTAACAAATTGTACAAAAAGAAATCTATTTGTATAAAAACAGCAAAAGCTTTCGCTTAAGCGAAAAACTCGAAGTATGCTCGAAAGTTTCAAGTTTTTTAAGCTTAACTTAAAAACCAGAAAATCTTTCTAATGATTTCTGATTTCTAATTTTCTTTAACCTTATTTCATTTAAATGTTGCAATTTAACGAAATCTCGCTTGAGCGATAAAAATGATTTCATGTAAAAGCGTCCGTTTTACAAACTTTAGCAGCTTAAAATAAATAATTTCCGATTTTGCGCAACTTGATTTTCAAAAATAACTTAAATACTAAAAAGATATGCATCTCACTTTAAAAATAAATCATTTTCTTAAAATCATCTTTTTTTAAAATTATTTTTCCCTCATATGTTGCCGCCTGACTCACATTAATTGCTTTGCTCTTGCGCTGCTCCCAAATCACCGATCCACTTATTCAACTTCAAAACTTGCTCAAAGTTGCCACCAGTTTTTGTTTTTGTTGTTTTTGTGAATTTGTTGTTGCTCACTAATTGACTTTTCAATGAGTTTGAACTTGTTTCTTGCAATAAATAAGTAGCGCAATATTTTGCTTTGCATTCATATGTGAAGGTAGGTTATGAATGTCAGTGAGTATATGTGTGTACGCGAGCGCACTTGTGTTGGTTATAGGTATGAACAAAATTTATAGCGTGCAACTTTTTTCGTTTCACTTCTTGTTTGTTTGTTTGTTTGTTTGATACATATGTATGTCATATAAGTTCCCATGCGACGATGAGCGGTGGCCACTGTGTGTGGGACTTTTTTTTTTGTTGCTATTGTTTTATTCTGGCTTATAATTGATTAGTCACCATTGATTGATGCTTTTAGACTGTGTCATTGGGTGGGAGGCACCGAATAGCAATCAAATCTTGTGTGCACTTGAACCTTCTTTGATCTTTTGATATTCGCCGAGTTAATTTGGTGCTTTTGAGATTTTAAGTTATTGTGTAGTTTATAAATTGTAGTTATTTACATAATAATTTCTTTAAAAAAATATGATTCTCAAAATATGTAAAATAAGCTCTAAATCACCTGTTTAAACAGCAACTCACCTTAATAAGTTTTACAAACTTTGGCTTTAATTTATTTTTATTTTGTTTTTTTTTTTTCTAAAAACCTAACTACTCTGAGGTCTTTTTTATTTGCTTACCCGCACCGCACCCATTCCTCTAAATAGGCTTCTAATGTTTTGTACAAATAATTAACTCGTCTTCATGCCGCTGATCTTTCGTCCTCCGCTCTCTCTCCACCCCTCTTCTTCCTTCTATCGATATGATTATGATTATTATAATTAATGCTTATTCTTCTTCTTAAACATTCTTTTATGCTTTTATGGTTTATGGTTTGCTGTTATTTCTTCGTTAGTGAATTTTTTGTTGTTGTAATTTTTCATTTATTCCTTTTGTTGTTTGCCTAAAATTTTTGTTGATTGTGTCAATGAACTTCTTTGTGTTTGCTTTTGATTTCTTTGTTTTTTTTTTTTTTCTTTTTCTTTACCCGTTGGCATGATTATTTTACTGACTTGGCCAAGATGATAAATTGTGCTGAAATTGTGCCTTTTTTACACTCATTATTCGGTTTTCTCGTTGTTTTTTTCTTATTTTTTTTTGGCATTATATCCAACTGTTTTTGTTTTTTTTTGTTATTTGTTTCGGTAGTCTCTCTTTCGGGAATTAAATCAACACCTTTTATTTAAATATTTTTATAAAAAATTCATTTTTTTTTTGATAATTTTGAAAATGCCTTGCTCTCCTCTAAATTCTCTCACTCTGTACACTCGAAAGCTAAGCGTCATAGAATTTATACTGAATTTTGAACTAAGTTTTTTAATGCAAAACAGTTAATCGCTGACTTAATTTGACATTTTGTGGCATTAAAATTTCTCTACTTCTGTTTCTTTCTTAACAGCTTTTGCTTTGCTTTGACCTCTTATCGAACCCTTTTCTTCTTCTTTTTCTGCTCTGTCTGTTGTCGATTCCTTGCTCAATTTATTAAAACGTTTCGTAGATATGTCTATAAATTTCTGCCATCTTCACTGCATAGCATTAAATATCATCTTCCATTCTATTGCATATTATTTTAAGTCTTAAATTTCCATAACAAATCCAGCAAATTAACATCGAACACCCTCATCATCAGCTTCATTGTTATATAAAATTCTGTTTTGTAGGTTTAAATTCTATAGAAATAATGCAAGACAGACAGTTCGCCTGTTTGCTGTCAGTCCGTCCGTCGATTTCTAAACCTGCTCATCTTTTTAAATGCTTCTGTTGCCTTGCCACATTGGCCTGCCTTCCTTCCTGCCTATCCGTTTGTCCGTTCATCTGTCTGTCTGTCTGCTATCTGCATTTATTATCTTAAATGAGGAAATGAGGCTTTGTCGCCGAATCGTAGTTGGTTGAAATTGAAAAAGTAGAGTACAATGATGATTATGATGCTGTGTTTAGTAGTTTTAATAATAACTATGGGGACTACGATGATGATGATGAAAGAGATTATGATGTTCATGGTGGCAGCAGCTTATGAAAATTTTAATTTTTTTTTGTTTTTTTTTTCTTAAAACTAGGTTAACTGCAGCATTATGACAAACTCACTGACTAACAATATGGCATAAAATGGAACATATTTTGTTGTTAGCTGCAGTTGCATCTCTCGGTTTCTTCACTGCCAATCAATGTGTCCGTCCAGCAGTCAGTCAGTCAGTCAGCAAGTCAAGCCAGTTAGAAAGTTTGAATATTGTTGCACTGAGTCTGCTTTAAAATTGACGCCTAAATATTTTTCAGGCGAAAGTTTTTGTATGCAAAAAATATTTTCATTTTAATATCGCTTAAGCGAAAATAATTGCATATATTTTTCTTTTGGAATATAAGATTTTAAAAAAGCATATATGAAATAATTATTGAATTATTGTCGTTCAAACATTCCAAAAATAATGTTCATATCGCTTAAGCGAAATTGCTTATATTTTGATATCACAAACCGTTTCAACATTGAAGTCTTTCCTTTATAATGCTTTTAGAAATAGTGCTTCTAAAATATCAACTTCAGAATTAAAGTAATAATAAATTTCGCTTAAGCGATAAGATGATTTTTCGTGCATGTTTTTAAATTTATGTGTTTGCATACTATCCACATTTATGCTATCCGCTTAAGCGATAAATAATCTTAGTTTTATGCTTTAATTGGAACTTTTTTTGCAAAAAGTGAAGTAATTCATTTGTTAATTATTTTCATAACAAAATAGCATGCAATATTTGCTTATATGATTCGCTTATAAAATTGTGCTCATTTCGCTTAAGCGTTAGCAAACTGTCGAAAATTAATTTTATTCTTATTTTTAAACAATTCAACAAGTTTTTTTTCTTCGAGTATATCTCTTTATTTTAATCCTGAAGTATCAAAACTTTTCTTTTCGCTCAAGCGATAACATTTTAAATGCTCTTGTATTCCTTAAATAAATTAATTAATTAATGAATTAGTTAAGTAATTACACATACATAATAATACATTTAGAAAAATGTATAAAAAAAAATTCTTTTTTGAGGCCTGATGTTATGATCGTGAGAATAATTTTAAATAATTCTCAGACATTTTTTCGTTCAAGTGATACAAAACTTTTAATATTATGCATATAGAAATTTGTTTTTGTATTTTGCCAAATTTGTAGCATTTCTAAACTAAATAAACTACAATTTCTGAACTTATTCTTACCATATTTGTTTGAACTTTGGTGCTTTGTTAAATTTATTTACTTTATTTATATTTAGCATAGCCAATATTTGAAAACACTATTTCTTTTTTTTTTTCTCATAAATATGTCATGCGATATTTTCTGAAATAATTTTTATTGTACCATATTTTTATTAAATTTTAATTAAACGAAAAGTTTTAATTGCATTTACAATTGAATTCTATCACTCCATAACACTTTGCTTCATGACAACTTCAGAATGTCATTCAATGTATCATGCAATAAATTTATAAAATATCACCGCATCATATTCGTTTCAGCGAGAAAACTTTATTGCTGTGTTGTTTCTTGCGTTTTGCCTTGAAATTATAAAAAAATATATCATGCAATTTATTTTGTTTGAATACGCTCATTATCTGAATGTTCAATATTGCATCTAGCAAGCAACAAAAACCGCTCTACTTATGTTCTCTGCGTTATTATAAACCTGTTTGTTTATCTTCTTTTGCATATACAAGCCATCTTGTGTTGTTTCTTCCCGTTATGAATACACTTGCTGCTTTTTTTTTGCACTTTGGAAAGTGGGTGATCAGTTCAACAACCTGATTGTGTTTTTTTTCTTTAATTTACTCCCATCTACTTATGCCACATTTCTTGCCAATTCTTTACAGCAGCAACGAGTTCATCACTAAACCGTCAAAGCGCCTCATTGTTGTTGTAGTAAATGTTTTGAAGAAGTACGTCAAATAATCAAAGAGGATCAATTTTATTTTATGTGTTTTTTTTCTATCAACTGACGACGGCAAACTGTCAGTGCCATCCATTGTGTCTCACTAGATGTTTTGTTTTTTTTTACATGCTTGCATACCTTGTTTGACATACTTTGCATTCTTTATAAAATGCTGTTGTAGCGGCAAATTCGATAACTACAACAACAACAAAAAAAAACAAAATAAAAGTGGGTGCGGTCGGTCTGCGGTTTTCAGCTGTTTTGTATTATTGTTTCGTTTGTCGTTGTATTAAAATTATTTTAATGCTTTATTTGCTAGTATTTTTAAACGCGCTGCCGTTTTAATGGCGCCTATGTTTGACTTTCGAAGACTTTCTGAAAATCATTTGAGTTATTTTAAAAAAAAATTTGCTAATTTTGTTTAAGTGATGTTTAAATTCTACATACCTGTTTCCACTTGTGTTTTTTTCCTCCCCACATTTTCTAATCATTGTAAATTTGCTTTCTATTCTTACCTTACCTTTACAAGTGTGCGTTCGTGCTCATGTTAAATTAAGTTGCTCTGCTCTAATTTCTTTCTGGATTCGTGTATCCTTATCGAAAATCTAATGACGACGTCTGTCCTTGTTGAAAAAGTTCGTTAACAAAAAATTGTCATTCTGACCAAACTCAACTGAACTCAACACCATGTGTGGTTAGTCGTCATATGCGTGACAATTTCTCTGTAATTGGCTATCTAGTCAAGCGTCCTTGCCGCACACTATGTCCTTCTTCTACTTGTTGTGACGTTAATGACACGTTTTTGTTCTATAACTGTTGTGCTATAGTGAGTGAGAGCTAGAGGGGAATTAAAGACATTAAGAATGACATTTGTAAGTTTCTAGAAATTTTGCGACATTTACCGTGTTAGAAAAAAACAAATAAAATGTTAAAAGCTTAACTTTTTAAACTTTTTGAATTAAAGATTGTTTCAATTAGTTTAAGAAAGATTCTCCACAGATTTTTCTTTAAAAATCTTAAACTTGGTTTTAGAATATCCAATAAAATTAACAACAGGAATCTTTTCGACATTTTCTAAATGTCTTTTCTATCATGCAACCAAAAAGCTTTACTGCATATAATCTTCAGCAAGATCTCCGTGTCAGCACCGATTTTAAAATGACATAATTCTATGCGAGGAACTCAAATTAAATAAAATATGTCATAATAGATTAAACAATTTTTATTAAAATATCTACACTATCTCACTTTGGCTAAAGTATGTTGAAAATTTTTAAATATGTTCTCTTATCTAACATTTAAATTTTAACCAGAGATTTTTGCTCACATTTGTTTCACCACATGGCACATTTGCTATGACGTTTATAAATATCTTTCATATAGATTTAAGTAACTTTATTTACCTCATATATCATGGAGTTTATTTCTCATGAAATTTATGACTTTCATAACATTGTTTGTTCTCAATATATTTATTTTTTTAATATCTTTAATGTATCTTATGATATTTCTTTTACCCATGAAATATTTTTACTTTGTTGTAATATATTCTGTGCTTTTTTTTAGTCCTCTCTTGATACTTAATTTTATAATAATAATATATTTTTGCCTGTTAGTCTGGTGAAAAGTTTTTGTTTCATTTTCATCTTTTGTGCAATTAATTTCTTTCACGAAATATAATTTTTTTACGAACTGCGATTAATTTTTAAATTAATGTTTGTCTTTAAATTGATTGCTTTCTCGAAGTTGAGTTATTTTGTAAAATTTAGTGTTATCATGATCATTTATATTTTTCTCACAAGCTTTTTTATTCTCATAAAATTATTTGTTATAATATATATTTTTCATCTATCTTATGAATGTAATTTTTTTTCTCATTAAATTTATTTCCCTCATTCAATAAATTCTTATAATACAATTTTTTTTTGTAATGAAATGTTCTCTTGATCCTATTTCCTAAGAAAAATTAATAATTTTTATCCCATGAAATTTTTCTCAGAAGTTATGGAATTATTATGGTATATGATATTTTTTTCGTGAAATTATTTCTTTCATGAAAAATGGTTCCATTTCATAGTAAAAATGTTTTTTATGCATGCATATCTATCTTTTTAAATTAATTTTTCTCTTAAAATTTGTTTTTCATGAAATAAATTATCATGATATTTATTTCTCTCGTGAAATTTATTTTTCACAAAATTTTTTTATCTCATGAAATAATTTTTTTCATTTATATTGTGTAATTTATTTCCATCATAATGACATGTCTTTCTTTCGTGAAATTTTATATTATCAAATTTTTTCTCTCTAAATGTATATCTGCTATGAAATTTATTCCTCTAATGAAGCGAAATTTATTTTCCCTCATAAAATTATTTAACCCATGCATTTTATGACACTCAAATCTCTCGTAACGTTATGTTCTTTTGTCATTCTAACGTGAAAGGCTTGAAATTTTTGGGTTTCTTTTGAAAACATTAGGTAATTATTTTTGTGTAACTTTGTAAAAATTTCGATTTATTTTTTATATTTTTTTTTTATATTTATTTTGTCTTTGTTTCTTTTTTTTCATGCATTCATTGAATTTTTAGCTTTATATATATATAAACTTAAAAATGACTATTTATATTTGTAACTCTAATTCTGTCTCAATTTAATAGTTTTTGTCACATGTTAAATTCGTTGCACTCATATTTCCATCAACACTCTGTGCCTTGATTAAATATTTGAAACTTCTCGCTTGATATAAAAGTTAATTTCATGTAACTCACATTTCAAGAAGCTGCACTTGATGTCCTTTAGCCGCTCAACTTTACTGTTTATTTTCTTGTTATTTCTCATTCTTTTCATTGTTCTTCGTGTTCTTCTTCTTGGAACATCTTCTCTGGAACATCCACTCAACATCTTGTAAGCAAAAAGCATAGCATATAAATAGCCAAAACATTAGCAATAATATTAGTAGAGTGGAAAAGTTTTCAACACAAAATTCAACAAGATATCCTTGACGCAGAAAAGAAGAAATACAGCAGAAAGCAAGAAATACAAAACTCATAAAACGCATCTAATGCAAGAAGAAGAAAAAAATAAGCATAAGAACATGAGAAAAATAGCAATTCAAGCGAAAAGGACACTCGCATGCTTGCTTCGCTATCTTGCCTCTTACTTCAATGAAAGAAACAAAAAAAAAAAAAAAAACAACAACACACACTTTCGAACATTGATTTCTAGATTTTTTTCATGATCTTTGCATGATTTTTTTTTTTTTTGGCCGTTTTTTGTTTTTATTTAACACAAAGTTATATATTGAAGTAGTTGTTGAAGCTAGTGGCACTCTAGCTGTTGTTACTGTTGCAGCTTTTACTTAAATCCATTCAATGTCTTGGTGCTCATCGCAACTCATCCCAACTTATCGCGCCTCGCTTGGCTTTGCTTAAGTTTGTTGTTAGTTTACTTCAGCTTCACTTGCTGCACAATCCGAGCGAATCCTTGAGATACAAGTTTCATAATGAAATTTGACGAAGTTAGAACAGCACCAGCAGAAAAAGAAAAAAAAAAATATACAAGTTTGAAGAAAAACTTAAGAAAAACATTAAACGAACTCAATTCATTTGTGCAAATTTAATAAGAAACTTTATATGTTTCAATGTAGCATGCGAGAAGACAACGCCATTTCATTGTGTGCTACAGTTAAATCGTAGAAATAAAATATTATGTCAAGATCTTGATGTGTTCTGTTCTGAGTTATGTGAAAGCAAAACTTTTAAAGTAGAATTTTAAATTTTGTTTTGTAATTTTTTGTAATTTTTTTATTATGTTTTCTGGTTAACATTTAAAATTCATATCAACTTCAACATCTTAAAAATCTAATACTTTGTAAATTTGATTTGCATAGATTAAACATGTTGAATTTTCTCGTGCTTATCATACATATTCATATTAAAATTTCCGCTTTGGTTACAACAACACAAAACATTTATTCTTTTGCTATCTTTGCTGTTGGTTATCTGCTGTGCGCCTTACAAATTGCATTGTCGAATGCAATATTCATTTGTAATTTTTTTCTTATACGATTTATTGTTAAAATATACGTACTTCATTCATATTCAGCATATGGAACAATTTTTCACACTTTTATTTCATGCATAAAAAATGATACCTCATATCCTTATTTTTGCTGATATTCTGTAGTCGTGCCATATTACATAGAAAAAAAAAAATGCATCAAAGCTACCAACACCACCCATATTACAGTCTGGATTTAATATCATACGTTGGTATCCAGCAGTTTAGATTTTATTTTTTTTTTCCCCCCACATATTTCAAACTTTCTTGATATTGTGTAACATGAGCATAATTTTTCCTGACAGTTTTGCATATTTATTAAGCGATATACAACGAAGTGAAAAAAGCAAAAGATACAGAAAACAAATTGTTTCTTTATCGTCGTTTTAAGGTCGAAGAATGGGAGAATATATATGATTTGTAAGAATTAAAAAACAAATTAAAATGTACAAGTAAGCAGACAAAATATAAAATGAGTCTTAAAATCTTAAAATTCTTCCTTACATTTTAAAATAAAAACTTCTACACTACAGTTAATTGGATGATTTTTATAATTTGAGAGATATTTTTTTTTTGGGGCATACAGAAATCTATCAAATAATAAAAATTCACTTGAGTCTGAGTAAAAAATTTAATAAAGAAATTAATTGTTTATTCCAAATAAAAGTAACAACTTTAAAATTTAGTATTTATTAAAAATTATTTAAAACTCCGTGCTATGGCGGGTTCGCATTAAAAATAATTAAGTAGTAGTAAACGAGATGACAACATTTTTACATTCACATCGTATGTTATTTTGTTCCAGTTGTTGTCAACTGATAAATAACAAATATTTTTGTGTGCATACTTTTAGGCTTGCCATTTTTTCGTATAATAACAGCACTGTAATATCAAGAATAAACAGTTTGAGCGATATCAGGTGCGAAGCGTGACTCTTATTTGCAAAGCAGACTTTCAGGCAATGTGAACAAGCGAGATAGATAGCTATTTGTGTCTGGTTTTTTCACACAGATTTTACCCTGCCTGTCTGCCTGCCTGTCTGAATCGCGTTTACTATGAACGCGGCCTTAGGCTTGAATTATCGTCTAACATGTAATTTTTCTCAAAATAACAATTTCTTAGTGTACAAATATATCAAAAATATCTCAAAAATATCATGACATTAAAATGTATTCAGAACAATATTTAAAAATATCACAACATAGTCATTTCATGATCTAAAAATACACTTATATAAATATTTAATGACATAAAAATAAAATTACAAACTCTAATGCAAATAAATACCATTAAAAAATGTCACGTGACCATGAAGCACAAAACACGTCAATTTGTGCTTCATAAGTATCATCTTGGGCTTGAATTAAAAATGAATTTTTGTTGTTTGTTGTTGCTCATCAAAAAAATTAGCAACCGAACGACATAATTCTCAGTTGGTTTTTGTTGCTGTTAGTATAAAAGTGTGTAAAAGTGCAAAACATAAATTAAAAAATTATATTTTCCTTTCCGAATTGGATCAAATTAAATAATTTGGACAATGAAAATTCAATTTTCTGGTCATCGTATTTTTTTTTTTTTTGTCAGTTCCTTTGATGCCTGAGCCCCTTACATTTTGTCATTTTTTGCCTTGTAGTACTAAAATTCATAAAATGTTTATCCTAAAATTTCTAAGATTAGACATATGAAGGCATGTTAACTTGTTTTATTCACAATCCATAAAGAACATGCATTGAAGACAAATAAGCATGTTTGTTTTTATAATCAATACCAAAATCTAATAAATTGGGCCCAAGTGAGCATATTAGTTTTTTGACGAACAATCAAAAAATCACATACATTATGTACAAATGATCGTGTTAATTGTTTTCATAAACGATCACATATGGCTTGATATCAAGAATATTATGGCTAAGCTTAGAGTCAGTCCCAAAGCAAATTGATTTGGGATTGTTTTTTAGCTCAAATTTCTCTCCGTGTATATCAATTAATGATTTGAAAAGTTGCAAAATAATGCAAAACATCATAAAATTATGTATGTTTAATAAGGTGCCTCGACTTGTATGAAGAAAAAAAAAAAAAGTTCCATTTGTACCCACCTTGCAATGAACCTTGATGTATTTAAAGACGTTTCCCAAAATCTTTTGGCTACACCGAAATCCGTCAATGAGCTTAACCGTCCAAAAATATATGAGCTAGCGTTATTGTTGTTAATAAATAAACTATCTCAAATTTAAAGCCTGAAAAAGTTCTTTCAATCTGCTTCAAAAATTTTTAAATATTTGAAATATTTTCATTTTAACAGTCATTGTAAATTGTTATCAGATATATTATAAGAACATTTCTATATGTTAAATTGATTCTCGTTGTTCTTTTTAATGTCATTTTAAAAAACTCCTAGTTTTTCAAGAAAAAACTACGGAATTAACATTCATGATTTAATTATTATTTAACAACAACAGACAGTTTCAATAAAAGTGTACAACACAAATTAAGGAAAATTTAATTTCCAGTCCAGAGACAATTTAATTAGACTAGACAGCTGGTACTGTGACAATGCCTTAACATATCATGTTGCTCCTTTTTCTACACTTGAAAAATAAAAACACCCACACAAAATCATAGAAAATCAGCACCAACAGCCATAGAATATTTTCCTTAGCATTGCTAAGAAAGAAAATAATTTTACAAAAATGCGCAACTTTATACTAATTCACGGCTCGTTAAATTCAATTGTGTTGTGCAGATAATGAATTTTTACGAGTGTTTTCCTCTAGCAAACCACTACTACCTCTTGTCCAAACCCATATTGCCTTCGATGTTGGCATTTACAAAAAAGCAAAACCCCAAAAATCACCCCTTTTTCAAGAGCTGTCAATTTGCTTAAGTGAACGAGCACTGCTGAACACTGCTGACTGTGAAAAAGCAACCAACAGCACTGCTGCCAGACACCACTCGTACCACTCGACATCTCCTGTGACTTTGCTACCTCCCTCAACAGTTACCAGGATAATTTGTGAGTTTTCAAGTAATTTTTAATAGACTAAAAGAAATAATAAAGAAAAAACAGTTAAGAAGAAATAAAAGTGCTATAAAAACCACAACAAGACAAACCGAAATAGACAGAACTAAAAAGCGAAACGGACTCTCCACCGGACCGCAAGACAAAAGGAAGAACAAGCGTTGGTTGTTTTTTTATCTTTTCTTTTCTTTTTATTTCATCTCCGTTTTATGTTCAAACAATGCCTTTGGCAGCAGCACTTTTGGTTGGAGAAATTTAATTAATGCTGCATTTTTGCTTAATTTATAATTTACTGAAATTGCAAAAGCGATGAGTAGGAAGTAGTAATATTTTCATAAAAATGTAGATGGTTTTTGTTAAATATTAAAAACAAAAAAAAAAAAAAATAATTTTACGACCATCGAGTGGTAAATGTGCGTCACTATCAACCGAGACAGGTTCTGGGTTCGAGTCCCGGCCATTTAATTCTTTCAACGTTTGTAATCAATTAAAATAAAAAGTAAGTCAAATATACGACGCTGAAAGTTGTGTGGATGGTAAAGAGGTTTGTGGATAGGATAGGTGCGAATAAGGGGACTGTCGATGCCGAAATTTCATGATCCCGGAACAAGGGGCCAAATAAGTCCCGACAAATGATCCCGAGATCTTCGTTAAATATTTCGGAATTACAAAATGTACAACTAAATGATTAATAATTAAATTATTCTACTCTATTCAACCGACAAGTGAACAAAATAAGAACCAGGCTTAGAAAAAAATATAAAAACATGTTTTTTTATTATAACTAAAATGTGAAATGTTCCATATAATTATGATTAAAGTATTATTTTTAGAAATTATCCCATTTTGCTACTATGTCAATATTACTAAAATATATTAATAATTTTAATAATTATAATACAAAACATTTTTTTTAACGAGACTTATTTTAAACTACACTCTGAAAAAACACATATCTTTCTCCGATATAAAATTTCTCTATTTTCGATAATAGCAATTTTCTCTTTTTCAAATACAATTTTCTTTAATTAGAATAAATTTTCACATTTTCGAAATATTTCTTCACTTCTACGAAATGGAAATATTGCAATATTATAAAAAAGAAATGGAATTTCAAAGCCTTGGTTCAAACCAAGTAAACTTGCAGGTGACCAAGAAGCATACCAGAAAGAATGTTTAGCCAAAATTTTGATTCCTTTTCTGAAAGAGCATCACTTTGATGGCAATTATTTAAAAATTTAAGTTTGTTTGTATACAAAAACAATTGGAGACTTAAAAACTGTCAACAACTCCAAAGAAGAATTCGTGCAAGTATTCGTAAAATGAACAAAACTACTTTCGAACGGTCTTCAGAGGTATCCCAACAAGGATACTGAGCAAGGACCTTTTTCAACCATACAATAAATTGTTATTTATCTTCTGTAGCTAACAAATATATTTGTAATAAACTTTGCAAAAAAAAAAAAGAAAATTTTTGTGACGTTTATAAAAAAGTCCCATTTTTTTGTTATCACCCGTTATGATTTTGTTTTTCTTAATTCCCGTGATTCCAATTTTAAAATTCCGAAAAAGGTCCGGTATCGACAGCCCAAGTAAGGATTAAGGGGTTAGGTGCGTTTCGAAGGCTCAAACAAAGCATTTGTTTATTCATTTTTTCATTCAATCAATTTAACATATCAAAGATTGTTAAACAAACTCATTTTTCCTTGATTGCTCAGAGAATGTTCTATTGGTGTTGTCAGGATAAGTCATACCGGATTCATCTGAAATTAAAAAATAAATATTTGTCTAAGTATATGTTGCGTTTAAAAAAAAAAAAGAAATTTTTATGGCAGAGTTGAGACAAAAAGGTTTTCTTATTGTTAATTTGCGCAATGTTTTCCTTTGTAAAATTAGTTGTAATGAAAAAATCTTTTGTTTAAGCACTAGATAATTTTGAAAAAAAATGCCGAATTTGAACAAGATAGTTTCATACCTTTTTGAGAAACCAAGAAGTTTTAAGGTGGGACAAAACCTTTTTAAAAAATTCATAACATAAAAAGTAAAAAAAAATTTTTCCAAAATTTTTTTTTATTATTGTAGAGAATTGAACAAATTACAAGAAAAAAAAAATTCAAAAAATATCTTTTTTACTCAAACATGGTTTTATAGAGCTCCAAACTGGCGGCAGGGAAAAAAAAACGGGCCCTCGTGGTTGCAGCGCTGGGAGTCGCAAAAATTGTCCGATTTTAAAAAAAATGACTTTTTTTAAATCTTAACAAAATTCGTATGACACGAGCTTTTTAAAATTTTTTGTTTTTCAAATTTTGGTGATGTTTCAAATTTGAAAGTATGTTTTTGCGAAAAAAATATTGACTTTAAAAATTCATAAAAAATCGAAAAAAGTTTAAATAAAGCTCGTGTCATACGAAACAAAAAAAAATTCGTCAAAAAATAAACCCGCTAGTGCCGCAACCAATACGAAAAACATGTTTTCGAGATAAACGCGTTCAAAGTTTGTGTACAAAGAAAAAGACGAAGAAAAATAAAAATGCGCTCTTACTTATCCGGCTGTAACTTTTGAACCCGTAGGATTTTTCCATGAATCTTAAGAATATTTATTAAAATAGAAAATGATAAAAAAGTCGATTTAAAAAAAAACGGCCAATGTCATGTCCCTCTTAATTTTTATTCTTATTCTTATTCTTAAGATCAATAATTTTTATTTTAATTAAATATTCGTTCTATTTTTTTTTTAAATATTTTTTTATACTAATAATTAAATTTTTTAGTTATTTTTTGTTTTAATTTCTTCTTTATTTTTAAATTTTATTTACCTTAACCCCAAAACAGTTCTGTTTTGGGATTACTTTCGATTGTTTTTTATATGATGTTTTATTTAAATTTTAATTTTTAAGACTTAAATTGAGCTCTTTGTAAAGTATTTTAATGAAGACAACAACTAGTAACAGCAACAACAGCTCTGTATAGAGCAAATTACATATCATTAGACTAGACAGCTCCGTTTCGTTGATTGCGTCTTACGTTTGTAATGTTATATTATGATCATGTTATTGTTTTTAATGTTAATTTAATAATGATTTTTTCATTTTAATTTTCTTGAATAACATTTTAATTTTTTATTTATGTTTTATGTATTATATTTTTTAAGTATACCTACTATTTTTTAAATATTTTTTTTACGTGTAAAATTTTTTATTTAGTTATTTTAGTGCATTTATGTATGCTTTTTGATATTTTTAAAGTTGTTCAATATATATGGGCATCTCCCAAAAAAGGTCCACCAAAAGTGAAGAAAAACATTCAAATAAAGCACTCTAACAGCTTTTAACTTTATTTTTATTTTGACGTAGAATTACGTCTTACAGCGCCGTTTGTATGGGGTCGTTTTAACAGATTTTTTTCAAGGTCATTAGGCAACGTTTTTGGCGAATACTTTCGGATATACCTACAGCCTTTAATACTCTTCGTTCAAAGATAATATATTTACTAAAATATCAGATATATCCTGCGCTGAATGAATATCTAACTTTGGATTTTGTCACTATTATATTAAAGTCACAAAATAGTAAAATATAAGAAGAAAAATGCATATTTTTATATAAGAAAATCAATCATCAGCTACTTTTGTGCCTGCTGCTTTCTTTGTTTTTCTTTCGTTGTTTATGCTTGTATGCTTTGGTTTTGCACGAACTGATTGGTTCGCTTTGGCAGCATTGTAAGCATTAGTTCGCATTGGGTTTATGTATGCACTACTGTTCTAGTATACTATTTTGAAACCAGAGGTCATGAATCTCTTTTCAACTCAGTCAACGAACTCAAACTGTCAAATTTAACGAAATGGGTCTGTGATCCGGTTAGATTTAACTCTTATGAAAAAAACGAGTTGGATCATATTTCTTTTTATGCTTTTACCCAATAGATGTCGTAAAATTTTAATTTTTGTTTTTAATGCAAATTAATTTGGATTCCACATCCCACTAGCGCTAGCGAGTGTAGTTTGCAAACTATACATCGAACATAGACGAAAGTGTAGCTAGCAAACTAAATATCAGACAGAAATGAGAGGAAAGGACGCTCAGCGTGAAATATAGTAACCATACGATTTTTTAAAAATCGGGGTCTTAATTTTAATTTGAAATTAGTAGTTAAACTGACTGTAGCTTCTTCTTCTTTTCAACTAAGTCAATGAACTCAACCTGTCAAACTTAACAAAATGATCGAAAAAATTTGAAATTTTGCTTGTTTCTTTTTGCTTGCTCATTTAATCATACTTACTATTTAACTTTTTCTTTGTTTTGGCCTCGATAAGTAGTCCATAATTGAGTGTTATTCATTTATTTTTTAATTTTTGGAAGATCAATAAAAATACGTGCAAAATGAACAAAACAATCGGACCAAAGAGATAAAGTAGAAGAGATTACAACTTAAACGGAATTCTACGTCTACACTTACGATACTATCGAAACTGTTTCTTTTTTTTTATTTTGATTTGTATTACTGATATGTAACTTGAATTTAACTTATTATAATGTATTTTTATTAAAATTTATAATAAACATCTTTACTGTATTTTACTACTGTTGGAAAAATTTGTCGCGTCCATGATGTCGCGTCCGTATTCGTGCTATATCTTTTTAAAAAAGCGAAGAGATAATTCTAATATTTCATAAGTCTACGCAGTAAAGCTATCCTTTGACCTCCATTGACATGTTTATTATATATAAAAAAAGTTCTTAAAATTAGCTAAATTTTGAATATTTCTATACGAGCTTACAAAAACTTATATTTTTTGTCGCGTCCGTTCCATTTAATGATTGCTTATTACTTTGTACTAATTTGTTCTAAATCTCTGCAATATTTTTATAAAATATGGCACTCTTTCATCGCGTTACAACACTTAACATACATATCGGCTCATTTTGTTTCTTTCTTGTTTTTCGAGTTATTAAAACCGTGCGAATGTCGCGTCCGTGCCACTGGGAGATGCCCATATGATATCTTAGGTTGCAATTTATTTGTGATAATTTAGAAATTTGCTTATTAAAAATAAGTTCTTTAAAATAATTATAATATTTCTATAAAAAATATACTGTTTCGATATGTTTAATATACTAATAATAACATAATGTATTATATTCCAGGTTTTTTTTTTTGTTTTTTAAAATTTTTAAAAAACTTAAGTTATTTTTTATGTTGTAGACTTATTTTCATTGAATAAATTTAATGCGTTTTTTTTTAAATGAAGACAATGCATCGTTTCTATTTAAGCGTACGAGTGCATGAAACGAATATTTTTGAAGTTGACTTGTTTCGTTTTCGATGTCTTGGCTTAGTTTGTTGAATACTAAACAAAAATATTGCACAAATAAATATTGCATGAGATGTATTTCTTATTATCAGAAGTACTCCATCATAATTCAAGCTATGTTTCTTTTCCAAATCATTCCAGCGTAAACGCAAAGAAAATTCATAATTTTAATGCTGGGTACTTTTGCTTTTGAAGTTGCTGCTCATTACATAAACATTAGAAATAAATATTGCATGAGAGATTTTTTTTTTAGATTTGTTCTCAACGTAGAATTTCAAATTCTATTGCCCATCAGTTTGTATTTTTTTTTTTTTTACTACTAACGTACCATTTGTCAACAAATGTATGAACCAAAACAAAGCCACAACAAAAACAACAACAAAGTAACTAAATAACTTGGTTAGTTACAATACGATGCAGCTAAGTGTGAATAAAAATTATTTGACACTATCGGAAATCAGTTTTAGGAATTTATTTATTTTTTTTTTTTGTTGTATTTTTTGTGTGGTTCTTCGCCGAAGCCTTTATTTTTGCTATTGCTGTTTTTGTTTTTTTTAGTTGTTGCCTTAAATTTTTCATGTCCTGTCAATTCTTGCCACCGTTAAATTCCCCTGACAGCTATAAAATTGCATTCCATCCGACGAGCTTGCAGTAGTGAGCTTTGAAAGTTTCTGCAATATTTATAATAAATAGATGCGTCGTCATCGCTGGCCAAAGCAAGCAACTCCCAAGAGCCAATAAACAAAAAAGAAAAAAAAACATAGAAATGCCAGACTTTATTATATGCTGCGTCCAGAAAAAAATTCCCGATGGATTGAAGCTACCAAACAATGACATCAACACATATGTTTGTTGGCTAGTTAGATGAATGATTGTGGTGTGCAACGGATATACATCAACATCCGCAGTAACAAAATGGGAAGAATGAGTAAAACAAAAAAATGGGGGCAAAATGTAATAAAAAAATATAAATGTTTGCTGCACGGAAGCTACAGATTTAAGATAAAAGAGAGAACAAAAACAACGAATACAAAATCCGAGTACACGACCACAAAATTATTATTGATAGTGCGTTTCTGTTGCTTCTGTACGGGCTGTTCGGGAGGCTGAAAGCAGGGCGTGTGCGTGCGTGCAGTTGTGTTCAATATTAGATAAAAAAAAAAGGGTCAAAACTATGTACGAGAAAATTTTTACACATTATTAATGTCCAACATATTCCCCGGATAGAACATTTACTCACTTTAAAAGTAACAGAGAAACAGAAGAATAGAAAGATGGACGTAAGTTCCAAGCGACATGCAGCAGCTGCTATTTTATTAAGGCAAAGAACGAAAGAAACAAAAATACATCATGAATAGACGATGACAACGATGACGAAGACGAAGACGACAATAATGATTATGATGACAAGGACATTGATATGGAAAATTTTACATTTACATTTTTTTTTCTATAAAAGTTGAAAGCAATTCCTTGAAAGAAAAATAGTGGGTTTGAAATAAAGGGTTGTTTCCGTTTCCGCAGCAGCATAGATAATCAGAGGGTTGAAAATGTTGTTATGAATTTTAAGATGTCAATTTTATTAAGTGATGTCAACAGGGTGTACAGAATATATATATAAAAAAAAAAAAAATAAAATAAGGGTCGCCACTAGTACAAGTGGCGGGAATGCTTTTTTAATGAAGGGTTTCAATGTTTGAACACGTGACAAGCGGAAAGTGTGCACTTTTGTGGGTTTATCAAAAGACGAACAATGCAGTCGAGTGTACGATGTGTGTGTGTGTGTGTGTGACACGCCGTTAGAGCCAGATAAGCTGAACTAAAGAGGGTAAAGAGTGAGCATTTATAGCAGTTCATCGTCTAAACGGATCAGCAGTGCGTGTTGATATGTCAAGTGACAACAGCGATATGCTCGAATATGAAAAGGTTTTATTTTATTTTCTTGTTTTTTATTTCTTGCATTTTAATTGAATATTGATTTTTGCGAATTGTAATTTGTGTGAATGAATAATTCTGATGTGCGAAATAAGAGGCAATTAAACGGAAAAATACATTTAAAAAAAAATTAAAGAAAAAACTTGTTCTCAAGCGTCAAAATATGCGATTCAAGTGGCTCAATTGGGCTGGTGGGCTCGATTGGTTCAACTGACTTGATAGTATGGCAAGGCTCAACTAGCTTAAGTGGCTCAATTTTGTGAGTGAATTTATAGATGGGCTAAATTTAACGATCACAAACATTCGTCAATATAAATGTTTGGCGTATGGATTGTTTTGATTGATCATTTTTGATTGATCAGAAGCGAGTCAAGTTGAGTAAATTATTTGAACTAAAATTTTAAGACTGCATTGGTTTTTTTTTGTTATAAAACACTTTGCACTATTTCTTAATGTTTGCCATGATTATATTTAATTCAAATCGCATTAAAAAACTTTGCATTTCCATTCTATATGTTCCATTAATTATATTTTAAATGCAATTTGAAATTTTTATTCCTTCCCATTCCGCAAGTATTAACAAGTCTCTAAATTACATATGTTTCTATTAAATTGAATGACTTATGATCATGTTTTATCTTAAAGTTAGGAAAATAGACTTAATAAAAGTAAATAAATCTTAATTTAGTTCAAGTCACATTCTATTCATCACGTTTTAATTCCATATGTTCCGAAGAAAAACCTTTTTAAAGGGTTTGTACATTTAGATGTGTTATTCCCAGTTATTCTGCAACATGCACTTATTTCTAGCATTTCCAGTATTTCCATATGTTCCTGTTTAATGAAAAACTTATGACCATGACTTATCGTAAAGCATAATAAAAATTATTTCTTTTTACTCTAAACCACTTTCAAAACATAGCATTCCATCATCAATTCCACATGTTCCTAAGAAAATACTTTTTAAAGGTGTGTTTTTGTTACCAAAAATTTTTATTTCTTCCTTCTTCTCACGCGAAGAGTATTCAAGATAATAACTTGAAATTTTTACACAATATGTAGCATGATATTATAAATAATTTTGCATAATTAACTTAAAAATCGCGTTTTTTGAGATATGCTGTTATTCGAACGAATGAGAGATATGTATTTTAATTCCATGTTTTTTTTTATGAATGACTTTCGACTGTGTTTGTCTTGAAAAAAAAAAAACAAAGTTACATTCAAAGTAACATTAACTCAAGCTACATTCAAAACAACGCGTTTCAATTCCACATGTTCCTCTTCCACGAATGACTTCTGACCATCAGTCATCTTAAATTTAAAACAACTATATAAACGTAAATAAATTTTAATATATTTAACATACTTCAATAAATTCAGGTCATATTCAAAAATATCTCATTTCAATTCCAAGTGTGCCAAAAAAAATACTTATTAAAGATGTTATATCCATAAATGTAATAGATTTCATAGCTATTATTATCAGCTTTTCCGCAACATGCATATATTTTGATCTATTTTAAAGTGTTTCAATTCCATAGATTCCTATTGAAGAATTTTGTCTAAGAGATAATGTTCCTAAAATTTGCAATATTATGTTTCACTTCCATCTGTTCCACTGCATATAAAGTAATAACGCTCTGTTTTTAACAACATTTTTGAGGTTTTTGTGGCGAATACTTCCTAGCTTGCTCGTTTGTTCTTTATTTTCGGAAAAATTTTACATTTACGATAAAAAATAAATAACTAGTAAAATGGCAAAAGTCTGCAATGTGGGTGCCTGGTGTTGTGTAGTAGCGTTAGCGGAAAAAATAAGCAACTGTAACAACAGCAGAAACCACCAAAAGTGATTACATACGCAAATCAACAAGAACAACATCGAAACCCAAAAACAAAAACAAATAATCAAAAACAAATGTGTTGTAAACTACGCTTGAGGTCAGTTTCGTCACTGATAGCGCGACATGTGGTATAGCAACACCACCCACACCAACAATAACAACAACAACAACAACAACAACAACAACAACAACAACAACTACAACAGCAACCGAAAAACTGTCAACCTCCTTTGTTCGTTGATATGATTTATTAAACCTATCCGTTTTTATTTTTCAACGTTGCCACATGTGCAAAAAATGTTTAACAAAGATAGCGCAAATCAGTGGCTATCAAAAAATTGCTTCCGCTACATTTCGGGGTATGTTTTTTTTCTTTTGTGGTGTTGTGTGGCTGTCTCGCATTTTCCTCCCTCTTTACATGTGTTGACAGCATGAAAAATTAACTCAATCCTTTTATTTTTTTTTTTTTTTTAGTTTTGTTCTTTTCTGCAAAAAGTCTGCAAATTTAACTAGCTTTAAAAGGAAAGAGTGCAAAAATTCTGGCATGTTTTTAGGCGCGTCAACGGAATACTCTTCGAATTAGCATAGCTGAAAGGAAGAAAAACAGCAGTTGTACTTTTAGGTCACTAACAACAGTAAAAAAATATTGACCCATGCACATTATTTTTTTTCTTCTTATTTATTTCTTGCCATATTCCATACCGTGCCGTGCCCTAAAAGTATGCAAATAAAAATTTTTTTCTTTCATAGCTCGTTGCAGCTACTTTTTCCCTGATATCATTTTTCATTTCCGCTTAAAAAAAAGCAAAAAAAACAAAATAGTTCAACGACAATGAGGCCGACAGACGTATAGTGAGACTGACTTGGTAACAATGTTGCCAAGTTTTATTTTCAGTCTTCAGTCCATTGCAACATAGTTATGAAGTTATGCGTTGTCTGCTTCGGTCCGTATGTGCAACTGTCTGTCTGTCTGACTTACTGTCTCTTGGTTACATCCTCTGTGTTGGCTGTTGGGCAAAGCGAACACTAGAAATGTGATGTGATGAAGTTCAATTTCAATTTCTGTTCATAAAACATATATTTCTAGGTAGTTTAAACAATTTTTGTATTTATAATTCTAAAGCCTCGCATTTCGTGTTTCCATTCCGTGCCATTCCATGTTTAAATTTCACTTGTTCGAAATGGTATTTAAAAAAAATTTTTTTTATCTCTGAAATATAATCGTCAAAAATACATTTCTGACAAGTATCTGTCTTTAATAAAGAAAATATGAATTGTTTTTGAAAAAAAAACCGTCAAAAATTTTTTATTAGTGTTGTAAAGAACGCTACTTTTTCTAGGTTAAAGATACATATTTATCAAAACTATAAAATATGTAGAAATAAGTGAGTATTTTTTTCTGTAATTGAACTTTATTGTTTCAAATAAAAAAAAAACTTGACACACGGGGATCATTTTAACTTAATAAAATTTTATTGCCTATGAAACTTTTATTTTATGAAAAAATACTCTCAAGATTAAAAAAACAAATTCAGTCAATATAATCTACAGTTTCTATTTATGATAGTTTTTGCCGCTGGGGTACATATGATACCAGAAAAGTGTGCCGAATAAGGGTTAATTTCTTTTTAATGATAACAAATTCTTATGATTTCATTGGAGAACTTATCAATTCTAATAATCTAAACTAAGACTCAAAAGAGCTGTCCAAATAGTCTTACCTATAGTGATATTTTCAGAATAAACTTAAGCTTTATTTGTCTAGCCTTCTGTACAAAAACAAAAAAAAAAAAAAAACAAATTGGCCATTTCAGCCCTTGAAAGGACTTTGACCGAGCTTCTTATGATCAATTGTGTTGTGTGTGTTATTGAATGTTTGCACACAATTGACCGAGAACTGGACCTACATGCTTTATGCCGACTCCGAACAGCTAAAGTTCATGGTTTCAAGAAGCTTTACATGGCATTGTTTACTCTCTGAGGTTTGCCATTGTCTGCAGAGAGGTGGTGACCGATCAGATAAATTTTTTATTGAAAAAACTTTTCGCCGCGGCTGGGGATCGAACCCGGGCTCCGAGCATGCTGAGCCACATACTTAACCTGCATGCCACGGTCACCACTGTACAAGTTGTGTTGAAATCGGTCAATTTTTGTGTGTACTTCCCATACAAAATCAATCAAAAATTTTATATAGATCTATGGGAGATACTCCTATGGTCAAACCGATTTCAACTATTTTTAGTTCGCATCTTTAACTCAATTTTCATAGCATTCTAGACCAATTGTTGTAAAAATAGATTAAATTTAGTGAATATGTATGCATCTTCCATACAAAATCCTACCAAAAATATAGTTCCAAGGGGGCACTATAGGACAGACAATTAACAATTCTTTTAAATTTTGTTAAATAAGCTTTAACCACATTCAAACTTTAAAATTCCACTCATTCCTGGTTAAAATTTCACTCATGTTATGTTCTTGTATCGTCATTTTTTCCTCTCTTAACTGACACTTAATGCTGTAATCCTTAAAATAATTTCAAAAATATTGACACTTTCCCACAGAGCTTACTTTTAAATTTGTGTATGCTTCTACGTTTCTTGAAATTTGGCTTAGTTTTGTTTTTAAAGTTCCTTTATAAATCTTTTCTTATGTTTTTCAATACTACATTAATTGTGTTCCAATTCCACATATTCCCTGTTCCATTCTCACTTTGTTCCCAAGTGAATCCAAATTTAGTTTTGCATTCATATCTGTTATTTGCATCTTTTGTTTGTGAAAACATAGTAAATTCAAAATTTATTTTACATTTCATAAAAATTGTCAAAGCTCAAAAGTTTCTTTTTCATCCTGTTCCATCTCTGAAAATTATTTTAGAACCTTTAGCACTCTTGTCATTTATTTGAAAACTTAAAATTATTTTCGACCAGCTATTTGAAAATTTTTGATCCAAAACCACACAAACCGCGTTTCAACTCTGCATGTTCCATTCCACATTGTTTCATTGTCTACGTGTTGTTCGTAGTTTGCAGTCAGCAATTATTTGTAGAAATTCATTATATACGAGTTTTTAGTCTATCACCTGATATATACGCGACAGTGTGTCCTCATCTTCTTCTTCATAACCTCTTATTAATTATTCAAAAATTATCTCTAAAGCTAAAAGAAAAATATAACAATTTACTGCATAACAACTACGTATTCATAATCATATAATTTTCAAATTTCAAAAATGGCTTTACTCAGCCCAGAGTATTTTGAGCATCAACCAACACAACCTAATTTAATCCAGTCCAATCCAAACCAACCACACCTTAACACTCACTCCATCCACTTTGTTAAGCTTCTACAACTTTTCATTCTTCATTATTTTGCGATAATGAAGTTCATTGTGAAAATGATATTGAAAGTAAGTGGAACATCATCTGCCTGCCTTGCTGCCTGCGAACCAGAGAAACCAAGCTAGATGATGGAGGATCCTTAGAAAGGAAGACAACGACGACAATCTTGTCGTTTACAAACGAACTTTGGCAGAAAATTTGGCAGTCTTTGCGGTGGCACGAGATGCTGCGGGTTCTTTTGTGTCTTACAACAATAACGACAAATATTCATATCGGTAGCTTATTTTCTTTCATACTTTTTTCTTATATTTTCTTTTTGAATTTTATGTTGAAATTGAAAAGTTTTCCTTTTAATGTTTGCGAGGCGAAGTAAAAGTCGGCTTTTAGCGGAAATCCGCATGTGGCCAGATATGCAAAAGTACGAGAAGAAGGACACGTGCAGGATAATAAGAATATGAATTGCCGCAACATGCCGGTTTTATCTCATACAGAAAAATATATATAGAAAGAGAGAGAAATGTTGGCAACTCTACAGTTTTAAAGGCGGAACAATCTTTGATCGCGATTAGAGGAAAATGCTTAAAGTTTAAAAAAAAGCTTCTAACAAAACCAGCAGACTAAGTTTAAAGCTAATTAAGACTTTTCTTTTACAAAGTTTTTCTATTAATTTTTGACAAAAGAATTAAAAGTGGTTTAATTTCATGCACAACTTAAAAGAACGAAAAAAAAAATGTGTTGAAACAAATGGCAGCGAAACATTAAATTTTAAAATTTTCCAATATTTTCTTCAATCTTGTAAGTCTGTTCAACAAAAACCTAAGAGTGCAAATATCGCCTGCCTATAAAAATGGCAGCATTTTAAATTCAACTTTGGTTCAATTTTCAAAGAACGAAATGAAATGAAATTGGATCACAACAACAGCGAAACGTAGTAGTATAATTAATACTTCCGCCCATGAAACGTGACTGACACCGTCTTATGTTTCAACTTGTTCAAGCTCGAAAAGCTTTCTCACCCTTAGATCACAGCGTTTCTATGTTGTTTTTTTTTTTTCCTGCACCACAATTTTAAATATTTTCAATTTTATAACATTTATTTTAATTTTTGGTACAGAGCATACAACTGCCTTAAGCAGGAGCACAGCAAAATCAGCAACAGCGTTATTTATTTATTTATTCATGGGAGGCCGCTTGTTGTTGTTGTTGTTGTTGTTGTTGTTGTTGTTGTTGTTGTTGTTGTTGTTGTTGTTGTTGTTGTTGTTGTTGTTGTTGTTGTTGTTGCTGTCAAAGACGATGATGATGATGATGATTTTGATGCTGATGTCCAGCTTCGCTTGAAAACATTATCTCCACAGTGCGTGCTTTAAACTGAGTGAAAAGGTTTTATTTTATATTATTTGTTGTTTTATTTTTTTGTTTTTGCTTATTTTGTAATCCACAGCTCAGGCCTCAAGTCGTGATGTTGTTCCCACAACAACAACAGAAAAAAACGTGACTCTTTGCTCTTGCCTTCACCTACTTTCTATATGCAAAAGTGGAAGAATTTTTTCATCCCCCTCAAAATAGCGCCCAACAGCAATTACTTGTTGTTGTTGTTGTTGTTGTTGTATAATTTCATTTTTCGAGTGCCAATGTGCAGACATTTTGTGGTTGTTGCTGCTGCTGTTTCTGTAGCATGTCAGTTTGCAGATTCCCGCTGTGTGTGGGTATCAACTTTAATGGTCAAGCGGAAATTTAATTCAATTTGTAAAATTTTTACCCACCTTCTGCTGTCTGCTGACTGCCTTGCCTGCCTACACCCTTTTCTACATACATATCCGTTTCCGTCCTTTTTCAGCCCCTTTGACTCAGTCAAACATCTACGCTGTCCACTCTGTCCATTTGAAGTTTTAAATTTTCCACACCCTAGAGTTGCCATCACTATCATCACAGTCATCATTATCATCATCATAATCATAATCATCATCTTCGTCGTCGTTATTGTATTATTTATGCTTGCATGTGTACGTTTTTTGTTTCGTTTTCATTTCCATTTTGTTTCATTTTTTTTCCACATGCTCTGACCAATCGTTGAGAATTATTTACAGTGTTGCTTGCTGTGAATGCGCCAAAAAAAAAAAAAACCACACATAATAAAAAAAAATTACAAATGGCTGACTAAAAAATGACGAAAGAAGTTTAAATCTCAACCATAAAATAATCCTAGAGGGAAACAATTTGCAATTTTTTGTTTTTTTTTTTTTTTTTTTTTTTTGTTTTTGTTTGTATCATGCTGTGGGAATTGATTTATTTGGTTTTTGGCGCACATTTGTAGGGTTTTATATACCATCATGTTGAGAGATGAAAAATTTTACTTCATTCAAAATTTAAATATAATAAATAAATACCTATCGTTGTGTTTTATTGCTTGTGTTGTTTACATTTGAAAAATTTGCAACCCAACATTTGCGGTTGATTTATGCGCCCACGTTATACTTTTGAATCGTGCCACAAAATACTCTGTACAAATAATATACTTTGTGAGAAGGACGCAACGTGTTCTGAAATTATCACAAATAAGCACACAATTAGTTGGTGATCATGACATTTGAACCAATGAAGTAAACATTTTTTCTTACTTCTGGTTTTTCGATGCGACGATGGGTTGACCTTTTGATTTCCGTGAGTAAATAAATGCTTATGGACACTGTGTATGGTGGAAGGACCAACCATAAGTTAGCTGATCAAATAATCGATATTTGCCAAGTATAATTAGTTTAGATAATAGCTTCTCAATATGGTGAAAAAACCGACAAAAGTTGACTCTGACTTCCAGTGGTTTCGCAGTGAAACCACACATTTAATAATTTTGCTCTATATATCTAGTGGTTGCATAGCAAAATCATGCGTTTCGACACCGGGAATAAAGGGTTAAAGACAAGGACCGAAAATAACTGTTATTTTACAATTTTCAAAAGAAAAAGACATAATGAAAAAATTTTTGTCGAAAGACTTTTTCAAATAAGCCATTATAATAAAAATGGCCTCAGTTTCATGAATATTAAGTGCCTTTTAAATTTTCGACTGATTCTATAAAAGTTAAAACTAAACTGTTATTTTTTGCCTTTTACTTATTTGGGCAAAAATAACGGTTACTTTTGACTCTTATTTAATCGGTCAAAAATAACAGTTATTTTGTGACTTATTTTGTTGGTCAAATATCAGGCAATTTGTGTTTGTTTAAAGATCGCTTGACCGGTTAAAAAATTATTGATTCCATCTGTAAAATGTGCGCACCGATGAGACGAAAATAATGATATCAATAGTGTTTAAGTCGGTAAAACGGCCTTTGAAGAAAATAACTAAACAAAAAATAACTGTTATTTTTGACCAATAAAATTAAAGTCAAAGTAACTGTTATATTTGCCCGAAAAAATATAAGGCACAAAATAACTTTTATTTTTGTCGGAAAAATTAAAAGTTAAAAGATTACAGTTAATATGTGACTTTTTCGATAAAAACCATAACCGGTACGGTCCGTTGTTAAAGATCCACTTCACGTAAATGTTACCCGCGGCTATGCCTGACGTGGTCCTTCCGTAAGCTCCAATTTTGGCATACTTTTTCTCTAGACGTTTTCTAGGGCTGCAACTGTGGCTGGCCTGTATCTGTTCACGTGAGGGCTCCATTAAAAAATAGTCTAGTAAGGTCAATCGCATGATCTTGGTGACCATTGGACTGCTGCAAAACGTGAGATTAATTGGCATCGTGTGGTATGGTATCGTGTGCTTTCTGGCATGTGGCACCGTGTTGTTGAAACCACACATCAATAAAGTCTAAAACATTAATTTTGGTCAAAAAAAAGTTGGTAACAGAGGCCTGCAGCGAGTCGCTTTTTCGCTATTCAGAGAACATTCATCAAAAATAAGTATCCATATTCATTCAGCTCTCAACGCACGCCACTCTGATTCACTCACGCCAGAGAGAGATTGCTTCGGCTCTGAGTGTTATGATAACTCTTTCTCAAATAACGCAATGACTCGTCGATACTCATAAAATATTCAAAAATTCTTCGGAAAGTTAAATCACTTGAGATCTGATAACGCAGCATAATTTCAAGGAAATATTTGAGCGTTTGGCATGTTCACTCATATTATTATTGTTTAGTGTGTGGCTTTTGTGTGTATATGTCAGAACTACATGGCAGGCGGGTGTTGCCACCTAAATAATCTTTACGAATTGCCTTAATTTTATCATTTTGAAAATAAATTTAATGCAACTTCAATAAACTTTGTCTAACTTAATCTGATAACCAGTGCTGCCACTAATTAAACATGATTCAAACAAAAAATACTAAAAATAAAGATGCTTGCATCAAGTTGCACATAACAAGCAAATTTTGTTAGAACTTAAATATGTGTATTGTTTCATTAATCTATTAAAATTATGTCTAAATTAATAGCTTATGAAAAAATCTACTGAAGTATTTATCTAAATACGAATTTATTATTTCTGATAAAAAGTCAATATTTTTAACGTCAATCTGTCAAATTTGCTAACACAATGGCTTGTCAGCTGAAACAAAGAGAGGTATTTATAATAACACTTGGTTATCACTTCGGGGCAAGCAAATGAGTATGAGTGGAAGGTTGCGGTATAGTGAACGCCGAGTGAGACAGGCATTCAGGCAGGCAATGTGAACAAGCGAGATAGATAGCTATCTGCATCTCGTTTTTTCACACAGATTTCAGCCTGCCTGCCTGCCTGCCTGTCTGAATCGCGTTCACTATAATCGCAGCCTAACTCATGTCTAATTATATAAAAAGAGTTGAATGCGTATGAATTTTGTG
This sequence comes from Tetanocera ferruginea, assembly GCA_958299015.1. Taxonomy (NCBI): domain Eukaryota; kingdom Metazoa; phylum Arthropoda; class Insecta; order Diptera; family Sciomyzidae; genus Tetanocera; species Tetanocera ferruginea. The sequence continues at coordinate 55,125,270 of OY282642.1, read as the reverse complement.
GGTATTTTGATGAGTATAAATGAGTATACGTACAAGCAAATCATGAATATACTGGCGAGTGTACTCAAATCATGAATCACTCGTTGCAGATCTCTTGTTGGTAACCATCGCACCTTGCTCCAATGACTGTAACGTCGCGATTTTCATTATTATTGAAAACTAACGGTAAAATGATGCCGCCGAATCACAAATCGCACCAAACAGTGCCTTTTTCAGGGTGGATTTAAATAAAGTCAAACTGGTGCGAAATTTTGTCAATACTAATCTGTTCGATGGGTCGATTATGTCAGTCATAAAATGGACGTTATTTGCGAAACACATTTCTCACATAGCACGAATTTTGATAGTAAAATTCTTGATTCACAACCGCAGTTCGTTTGTACCAAGTCCAAGCCTGATGAAATGGCAAATCTTACCGAGCATTTTTGGCTTTGCCACATGGTACGAACCATGCGTGAGGTTTTAAGAAATGTACCCCGAAAAAACAAATAGCATAAAAATTACCGTTTACTTACTTGTTTTATATTGAACACTCTTCAAAATAGAAAATTTAGTTATATGTTATATTGAAAAAAATATACTTTGAGCACTTAAAACTCACGATACTTTGTTATTTTTAGCAAAAGTCACATTCGCAATAACGTCCATAACATACATATCACAAGTTTATCATTCCTCAATATATTTCTGAATATAAATGATCATTCACAATAGTCTAAGTTGCTAAATTGTTTAAAACACAATTCTAATCGCTTTTGTTTTCTCTCTTTTCAGGTAGGTGACAATGTACGTTTATTAGATATTAGAAAATGAGGGTCTTGACAAAAAAAAAAAAAACAAAAACCCGCCACATGCAAAAAATTGCTGCTACAAATGTACTTCATAAGTACCTGGTATATTTTCTATAATTTTATTTAGTTTGTGATACAATAATGACACATGCGTTGCTAGTTAAAAAATAAAAACCCATAAAAGCTTTGCCTCCTGTAGCGTATTTTTATGCTATTTAACTCAATTTTCAAAATTGCTTTGTTTACATCAAGCCATACAAATTATATACAAACTTGTGAAAACCTCAATTGTTTTTCTTATTGTTTTTTTTTTTTTACATTCCAATCAAATGTTTTTGTAAATTAATTTCTTTGAGCAAAATATTTACTTTATAATACGTATATCTGCTAATTGCTTCATTTGAACTCATTAACATTAAAATTTACTTGCTACAAAAACAAACAAAATATCAAAAAATAATATTTTAGCGGCTAATGTTTTATTTTTTTTTGGTTTAAAAAACTTTTTATTTTGCAAAACTTAATTTAAATAAAATTAAATAAATTGTACGCTTATGTTTAAATTAACTTATATATTTGGCTTCGGCATGTCGTGCAAGTTATTTTTCTTTTATATAAACCTATATAATATATCACGAACTGGTTTTTTTCAACAAAATTTGTTTAACATATTCAAAGTTTTAATAGCTTCAAACTACATATTAATATATCAGGTTTAATAGTTTGATTTTTTTTTCGTGATTTATATATAAATTTCCGGTCTATTCAAATAAGCTTATTTAAGCTAATTTCCTATAAAAAATCAAATTTATAATTATAATTAGGCCAAGTTTTTAATCGGTTTTTATTAAAGCTAAATCAAATTAAAGTCGAACATTTTAAGTATATTTATAAAATCTCTAATGTTTGACTTGTGTTTTTTTAATTTTTTTAAGAGTCATACAGACAACAAGTTTTACTATTTTTATGTTAGTAATTAAAGTAAATTATAATTTGTAGTAATGCAGTCTTATTTGTTAAAAAAGTCAAATGTTTTTCACATTTATTCGACACACTTCTTTGGTCTAACGTGCTCGGTACACTTGGATCATATATGTATATCCTAGCGACAAAAAACCGTCATAAAAAAGAAACAATAAAATAATTCGAGGTTTTTAATACAATTATTCGAAAACACAAATTTCATCGGGCAAATATTTTAGTAAGCAAGTAAAAAAAAATTTAGTTAAACCAGCAAAATTTATCAAATAATAATTTAAGTCAATCAAATATTTAAGTAAGCAAGTTAAAAAAAAAATATTGAGTTAAACCAACAAAATTTCGTAATAAATTTCGAAAAGAATCAAAAAACATCTGCGTAATAAATTTTATAAAAAGTTTGTTTTAACGAATCAGAATACATTTTTCATTAAATACAGGCATTACATAAGAGAGTTTAATTTTTTCGATTAATTTTTTTATAGACAAAATATTTCAAATATCGAATCTAATATTAAATCGAACCCTTAAGCTTTTTGGAATTTTATGAAGTCCAAAAAGGGGTCGTCTAATATTCCATCTTCTATATTTTTAAATGATAGAACCTCAAGCAATGCGTTTGGGATTGCCAATTTGTTTGCAGATTTTTTTCAATCTAATTTTGATAAGACTTATAATAACAATACATATGATTTCGTGGATAATCTACATCCTTTGGTTGATTTTGTAGCCTTGTCTATTACAACTTTTGATATTTTAAATGGAATTTTCAAGTTAAAACCCTCATCTCGGATGGATGCTGATGGTCTCTGTTCCATTCTTTTAAAAAATTGTGCTTTTAGTTTAGTGTATCCGTTAACTTTTATCTTCAACAATTCTCTTCACTCAGGTACTTTTATCGATAGTTCGAAGATATCTGTCATAACACCAATTCATAAATCTGGTTGTAAGAATAATATTGCTAATTATAGACCAATTTCAAAGCTTACAACTGTATCAAAGCTTTTTGAGTCTATAATTAAAGATAAAGTTTTCTTTGCAATCAAGAGTATTATTTCTCCGTACCAACATGGCTTTGTTCCTGGTCGGTCCACTGTGTCTAATTTAGTTTTGTTTTCGGAATACTGTATCTCAGCTTTAAGTAAAGGATCCCAGGTAGATGTAATTTACACGGATTTCTCGAAAGCTTTTGACAAAGTTAGTCATTTTCTTTTAATTAGGAAGCTAGGTAAATTAGGTTTTCACTCCAGTTTTTTAAGTTGGATTGAATCGTATCTGTCAAAAAGACAATGTGTAGTTGCCTTTGATAATGTTAAATCCTATACGTATTAAGCAACGTCAGGTGTTCCACAAGGAAGTAAATTGGACCCTTACTGTTTGTTTTATTCATTAATGACATTTCATCAGTTTTTTCTCATTGCAAACACTTGCTTTACGCTGATGATCTTAAGATTTTTCTAAAAATTTCCGATGTAAATGACACAGCTCTTTTACAGAATGAACTAAATAACCTATATATTTGGTGTTGCAACAACGGTCTTTTGCTTAACTTTAACAAATGTGTTTCCATGACTTTCTCTAAATCGGACACTTACAGAATGTCCGCTTACCGTATTGCCAATTGTACATTGGCATGTGCTGATAAATTCAAAGACTTAGGTGTAGTATTTGATCGTAAATTTACCTTCAATCTGCATCTAGACTTTATAATTCCTAAAGCATATGCTATGTGGGGGTTTATTCGAAGAAATAGTGCATGCTTTTTGGACCCGCATACTTTAAAAACTTTATTTATTTCTTTGGTGCGTTCTAGATTAGAGTATGCAGCAATTATTTGGAACCCAGTCTATGAGTCTCATAAATTGAGGCTTGAACGAATTCAGAAAACGTTTACGAGGTTTGCGTTGAGATCTTTTAATGTAGATGGTGTTCCTCCGTCATATTACATCAGATGTCTGTTGATAGGTTTAAAAACATTAGAGAGTAAACGAAGTATTTTATCGCTGCTTTTTGTTTTTGATTGGAAATGGTCAATTTTAATGCTCCAGCTAGGATGCTAAGACACTATGATCTATTTTACCTAGAAATTTTTCTTTTTTCTTAATAAAACAAAAAAAGTGAATTGAAATCAATTGAGAGCAAAATGTAGCTTCATAATAAAATGTACCACTGAATACATGTGTTTAAACAGTTTATTGCATGCAAATGCTTAATTTTTGGAGAGATATCGGTTAAAATCATTTCTTAACTGTCACTGTCATTCAGTGGAAGAGTCTCATCCATAGCAATATCATTATTTCATTCCATTAAATCGCTCACATCAAAAGAGACATTTGTAAAGATGCTGTCCAACATATTCAAGGTGGTTGTTATTGCATTCATCTCCTCATTTTTTCTTAGGACGGAAAGTGGAACATCATCTTCATTGAACCCATCTTCATTAAAAAATCTTTTCTCAACATTTTTGCAATGAGTCGTTCATTATCTTTTCCCAAGCCAGAGCAACCACAGCTTCGAATAAAGTGGTCTGATTCGGATTAACTTTCGGTGAAAGTTGCTATCCTTGACAGTAAACTGCTTCGATAATACAATTTCAGTAGCCTTTAGTCCATGGGTTGAATTAGCGAAATAACATTTGGAGGTAAATACATTACCCAAATTTTCCCATCTTATGTCTCTTTAACCAACTCCTCTGCAGGTGGATAGCTTGGAGCATTATCTAACAATAGTAATGCCTTCTTTTGAAGTTTCTTGTCTTCTAAAAACCATTCCACCTTAAAAGAATTCACATTTGGTATAGAATCAAGGAAACATATGTACTCAATTTTTCAACAACCTCTGGAACAAAAATGTCGAAATACTACTTCTTGAAATTTATTGCATTCATCCAAGCCGACTTGGAGCTTGCATAGTAAATAGGCAGGACGTTATTTCTAAACGAGCTCAGTTTTTGTGGTTTTCCGATGACGAATGGTTTTATCCTCTTTGTTGCTTCAGCATTTCACAAAGTAAAAGTGTTATCCTTTCCTTTGAAACTTTACGGCAGGTGCGTTTCTTTCGCCTGAATAGACATAGGTCTTGTCCGGCAAAAGAGGCCGGTTTCATCCGCATTGAATACTGCTTCACGCGATAGGTTGAATTTGTTCATGACATCAGCCAATTTATTTATGAATGGTGCCACAAGATCTTTGGACGACGATAATTTTTTCCCCAGATTGCTTTAGTTATCTTACTCCATAACGCTTTTTGAACTTGGAAAACCATGCAACGCTGGCGAAAAACTTTCCCTCATAATATTTCTTATGAATTTTTTTGAAAATTTTAATATTTCTTATGAAACTCAATAGAATTGTAGAATTTCCGTTTGACCAAAAACCATTGATGAAGCGTTTCCTCCATTTTCTGAAACTCGCATTTTTTCATGTTGAAGCGCCATTTTCCGTCGTTCGTAGAAGTGCTTAAGAGTTCACGTTTTTGTTTTTTTTTTTTTTTTTGTACAAATGGTTGATTTAGACAACACGTATGGATATCTCATGCAGAGACTTTTCTTTTTCGCAATCTGTGATAATGCTTATTTTTTCTTGTAAAGAAATGAGTTTTTTTTTAATTTGACCATTTCTTCACACAAAACTTAAATTTTAATTAAGAAATATGCATCCGCACGTAACAGATATCCAAACACAATGACAATTTGATTCCAATTCGCGAAAAAGTAAATTACATATATTAGAAAAATTAAAAAGAAAAGACAAAACAAGGACAAAAAAAAAACAAAACGAAACAAGCATGCTTATTTGAATAAAAACGTTATTCGTATTATCGAGCAGCAAATTTAACTATCATTCGTATTAAAGAGTCTCTTATGCAAAAAATATTGCATTCGTATTATTGGAAATTCGTATTAAAGAGCATTCGTATTATTGTACGTCGATTGTATGTTGAAATAATAGAAAAATTTAAAAAAATGATTGGAAGTTAAAAAATAATAATTATAAGAATACATACTATACTATCGGGTGATGTATCCCAGTGTCCCGCGAAAAGCACAAAACCAATTTCAATGATATATGTAGATATATGTCAAACGATTTGATTTTTGATCAAATTCTGAGAGGTTATCTGAAATCCACTCCCATTTACCGCCCACAAATCAGTAAAAATTCGACGTCTGAAATACGTTTTTGGTCGTATGAGACTATACTTTGGTGTATAAGTATGTTTGGTTGCTATTGGCAACTGTTGAAAAAATGGGCGTGGTCACACTATATCATGCTCATGCTTCAGAAATCATTATTATTTATGAGTTGTACATGTTTTGATAATACAAATGGGTGTGTTAGGGCCAAGAGTCCAAATGGTGATCACCATATGCATATATTTTGCCACGCCTACTTTTGCCGCCCATAACTAAATAAAAATTGCCTGAAATCAGACATCAGGCGGTTGTATTAATCTTAAATTTACTAGAAATTCAGTTATTGAGTACGATATGATTTTGGACTAATATTTTGCCACACCTCCATTTACCGCCAACAAATCAATAAAAATGTCATATTTCAGACGTTTTTTGTCTTATTCGACTGAAATTTGCGCCCACTTTTCATAAATCGTTATAAGTCTTGAGTTGCATATGTTTTGATAGGTAAGTAGTAGGTGGGTCCAAGTGGCGGTAAACATATATCTGACCTTCATTTGATTTATGAAGATCAGAAATTGCTAAGCGATGTGGATCTGATGTTTGGCAAATTTGTCCAATACAACCCATATATCAAGACGATTTGCCTGTTTTTCCAAACTGGTAGTTTTTTCTTTTGATATTTTTGGAGAGAGTTCTCAATTTTATTAAGACATTGTTAAAGTGACTCTCAAACTGCCGCTGTTGTCATGCAGTGCTTGTTCAACTGTTTGTCTCTTGCTAAATAAGTTTTTTTGCATTTATTTGTCAGTGCTTATTAAACTTTTTATCCTTTGATTAGCGATCCTTACGGTTCTTTATTCCAGTGCTTTACAAACATAAATTCTTGTGATTTTTAAACTTAATTCCGCTGACAAATAGTACATTTACAAGTAGTACAAAACTCGTAGTGATCTTAATTCATTCGTAAACTCAAATTCATTAAAATTTGCTGATGGACGATATTTGAAAGGTTTTTTTTTTATCTGTTCCCTATAACTAAGCCTTGCTCTCGGTACTGGAACACGAAACAGATACAACTGGTTTGGCCTTAACTTTCAGATATTTATCTCATAAATTTTGCATACTAATGCGTGCGTGCTTTTATAGCTTTCTTTTGTTGTTATTTTTTCGCTTGTTAAATTCTGATTAAATTTTTGCTAAATTATAATGTCACATTTAAATGAACTATTAAATTGAACAAGCTTTTGTATTGCAATGTCGTTTTATGCTAAAGAGCTCATAAAAGTCACTCATATTTTATTGTTTAAAGAATAGAATATATGTTATTTAAACTAGTGTTGGGTGTCATCTCTTTTTTTTTTTTAATTCTGTTTAGTTTTTGTTGTCATATATTTGTGAATTTATTTTTGTTTGTTCCTTTTTTTTTTTGAAATGCTTAATATTTGCTTATTTTTTGTGCTGCAAAGCTTAGCTGAGCTTTTATTTTCTTGTCTTATGATGACAAACTATGCTATCAAGTATTGCTGAGCTGTCACAACCTCGACCCGCTTCAAATGCTTTTAATATATCATGCAAGTAGTATAAATGTCATGACAAAAGGAAATATTTATAAATGTATGAGCGAGCATTAACTGTCGGTCTTTTCTTTTATGCACTACAAAGCAAAATAAATAGCAAAATTTTCCATTCCTTTGGAGCCATCAAAACTGCAGATAAAACTTGTCTGTGCTTTCATCTTTGAATCTGTTTTTTGTCGTTTTTCTTGTAGTTTTTTTGCTTTTGTTACCTTCTTATCTTTTATTGTGTTGGTGACAGTAACATATACACACACACGAACACACATACTGATATCCAACACCCACATCCAGAGTCAGCCACACTTGACATCTCATTAATAATCGCTGTATTCTTTTGTTATGCTTGTCCTTGTGTCCATCCAGTTCCTCCCAATGTCTGTCTGGCTGCCTTTTTTTTCTGCATACAACTAGTTATTATTTGGCATAAAAAAAAGCTTTCGGTGAAAAACTGTTCCACAACAATACATGCAAACATGCATGTATGTGTTATGTGTCTTTTGGTGTCAGTGTTTCTTCAATATTCATCACCTGCTCGCTCTTCTAGCCACGCCTTGACATTAATAACAACCCTGATGTCATTGTTGTTGCCTTTGTTGTATGGTCCATCAGCACTATAATCACGATCATCATCATCATCATCATCATCGTCGTCGTCATTGTCATCAGTATTATCATCAATAATAACATAAATAAATTTATTTGGTCCAAAAAATGTGGGTGACGCAGGTGACACTCACTTAAACTATTTTCATACTCATCAGTTTCCTTGAAAGATTTTTTTGTTCGCACGCAAACATTGACTTTATTTTACCTGCTAAAATAAATTTTTTTTTTAAACAATGACACAAGCATACAAGCATATGGATAAGTGATTGCTGTTTGTTGATAGGGAGGAAGGAAGGAAGCTAGAGACTCTCATGTGTGACCTTGTCAGGATTTACAATAGAGTGTTTGCAAAAATTGTCAGCCTGAACTAAATATGACGTCAAATTATTCGAATCTAGCGCTCTGTATCTTTTCTATTCAAGTTTTTTTTTCTGCTTATATTTTCTCATTTTAATCGCCTTATTGTATTATTTTCTACAGCTCATTAGCTGCTTACTCAAGAACCGAAAGAAAGCAATAAAAATTTTTTATGTTTTTTGTGTCATGCGACAAAAAAAAAAAAAACAACATATATAAATGTGACTATCACAATTTGCTTCATTTGTAATTTAAGTAGATGTTGTTTATCTTTAAAAAATATATAGACGATGTTTCCAAAATTTTAACATCAACAACAACGACATGCATTATAAAAATACCTGTGAATCAGGTTTTCTTGAAAAAGAAAAGAAAAAACAAATATGTGAATAATTTTGTTGTAGTATTTATAGCGCAAGTTTTTGTGATTTGGATCTGTTTTTACGACGCTCTCTATCTGTAATTTTATGATTTTTGTCAAATTTTTTTATGAGCTATTTTTTTTTTGTCGTCGCGTCTCATTTCTCCACATGTCGCCGCATTTTTAAATACTTCGCCCGCCCCAAAATTTTGAGCGTTTTACCCAACGCAATTTTTTAGTCATAATATTGAGTTAATTTATCACTTAATTAAGTTTATAAAAAAATCTTAACGTATACGTCGTTGCGTTAAGTCATAAAATTTTTTTCCAAAACAACTTAAAATATAATTTTGAAAACCTTTGAAAACTTAAAATTTTATCAGAATTTGCAAGAATTTTAATTTCTATCAGCTGTTTATAAGTTGTAAAACCATAACGTACCAAATAGCTTCATAGAAATTTTATTTGAGATACTAAATTTCTACAAATTGTATAAAAATTTCTTCTTAGATGTGAAAGGATCTGATACAAATCGGCATGCCTATTAAAAAATCATCACTTTTGACCTATATTCGAAATGCAGAAGCAGAAGTGATAATTCAGTGGAAGTTTGTAATTCTGACATCCATATTTTCTTATTAAAAAAAAAGTAATTTTAAAGATAAGTCCGACAAGATACATTGTTCGACATTTTGTCCCACTCAAAAATTTTCAGACTTTTACAAAATCTAATCTTTCCAAAAATTACATTTTTTAATGTCAACTCTTAAGATTTGTTTGTACACCAACCATTTTCTTCTTACATGTCACAAAATGTGAACAAAAAGTTTTTCAATGTAGTTGACATCCTATTTATCTCTTAGATAAATATATAATTATATTAGGGGTATTCTCGATGTTTTGCAAAACCCTTGCTAGGTGTAAAAATTGCAAAAGTTGCAGAATCTTGCAACCCGTGCAACGACACAACAACAAAATACAAACGATAAAAGTTTTGCAATTCGTGCAATTTGTGCAACAGTGATACCCATGTTTTGAGTGCAACTGTGCAACCGTGCACTCTGATTGAGACAAATTTTTCATTTTAGTTCGTGTGAGTTGGAGTAAGTATTTAAATTTTTTGTTTTCGCCTGTTCGCGGCATTTCTTTTAATATTCACAATATTTGTGATTTTGTGCGCTCCCGCAGTGTTGCATATTTCAGTATTGCAAGTTTGCATTTTCACAAATTTTGCATCTTTGCTATACTGCGAGAATACCCCTATATTATTTCAGCAGGAACAAACCAAATTGTAGAATTACATCTGACTGGGTGACGTCTAAACTAATTCATATTTCGTATGAAATGCATACGTTTAACAATCACTCCAGTTGTGCTCTAAAATCTTGATGACAGGATTTAGTAACAACTAAGAAAAATAATTTTAATTTTTATTTGATATGTCAAAAAAATTTCAGTGAAGTGACGCTTTAACATAAAACTTCCGATAGAAATTTTATTCGAACTACACTGAGAAAACAAAAAAAAAAAAAAATAAAATGCACATTTTAAAAATGTTAAGTAAAATGTTTATTTTAAAAACATTCTACGCCATGAACAAATCAAAAACCTTTAAAAACTTTAAAATACAAAAGTAAAATAAAACGTTTTAAAAACAAAAACGAACTTTTAACTATGATAAAAAAGTCTAAAATTAATATTTTTAAAAACATTTTACGCCATACAAAAATAAAAACGCACATTTTAAAAAACATAAAAAAAACGAAACGTTTTAAAAATAGTAATGAACGTTTTTACAAGAATTTTATAAGAAATGCATGTTTTTGTCAAGATTTTCAGTCAGCTTCGTTGCCACTAGCTCAGTGGAAGTGTGCTAGACTGGCATGCAGAAGACTTAGGTTCACATCCTGGCTGTGTATGTATCAAAAGTATTAATTTAATTATTTAAATTCTAATATTAATTGTTTCCTTAACTCATTAATCACAAAAACCCTCGAAATAAGTTCGAGTTAACAATCTTAAAAACAATCTATCAAAATTTATCAAAAATAGATGTGTTTAAAATAAAAACAAATTCTTGCAGGTTTCGTCAGGAATTGAACCCTGAACGGTTGAGTATTAAACTCGACCTATAGCAAGCTCGGCTAAACTTGAACTTTTTAAAATGTGGTTAAATTTCATAAAGTACGTGTAGGCAATCGAGGCAATTAAAAAAGCTCTTTTTAAAATTTTCATTTTATAATGTCAAACGAACGTCTTTAAAGCTCTTTTGAAAATGTTTATTTTAGAAAATCAAACGAACGTTTTAGCAGCTCATTTTAAAATGTTTAGTGCAGAAAATCATACTAACGTTTTAGAAGCTCTCTTTAAAATGTGTGTTTTTAAAATAAAAATAAACGTTAAAGGCGCAAAATCTGGGTCAAACGTTTTCAAAAGTAGCACGTTTCTGCGAGTTTTAAAAATGTAGTTTTCTCAGTGTTTATTTATCTGACATCCTCCGTGTGACTTTAAAGCATACTTTTAGGTAGGATCATTAGTTCTGAAAACACAATGTAATATATCATTGAAAAGCACGATGTATATGTTCGTTTTCCTTAACCCTAAAATGACCAAGTATACCGATTTTTATTAAGAAATATATGTTATTAAAAAGGGGAGGGTTAATACGGTTTCCGCATTAAGTTATTTGAAACTAATATTTTTCGAAAAGTTATTTCATCATCGTAATATCGATAAAACGTAACGCATAATTTTTCGAAATCGTGCTTTTTGCTTTTTCTGTTAGAATACCTTCCACGAACCAAAAAAAAAACTATAATATGGTTTTAAATAATAAATTTGTTGAAGATTTTTATTGCAATCTACATTAAATTATTTTTAAATGCATGACATTTTAAGAAGTTATTAAAATTTTATTATCTTACTGAAAATTATGTGTAACGTCCTTTCTATATTAAAGTGACGATTTGTATCTTAAAAGTTACACTGGGATAAAGATGCGTGAACAGATGAGGCTGTTATCAGTTCAAACTGCAAAATGCCTTAAACAATATATTTTTTCGTATAAGCAAATATTTTTTTTAGAAGGGTCGGAAGCCAATGTGCACTGATCTTTCACAGTGGCAATACTTGACTTTATTTAATTATCCCGGTGATCTTGAGTTCATTTAAGTTTTGTTTGTTAATCAAATGTTCGTACAATTGTAATAAATTTAAGATTTTCTTTTATATAAATCGATAAAGCTTTAAGACTGTCACCACTTTCGTTTTATGAGAAACTAGTGTAAAAGCCCGTCCTACGACGGGAAGGAACCATTTAAAGTACAAAATGCGACAAAAAATTTATTGGATTTATATATAAAGGTTTTTATTTGAAAACATGTTTATTAAATTATTTTGATAAAACTTCTTTATAAACAACATTTCTAGTAAAAAAAATTCTTAGAATTTTTAACCAATTAACCTTGTCCCTTGCCATCTATAACGCTTAATTTTAGATCATCAGCCCGCTAAAACTGTCCATGACTAAATACCAGTTCTTTTAGAAAAACACCTACTTTTTGCAATATTTAACCTTGCAATTTATTTATGGTCATTGAAAATGACAATTTAACTGGAAATTGTCGCCTCCGGAGAGTAAAAGGCAAATCTGTGTTTGTCGGTGCAAAATCAATTGTAGGTATGAAAACTATTTAATGTTCGCCAGTGCACCTGTCAATACCTGTGCGATGATTAATTAAGTTTTTAGGTTTTTCAAAACTAACCACCTTCCATTACAGATATCTTTTTTGGTATGGAAATTTCGAAGAAGTATTATAATACTTCCAATTTTGAGGTTTAACTTATGCAGTGGCATTCCTGAAGGATAAAATTCATTCAAAAACTCGGCAGGGTAATTTTGTTTATCGTTATCATCACTGTCTTCAAGTTAATCCGTGCTCAGATCTGTCACTGTGTCACCAACTAAAATATTTAGAACTTGCTCGTTGACTTCGTTCACATCGGAATTTTTTGGGCACAGGATAGCAATTTTAGAATAACGGTTGATGTTATTCGGACTCAAAGTATCGCCAAAAATCTATTTAACCCTTTCAATGGACTTGTCCATTATATTGGACACTTCGGAAAAAATTTTTTTTTTTATTTTCCAACGTCTTTTCTAAAATCACATAGGTTGGTACTATGAAATGAAGTTGTGCCAACATGACAAAAATAGTTTTAGGCAGATATATAACGTTTAACTTAGTTAGATTTTCAATTTTATGCCCAATACAAGCGTTCAATTTTTTTAAATCGCGTGTTAATAAATTTTTCAAAAAAGAAGTGATTTTTGTGATTGGTGTGCAAAGTATAATTTTTTTTTTTTTTATAATAACATTTGCATAAATAACGCATTTGGATTTGTCTCCGGTTGTTTTAGTTGAACTCAAATATTATTATACAACGTTATCATGGTTTTGTCCATTATATTAGACAGCCTGCCAAAAGCAAAGCAGCTGATGTAAAAATCAAAGGGATGTTTTTTAATTTTTTTATTGCTTAAATGATGGGGAATATAAGCTCAAAAAAATTGTCCACAATTATTCTGGCAAGTCATTGAAAGGGTTAATAAGCGAACCTTTACAAACAAAATGAGCGGGAATTTCTATCATATCTTCATCTCCATTTGCTAACTTGAGTAGCCAATCGCTAAAACTTGGATCAGAAGACCGGAGATTGTGATTTAATTCTAGCAATTGCAATTGACACCAACGTCACTGAATGTAATAATTGCTGTTCAGTTTATGCAGACCGAATAGGTTCTGGTTCTGTTAATTCAGAAGCACTGTATAGTAGTAGATGTAGATTTATAGTAGTTGAGGAAAATTACGATAGTCTTCAAGTACAAAGATTTCCAATACATAATTTAAGAACAGGTTCTGGTCCAGGCTGAAGAGGTTTTAAAAGGTTTAGTAAGTACAAAGATTTCAAAATGGATAATTTTACAACAGGTTCTGGTCCAGGCTGAACATGTTTTATGATATAGAGCACGGAGCAGGACGCTTGTCTTTTATATATTAAGATGAGAGTCTGGTGGTTACATCTTTAAAGGTACAGCGGGTAAACAAAACTCGATTTTGAAACGTATAAGACCTTTTCATGTGCTGTTTTATCTGTAAATAGACACAATTGCAATCAGAAAATCTTTATGTATTCCAGTTTTGCATCAAGCGATGTCTAAGAGCGGAAAATTATTCAAAGTTGTGCATAAAACACACTATGACTAAAATATTGTTATAATTCAGAAAGAAATCGATAGCATATCTCAATTAATTCAAATTTCCATCGTCAATTGGAAGTGGGTGACACCTTTCGTATAAGTTTTTAACTTATTAATTGAGATAATAATGCTTACTACGCTCATATAACATAATAATACGATAACTCAATCTATTAATACCATACGTACCATAAAAACTATCACAGTGTGTGACGACCTCTTGACTTTTTCGAACTTCTGATGGAAATGGTCATACTAGCACCGCATTATGCATAATACAGTTTTTCAGCTAAATATAGAGGATAAATATTCACTTTATTTAGACAGAAACGTGTTATGGTGGTGGGTGACGTTCTCAACCTCTGTTATTTCTCAACCTATAATAACCGAACATATTCCAAATACAAAATTAAAACATAATTGTGCACAACATTCAGAAAAGAATCGTACTATAATATAGCTTATATTGATACCAAAAAATATTTCAAAGTGGGTGACGCTCTGTGATGTAAGAAGATGTAAGTGGTCATAAGAGTAACGCGTTGTATATATTACAATTTTCCAGCTAAATATAGAGAATAAATATTTAATTTACACAGAAATGTGTTTGGTTGTGGGTGACATTCTCATGTCTGACATTTCTCACCGCTGTTAACCGAAAATATTTTAAATGCAAAATTAAAACATAAATTAAAACATAAATTTACATATTTTTCATAAAATAACTATAATATATTTTCACATCTTTTGATGCCAAAAAATATTTCAAAATGGGTGACGCTGTAAAAGTTGTCATTTACAATCTTTTGATTCACAATCTCAAGCAAACTCGGCAATTTTTGAGAACGATTGCAAACAAATGAAATTAGTTAAATTTTAAAGTGGGTGACGCTCTGTAATCTTTTTTTTTGTTTTCAATCTTAATGTAACAGAGTCTATTCAAGCAATACCTAATTTTCGATATAACTCTGAATTTAAATTTTATGCCATTAAAAAAAAGCAATATTTCATAGTGGGTGACGCCTTCAATGCCAATTATTCAATAATTCAAAATTAAAATATTTGAAATTCTAAGTTCAAAACATGATCGTTTTATGCGCGTTTAACATAAACTGCCCTATTCTGGTGAGTGACAATTGTAAATTTATTGAAAAGGCAATCTTGTATGTGTTTTTTTTTTTTTTACATTGTGGAAACGTCAATAATATTTTCTTTATTTTTTTTCTATTTTCATTATTTTATCTGATGTTGACAATATCTGTCAAATAATAAGCTTACAATTTTATTTCAGACTAAAAAATTTGTATGCTTGTCAATAAATTTTCAATTGTCAACAGACAGAATAAGACTAGTATTAAAAAAAAAAGAAATATGACAAAGAGAGCTTTAAAGCTATCATTACATAGACTAACAATAAATTTTGAATAAATGACAGTTTAGTATAAAAAAAAACAAAAACTATTAATTTTCGAACCAAAATCTTAATTACACTGCGAAAAAATTGTTACTGCATAATAACGTATTAAGAAAAAAAAAAAAAAATGCGTCAAAATGTGTTATAATTTTGGTATTTGTGCCAAGCGAAAATACATGCAAGAAAGCAACAATAAAAGCAAAATGCAATAAAAAATACAACAGCCGCTACAGTAAGAAGGAAAAACAACACAACAACACATAAATAGAACAGAACAACAACAACGAGTGAGTCAGTATGTAAATGAAATTCAGTCAACGTCGTCGTTAGCCATAAATAAAATACCGCTAATTTGTGTGCTTATTCTTCTTTGGGCCAACATAAAATACACTACCTTAACTTCATTTACTTCACTTCTACGTTCTACTCTCCACCACACCGCTCCAGTTGCACCAAACTTATTTAAGCGACCTTATTTCAGTTTGTTGTTGTTTTTCGTCTTCTTCTTCTTTTGGTAGATAAATAATAGCAAAAACTTAAATAAAGCCCAAAACAAAACAAAACAAAACAAAAAAATAGAGGAAACAAAATACAAAAGTGTTAAACAAAAACTGCTGCAAAGGTTCAAGAATCAGTTCAGAACAACATCAACAACAACAGCAAAATTATGGTCAGCAAATACCGTTAATGGTAAGAACAAATAAAAGAAATGTCTACTATATGTATGTATGTGTGTATGCATGCGCTGAGGAAAAAATTCTGCATTTTTATAGCTCTGTCGCATGCACTTCTTTCCGCCCAGTCCGCTCTGACATTAACCAGTTTTTCTTGTTAGTCGCATTTGCAGTCAGTCCGTTTGTGGTATGGCCGCCACTGATACCGTTATAGCAACGGTCAACACAACGGTACGTTTATGTTGGCATGCGTTGATGTATTCTTTCTTTTTTTCCCTCTGCTTGTCCCATTCCTCAGCACTCTCTCTTCATCGGCACTTTATTACCTTTCACCAGTCTATAGCTCTGTTCTAGGTTTGTGCTCTTAACTTCTACACTATACAATCCCCCCCCAGTTCATCACTTTTTAAGTATATTTAAAGTTTTGCTTCCTGTAGCACAGGTTCCATCCTGCTTTGTTGTTGTTTTTATTTTTTTTAAATCTCTTTCTGTTCGTTCTTTCTGTTTTGAGCTGAAATCAGCGCTTTGAAGTCTGAGTGTGGCAGTATTTTTTGTTCTTGTTTGTTCCTCTTCCTCACCCTGTCTTGCTAGATTTGCTGAAGTTTCTGTTTAAAGTGTTGGTTGGGATGTTGCACAGTTTTTTTGGGACTGGTTTTTAGTTGTTTAACTGTTGACCTTATTTTTTATTCAAAACTAGAAGAGAAAAACTTAAAAGAAAGAGGAAGAAGAAGATAGGAAAAATGTGTTTATTTCTTTTACAGCTTCGTCGCTGCACTGATTTTGTGAGCTTTGCGGCTTAAAGCTATTTTAAACTTGCTGATCTCTTTAAATTAGCAAACTTTTTAAGCTTTGATGCTCTTAAGACCAACCAAATATTTAAAGCTTTTAAGTTTAAAACTCTTAGAAATACAACTCTTAAACAATGTCAGGTAAAGCTTCTGGAGAACATAAACTTAAGCTATTCGTTCTTTGACAGTTATGTACAAAACATCACAATTGATCATAAAAAGCAAGGTAAAAAAAAGTCTTTAATGCACTGAAATGACCAATTCGTTGTTTTTGTAATTTAATAAAATTTGTATATGTATATTGAAAAGCTTTTAGAAAAGTTTACCGAAAAGCTTATAAAAAACCTTGTAAAGCTCTCAAAACTTTAAAATTTTGAAAATCTATGAAATTTCATTTAAGCTTTGAAAGTTTTTAAACGATTTAAAAGTTCTTAAAAGCGTAGAAAGTTCTCCGACGTTCTTTGCAAAAGCAAAGAAAAGCTTTTAAAGCTTTAAAAAGCTTTCAAATTAGACTTAATGGATATTGTTGAAAGTTTAAATTAAGTTCTTGAAAACTTTAAGAAAGCTGTGAAAGCATTTAAAGCAGGGACCGTACCGGTTATGGTTTTTATCGAAAAAGTCACATATTAACTGTTATTTATTAACTTTTATTTTTCCGACAACAATAAAAGTTATTGTGTGCCTTATATTTTTTCGGGCAATTATAACAGTTACTTTTGACTTTTATTTTATCGGTCAAAAATAACAGTTATTTTCTGTCTATTATTTTTTCGGTCAAAAATATTAGGCAATTTGTGTTTTTTCAAAAGCTGTTTTACCGACTAAAGAACTATAGATACCATTATTTTCGTCTCGTCGGTGCGCACAATTTACATATGGTATCAATAGTTTTATAATTGGTCAAGCGGCCTTTAAAAAAATACAAAGTGCCTGATATTTTTGACCGAAAAAATAAAAGTCACAAAATAACTGTTATTTTTGACCCATAAAATAAAAGTCAAAGGACACCTTTTTTTTTGTTAGAAAAAATAAAAGCCAAAAAATAACAGTTAATTTTTAACTTTTATAGAATCAGTCGAAAATTTAAAAGACACTTAATATTCGTGAAGCTGAGGCCATTTGTAACATAATGGTATATTTGAAAAAGTCCTTCGATAATTTTTTCATTGTATCTTCTTCATTTAAAAATTGTAAAATAACAGTTATTTTCGGTCCCTGATTTAAAGGCTTCCAAAGCTCTAAAAAGCTTTTCAAACGTTGAGAAAGTTCAAATTAATATTGATTTATATTAAAATTTTTGACTTTTTTGCAAAAGTTGAAAAAGTTTATAGCTCTTTTCGTCAATTTACTGTTAGTATTTTTGCGGAAAAATCTCTCTTAAGCTAAATATGCTTTCTCAAAAAGCACCAAAGTAGCTAACAGTGATGTAAGAGAACTTCTAAAGTTCACTAAGTTGCAAGCTTTTCAAACATTCTTTTTTACATTCAATCCTAACCACTCACAATAAGTTTGGCAACTTTTTTTTGTTGTGGTTTTTATGTGTGTTTAATTCTTCTTTATGTTTTTATTTCCTTTTTTTATTTTGTGTAACTTCAGTCAAGCCCTAAAATATTAGTAAACAAATACTTATGATGATGGATTATAAACAATTGGCGACGTGCGCTCAAGTCCATCAGCAAAGTCAACAAAACCAAGAACAAAAAAATAAAAAAAAATATGCACACATCAAACCAAAAAAAAATCCGAAATATGCGGCTAAATTCTGGAATACTTTTATGAAAAAAAAAAAAAAACGAACAAACAGAAAGACACACTCTACACAAAAAATAAAACAACAACAAAATTGAGTGGTGTTTGCATAGGACTGACTGACTGACTGACTGAATGACTTTAAGACTGACAGATCTAACAAACCGTAATGCTAACAAAGTACCAGCGACTTTTATTATTTCCTCCCTAATCTGTAAAGAACATCCAGTTGTTGGCAAATTTTTAGATGATGGCTGAAATTATTTCAGCAAAAGTGGTGTTTTGGGTGGTAAATATGTATTTATTTTGTTTTATTGCTTTTTTGTTTTAAGTATTTTTTTTTTGTTTTTTGTTTTATAAAAATGATGATAATAACAAAAGCTTAAACTGTGTAAATAAATGACGTAAGCTACTTATATAAATTGTTGACAGTTTTTGACATTTTGTATTTTATTCAAATACTGGCTAAGAAAAGCGATATGTTGTTAAAAGTTTTAAAACAAAAAAGCTTTGAGAGTTGAAAATTGTTAAGCTTAACTTAATAAATTAAAAAGGAAGGAATTTTTGCAATCATTTGCAGCTTTTTTGTTTTAAGTATTTTTTTTTTGTTTTTTGTTTTATAAAAATGATGATAATAACAAAAGCTTAAACTGTGTAAATAAATGACGTAAGCTACTTATATAAATTGTTGACAGTTTTTGACATTTTGTATTTTATTCAAATACTGGCTAAGAAAAGCGATATGTTGTTAAAAGCTTTAAAACAAAAAAGCTTTGAGAGTTGAAAATTGTTAAGCTTAACTTAATAAATTAAAAAGGAAGGAATTTTTGCAATCAGTCAGTTCAGTTGAGTGTAAAAATTATCGCATGTTATTTGCTCTATTTACTGACAAAGAAAAGTCCTAAAGTGTCACTCTCCCATTTAAATGAAATCTCTCTCATTCAAATCGGAGAGTGACGCCTGGAGACCTTTCCTTGTAATTAACGTATAACTTGGTTAGCTCTAACTTAGTCAAAAATTATTCGTGAGTGAATAAAGCTTTTGTATTTTTTTTAAGATTTGTTCGTTACCGATTTAAAAAAAAAAATTTTTTATGAATTATCTTGTTACACAAATACTTATTTTCCTTATTTTTAGACTAGATATAGAAAACAAAATTCATAATAAAACTAAAAACGTAGTTAACCTAATTTTATTTAGGCGCTGCTACTGGCAGACATCAACAATTCCGAGTCTGTCAACTTCAGCTTGTGTTGATTTATATTATTTTTATCATTATTATTATTATTATATTTTTCACACTTCTACATTTGCTCAATCAGACACGAACACACCCACTCATACACATATTCATACAGATACTCATTTATATACAGCCAACTTAGAAAATGTTTATCATACCTGGTGAAAATTGGAGAGCTACAAAAAACGAACATAAACGAGCATACAACAACAACAACAATAACAACAAAAGCAACAACTAAAACGCAAAAAAGAAAATTAAAAAATATGACGAACAAAAATTGGCAACAGTTCAAGAAAAGCTGCTTATTTTGACATGTTGTTTGTATGAGTGAGCGAGAGGCAAAACATATTTTCTACTCGTCGCACATTTCAATTACTAGCACCTTTTTAATGGCATAGTTTTGTGGCGTTGTTGTTGTTGTTGTTGTTGTTTTTATTATTGTTATTATCATTATTATTGCGCCTAGTCATTCACAAATCGAACAGATACACACACGCATGCAAACATTTGTGCATTTTCACACACACAAAAGCGAACGAACAATGATGACTGATTGTACTTATCGTACGAAGTGAAGAAAAACTTAAAGAAATATTACATAGACTGCCACGAACTACAATAATTTGTGTGAAAGTGCAAAACTTTGGTTGCTCGAATTGATTTTATTTCGAAAAGTTTTGATTCCAAGTCATTGAAAGCCCCCTTGAAGACTCCTTTTTATAAACCTCTTTCTTGCACAAAATACAGTCTACCCTTATTCTACAAATTTCAGAATCATATCAACTCAAGACGGTCTCGGTCGTCAAGTGGTTAGCAAGCTTGATTGCCAACCCATAAGTTCCGGGTTCGAATCCTGTCCAGGCCATGGACTATGGTCTTAAATTCTTTTCTTATTTCTAATCACCGAACATTAAAAATTTAGTTGGTTGTAGAAATGTTTGTGGAATAAAATTGCTTTATAACTCGAATTGAGTGACGTAGAGGTATAACATTTTCCTCAGATAAAAATTAACATATTTATATAGCACTCCGCCACACATAGAACTTTCAACATTTGTATCACTTTATTTCCCTTTCCCTTCCCTGCTACTTATCTATATCACCATTTTCCGAACCAAGGCAGACTTGACTTAATAGCTTTGAGACATGAAATCCTTGGTTCAAAGTTAAAACATAATTTAAAAACATTTTCAAATTCAAAAACCTTGAATGTCCTTCCATATTGTTGGCCTCCTTCGACTTATATACCCTCGCAAATGCTTTAAAACACTCGCCTAATATTCAGCGTTGACCTTGAGGAAGAAATTGCAAGTGTTAAGAATTGAAACAAAGAGTCAATATCACTCATGAAGGATGAGACAACAAGTTTTCAACTGATGTGCGAGCCTCTTTCAACAATTTGTACCATTCAAATGCCTTTCATTTCATTGCATCCGAACAAGTAATGTCGTTGAAAAACACAATTTTAAACACACTCTGTCTTCAACTTTTGTTTTTCCCCATTATGAAATTCGCTGGTCAGACTCCTTTATAATAGAAAAATATATTCAAATATTCTCAAAAATTGTTTATAGTGCATTCTTGCATGACAGGAGCTGAGTCAGAAACAAGCGTTTGAAATATAAACAAGTAAAGAAACTGTTAAGCCGGTCTAGCCCGATATGGATACTCTAAACCTCCTATCATATTTAAATATCAGGGACCGAAAATAACTGTTATTTTACAATTTTTAAATGAAAAAGACACAAAGAAAAAATGTCACATGACAATTTCAAATATACCATTATGATACAAATGGCCTCAGCTTCACGAATATTAAGTGCCTTTTAAATTTTCGACTGATTTTATAAAAGTTAAAAATTAACTGTTATTTTTTGCCTTTTATTTATTCAGAAAAAAATAACGGTTACTTTTGACTTTTATTTTATTGGTCAAAAATAACAGTTATTTTGTGACTTTTGTTTTTTCGGTCAAAAATATCAGGCACTTTGTATTTTTTTAAAGGCCGCTTGACCAATTAAAAAACTATTGTTACCATATGTAAATTGTGCGCACCGATGAGACGAAAATAATGGTACCAATAGCCTTTGAAAAAACACAAATTGCCTGATATTTTGACCGAAAAAATAAAAGGCAGAAAATAACTGTTATTTTTGACCGATAAAATAAAAGTCAAAAGTAACTGTTATATTTGCCCGAAAAAATATAAGGCACAAAATCTGTGTCGACATGTAATAACCGCTAAAGTCGAGTTAGGACAAACTGAGGTTATTATTTTCATTGCGAATTTTCGCAACGAAATTCACTAGTACGCACATTTTTATGGTTGTAACTTAAAAATAAAATGTTTGAGGCTTTCAAATCTAAATAGCAAAAGTTAGGGTACCCTGATATAAGGTAGCAATTTAAGTTTTAAAAATGCTCTCCTGAAATTTTGAAAATGAGTTTAGCTGTTATTCCTTGTCGACACAGAAATAACTTTTATTTTTGTCGGAAAAAATAAAAGTTAAAAAATTACAGTTAATATGTGACTTTTTCGATAAAAACCATAACCGGTACGGTCCCTGTTAAATATATATAAAAATACTTAAAAAATAGAAATAACTTCTTATTTTTTTTTAAAATCTAAAGTCATTAATCTTAAGAGTAACAAATGGGGGATGTATGAGAGATGGGCATGCTCGTAGGTGGATCAAGAAAATTTTTCTAACAATCCTAAATTTTGATATAATCCATATATACCGATTATTTTTGTAGGTTAAATATTAACCTGTTTATAGAGTTTTCATGACTTTGGATTGCATTGGAGGTAGGCGTGGTTTTCATTCGATTTTAATCTTCATCTTCGCTTTTTAACGAAAATAAAAGAAGTATTGAATTTCATTATGATAAGTTGAAAATTACAGACGGTCATAGCTAAATCAACTCATGTGGTTATGCTGATCAAGAATATATACACTTTTTATATCTAACACGCCTCCTTATGGGCGTTACACACGTCGTGTCAAAATTAATATACCTCTTACGCAGTACGCGTGGAGTGGGTGGTATAAATATGAAGTGCACAAGCTTGTACCTTTGCAGCAATTTTGTATTTTTCTAAAATAACTTTGATAGAGAAAAATTCATAAATATTTGCAATATTTTTCAACTGTACAATCCTGCGGCCTCAACAAATAAAAGCCTGGTTTTCTATCAAACGATTATTTTTTAAAATAACAAACGAGCAACTGTTAGTGAAGTATAAAATTATCTAGAAATGTTCTTAATAATTTTGAAAATTTTACGTTTGTACCTCTAAAGCAATTTTATTATCTTCCCATTAAACGAAATTTTATGTAAATTATAAAAAAATCATTTATAAAAGATATAGTGCAAAAATTCATCATGTATTATTGATTTTTTAAAAAGCGCGCAATCTTGTACGCTGATAATAAAACATTACTTTATAATAATAGATAATGTATAAGTATTAAAAATGAAGGACAAAATTTAATTCACAAATTCCAAGTATTGAGATAAGTTCAACAGTATTTTTTTATAAAAATTGCTCATATATTGGTTACTATATTTCAAAGAGCAATCTTGCTCTCTGGCATTTATTCACACATTTTTTATAATAGGTAACGTGTTAATATCAAACCAAAAAGGGAACAATCACAAATCTACCAAAGCACAGTTAATCAACCCAATCATGAAACATTTTCTACGGGGAGTTGTAAATGGGAGTTTCCGTTTTTAAGATAAAGGCAAAATACTTTTTGGAAATTTATAATGCAACTTTGTTCATCAACAGCCAATATTCATGAGTGTAAAATAAAAAAATGAGATATATTTATCTGCTATCTTAAAACCGGAAACTCCCATTTACAACTCCCGGGAGAAAGTGTTTTATGATTAGGCTGAATATGGTTGTATTTAATTATGAAAATAACTTAGATTTTATAAATAATGTTTGAAACTCTCTTGCACCTTTAAAATATTTTCATCATCTTATGTAAAGTTGCATTTTTTAAGCTCAAAAAAAAAAAAGCATAGAAAACATGCTTTTTAAAAGTTCTTCCCAGTTTTTTTTTTTTTAAATGAACTTTTTAAAACGAACAATCTCTCACTTTCTTAATAATATACAAATTACAAATTATATGCTCAAATACAAGTAAATTTATTCAAAATCATAAAAAAATATTGCTTTCTTTCTTTTTTAATACCTTCTAAATCTAACGACATAAAGTCAAAGCTCCGAACGAAACTGTTAAGTTTTTGAGATAATAAAGCGTTTTCTAAAGAATACGTTGACAAAAACCGTGACCAGTTGAACTCTGTCATGAATAAGTCATTGAACCTGGCTCGAATGGAATGAAACATGGTATAACTAACATTTCGTTCTTTCATTCGCATTGTTTATCAAAGAATGATACAAAAAATAATATGCTTCATTCTAAAAAAAAAGAAAAATGAATGTGAATCCATGTTGAAAAAATTTAAATGTGTGAATGTGAACAATAGAGTTTGTTTTTAATCGCATAACTGTTCGCATGCAGCAAACAATGAACTAAGCTAACAGTGGACTTCAACAGCAGAAGGTGTCAATGATCTGTCAACGTGAGAATCTGTCTCTAAACAAAAAAAACAAACAAACAAATAAACGCATA
This sequence comes from Tetanocera ferruginea, assembly GCA_958299015.1. Lineage (NCBI taxonomy): Eukaryota > Metazoa > Arthropoda > Insecta > Diptera > Sciomyzidae > Tetanocera > Tetanocera ferruginea. The sequence goes on along the minus strand of OY282642.1, from coordinate 55,100,679 downwards.
ATTGTTACCTTCTCTCGTTGTCATTGTCACATGCAATCCAGCAAAGTTTATTAAACTTTTTTAGTCAATGAATTGAAGTTTTTTTTGTCATGCTTCGTTGCAGATTTGGAATTTATGAAAACTTATGAAAATGACGTCAAACACAAACAAAAAATTAGGAAGCCATGGCACTAAGTTAAATTCGTACTGTGAAAATAGTACGAATTTAACTTTATCCGGATAAAAAATATGGGTTTGTGTCTTTGCTAAGATCGCAACGGATTTACGAATTTATCTTCACGCACTTTGTTAAAGCTGCAGTATTTAAGTCAAGAGAGCAGAAAAGCTTTCAAGCTTCAATAAAAGCCAACTTATTGAATTGAATATATTTTGATGACCAGTTTAAAGTTATTGAAATAAACTGGTTTAAAAAAATATAAAAAACTAAACAAAAACAACAAACATCAACAGAAAATGTGTCAACAAAAGCTCAAGAAAAAGAAAACAAAAAAGTATGATGACCAAGTTAAGTAAAGTTTTACATGTGTTGCATGAATGATTGTTAAGAATACCGAATAGTACCGCAATACTAACGGCAAATTCTACACAAAAGTCACAATGAATAAGTAAAAATTTAAATACAAAAGAAGAAAAACCAACGGAAGAACAATACAGTAAATAATGAAAATATGAGTTGAGGCAAAGTTTAAGACGCGTCGGTATTGAGGGGCGTTGACTAGTGAAGTGGTAGAAAATCACGTTATTTATGTTGTGTTTTTCACATATGAAGTCACGACAATAAAAATAAAACTACTAAAGAAGAATAATTTTTGAAGTAGAATCGAATTTTAAATGCTTTTATCTAATAGTTAATATTTTAAGTCAAATAAAAGAAGTCACGACGTTAGACACATACATTGGTGCTGACATGTTTAAAAGGTGGTAACATGAATTGATCTTCCGCTAAAAAATTTAAGAATTTTTAAGGAAGCCGAAGTGTTTGCTGTAAACTTAAAAAAAAGAATGAAAAAATTAAATAAAAAAAGCAGGGACCGTACCGGTTATGGTTTTTATCAAAAAAGTCAAATATTAACTGTTATTTTTTAACTTTTCCGATAAAAATAAAAGTTATTTTATGCCTTATATATTTTTAGGCAAACATAACAGTTACTTTTGACTTTTATTTTATCGGTCAAAAATAACAGTTATTTTCTGCCTTTTATTTTTTCGGTCAAATATATCAGGCAATTTGTGTTTTTTCAAAGGCCATTTTACTGACTAAAAAACTCAGTATCATATCACGTTTTACATATGGTATCAATAGTTTTTTAATCGGACAAGCGGCCTTTGCAAAAATATAGATTGCCTGATATTTTTGACCGAAAAAATAAAAGTCACAAAATAACTGTTATTTTTGACCGATAAATCAAAGTCAAAGGTTACCGTTATTTTTGTCTGAAAAAATAAAAAGCAAAAAAATAACAGTTAATTTTTAACTTTTATAGAATCAGTCGAAAATTTAAAAGGCTCTAAATATTCGTGAAGCTGAGGCCATTGGTATCATAATGATATATTTGAAAATGTTCTTCTACAATGTTTTCATTGTGTCTTTTTCATTCGAAAATTGTAAAATAACAGTTATTTTCGGTCCCTGAGAAAAAGACAAATGAAGGATTTAAAAAAACAGGCAGAAAGTAGAATACAATTTTTAAAAAACATGTTTTACACTTAAATTAAAAAAAAATGTGTGATAAGGGAATAATTTTTATCATTATTTACTCTCTGAGGTTTTCTATTGTTTACAGAGGCAGAGGAAAAAATTTATTTCAATTGAAAGAAAAAAGTTGTCTATGTCAAACGTGGGTTTTGAATCCAAGTCTGTCTAAACTACCTAGAAATATTCTTCTAAAAATTCGAAATATTCTCTCTGCAACTGAGGTGTTTTTATGAAAGATACAACCAAATCGATTCTATATGTGTTCGTTTAGGACAAATGAACGAACTAGAAAAATGTTATAAAATTATGCTTATTTTCAAGAGATAAAAATAATACCAAAGCCAGATTGCGCAATTCAAAACACAGATATTTTGTTTCTACTAAAGAATTTAGAAGTCTTTTCCCTAGAAAACATTATTAAAATATGATATTTTTATATTGTTAAAAAAAAAAATACATCAAAGTAAAGCATTACCTCTGTTTTTGTATAGTATCAAAATTAAAGTTAAGGAACAAAGTTGTGCTTTGAAAATATATTAAGATATTTCTTTGCCATAGGACCTATGATTCCCTCATTTTTAACTAAATTTCAAAAAGTGTTTTCGTGACGATTATAAAATTAATATGAGGGCGCAAGATTGCGCTCAATAAAAGTAGTGACAATTTGAAATCTTGTGACTTTATCCTGCTTTTAGGGTCTTAACAGATTGTCTTTGTTGAAAAAGTTTTAAAATATTGATAAAGGTGCAAGATTGTGCCCTTCATTAGGCAGTAGCTGAAGAACTTTCACATACTTTAAAGTAAAAATATGAGAAATAACTGCAAAGGAGCAAGCTTGTACCCTACAAAATATGTTTAATGTATGGGGACATTCTTCTTCCATACGGCTTGTGAGTCTCTTTTGATTTATTTATTAAATAGCTTTTTCCTTGAAAAGTACTAAAATCAACGTAAAGGTGCAAGATTGCACCTTAGGAAATTATTTGCAATACTTAACAATATTTTTCAACTTTCTGTCACTCGCAACAATCTTTTATGTAATAAATTTAATAATTTAAAGGATCTTTATGAAAATAATGTCTCAATTTTTATCAATGATCTTCATTATAATTCTTTTGGCCTATTTCTGCTTCTCTTATCTTAAATTATTATTGAGGTGCAAGGAATAATCTATAATATTCCAAGTTATTCTTGTGACTTTTGACTTCAAGCTTCTTAGATTATCAAAAAGCTTTTCTACTTGATTGTTTTCTACATCATTGGTAACTTTATTTGATAGAAGTTATTAAGTTTCTGGTTAACTTTCTAGGCTTTTGAAACGCTTTTGACGCTTGACAGCTTCTTAACATATTTCTTTCAATTGAAAAATGAAACTTGCTCCGCTTTTTTTTTCTCCTATTTTTATCAGACTCTGCTGTTTTGTTGAAAGCTCACAGGAAACTATCTGTACCTTGAGATTTAAAAAATCTCTGCTCTCTTCACGCTTAACCAAAAATAACTCTTCCTTCAGCATACTAGCTTACGTCCTGTGGGTATTTTTCATTGCTTGTTTGCTGGCGTGTGCCAAGGTAAAAATATCAAAAAAAAAATAGCGTTGATGATGACAACTTGTACACAACAACAACAACAACGCACAACGATGACATTGATTGATGATGATTAATTTTGTTGTATCATTTTTGAATTTTCTATTTTTTTCGTCTTAGTTGTTTTTGTTGTATGATCACTCCTTTGAAGCTTCCTCTTTTTAGATAGAATTTTTTGGCTTTTGTGTTTTTGTTTTGTTAAAGGCGTGTTTGCGGCGCGCCATCAGTCAGCATCGGTCGTGTCATAATTTTGCTCATTCATAAAGTAAAATAAGAAGTTTAAGTAGCTGCATTAAAATTTTTCAATGTTTGTATTATTTTTTTTGCTATTCATTTTCTTTTCTCTCGGAAAGCCGCTTAAAACTTTCTGTGCCTTTTTGAGTTTTTTCTGCTGCTGTTAATTTTTTGTATCTGCTATTCATTATCATCGCTGAAAATAAAATAACTTTTGGCATTAAAGCTCTAAAAAATAGCATGACATTTATTTTTTATTTAAATTTTAAAAGTATCTTTTAAAATTAATTTTTAATATTCATCGATGTTAGTTGAAGATTTTTTTAAGTATTATGCAATTTTTTATTTTTCTTAAAGCTCTTAGCTCCATTTTAGCTTGGAGTTATAGAAATGTTGCGTATTTTTGAATAAATATCTCCACTTAATTTTAAAATCATACATATATATCCGCTTAAATATCTCCCCTTCAAGTTGTATTTTTTAATTGCTCGTAACATGCACTGAATTTACTGCATCCACCCTTGAGCCGCCTGCGCTTTGTGCTTTTCACTCAGCGTCACCGACAACCTTTTGCAACTTTTTCTCTTATTAATCACTTGCACTCGAACGCTTCACGTTAACCAAAAGTTGTTAGCCAGAATCGCTTTGCTTATGACACTGCATAAAGCTCTATCATGTAGCCCTGAACTTTTTACCATATATTTGGGACTCAACACCATATCTACCTCACCAATACCATCATGACCAACATCAGCAGAATCAGCTCTGGTTCATGCGCTCAATTAAAAGCATAAAATTACATTTCCACTTAAATAAACCAAACATATTTTCTTTGTGTTTGTTGTTTGCCTTAAGGAGATGAGGTAAGAGATGTCTGTCTGTATGTGGTGGGGATAGATTGCTAAGCCACACTGTGTTTGGCGGACTGCGTCCAGCTGTTTATTCCACACATAATCTCTGTGGCCTCCTCATCTGTATTATTCTGGTCTGTTTAGATTCTATTTATGTGTTTGTATTCTTATTTTTTTTTATTTTTATAAATTGTTTGTTCAATATTGTTCTGGTTAACGCGATGCGGTAATTAAAAAATGATGATAGCCACAAAGAAAAAAAATTAGTAGACTTATTAAAAAAAATCCTAGTGTCAGTCACGCTTGAATGCGTTAGTCTTTTCTTTAGTAGATATTTTAGAGTTATGAGTATCGGCTATTGTTTCAAAAACCATCAGGAGTTCAGTCTCAGTATTTTAGAAAGTATTGCTGAATAATATTCGTTTCACTAGCACTAAAGAAAAAATTCGACAATTTGAAAAGTTTTGTTGTAAAGTTTGAAAACCACTGTACATTGCCATAGACTAGACACTGCCGATCACTAGAATACAGTAAAAAGTATGACAGGCATTGAATTATTAAAATTGAGTTGAGTGTGTTTTACTCAATAACTTCCAACTGTATGTCGGGCTTTGACCAACAAATTTTACACAAGTTGCTAAAATTTAAAACTACAAAAGAATTTGTCAATAATTTAAATGTTGATAAGTATTGAATTAATTAATTACAAAAATAATTTCTTTGAACTTTGCTTGAAAAAAAAAGCTTCATAAGCAAAAGTTTTAAAAATATACTAAAGTTTTACAACTCAACTATGTGTTCATTAAAATTATTGAAATTATTAACGTATAAAAGATTTCATTAAAATTTCTTTATGTGCGAAAGCTTTTAAAATATAATTTAGATACATTTTGTATTAGTTGACTGCTATTTAAAAAGCTTAAAAAAAATCTGAATTTAGAGAATTTGGTTTTGGACTTCAGTTTTTTGAAAATTTGTCGTCAATCAAAAATATGCACGCATAAAATTATATCAGAAAAAAAACTGCTTGCATTGAAGCTTTGCACACTTCAAGTTTTTAATAGCATTAAAATATACCATTGAAAAAAGCAATGCAAAGTTCACTTAAAGTAAAAATAAATGACAGATATTTATTTACTTTATACACATCACATTTAAAATCGAATAAATTTTCGGTTAATAAATAAAATAAATAAAAATAAACAAGCTAAAAATTTATTCGGATAGAATAAGTTAAAAAGTTTGAAAAGCACTGTTATAGCATCTTATAAATATAGTTCAAGCAATAGTAGGTAACCAATAAAATCTGTGTTTTATTATGAAAAAAAAAAATATTGAAATTTTTGAAAGTTTTAATAAAAACTCGCACGATGAAAAACGCAAAAAATAAAACTTCCTTAAAGAAGTTTTCGATAAAAAGTTCATGACAAGTTCTTTATGACAAAGTAACGGAAATCTCTTCAAAGTTTGAATTTGAATTTTATGGAATTTACTTTTGTATCTATTTTTCGAAGCTTCTGCTAAAAGTTCATCCAATATTTTTTTGATAGTTAAACCTTTAACACTATTGAATTGTTTTAATAATTTTTATTTTATTTATTTGTTACGATTATAAATAAACTTAATTCAGGAAAGCTTTCAAGACAAAGTTTACTAACTTTTTAATTTTTTTTTATAATAAAATCGCTGAATACACAAAAGCTTAATGACCAATTTTCATTTGTTGTAATGTTCGATAATTGAGGAGTTTACTTTCAAAACTAGATAAGTCACACAGATCGGATTGTTAGGAAATCGAAAAAACGTCTTTATTTTGTCAGACATACTATTTTATAAACAAACATTTTTTATAAAGAAATAGTCTCATAGTGCAAAAAAAATTATATTTTCAATTTCAAATTTGGACTTGTCTGGTTTTGAAAGTTAGAAAGGAATTAAAATTTATATTGCGCTGTTCGGGGTTCAAAAGTTAGAGGAACTCATTAAAATGATTTTTGCATACTTTTTTTTTCAAATCGGAGGAAAATGCCGAAGCAATTTTGATTCACCTGAAGGTCGCTTTTTTGGGAGATAAGGGGGCGATCTTCACATGGCAACGTGTCTGACTGCCTCAACTTGGCGAGGCCAGCATTATCCATGTCGAAATCGTCTCAAGTCGACTCAAACCTCCGCGTGGTGTCTCCTGGTAACGTCAAAGTACTATCGCCCGATAAACTTTGGCGGCGAATCTGAGCGGCGGGCTTCCTTTGGCCATCAAGCAAAGGTTGTGCGTTGGGTTTGAAGCCCACCATGTAATAAAACCATTTCAATGAAAAGTTTAAGAATAAATAAAAGAATGATCCCCAAATCTGATGAGGACTACCGCAAACGAAAAACTGATAATGATTTACGGATATGCACCTGGAATGTCCGAACCCTAAATTGGGATGGTGCCTTTATCCAACTGATTGATATCTTGGAAAGATATAATTCTGATATCACTGCAATCCAAGAAATGCGATGGAAGGGACAGGGTTGCTTACGGCAAGCATCCTGTGATATCTACTACAGCGGCCATGCGGAGAAGCACGAGTTTGGATGCGGATTTGTAGTTGGCAAGAGAATACGGCATCATGTCCTGCGATTCACTCCTGTGAACGAACGACTTGCCATAATCCGCTTCAAGGCAAAATTTTTTAACATAAGCCTAATATGTGCGCACGCTCCGACAGAAGAAAAAGATGATGAGACCAAAGAAAGTTTTTACGAGCGCCTTGAAGACGCATACGAGCGCTGCCCCCGTCATGACATAAAAATCGTGCTTGGTGATTTCAACGCCAAGGTGGGTAAGGAAAACATATTTGGTCCAACAGTCGGAAAGTTCAGCCTCCACGACAACACATCCGATAACGGAATGAGGTTGATTGACTTCGCCGCAGCACGAAACATGGTCGTTAGTAGCACTAGATTCAAGCATCTCAATATTCATAAGGCCACTTGGCTGTCCCCTGATCAAAAAACATGCAACCAAATTGATCACGTTTTGATTGACGGAAGGCACTCTTCCAGTGTACTAGACGTACGCACGATCCGTGGTGCTAACATAGACTCGGATCATTATCTTGTCGCAGCCAAGATCCGCACACGTCTGTGCGCAGCTAAGAATGCTCGCAATCCTACACAAAGAAAGCTAGACGTCGACAAGCTGCAGTCAAAACGGACGGCCGAAGCCTTCGCTACTCGACTCTCACTCCTGCTTCAAGAAAGCACTCCTCCGATCGACGATATATGCGGACAGTGGACGCACATATCCCACTCTATGCGTACGGCTGCCGAAGAGGTGATAGGCTACCACCGCCCTCGCCGAAACCAGTGGCACGACCAGGAGTGTCGCGACGCCACTGCAGAGAAGGACATCGCCTACAAAGCCACCCTGCAGTCGGTTGTAACGCGTGCTGTTATGGAGCGATACCGTGAGAAGAGGAGGGAAGAGAGACGCATTTTCAGGCGAAAAAAACGAGAGGCGGAAATGCGTGAGTGCGAGAAAATTGAGATGCATGGCGACAGGAATGAGACTCGAAAATTTTTCGAAAAAATAAGACGCCTGGGTGATGGTTTTAAGACCGGAGCCTCTTCCTGCAAGGATGAGAATGGGAATCTAGTGACAGATATCCAGAGTACACTGATGCTATGGAGGGAACACTTCTCTAGTCTTTTAAATGGCGACGCTGACAACAATCCCGCCAGTGGAGATGATATCCCGGAAACCCCAATCATGAATGACAGCGTTGAAGTTCCGCTGCCCGACTATAACGAGGTCTTAACAGCTATAGCTCGGCTTAAAAACAACAAAGCCGCAGGAGCCGATGGTCTACCGGCTGAGCTGTTTAAGACCGGTGGCGAAGCTCTGTTTAAATGCATTCACAGACTTCTATGCAGAATATGGTCGGAAGAATGCATTCCAGATGATTGGAACCTCAGTGTGCTCTGCCCAATCCACAAGAAAGGCGATCCCACCATTTGCGCCAACTACCGTGGGATTAGCCTTCTAAATATCGCATATAAGGTCCTGTCGAGCGTATTGTGTGAAAGACTGAAGCCCATCGTCAACCAACTGATTGGACCTTATCAGTGTGGCTTCAGACCTGGAAAGTCCACCATTGACCAGATCTTCACGCTCCGACAAATCTTGGAAAAGACCCTCGAAAAACAAATCGACACGCACCATCTCTTTGTCGATTTCAAAGCCGCCTTCGACAGTCCAATAAGGAGTCACCTATACTCCATCATGTCTGAATTTGGTATTCCTGCCAAGCTAATACGTCTTTGCAGGATGACACTGTACAACACCAGCAGCGCAGTGAAAATCGGGAAGGACCTCTCCCTTCCGTTCGATACCAAGCGAGGTTTCAGACAAGGTGATTCCTTATCGTGCGACTTCTTTAATATAGTAATGGAGAAGATCATCCGAGCTGCTGACCTGAGACGCAGCGGCATAATTTTCTATAAGAGCGTTATGCTGCTGGCGTATGCTGATGATATTGACATCATTGGCCAAAATACGCGCGAAGTCAGTGCAGCATTCTCCAGGCTAGAAAAAGAGTCGAGTCGAATGGGTCTTGCAGTGAACGCAGATAAAACGAAGTATCTCGTGTCAACAAACAAACAGTCCCAGCGTCTTGGAAACCACGTCACTGTTGACAACACCTCCTTTGAGGTAGTGAAGGACTTTGTTTACCTGGGATCCAGTATTAACTCCTCCAACGATATCAGTATTGAGATTAAACGAAGGATAACTCTTGCCAACAGGTGTTACTTTGGGCTCAGTAGGCAATTGAGAAGCAGAGCTCTCTCTCGACGAACAAAACTGACGCTCTATAAGTCAATAATCATGCCCGTCCTACTATACGCATCACAAACCTGGACGTTGAGCAGCTCTGATGAAAGGACTTTGGGAGCGTTCGAGAGAAAAATCCTTCGCAAGATCTATGGTCCAATCTGCGTCAATGGCGAGTACCGAATACGATGGAACCACGAGTTGTATGAGCTATATGCCGACATCGATATAGTCAAGCGTATTAAAATAGAGCGGCTTCGCTGGCTAGGTCATGTCGAGAGAATGAACGACGAAGCTCCAGCGAAAAAAATATTGGATTCGGTACCCAGCGGTGGCCAACGCAGACGAGGAAGACCGCATCTCCGTTGGAAAGACCAGGCATTGGATAACCTGACGACGCTTGGAATTTCCAACTGGCGCCAGCAAGCGCACGACAAAAGAGGCTGGCGCAAATTCTTAGACCAGGCCAAAACCGACCAACGGTTGTAAGCGCCATCTAAGTAAAGTAAGTAAGTGAAGGTCGCTTTTAGTAATAAAATATGTTTTTACGCATGCTCAAATCCGCTAAAATATTAAATTTATTACTCATTCCAATGTTTTGACATAAAAAATTTTTTAAAATTTGAATGAAAACTACACAATTGAAAACTTACGAAAGGAAACTTACTTATGAAAGGAAATTTTTTAAATGCATTTTTCTCGAGGATTTTTATAATTTTTAGCAAAGATTATTTTAACTTATTTGGATTTGTATGTAAACTCCTCAATTAAGCTTATCCAAAGAAATTTTGATATTTTGTTATATAAAAATGACAAGATAACAGTGATTGGTTTAAACCAGTGTCTGGCCGACGACGATGCCACTGGAATTCGAGCTTTTGTGCTTCAAAGCTTTTTATGTATACGTATTCACTCGCCAATGATCGATCAACTGCATTAGTCTTCGTTTAAATCTGACGTTTAGCGAAACTTTTTGATTTTTTACTTCAAACAGCTTGTGTTTTTATTTTTTAAGAGCAAAGCTTTCAATAAACTTTTAATATATAACATTCGCCAAATATGCTAGTATAGAGTTTGGCCGACTTTAGCTTGGTTTAAACTATCACGTTTTATCAAGATTTATATTAAAATTGCAAGTTTATTTTCAAAATTGGAACAAAATGAGGTTTCACTAAGAAAAGTTTTTAAAAAAACTTGATTGACAAAAGCTTGCGAATAATTGGGTTATTCATTGGTGTCTAAATTTAAGCATCATTTGTAAGAAATTGAACACGAAATTTTCCTGAAAATCAAGTTCTAATATAAAAGCTTTGATGAAACATGAAGTAAGCATATTATTTTTCGAATAACGACCTCAGTTTATTGTGATTTTCAATACATCTTGTAGTCTTTGCAAAATAAAAAAAAAAATAAAATTTTAAAAATTAAAATTGAAATTTAAAAATCGTCTTCAAAAGTTTTTTTTTTTGTAAAAAATTACAGCCTTATCTCTCTTAACGGTAAACCTCCTTTAAAAGTCTTGTTTCCAATATTTCTATAGTTCTTGTCTATCGCATACAACTATGTACATATTTTGCTTCATTCGCTAACTTTTGAATTAGCTTTTTCTGCTTCTTACAACACCGATCCGAGTACTGGTGGGTCGTCTGTTTTTTTCCCTTTGAGTCTGTGTGTGTGTGTTAGTGCGAGTGTGTGTATGTGTATATCAACACATAACATCTAGGTATTCCTTGTATATGAAGCATTGAAGCGTGCTTTGTTGCAAACATGGTCGGACAGCAACGGCAGCGATTAAATAATCATTGCTGTTGCTTGGCTACTCTTTTGGGTAATTCTGTAAAATTTGTGTTCATTCGACCAACCACCGTTCGTTTGTAATTTTCACATATCATGAGCAGCAGAACATAATTATTACCTGTATTTTTTTTTTTTTTTTTTGAGTTTTTCTTTAGTTCTGTTTTAACCATCGCTGTTCTTGCAGTCGGATAAAATTACATCAGACAGTGTCCGTCCGAACTTCTGAGTTTCCCTACGTCACCTCGCTGTAATGCAAGGCAGCACTTTTGGTACAGCGTAGAATTTTTGGCACTGCTTCTTGTGTTCTCTAGCATTACTTTATCTTATTATTTTTTTTTTTTTTTTATTTATTTTTCTAAAAAAAAAAATTATAATTTCTCTAAGGCAACTCTCACAGCTTAAATAGAAAATTAAATTTTCTTTTGCCGTCGCAGCTGTGATTATCTCAATCTAATCTGAGTTAAAAAAAAAAAAAAACAAACTCGTTCATAACAACACACCCAACTCCAACCACCCCATCTCATTTTCTCATTTGTGCCTCTGGCACCTGCTCATCGCTGTTGCCGGTTAAAAATATGTTTTTTCCCATTTACTTCTAATGCGCTTAACTCTCCTTTAATGCTCACCTCGTGCGGTTCAGAAGGGGTTAAAAAATAACATTATAATCAGTGTTGTGGACTGGAAGCTTGTTTGTTTTATGAACTACTCTACTCGTAGGTATCACATTAAGAAGAACGTAGCAATTCAATTTATTACTGATTACAAAAGGGTACTCTATACACGTATTTAAAAGGGGAGTGGTAAAGCACCACCAACTTGTGTATCATAAATAATACTTACACATAAATAAACATATCCAGAAACAGGTCCTTCATGTCCATTTGCATTATTCTAGTAGTTTGAAAGCTTTAAGCTTAACTCGATATTAATTGCAATTACAGTTCACTGTAAGTTGATGGTAGAGGTAATTCTTTGCCCAGCAAGTGTTGCTAACGCCAATACAAATTTAATATACAGTTATATATAGAGTTGGACAGACTGTCTGCCAGACAGTTCAACCCTTGGGCAGCAGTTGAATTTTGATAAATCTCAAAATTATTATTATGACAACCAACTGCTTGCAACTGTATGGTGGGTGCATGCATCTATATGTCCTTCTGTCTGTCTGTTTGTCTGTTTGTATATCCCTTAAGTAGCATTTGTAGCTTAAATTTTTCAGTTTTGATTAATGACGAAATCCTTGCACAGCAACGCAGTTAGTCAGCTTCCAATGTGCTCAAAGATTTTAATGCGCTACTTGAGTCAATTAGAGTTGAACAAATTGATTTATGTTGTTAGCAAATCTTTGCGTATGCCCTAATATAACGGGGTTGGCTGTTTGAGCATTATTTAAGCTATGCCAGTAAAGCTTTACTGGTACTTAATGATCCGCTTCGTGTGCTTTGTAGACTTTAAAGTGCTTTAAAATTAAGAGCTCAAGTGGTCTTAAATGGTTTTATTATGAGGTACTTTAAAGTTGTTGTTGTTAACTTAAAATATCTCTCTCTATTGGAATTTTAAAATGTAATTATATTTTGTTTTCAAAAACAAATAAGTTTTTTAAACTTATATATATATATTTATAAAATTAAACCAAATTTTGATAAGCTAAAGCTCGAAAAACGGTTAGATTTAATTTGAATTATATTCTATATATAATGTTATTATTTATTTTTTGATATGTGTGAATTGATTTTTTTTATGCTAAAAATGCTTCAAGTTCCACAAGTCCTTGTCCCGAAAATTGCCATATAAAGGTTCTCGCTTGCCTTACTTACGACCGCCTCAAGACTAATAGAAGCGTTAGAAAGAAATTAAGAATAAAATGAGTTATAGAGAAGTTAACTTAAAAAAATTTAAATTTAATTTTAATTTACAAAATTTAGAATTTGAAATTAAAAATTAAAAATTAAAAATTAAAAATTAAAAATTAAAAATTAAAAATTAAAAATTAAAAATTAAAAATTAAAAATTAAAAATTAAAAATTAAAAATTAAAAATTAAAAATTAAAAATTAAAAATTAAAAATTAAAAATTAAAAATTAAAAATTAAAAATTAAAAATTAAAAATTAAAAATTAAAAATTAAAAATTAAAAATTAAAAATTAAAAATTAAAAATTAAAAATTAAAAATTAAAAATTAAAAATTAAAAATTAAAAATTAAAAATTAAAAATTAAAAATTAAAAATTAAAAATTAAAAATTAAAAATTAAAAATTAAAAATTAAAAATTAAAAATTAAAAATTAAAAATTAAAAATTAAAAATTAAAAATTAAAAATTAAAAATTAAAAATTAAAAATTAAAAATTAAAAATTAAAAATTAAAAATTAAAAATTAAAAATTAAAAATTAAAAATTAAAAATTAAAAATTAAAAATTAAAAATTAAAAATTAAAAATTAAAAATTAAAAATTAAAAATTAAAAATTAAAAATTAAAAATTAAAAATTAAAAATTAAAAATTAAAAATTAAAAATTAAAAATTAAAAATTAAAAATTAAAAATTAAAAATTAAAAATTAAAAATTAAAAATTAAAAATTAAAAATTAAAAATTAAAAATTTAAAAATTAAAAATTAAAAATTAAAAATTAAAAATTAAAAGTTAAAAATTAAATATTAAATATTAAATATTAAATATTGAATATTAAATATTAAATATTAAATATTAAATATTAAATATTAAATATTAAATATTAAATATTAAATATTAAATATTAAATATTAAATATTAAATATTAAATATTAAATATTAAATATTAAATATTAAATATTAAATATTAAATATTAAATATTAAATATTAAATATTAAATATTAAATATTAAATATTAAATATTAAATATTAAATATTAAATATTAAATATTAAAAATTAAAAATAAAAATAAAAATTAAAAATTAAAAAAAATTTTAAATTTAAAATTGCAAATTTAAAATTTAAACTTTAAAATTTAACGTAGTGAAAAATCATTAGTTTTAACCGGCTGAACTTGAGTAACATTGAGTTTCATTGCAAAACTAAGCATAGCTTGGTTATTAAGCTTAAAGTAACTAAATCCTCAAACTTTTAAAAGCTTGTTTGTGACTCTTAAGTAGCTCTATTAAATAGTCTTGTTTGACTTATGTCAGTTCAGTGATAAAGTTTCAAGTGGCTTGATTATAAAGCTCTTGATGAGTTCATTATGAAGCTTCAATTTACTTCATATTAAATTTTCAAGTGGCTTGATTCTTGAACTTGAAGTGAATTTATTATAAAGCTACATTTGAGTTGATTGTTAAAGCTTCTTGGTTTTTAAGTTCAAAATAAATTGATGGGGAGCGACTTTTTATAAATTTTCAAGTAACTAAATTATTCAGCCTTAGTAAGCCTTTGAAATGTGCCTAAAAGCTTTCATAACTGTGTTTAAAATCTGCGACTTACTTTATGAATAAATTTAAAACTAAAATTTGTTTATTTTCACTCATAATTTTAACGTTATCATAAAAAATATTCAAAATTTAATGAACACATGAGGCATAAATTTGCAAAGCAGCAATCATTAGTTCCGTGCTTAATTTATCACGCTTCTTTATAGACCTCTTTTACGCTCTCGTCATCTTCACGCTTCGATTTATTTATTGCACAATTTTTTTGCGCCCACTAATTTTATTGATTTTTTTACTTCGATTTAATAAATTTGTTTTTTTTATTTTTTTATTTTTCTTCTTTTGCTATACATAAATTATAATTGCTGCGCTATTTTTATGCTCGGTCCAGCGACTAATCAATCTTCATCAGCTGTGAAAATTTTGCGTCTCGTCTCTTCATTAATTAAAAATTCTTTTCAATCACGTTTTGCGTCATTTTGTTGCCACCACTTTCGTGACTAAGAAGACGACGCAATTCCTCCAAGTTTTGGGTAATTTTTTTGTCTGTGATTTTTTTTTCTTTTCTTTAACACCAACAAGGTGGTCGAGTGGGTTGACAGTTGTTGAGCATGTTTCCACCCCACCCCCGCTGCAAATGTTGCAAAAACTATTAAAAATAATTGAGTTGATTTTTTGATTGGCTGTTTTAAACCTAAACATATTGATTTTATTTAGAAAAATTTTAAATATGAAGCAAAAAGTTGTGAAATTAAATATTATTTATACAATGATTTTTACTATTTTAGCATCATTTGTTTAATTTAAAATATACTATAGTAACTATTCATTAGAGTAAAAATTATAATGAATATATTTAATTCATTCAGATACTTCAAATGTGCTTCATTTCATAAAAAGAAAAAAATCTCTCAAATGTCTAGCATACTTAAAGGCGTTATGTTATTGCTGGCACTAAGAAGTATAAGCTTGCTTTTAGACAAGTGATGTTTTTTTTTAATATTTTATTACAATAATTTGTTGTTATAATAAAAATAACTACAAATTTATATATTTCAGCGCCTTAAAGCAGGCTACATATTTTTTAAGAATCTAATATATTTATGTATAAAACTTGGCAGCATCTTTGAAAGTTGACAGAGCTGTGAGCTTTGGTGAATAAACAACCCAAAATGACAGGACAACAACAACAACAATATTTATTTATTTATTAATGAGCAACATTTTGGGTTTTAATAAGTATGCGTTTAAAATGTCAATAAAATTTTCAACACCCTGATGAAGGATGACTATAAAAGGACGAGCCAAACCCAAGCTAAAACAACAACAACAGCAAAAATTAACGATATTCATCACTTTGGCAGAAACATTCTCATCATAAAGACCACATCAGTTGTTGCTATTTTTGTTGTAATTGTTTGTGTTAGTAGTGTTGGTTGCTTTTGCTATGCGAGTAAAGAATGTCATCAAAGGACGCACAGTAACTTTGTTGTTGTTGTTGCTTTGAAGTTTTTGCCGTTGTTGTTGTTTTTGCTGTTGTTGCAATATTTCTGTACAACAATTTACATATTAATTATTTAAAAGAATTTTGATTAAATATTTTTGGTAAATGACGTTGTTGAGTGTGTTGGTTTGGTGAAGGACAAAAAAAAAACAAAAACGGGTTCATTTATAAATAATGTGTGCGTAGAGATAATGCGTGTGTGTGTGAGAATGTTCGTTCATCGTTTGACCAATGTCAGTTAATGTCCTTTATGTTGTATGATGTATGTGTGTTTAATGCTTGCGTTTATGTTATAACAAGATGAGCAATCATAAATTTTTTAAAAAACCACATGATTAAAAATTCATTTACAGAACAAACAACAATTCGTAAATTTTTCTTTGTTGCATTTTTCGTTTACAAATAATGCCATGTTAACAGTTGAACAATTTTTGTGAAATTTTTCCAAAATAAACACAGAAACATTGAATAAATAAAATACAAACAATGATGTTATTGATTGGAATAACAAAATGTATGTGTGTGTGGGTGTACAGCTTTTGCTGCATACTTCTAGGCATTGACTATGCTATATAGTATGTGCAATTTGAAGCTCATTAAAATTTCCGTTATGATATAAATATGTAGAAGCAAATATTTTGTACAAGCCGAATAAGTTATGCGAATGTGTAAGTAAATGAGGGAAATATGTAGATGGGAAGTAAATGAGATAAATGGCAGAAGGTTGCAAGCAAAACTCAGGCAACCAAATATTGTAATGATAAAAACTGAGAATGAATATGTTTTCTTTTTTTTTTTTGAGAAATATTAAATAATTTTTTACAACTTTTTCTTCATAGAAATAAGTTTATAAGTTAAGTTTAAATATAGAAAAATTGCAAATTTAAAAAATTAATTAGAATGATTGTTTTGTGATGATTTTTTAATTTAGAACATCACTATAGAAAATCGCTATAGGATATCCAATATTTATATGATTGTGACAACCTTGGTAGATTCTTGTTCGAATCACCATCTGACACAGAAAGTTGTTTTTCAATAGAAATAAATTTTTGTGATCGGCCGTCAACTCTCTGCAGCCAATTGAAAACCTCTGAAAATAATGAATGCCATTTAAAGCTTCTTGAGAACAGGAAGTTAACCATTCGAAGTCGAAACATAACATAACTGTACAAACAGTACAGACAACTGATCATAAAAACCACGGTCAAAGTCTTTGCAGACATAGAACATGAGTGTTTTTTCTGAAATTCTGTGCAATAATCGCTTAAGTGGACTAAGAACAAAACTGAGATATCGATTAACCCCGTCCCTTCAATTTGTCTTCATATAGATAACAGGAAGACTAGCGCGAACGAATTCAATATAACTAGAAGGTAATTATGGACAATAAATAGAAGGATTCATTGCCAACCAATAAAAATTGGTATACTTTTGTGGGCAAAAAATACCGGAAAATTTGAATTTAATTTTTTTTTATGATTCCGAAAGGATACATGTTTTTAAAATTGGCCCCATTGTCGATGAAATCTGTGCCAAATTACATGCTAAAACATTCATTAGTGTTTGAGATACGCGTCCTTGAGTAAAAAGCTAAAAGTACATTTTGTTTGTTTTTTTATAATGCCTGAAACTATTCAACAACGCAGTACCAATAAATTTTGTGTGCGGAATGAAAATTCTGCTGCCAAAACTATTATAAAATGTTGCATAAGTCCTTCATTGCGCAATCTTTATCGAAAACTAGAGTTTATGAGTGGTACAAAATGTTCAAAGAGGGTCGAAAAAGCGTTGAAGACGAGGCAAGGCCAGGAAACGACCATAAACATCAACTGATGAGCTACACGTCAACAAAATCAAAGAATTGGTGCTCCAAAATTATCGATTGACAGTCTGAGACCTTTTTTGCCTTGATGGAATGTTGGAAAAACCAGTGAAAACCATTTTGAGTGACGTAATTCATGATCATTTCCATGAAAACTAGACCGACCCATATCGTTCCGCAACCACCGTATTCGCCTGACTTAACACCATGTGACTTCTGGTTGTTCGCAAACTCAAGAGACCGCTCCGTTGCCACCGTTTTGAATCGACAGAAGAGATACAAACCGAATTGAAGAAGAATTGAAGGCTATACCTGAAGAGGACTTGGCTGCAAGTCATGTTTTGAAAATGGCAAAAAAAAAATAAAAAAATCGAGATGAAATGAATTAAAAAGAATAAATAAAGATTTTTTTGATTTAAAATGTAATTGCCGTTTTTTTTTCCCCTACAGTAGTAGAAGTTGGAATTAACTCTATTTGAAGACATGCTTATTACAAGCTTAGGATAAAAAAAGAATAAGATGAATACGAGCAATTATGTCAAAGCAGTATCTACCGAATAATTACCGCTAAAAATTTTCACTAGTTTTTATAGGAAAAAATTTATCGACATTCATTAATCGTCTATTGGAATTGAGAAGACTTTTGAAACATTTCTTTGCATGAATTTTCAAAAACCGCACAAAAATTTTTAAATCCAATTTGAAACCACTTTATCTCATTTGAAAACTTTGGAGCAATATTTCGTTAAAAATTGAAATCAAATCTAAGTTGGAAAGTGATGCTTCTTAAGTTTTTTAGCCAAGTCCTGCGAAGTAAAATACTCACATTATTATGATACTTGAAGTTTATTAGTTATCTTCAAGAATTATCATCCTTAAATTTCTTAGAAGCTTGACTACTAAGCTTGAAAAGCTTCTTAAATCTGTATCATCAAGCCACTTGAACTTGTCAATTGCACGATTTTGACTTATAATCAACTTTAAGTTTGATAGTCAACACACTTGACGCTTAGTTGTCAAAACTATTGTTGCTTAATAGTCAAGTTACTTCAAACCCGATCATCACGTTAAATTTTTAAAAGCAGATAAATAAAGCTTGATGATCGCGAAAAGAGTTACGTTTAAATATGTTATTACCAAGAGAGTCGTTGGTAGAGCTTGTGTATGTCGAGTGAAAAAGGTATTTTATTTTAATCGTTTTAGTTGTTGTAAAAAGGATTGCTTTGACATATGTTTTAATCTACTATTAAGCTTCTTGGTACATTCAATTGTGACGGGTGTTACATTTTCACGCTTCTAAGCAGCAATATGTAAGCATACGTACAATTATATAAAAGTCATCATAAATGACTTGTATAGCTGTCTATTCATACGTGGGAAACAACTTTTAAAAGCGTGATGAATGTTTGTGTATTTTTACGAGTACTCATTGAAAAATCCAAGTACAATCTGAATGTTCGCAAAATTCATTCAAACTACAATTAATAACAACACAAATTGACGGTATGTGACGGGTGTTACATACTTTTGGGCGGGTGTTATGAGAAAGAATCTTTATGTGAAAATAGGCGAGCTGCATAACTAAACACAAAATGTTTTTATGAATCGTGTTTTTAATGTTAATTCGCAATGGAATTCAATAAGATAGTATTTAAATTTGTTCGTTCTACTCCCTTTATTATACTACAAGTTCATGCCTACACATCATTCATTTGCAATAAAAAAAAAACGAATTGGCCATTTCAGCCTTTGAAAGGACTTTGACTGAGCTTCTTCTGATCAATTGTATTGTGTGTGTTATTAAATGTTTGCACACAATTGACCGAGAACTGGACCTACATGTTTTATGCCGACTCCGAACGGCTAAAGTTCATGTTCTAAAGAAGCTTTACGTTATTTACTTTCTGATATATGCCAATGTCTGCAGAGAGGTGGTGACCGATGAGAAAAAATTTTTTTATTGAAAATAACTAAATAACTAATATAATTTTTTTTGCCGTGACTGGGGATCGAACTCGGGCTCCGAGCATGTTAAGCCACACACTTAACCTGCACGCCAAGGTCACCACATAATTTTCAATCAACAAATAATTATTTCGCCACAAGCAAGTATGCCGATTGTGTACTATAACCAAATCTTGGTTGACATAAAGAAACTTTTTTTTCAGTGTACATAATCAAGCGTTATTTGAAGTTGAGTAGTTAAGCCTTTTGAAGTTTTATAATTGAGCCGCATTAAACTCGATAGCCAAGCCTTTTGAATCATGTCACTTGTTAATCAATGCACTTCAAACTTGTTATTTAAGATAAATCATTTTAAGTAATTTAATTTAATTTTTTTTTATTTGAAGAATAAAAACTAGGCATATATTTAGGTTTTCAATGTTTTAATCGTTAAAGAAAAATTTTATTTTTGTAATGTTTGTTAACAATAATTATATAACTTAAATTCATATGCCAAAAATTGTTTACTTATCAAAAATTTTCTTTCTTTTCTTCTCTTTCTAGGTAAGTCGCACTGAAAACTACAGTAAAAAAACATAAAAACAATTCCGTTAATATTCAATTCTAAGAAGAAACGCAGTAAATATTTCAATTTATTACATCTAAAATATTCTCTCATGCGCCACAACCAACGTCTAATCTTAGCTAATTTCTAAGATACACCCCTGCCCCCACCCACACACTGTTCACGTCATTCCAGCATGGCTATTTTCTATATATATCAAACAATTCTTACCTGGGTACTCTGACTGTATTCCATTAATTTTTCACTTCATAATTATTTTCGGCACATTTACAATAAAACAAACACCTTGGAATCTATTTTTAAGTATTATTCTACCCTGTATATGTGCATATATTTTGAAATTGTTCTGCTTGAAAATAAAATTATTATTAATATTATGTTTGTTGCAAAGAAATTGTTTTCTGTCTACTTTGAACATCTTCTTCATGATGACTGTAAAATGTAGAAAATATCCAACCCCTCTGGCTCGGCACCCCATCAACACTCACTCGCTCAATCTACCCTCCTCCGGTAGGCATGAGTAATAATTTTTGCTATGGTGTATAAATAAATAAAACACCGTCGAAATAACTGCAAAACTACCTGATGTGCCATCATATCATATATATATAAGAGGGCCAGGTGCGGGTGCGTACGTTTAGAGCTTTATAAGTTTTTGTTGTTTCTAATTTTGAAAAATTTGTGTATTTTAAAAATGAACATTTTTGTGTTTGGAGCAATTTTTCATTTTTATTTTTTTTTGTTTTTTTTGTTTTATTTTGTTGGCAGATGCCCGAAAGTTTGTTGCCCATTGTGGCAGATAACCGATGAAGAAGACTAGGTTTTGGATCGAAGTGGGCGAAAGGAACAGGTTGCCACTCAGTCAGTCACTGATGGCTGCTTGTGTTAATATTTTATTGTGCTTTTGATTGCTTAAAATTAATTTTCATTTTCATAATTTTGGCATGAATCAGTTTTTCTTAATCTTCTTCCACTCTAGAATGTATTTTTTTTTTGCTTTTTTTGGCTAATCAGAAGGATGATATAATGCGCAATACATTGCTTATTGCTGTGTGGTAATTTCAAAATTTTCTCTACATAAAATTTAATAACAACAGTTTTTCTTGTCATTCAAAATAAAATAATATAGCATGCGAGAAATTTTCATATTGCCTGCAACATTTATCAAAAAATGTTTCCATTTTCAAACTTTTTGGCATTAAATGTAAGTTATCACTTATTACAGCAACAGCACCCATATGTTTCACTCTATCTTCCTCTCGAATTCTTTCTCCGTCTGAATGTCCCCCTTCTTTATATTATTCATTAGCCTCAATCAACACTTTCAATTGAATTTACAACAACAAAAATAAATCTCTGCCATAATCCATTTAAATCCATTAAAATGATTATTTTGTTCTCTTACTGTAAATTTTTTAAATTGACCTTTTCCTCTCTTGTAACTCTCTCTCTATCTCTGCTGCCCTCTGTCGTCTGTATTTTAAATTAAATAAAGTATAACCTGAATACATTTCGAGTATATGACAGAAACAAGAACAACATCATAATTATCCTCATCATCATCATGATGATCATCATCAACATCATCATCATCATCATCATTCTCATCCATCTAGAGGAAGTTGTTATTATAAGTTGCTGTTGTTGTTTGTTTGTTTATTAATTTTTCTGAGATTTCTAGATATGCTGGATGATGACAATTGTCCGTTTTTAATTGAAAAATTGACAGCGACAAGTGGCAGAGAGCAAAAATAAAAAAAAAATAATCACACGTTGTCGGTGGGTCGACTAAGTAGCGGTCTCGTTTTAATGACGAACAAAGCCCTTAATTGAAATGAACACACATAGTTTATTATTGTATTGGTGGTCTGGTGAGATGTATAAATTTTAACAAATTAAATTTATAGCTCCAAAGTGGCCACAGTAGCTTATCTTGATACCATGGACATTGATTGAATGTCTGGGAGAATAATTTTGTTCTACATGGATTAAATAATAACAGTTAAATAAGCTAAGATTAAAAAAAAAAATAATAAGGAAACTCTATAGTTGGCCTAGCCCGACTATGGAATACCCTTAACCTCCTATCATATTTCAATATTTAATATATAAAATCTATAATAACTTCTTATTTATTTCAAAATCCATGTATTCCTTTAAAGTTTTTTTAAAAGGTTTCATTAATGTGCTTGGTATGGGCAGAGGACGTGTTCGTGGGCGGGTAACGCCCACTTTGTGTGCACACCTAAGTTTTGATTATTATTTTTCCATACCAAGTTGAGTCCCTGTCGGTCATATAATGAACTTTTTAAGTTATTTTGAATATTGTGGGTTGTATGGGAGATGGGCATGTTTGTGCGCAGATCACGCCCATTTTTTGTACATGTCTTAGTTTTTTGTACAAAATACATATAAATTAAATTTCATTCCTGTAGCTTTAATAAAACCCTGTTATTTAAGTTTTTGGTTGTATTGGAGGTAGGCGTGTCCATAGGCGGCATCCAAAAATATTCAATAGTGCAGATCCTTGCGTTCATGTGAACATGGGATCCAAGTTTTATGCAATTATTTCAACTCCTTTTTATCCTGTGTTTACGGACAGCGTTAAATCGACTCACGAGGTGACTTTGATCAGGAATATATATATATACCTTTCTATACCGGACTCGCTTATTTCTTGGTGTTACAAACGTTTGCAAAAAGTTAATATACCCTGACCTTTCAGGTTTAAGTTAAATTATATAACAAATGATAATAAAATATAAAAAATAAATGAATAAATAAATTGCAAATAACATAAAAAGGAATAATAAATAGTTATAAAATAAAATGTTACAAAAACCAAAAAAATTAAAAATATTAACATAATAAAAAAAATATATATAAATAAAATAAAAGAAAAATCAAAAATAGAAAATACAAAACAAATATATATATATATAAAATCCAAAGCGTTGCTACCGCAAAAAATAATTGTTTAAAATTTGAATGACTTATCATGTTAAACGAAGAATGATAGAACAAATTATATATTCATCGAAATTGAAGGATATATTAAAGAGAAATATATATCATAGTCATATATTTTATATTCCACACTTGTTTTGAACCATAAACCACGCTCTCTGCTCATTGCCTTTTTAATTTCCCCAATAGAAGGTCATCAACAAATAGTCACACCCCTTGTCCTATACCCGTAATAGTTTCTGAATATTTCCGAGGGTAGGATATCACCGAATAAAAACTCTATTTTGTGAGGCTCTCCAATAAATAACTCTAAAAAGAGTGTTTTTTATGCATGTTTTATGATGAATCATTACAAGGACTCATGAAAGAGTCTTTAATATGACTGTTAAATGATTGTTCAGAAATAATACTCATAAAAGAGTCAGTACTGTATCTGCTTTTTAAGTACTTACAGAAGAGACCCATTAAAGAGTCCTAAATATTATGATAATATGATGTTCTTACAAAATATTCATAAAAGGAACAAAAATTTATTGATATATACGTAATAATAAAGAGTCTTATATATGAGTCTATTATGAGAGAATAGAATCTGATTATTGCAAAAGCACCTATCATAGCATAGGCTTTTTTGAGCGCATTATGACGATGAAAACTCATTTATATGAGTCGTGAAAGTGTCTTTTAAGAGTAATAATGTTTGCTGGGATGACTTTTATTTTCAAAGTTATTAAATTTAAATGATTTGTCTTATATGGACGGAGCCACATCCCTAGTAGGTACAAGCCCATTCTAGTTTCCCATTAGCAGGACATCACCAAACACTAACTCCATTATGAGTTTATGGGTTTTTTGACGTTTACTTCCTTTGCTTTTGTGTATCGAAAATTTGACTTGAATGAGTAGAGACATGCCCTTTTTTTCAATCCTCGTGTCAGTTTTATAATTGAAAGATCTGTCCAATAAGTAACTTCATACTGAGTGTCAGCGTTATGCGAAATGTAGTTCCAAAACTATTTGGTATGAAAAAAATTGAACTGTTTGGGCGGTGCCATGCCTTCTTTTTCAAAGATTCGTCCATTCAAAAGTCGTCACTAATTAACTAGCTAGTTCGTAACGAGTTTCATTGATGTGTGACTTATAGGTCGAAAGTTAAATCGAAAATTTGTGTTCTTGAAAAAGTGCCACACCCCTTGCGGGTAGTAGGTAGAGTGAAAAATACTTTACGACCTTACTTAATATACAAACAAAAAAATTAATAAAAAATTTTCGAGCCGTTTCGGAGGAGTGCGACCACAAACACCGTGACACGAGATCATCAAATTTAAATAACATTAAATAATAAAAATTAAAATAATAAAAAAATTAATAAAAGTTTAAAATTAAATTTATTTATTATTTATTATTGATAGCATTAATACGAAAAAAAAATAATTAATAAACGAAAATAAAACACAAAGAAAAACTATATTAAATAAATCGTATATAAAATACAAAATTTATGAAACAAAAGTAAATACATAATGAAAATATTGGTTAAATTAAATATAAAAATATACAATATAAAAAAAAAATAAATTAATTTATAGTTTTTTCATAAAAATAAATGAAATAAAAAAATAAATCAGAAATAAACCAAAAATAAAAAAATGTATATATAAACGAACACAAATAATTAATATAAGAAATTATAATTATAATTCAAATAATAAAATTAAATTAAGAATAAATATTTCAATATTTTCAGTACATAAAATAAAGTATAACATTAAGACTCAAAAAAAGACAATCTGACACATGTTTTTTTACCCTCTAGTATAGTATAGGTTAGTCAGTGAAGGTTAATTACCAAAAAAATAAAATTGATTTATATGCATTAAGTTAAGAAGTTCCTTAAGAGTAATTATTTTATTTTAAATATAAAACCGGTTTTCACCTACATATTGTTGAAGAAATAATTAAAAATTACTATTTATCTCCCGACACGAAAAATCCGTTAATTTAATAAAAAATAATAATTTACTTTTTGGCTGTTGGGCCACACTTACGTACTCCACCTTACAAAGGTCATTGCTGTTAGCGCTATTGATATTTTTTTTCTTCCTTCCATGTACCATGCAAGTAACTTCTTATTTTCCTCGACAACAACGATGACGCGACAAGTATGTTTCTCTTAGTTTTTGATTACTTTAATTAAGTTTAATTTGTGCTGGGGTATATATTCACCCCTATTGGCTGTGAAGGGTTAAACAAATTCATTCTTCTTCGTGCCAAAGTCTAAAAGCACGCATTATAATAATTGCCAAAATGATTTTCTTTGCCAACAAATTTGGTCTGAGAAGTCTTAAACGCCTACTTAACCCGCCCTCTGACCAAGCTTTGGCCTTTTGCATCTACACACAAATGACATCATTTATCCTGAAGAAAAAACTTTTAATATAAGAATAACAACAGAGAATAAACTGTTTATTTATGCGCTCGCTTTTCATACTTCAATTCAATTAAGTTGCTTATACAAAACACACACACACACACACATCCGCACCCACATATACATTCGACAGTACTTGTATAAATTCAGACACTTATATTGCATGCAAACACATACATAGTTAGAATAAATGTCGAGCGATATTTGAACATTTGTCGCTTTTAATGGCATTTGATTGAGTTTAATTAACTTTTATTATTTTTGTTTGCCCTGCACGTTTGTGTATGTGTATGTGTGTGGAAGTGAAGGAGACGATAGACGTGGTCATTGGGATTTTTTGCAGAAATTTTATTTTTTTAAAAAATGATTCGACAAATTAATAAAATTTATTTCAGGATTCATCATAGAATGACGACATTAATATTTTGATTGATGAATTATATAAAAATTATTATCATTTGAAATATTTCAGTATTCTGACACTAAAGTTAACTCAGCATTCAGAGCTCGTTGAAATATTGTTTCATTATCAAAAAATTCCACAATTCTTGTACAGGCAAAAAAAAAAAAGGTTTCTTAAATAATTAAATTTTCCTGCTGCAGTCAGTCACAGCCGCAGGCAGTTTGTCAGCCCAAAAATCACATACATACACATATCCGATTTCGCACACAATACTTTGGTTTAAAGCATGTCATTTTTACACCGCTGGCCATACAACCCCCACAAAAATACGAACACTCACACACACACGTGCCAGTACGTGCAATAAAATTTGACATATGAGAACATTAGACAAGTGAACATGTATTTCCACCACATTCCCTTTCCTCAAAACCGAAAAAAATATCCCCTAACTTAAAGTATAGCCTGCAAGAAATTCTAAATCACGGCCCCCAGTAGACAAAACCGCAAAAATATATCAAAAAGCCACGCAAAAACCAAAAATAAGAAAGAAAATCAACGCATAACAACATATGTTGGCATGTATCACATCACATGCTCATATAACTTACACACACACACACACACACACACACACACACACACACACACACACACACACACACACACACACACACACACACACACACACACACACACACACACACACACACACACACACACACACACACACACACACACACACACATCCAACCCCAACCACGCATACAATGCTTAAATCTATAAAATAAAGAAATGCGGCAACAAATCTGTTGGAGAAGCCGCCACTCCAAGAGAGAGAGAGAGAGAGAGTGAGACAGACTGAATTGCCAACACGAAACGCGTGAAACAGGACGATGACGGCCCTCCGGGGAAATCAAAACAGATCAAAATGTCATCTTTAAGAGCTTAAATTTGTATAAAATAACAGGTCGTAAACCTAGGCAAGCGCGACAAAGCGACATTTAAGTGTCGCAACAACACAGATCACAAAACAAAGCGACAAAAAAAAATATAATAAAATAAATTCAACCCATCTCCTGTACTGGAGATTTTCCTTATTTTGTTACTCTCTTCTCTCCCTCCCCCCCCCCCCCCCCATCTATCTGACAATAAGTTCAACTGAAATGAGTGTGAGTGAGCTTTTTCTTGGAAAATAGATAAAATATGAAAAAAAAGTTGCATGTAGAAAACAGGAGACGGAAAGTTTTGAAAAAAATTAAAATAATTTCAAGATCTAAAGGTTAACATAGACTTTAAATTTGTTTGAAATCAAACAGGTTTAAAACATATTTCAAAACAATTTAAGTCGAATAAAAATTACATCTCGTGTTAACAGTTTTGGAATTGGGAAAATGCAAAATTAAATAAGAAAATAAAATTAAAAACACGATTAAAAAACTCAAAAAAAAAATAAAACAAAGCATATTAAATAAAAAACTTATTAAAATAAAATTAAATGAAAAACAATATGCGATAAATATAAAAGCGAAATATATAAAAAAACTTTATCAAACTAAATAAATTTTTAAAAAAATACCGTTTATAAAATCAGTATCAAAAGAAAAGCAATATAAAAAAAGCTCAAAACAAATAAATACAAAAATCATCAAATCAAAAATGTTCAGAATAAAAAATAAGAGGCTAAACATAAACTATTTGAAAAAAATGAAAAAAATAAAAATGATATAAGAAAAAAAAAAAAAAAAAGTTACAAAAAATCAAAATGAACAACTGATAAATCTACACTTAAAATAATTAAATAAATAGAACAATGAGTAGAATACAAAAAAAAATACTGCAAACATTTTAAATAAGTAGCTTAAACTTAAAATTTTTATAAGAATTCAAGTCAAGTATTTGCTCTCAACAGTGCATATTTTAATTTTTCACATTTACATGCAAACGGAGGCCAATCGAAAAAACCATTCAAATATTTAACTTCTGATGAAAATTTTTCTAAAGAAAATCGCCAATTATTTTTAAAAATCTTGTTGAAAAATTAATTTAATAAAAAATTAATTTAAATAGAAAAATAAAAATATGTGACTTAAAGAATAATTTAACAATTAACAATATAAAAAAGTTTATTAAAAAATATATTTAAATAAAAAACCTACTCAAAATAAAAACAAAAGTAACATACATTAAAAAAAAGAACATATTTAAAAAAACTATAGAAAAATATCACAAAAAACACAAGGAAAACATTTTGACAAACACATGTATAACAAATAATTTTTTTTTAGCTTTGAACCAAGGATTTCAGGTGTCAAATCTATTCAGTCAAGTCTGCCTTGGTTTGGAAATGGAGAAATAGATAAGTAGAAGAGAAAGGAAAATCAAGAGAAACAAGTGTAGAATGTTATATGTGTGGAAGAGCACTATATCAACATGCGAATTTGAATCTGAGGCAAGTGTTATGCCTTTACCTCAGTCAATTCGAGTTATTAAGCAATTTCATTCCACAAGCATCTCTACCACCAACATCACCAGTATCTCTACCACCAACATCACCAGCATCTCTACCACCAATAGACCGGATCGAAATTTAGATTTCGCCGGTCGGGGTCTCAAAGTTTAGAGGAACTCATTAAAATGATTTCTGCATACTTTTTTTTCAAATTGGAGAAAAACCGCCGAAGCAATTTTGATTCTCCTGAAGGTCCTTTTTGGTATAAAAAAACATGGTTTTTGCTTGTAACTTTTTATTTTTCACAGAACGCATACCCACACCTGCTAAAATATTAAATTTCTTTCTTATACCAATATTCTGATATACAAACAATTTAAAAATTATGTTCCATTATAACTCTTATTGACCACCAAAAATTGAATTTGTTGATATATTAAAAAAAGACATTTTTTTAAAACCGCTTTAAAAGACACATTTTTTCTAGATTTACGTGAAAGTGTTATGGTTGGAAAGGTATTAAGTTCTTCTTTCTTTCTGTGTATCGCTTTACTCAAAGCTGTGTGCGAAAACTGACAGAATGTGAGAAATCGACTTTAGAAATCTGATAAAATGAAACATTTCTTATTCATACAAACAATTAATTTCATTTGTTCACTGCTTTATCGTCCAGTTTTCGATAATTTTTTTTTTAATCACATAGCTTTGATTAAAGCAATACACAGACCGAAAGAAGAACTTAATAAATAAAATAAATCCAACAATAACAATTCCACGTAAATCTAATATAAAATTTGTCTTTTACAGCGGTTTCAAAAAAATGCCTTTTTAAAATTGCAAAAAATTCAAGTTTTGGTGGTCAAAAAGAGTTATAATTAACCAAAATTTTAATAATTTTTTAATGTCAAAATGTTTGTATGTATAAGAAATTTAACATTTAAGAAGATTTGGGTATGCGTTCTGTGAAAAATAAAAAGTTACAAGCAAAAAACATGTTTTTTTACCAAAAAAGGCCTTCAGGAGAATCAAAATTGCTTCGGCGGTTTTTCTCCGATTTGAAAAAAAGTATGCAGAAGTCATTTTAATGAGTTCCTCTAACTTTTGAGACCCCGACCGGTTAAAATTTTTTTTATCCATATAAAAATGATCCGGTCTAACCACCAACTATAACTATCAAAGTCGTAATCTTGATAAATTATTAATTTCAATTGATTAGACATGAGGGAAGAATAAAAGAAAGGTAAAAGCGTAAGACTATGGCTAGACTGGGATTCGAACCCGGAACCTCTGGATACGCAGTCAAGCACGCTAATCACTTGACTACCGAGGCCTTAATATTATGCAAAAGACTAACAATAAAAAGAATAAATAAAACCAATATTATAAAATTTATAAATAAGAGCATTAAAGCAATAAAACAAACAAAGAGAGAAACACAAGAATACAATACATAATTAAAACACACAAATTTAAAAGTAATGTAAAGTGCAGAGGTCCGTAAGTTAAACACCATGCATTTATGACATTTCCGACGATGACAACACTGATATTTCGGCTGTCATCTTGTTTAGTTTCGTAGACTTAAATTTTCAGGTGGCTAAAAAGCGAATAGACGAATTACATACAGCTGCGACAAACATTGTGTTAAATATTTGTGAATTTATGAACAATTTTGAATGTGATCTGAACGACTTGAAGGCGTTGCTCAATTAAAAAAAAATTCATTATTTAAACAATGAAATGTTATGTTAAACTAGATTGAAAAAAATAAACTTTGGCAATGAGGCTTGGAAATTACTTGGAAATTAATGTTTTGTGATTTTGATGGGGTGTTCCAGAAGAATGACCATAATTTTTTTGTTTAAAAGTAATCCAATAAGTTTCTTCAGAAAAGTTGTAGCTAATGACAGGCTGCAATGTTCAACTTACAAACCTCTCCACTAATATTAAAAAGAATAAAAAATAAAATAAAAACTAAACCAACTGTTTATTAAACTGTTTATTTAAAAATCTCCGTTTTAAAATTAAAACAAGTAAAGAAAGTCTAAAGTCGGTCTAGGCCGACTATGAAATACCCTAAACCCACTTTTCAAAAAAAAAAAAAAATTAATTGTAAATGGGCGTGTCCGTGGGCGGATGAAGTCCATTTTTCCAAACCATCTTTGTCTTGTCATAAAAAACATACGTGCCAAATTTTAGCTCTGTAGGTTAAACACATGCTTATTTATTGCGTTTTCAATTTTTGGGTTGTATGGGAGGTAGGCGTGTCCGTGATCGGATGACATCCATTTTCCGAAGACATATTTGTGTTGGTATGAAACACATACATATCAAATTTTATTGTTGTAGGCTACTTATGAACTGAGCTATGCAGTTTTCAATTTTCGCGTTGTATGGGAAGTAGGCGTGTCCGTGGGCGGACGATGTCCATTTTTCAAAACCATCTTTTTTTTTGTTATAAAAAACATACGTGCCAAATTTTAGCTCTGTAGGTTAAACAGAGGCTTATTTATTGCGTTTTCAAGTTTTGGGTTGTATGGGAGGTGGGCGTGTCCGTGAGCGGATGACGTCCATTTTTCAAAGACATCTTTGTGTTGGTATAAAACACACACATACCAAATTTTGTTGTTGTAGACTTATTATGAGCTGAGTTATGCAGTTTTAAATTTTTGCGTTGTATGGGAGGTAGGCGTGTCCGTGGGCGGATTCTAAAAATATTCAATAGTGCAGATCCTTGGGTACATGTGACCATGTGTACCAAGTTTCATCCAATTATCTCAACTCCTTCTTCTTATCCTGTGTATACAGACAACACACAGACGGACGGACGGACGGACGGACGGACGGACGGACGGACGGACAGACGGACGGACGGACGGACATAGATAGCTCGACTCACGTGGTGACGCTGATCAAGAATATATATACTTTTCTATACCGGACTCGCTTCGTTCTATGCGTTACAAACGTTTGCACAAAGTTAATATACCCTGACCTTTCAGGTTTAGGGTATAATTAACGTTAGAGGAGCCCCATTTTCTTAGGGTGTTCAAATAAAGTTAAACAGACACAAAATTCGGTATTTTTCGGCAACATACAATTAAAGTGGTCTGTCACAGAACAACGTCTGCCCGTGTCAACTAGGTTTCAGTATAGAAAATTAAATTAAATTGAAATAATAAAAATAAAATATGAATAATTTTAATAAAAAATTCCAAATTAAAATAAAAATTCAAAATTCATAATAAATTTGTAACTACAAAATATTTAAAAATAAATTAAAAAGCATTTAAGGGGGGCCATGGGTCATTTGCCGTTTTTAAAATCGATATAATTTTTTTTAATTTTGTATTTAATTAATTTTGTATTTTATTAAATATTCTTAAGATTCTAAGAATACGGGTTCAAAAGTTACAGCCGGATTAGTGAGAGCGTATTTTTATTTTTCCTTGCATTTTTCTTTGTTTTTAAACTTTGAACGCGTTTATCTCGAAACCATGTTTTTCGTACCAGTTGCGGCACTAGCTGGTTCATTTTTAGACGAAATTTTTTTCTTTCGTATGACACGAGCTTTTTTTGAAATTATTTTTCGATTTTGTATGAATTTTTAAAGACAATATTTTTTCGAAAAAACACACTTTCAAATTTGGAATATCACCAAAAATTGAAAAAAGCTCGTGTCATACGATCACCAATTTTGTTAAGATTTAAAAAAGTCATTTTTTCTAGATCGGACAATTTTTGCGACTCCCAGGCTGCAACCACGAGGCCCCGCTTTTTTCTCTGCCGCCAGTTTGGAGCTCTATAAAAAAATGTTGGAGTGAAAATATATTTTTCTTTGAATTTTTTTTTTGTAATTTGTTCAATCCTCTACTTTTTGGAAAAATATTTGTTTTTGACTGAGTTATAAATTTTAAAAAAAATGTCTGTTTTCTCTGCCGCAAATGTTATGTCCTTACCTTAAGAAAAAAAATAAAAATAAAAATAATAAATAAAAAAAAGTTAAAAAATACAAACAAAATGAAAAACAAAATAAAACAATAAAAATCAATTAAACCACTAAAACAATAAAAAATAAATATAACAAGATTACAAACAAAAATGAAAAAATTTAAAACAAATAAAAAAGAACTAAAAAATATAAAAAAAAAATATATAAAAAATTAAAAAATTAAAAAATATAAAAAATTTAAAATACAAAAAAAAAAATTAAAAGTAAAAATAAAACCAAAAACAATTTTTTTCGGACAAATATCCACTGTGGTGACCGTGGCATGCAGGTTAAGTGTGTGGCTTAGCATGCTCGGAGCCCGAGTTCGATCCCCAGTTGCGGCGAAAATTTTTTTCAATACAAAAAAAAATTTTTCTGATCGTTCACCACCTAAATAATGCCATGTAAAGCTTCTTGAGAACATGAACTTTAGTCTTTCGGAGTTGGCATAACACATGTAGGTCCCGTTTTCGGTCAACTTTATGCAAACATATAATAATACACACAACACAATTGATCATAAGAAGCTCGGTCAAAGTCCTTTCAAGGGTTGAAATGGCCAATTTGTTATGTTTGTTAATCACGGTTTGAGTGAGAATGTATTTTTTTAGCATCATTTTCTTCTTGAGAACTTGAACTTTAGCCGTTCGGCGTAGGTCTAGTTCTGTGTCAACTAGTAGAAACATTTTATACTAGATACAACACAATTGATCATAAGAATCTCGATCAAAGTGCTTTCAAGGTCTGAAATGAGCAATTTTTTTTCTTATTTTTTCAAACGAAAGTGATAAATGCTCAAATAAAATGCCAATGAAAAAATATTGTCATTAAATTTTATAGTTAACAGATAAAAACTTTCGTACGAGTACTTTAATTTAACTTTAGCATTTTAGAGCTTTATTGAAATGCTATCTTCACCATTTCCAAAGTTTAGATTTTCATACATGTTTCTTTAAGTTTTATCCACAGTTGGTGGTACTTATATGGTATCTATTTTATTTCTGCACCATTGTAAATTTAAAGATGACACATTGAAACAACTACAACAACAACAACAACAACAGCAACACTCAAAACTGAACATCATAATGTATTGAACTGTTTTGTATTGGCTTCTTTTGGCAACAATAATATCATTTATATATATTTAAATTGTTGTTTCTAGGTGGGAGGAGGGCAGGATGGATGGATGTTGTTGTTGTTACTGTCATTGAACTTGTTGGGGAGTGAGAGTCATAGCATTGCCAAGATTTTGTTTTTTCTTTATGATAACAACAGCTGGCTCTTGTAAGGATGCCGTCGATATTTTTTATTTGTTTCTTGTACTTCTTCTGACTTCGCAACTGTTGTCATCGTTGTTGTTGGTGTTATTGCTATTGTTGTTGCTGATAGACAAAGTGATTTTTTGATTGAATTTGAGACGCAGCAAAATACAAACAAATATTTTTCTGTAAACAAAAAAAAAAAAAGAAACGCAAAGCTTTAGCTAAAGCTTAAGTTAATTTTAATGAAATGTGTTGGAAAATTAAGTAACGTTCATTGCTACTGTTATATTCTAGGACCTGCCTTGAAATACATTTTTTTTTTTCCAATAAAATTTTGAATTTTATGTCGCTTTTTTAAATAAAATTTACTTTTGCGTTGAAATGAAAGTTTTAGTCTTGTTCAAAAATCTCTCTTTTCCTATGTATCTGTATGTGTATTTATGACCAACCCACTTTTGCTATTTCTTTTCAATTTAAACTAGCACAGTGAGCAGCTTGTTTAAAAAATTGTTGTTGTTGTATTTTTTGCGCTCTACTCTCAAAACGTGTGCTTATTAAAATGTTCAATCAATGTGTCAACTTTTGCTCAATATGATCTTTTATCTTGCATGACATACTTTATAATGCTGTTTCTTCGTTTTTTAACATAATGATGTTACTTTTCATCGACCTCGTCAAGAAACACATTTCCTGCTTTGATAATGGATACATTTTAGGTGTCAAACCATTTAACCGAGAAAACAACAATACTTTTAGTGTTTTTTTTTTTTATGAGTCGCAATTTCTGAGGACTAGAAAAACATACAGTTTTTTTTTTTTGTATGTATTTTTTGTTGTGGCTTTTGTTAGTTTTGCCGCATTTAACACAAACAAAACTTTTTCCATTTGATGATACCTTGTCTAAAAACTCACAAGTTATCTACGACAATACAAAGCATTGTTATCAAAACACATTGTTGAAAAAAAAAAAAAAAAAATATAAAAATACAACAACAATGCACACTCCTTAAATATTTATTTTGTACTCAAAACTAAAGCAAACATTTGACAAAACTAACAATTTTATGATTAGTTTGCTAAAAAAAGCAAACAAATCAAACAATGCAGTCAAGAGCTTTAACTAGTTGTGTTTTTTTATCTTGATATAATGCGGCATTGATAAAAAACCTTAAGAGCTAAAAACAAAATGAAGAAATCTTAGCTTAAATAGTTCATAAAATGACTAATAAAATGTTTTCTTTTTATTATGATGCAGTAAATAAAACTTATTTTAGCTACTGCTTCCTAAAGTGCTTCCCACATGTTGCCTCCTGTCTTGCAGTTTTTGTAGAAAGCTTTACTTATGTCTTGCAGCTCGTGGATTTGTTTCTATTATACTCAAGTTGCTTGAATAATTGCCTGCGTGTGCAAGAAAAAAAAAAGAAAATCATAAAGAGCTGCACCTTTCTTGCGCATTTCTCCACAGCTAAGATAAAGAAATTTCTGCTAAAATTGCAGCCAAGCCATATATTTTATATTCTGCTTCTTTCGCCTCATAGAAGCGATGCAATTTGAAAGCCTAGAATGTGTTATTTTTCCTTGAAGAAAAAAACCACTTCTACGTTGTCTTTAGCTGTCTGTCTATTTTCACACGTTTTTTTCTTTCAAAGCGCTGCTGCACAGATTTGTAAAGTTTTTGCATTAAAATACAACCTGCTGTGTATTTTTTTTTTACCCTCTCTCTCTGCTTAAGTCGGTATTCATAAGAATATATTTTGAAAAAATGCGTTATTCTAAAAGAGCTTCTTTTTTTTTCTGCGCCAACGAAGTGATACGCGCACTTGTCATAAGAACTCTTCAACATAATGATGGCTGAAGGAGAAGCTCTTGCAGTTTTTGTTGTTGTACTTAAATATAAGTTGCATTTTCAGAGCCTTTATTATGGCTGGCTATTAAAGCAGGTACTTAAAATGTAGAGTAAGAAAAATATTATAATAAAACCGCCTTACAAAATAAATTCAAGAGCTAAAAACTATTACAAAATGTCATGCTATATATATTGCCTCTATATATTTAATGATAAAAGTAGCAACACCAAACATTTTTAAAAATAATTAGCTGCTGCTGAGTAAAATATTTATTTGGCTAACAATAAATATCGTGCAAAATAATATGAATACATCGATTTTCGAAAAACATAAGTTCAATTCGTTATTTAAAGGTTAATAAAACTGAGAAACTCTTAGAAAATGTCATGCAATAAATATCGTATAATTTAAATGTCATGCAATATAATATCAAGCAATTAAGGTGTTGCAAAATACAAATGTCATGTTACATAATAATCACCTGTTAATATAAATATGTTATTTAGGGAAATGTGCTTTCATAAAAACTACCACGAAATAAAAATGTTA
The DNA here is from genome assembly GCA_958299015.1 of Tetanocera ferruginea. Taxonomy (NCBI): domain Eukaryota; kingdom Metazoa; phylum Arthropoda; class Insecta; order Diptera; family Sciomyzidae; genus Tetanocera; species Tetanocera ferruginea. The sequence continues at coordinate 55,064,533 of OY282642.1, read as the reverse complement.
ATTTTCAAACAAAAATTCCATTCAAGTAAAATGTTGTAGCACAATATAAGTAGCATGCAATAATAATTTTATGATATAAATGCACTTAAAGTTACAAATAACAAAAATTACGTGCCATCAAAGTTACAAGCATTAAAAGTTATGTGCAATCAAAATTACATGCACTAAAAAATTACGTGACATAAGAATGACATGCAAAAAACTTAGTTTCAATATAAATTACTTGTAAAATAAATGTCATGATAAGAACAAAAAATAATATATAGAAAAAATGTCACTCCTGAAAACATTTAAGCCAGTAAAATTCCATGCAATTTTAATCTCATGCCATAAAATATTCTTCAAATGAAAATGGCATGAAATGAAAATAATATTATTAAAATGTCATACGTGAAAACTTTCAAATGGTAAAAATGTCAAACACTTTAGAAGTGCTACATCAAAATATATTCTGGAAATAAAATTTCATACATAATATATGAAACATAAAATTGAACAATAAAATGGTCAATTTTATACCAAAAATGCTATTTAATATTAATCTGGTGTAAAATAAAATATTATTGAATGCATGTAAAGTGCAAGAAAACAATCAGGTACTAAACATAAGTATTAACTTACAAAAATTTACACAAAAATTACATGTAATTCAAATATTTGGTGTCAATAATTTCATGCAATAAATGTGGCACGTATACAAAAATTTCATCAATTATAAATTTTTTGATTTAAATATTTTATGTTTTAAAACTTATGTCCACTTAAAGTAACATGCAACATGCAATGGCATTCAATCAAAGTCCCATCCGTTAACCCTTAAGTGCATAGTGTGCCATATATGGCACAACCAAAGAATTTCTTTTCATGTCTCATGTACTTGAGTAAGTATGAAAAAAATAATAAATGTTCAGGCATACTGGCTTGAAGCTTTCGTTTTCTCACAGCGGCAACACATACAGAAATCAGCTCATTGAGTTATTTGGCGCAAAAGTGAAAAAAATAATGAAGAAAATCGCTGAGGTCATGCATTTAAGGGTTAAAGTATCATGCATTGAAATTTACACTCAATAAAAATAACGTGGAATAAGATTTACTTGCAATAAAAATTACTTGTAATGAAATATCATTAAAAAGAACTTAACATGTTTTTTAAACAAAATGTCCTGCCTGAAAACTTTCAAGCATGCAAAATGTCATGTTATTTCAATGCTATGTAATAAACATTTAATCCATAACAAAAATCATTGCAATACAAGTGTTTTGTAAATTACTGATATGCGTGAAAACTTTCAAGAAATAAAAATGTCAAACACTTAACAACAATTTGAAAATATTTTACACGTGGCAGAAGTGAAACTTTTTAAACAGTAAAAAATAAGTGGGATTTTAGTCTGAAATCGAGAGAGAAAGCATCTGAAAAGAAATTCAATATGAAGTGGCATAATATTCTATTTATTCAATATTTACATTCAGGGGTACGGTCCCTGGCTATGGTTTTTATCGAAAAAGTCACATATTAACTGTTATCTTTTAACTCTAATTCTCTCCGACAAAAATGAAGAAATAAATTTTCCGTGCATACTTTTCGGATGAAAATTAAGACAGGTTGTGTCTGTGATATATTAAATACGGACCTCTACTCGTTCAATAATAATTACATTTTGCTTACCTGTTTATTATCTACCTATGTGGCTAGTGCTTCCGACTCTTATGGAATGCTCAGTTAAGGAAGTCTGGGTTCAAATCCCAGCATACGACAATAATTTTTTGAAAATTTTCTGATGACTTGAAAACATTAGTCTTGCATCACGAATAAGAAACCTTGAAATTTCACTCGCCGCCAAAGAAGTTTCACTTCAAAAATAACTAGTCAATAATTTAATTCTCATACATGATAAAGTGATATAAAAATAAAATGATAGAAATCAATCTATATGGTTTATAAAAATGCCTTTTTATATAAAACTTGCAAGTAAAACATAAAATATATATTCTAAATAATACACTCAGCAAAAAAATGCTGTTATATCAAACAAATCATGGGTTAAAATAACAGATTTCACTTTTAAATACCATCCAACAAATAAAACTTTCAAATCAATAGTCAGTTGACTGTTTTGACGAAATAGTTAATGAAGCGGAATTGAAATTTTAAATATTAAATTAAAATTTTTGATACTTACACAGCTGGGATACTAACCGTCCTCCTCCGCATGATAGGCTAGCATATTTCCACTGAGCTATGCTATTCATAACGATAAGATGAATATAGCAAAACACATTTAAAAACTATTACTTAGAGAAGACAGACATTTCAACAAAAACACAAAAACATTTCCACAGATCATTTTTACAGCACAAAAATACTTTGAAAAGTTTATTCAACAAAGAAAACTGTGCGCTTAAATCATTCAATCAAACAGTATTTTGAAATAATATTGGTCTACTGTTAATATTGAAGTTGATATTTTTCTGAATGTAGCCTTAAAAAAAGTATAATTATTTTACGTAATATAATTCAGTAACTAAACTTTCGTTGAATAAAGATATAAATTTAAATTCAACATTAATTATCATGAAAAAAACGATCTTATTATCTTAATCATTTATGATAAGTTATCCTTTAGTCGCTGTGTATTCAGCGGATGCTGCCTGATTGAAACTATCATTTATGATAAATAATTCACCAAAAATTGCATGTCATAAAAAAATTAATTGAATTTTTCCAATATTTTTATAAACCATAAGACAAAAAAAAAAATTAAGATAAGTTCCAATAGACGATTCATCAAGTTTTTAATTCCTTACAAAATTAAGGAATACAAAATTTCACCAAATATTCGATGCGTACAAAATATGTTATTATTTTATCAGCCTTATTTTATCAGATCATATAATTTTTTTAACACTCATGAATATTGTAAGTTGATGCACTACAGTTCATAAAACATTTTCAAAAATTTCTTCAGCTTTATCTTAACCCTAAATCCGTCCTCGGGGTACAATTGTACCCCAACTCAACTCAACAGCAACTGAAAGCGGAACGCAGCAAAAAGAGTACGCTCGCTCTCGTTCGCCAGTGTCACTGACAGAAATTTAATTGTTTTATTTGATAATTTTTTTTATAAATAAAGGCATTTATTTATTTAATTTGGATTTGAATGCAGATTTTTCTCATATAATTGCACTGGGGTACAATTGTATCCCTCAGATGGTTAACGTATTGTTTTACCATCGACGGATGTAGGGTTAAAGACGGAAATTATCTTTTCCCATTCCGCGTAAAAACGATTCAAAATAGGGCTGAATATGTAATAAAATATTAACTTAAATAAAAAAAAAAAAAAAAAAAAAAATTGGCCATTTCAGCCCTTGAAAGGACTTTGACCGAGCTTCTTATGATCAATTGTGTTGTGTGTGTTTTAAATGTTTGCACACAATTGACCGAGAACTGGACCTACATGTTTTATGCCGACTCCGAACGGCTAAAGTTCATGATCTCAAGAAGCTTTACATGGCATTGTTTACTCTGAGGTTTGCCATTGTCTGCAGAGAGGTGAGGTAGTGACCGATCAGAAAAATTTTTTATTGAACAAACTTTTCGCCACGGCTGGGGAAACTGTTAAATTAAACTGTTACTAAAAGTCATAAAAAATTACTTAAATGAAATGAAATTAAAAATATTATGTTGTAAAAAAAAATTGCAACTGCTTTCGACAAGACTTTTCGTTTGTCTAAAAGGTCTGAAATTGGCAATGAATTATCACAAAAAAATCTATGCAATTTATAACTTTGGGTTAATCAATAAAAAAACAAGTTTTTTAAAAAAATTTCATATCATGATGAAATTCAAAAACTAATTTTTTTTGTGTTTTATAAAAATATACAATAAAAAATGTCATGCGAAAATATTCCATTTTGAAAATGTGTAAAAATTCTCCCAAATACATATTTTTTTTCGTTAAAACTAAGTTTTCAATCAAAAATTGTCATGCGAATCTCTTTTGAATTTATTAAAATTTAATTAAATTACTTCTAACTAATTTTAAATGAAATTTTAAATTTAAAATGGAATTTTATTTCAAACTAGTTACGTCGAATTCTTACACGGTTAAAAATCTTGGACTAAATTTTAAACTTTTTTGGATTACATATAGGACACGACCAAAAAAGATTATTTTTTAATCCAATGAAAAGTTTTAAATTTTTCAATCCAAAAAGCATTTAGTTTTAATCCGCAAAAAGTTTAAAATTTCTTAATCCAAAAAAAGTTTAAAATATTATAATCCAATAATTTTAGTCCAAAAAAGTTGAAAATATTGTAATCCGAAAAGGATTACTATTTAATCCACAAAGGTTTAAACACTGCTTACTGTAGTAATGTATTTAATAATATTTTGGTTCAGATTTTAATAAACAATTTGTTTCATTAAACTAAAAATAAATTTAGGATGCTTTAACAACATTTAGAATTATATTTAGCTTAAATTTCGTAGTATTAGTAGTTTTCAATCTTATACCTGAATTACAATGCGGCACTGGCAGCGTCAGTGGCAGTGGCATTGATCAGCTGATATTTTAGGAATACTGTTGTTCAATTGTGAAACTAACATAGCAGCAGTGGCAGTAAGCAGTACTGCCGAGGTTAGCCCTATTTCTAAATTCACTGCCAACATGCAAATAATTAAACTACTAAGAAAAATTCCACATTCACTGCTTTTGATGCTGACGCTGCCACTACTAGATTGTAATTTGCAGGCAGTAAAATACAAAACAGCTGATCACTGCCGCTGCTACTGACACAGCAGCTGCCACTGCGACTGTTGCATTGTAATTCAGCTTTTGTAATTTAAAAATAGTCTTAAACTTAAACTTTTTCGGATAAAAAAAAAATTAAACTAAAATATGGAATAAAAAATAGTACTTTTAAGATTAAAAATTCCTTTAGACCAAAGTTTGGATTAAAAACTAGTCCAAAATTTTTAACCGTGTAACTGCAAAAATAGCATGCTTGAAAAAGTCTATTTAATTTTTTTGTTTTTATGTATTGAATTTATTCCAAATATATATTGCTTGATTGCATCTATTAGAGCCATTCCAAAGTTATTTTTAATAAAAGTACTTTTCCTAATTTTTTTCTAAAAAATGTCTTGAGATAAAAATAAAACACGCTGTGAATTAAAACGAAAGTTATTGCAATTAAAAAAAATAAAAAAAGAAAAATAGTACTTATATTTTGCAGTATAAGCTTTTTTATAAAAAAATTTCATTAAAGAAATTTATTGTTGTATGATTTCCAACGTTTGTATACAAGTAAAAAATTTTCAACCGAACGAGATGTTTTCTCAAACATTCAAATTCTCTTAAATTAAATGAGTGAGTGTCGTTTTGAATGAAGGTCTTATGTATAAAAAAAAAAAAATTAAAAATTTAAAACAACCATGTTTGTGGCTATTTAAGAAATTAACTGCTTACCAAAGTAGGATTAAGTATAGATTTCAGTACAAATGTAAAATTTTGAACTCAATTTTCTCGAAAATACATTTCTGCAACATATCAACTTCATTCATTCCTGTCTTCAAATGTCCTCAAATCTCATGCAATAAAATAGTTCTTAATTGTCGTCATAATTTTCTATGCAAAATTATTTTACAGTCTTTAGTTAATCGTTGATAATTTATGCTCTTTGATGTGCAATAAATAAGCTTACAATTAAAATAAAAATTAAATCTTTTACCATGACTAATCATACTTTAAATGTTGATCAACCAAAAAAACAAAAAACAAATAAAACTTTTGTCTTGTTTTTTTGCATAATTTAATGCATTTTCATGTGCTGCATGCTATACATCAACGACGCTTTGGCTAGCTTAACAAATCGCTAAACTATTGTTTTACATGAATTTTAACAATAATTTTAATTAATTAATTAGCTCAGAGCAGCAACAACTCAACGCTGCTTAGAGCACAGATGATTTATCGCTACATACAGATAGTTTGTTTTGTGCGTGCCGCTGATGATTTTTTTTTTTTATGTTTGCATCTTCTCTTTAGCCTTAATAAAAGAGCACTGCAAACTGAAAATCATCAACATCAACAGCATCACGTGTTGCCAATTAATTAAGTTAATCATCAGCAACAAATAAAACGACAGCAACAGCTAAAATTTTTGCTACAAAATTCGCAAAATGTGTGTGTGGCAGAATTCATAGCTTTGCCAAAATGTTTCAACTAAGTTTTTATTATTGTAATTTTTCTTGTTTAAATTTATATCTTTAGATTTTTCGTTTTAATCTTATTTTACTTAATTGTTGCTTAAAATATTTAAAAAAAAAACAAATATAAATATTTAAATTAAAAATATTATATATAGCAGCAAGTGTGCCCAAAAATAGGCAACAATGTATGCGTAACTCTTGAAAAAGTCGCACTCGCTCTTGTAGCTGCAGCAAATTAGGTTAGCTTGTCACATAAATTTTGTCATAAAAACACCAACACTTCACAACACATGACCGAGACAACAACACAACAACACAACACCACAACACGACGTCGCATAATGAATATGCAATTTATTAATGTTGAAATATTATTTTTAACATAGGTGAAAATTAGCGCTTTAAAAATTGCATAAATTAATTACAGAACATAAAATGATAAGAACACAAAATATAGCCGCAACTTTTCGAATGAGTGTGGTGGAGAGGGTTTGGAGCATAGATTGCAACATGATTTTGTACAACTTGCTGCCGCCACAAACAGCAACATCAACATTTACTTTTGCATTTTGTAGCAGTTGTCATAATTTACGACAATTATGAGCGTTCAATCCGTGTGTTGGTGATGTATGAATGCTGCGTGTTTGTATTTTTGTGGTTTACATGCATATTTCCTGCCTCATTCGCTCTGCTTGATCCTTTAACACCCCCTACTGCCGCCTGGCTGAACGAACTGTCGCTGTGGGTTTGTTTTGGTAACCACATTTCTAGTTAATTAGATCCAATTAAAATTTTAACATAATTATTATTGCATGATATAAATCTTGATGAATTATTTTATTTATTATCTATTTTTGTGAGGATTTATGTTGCAAAATGCCATCCACATATAATATATTCTTGCAATTTATGAGGTTTTTATGCTACTTGATCGAGGGGCGTGGTTTTTTTTCGGTAAACAGTGTTGAATTATTATGTTCAGGCATTGTTGTGTGTTTTTGTATTAATTTGTATTGCTTTTTTCATGCTTTTGAATGATTTGAAGTTCATTGAAGGTTTTTTAAATAAAACTATTTTGTCGTTCTACAAATATGTTTTTTTTTTTAAAGTACCTATATTTTAATAAAATTAAAATGTTATTATTATAAAATAAGCATTTGTCAAGAACTATAATAAGTTATGATGGTTTATTTTACAATATAATAAATTGAGAAATAGTTGCGGTCAAATTTTGCTACAAATGCAAACGTAATAACAGCAACTTAGCTTTTTCCTGATATATATAATATTATAGTACTATAACATAATTCCGTAAAATGTGAGTGCGAAACGCTTGATTTTTTTGAAAAATTTCATAGCATATTTTAGAGCATATTTTGTTTTGTGATTTTTTGAAACTTCAAAAACTTTTTATATACCTTTTTTCATTTTGAAATTTTCAGTTTTACAAAAAAATTTTCAAACCTATTTTGTTGTACCTATTATGATTTCCGTTTTTACTTTAAGGTATTTTATAAAAATTTGGAACTAAAAATTGTTATTTGGACCATTTAAAATCGAATATGTGACCATCGCTTATTTATAATTCAACATAAAGAAAATTCATATTTAATGTTTTTCCTTTATAAAAATCGTGCCCGTCATTTTTGACGGGAAAGAACTAGTATTACTATAATTCCGTAAAATGTGAGTGCGAAACGCTTGATTTTTTAAAAAATTTCATAGCATATTTTAGGGTATATTTTGTTTTGTGATTTATTGAAACTTCAAAAACTTTTTATACTTCTTTTTTCATTTTGAAATTTTCAGTTTTACAAAAAAAATTTGAAACTTATTTCGTTGTACCAACTATAGTTTCCGATTTTTCTTTAAGGTATTTTAAAAATATTTGTCACTAAAATTGTTCTTTGCACAATTTAAAATTAAATATCGTGATCATCGCTGATTTCCTAATTCAGCTTAAAGAAAAGCAATATTTTATGTTTTTTTTTCTTTATTAAAACCGGGCCCGTCATTTTTGACGGGAAAGAACTAGTATATAATATATTCTAGTATCGTACTAAAAATATCTTAAATTTTTCCAAAGAATTTGTTAAAGAAAAAAATAGCCTTTTCTCTAAAATGTACAAAATAACAAGCAAACAAATCATCTTAAACATAAATACGGTGACACAAAACTTGAAAGCCTTTTTTTCTCAATTTATGACAACACATTTGAGTGAAATTTATATTATTTGAAAAGTACTGTAATAAAGATGTGCAGAATGTACCGTATTAATGATATATTCCCAACCTTCTAAGAGAGAGAAATACAATTTTTGTAAAAAAATTCGCTTTTTGATCAATATGAAATTTGGTCGAATTTGAGTTTTTCTTAAAAGTAACAGTTTTCTCAAATAATTTAGTTTTATGTATTCATCAATCATCAAATTTGTAAAAAAAAGTATTTTGAATTAAAAATGTTAACTTTCCATGTTATTATCGGAGTCGTATTTTAACGGTTTTTTAATTATTTCTAAAAGTTTGTTAAATTTTATTTCAAATGTGATAATAATTACTTTGAAGCTCAATCCAAAAGTATTTTTAATGATATTTTCTCAATATTGTCGTTAGTTATTAAGCGTGTATTTCAAGCAAATGTCAAGATAGAGATAAAAACTTACTCAAATTGTTTGTTCTGATTTAAGAAACCAATAACTCCGCCGCCATCTTTGAAGGGACTTAATTTATTTCTTTTTGGTATTTAATTGTTATCAGTTATGGGAAAAAAATTAATTCAATTGTAACGTTACCATTTTTGTTTATATTTAAAGAATTCCTTTTAAAACGAGACCACAAAATTGTATCTTATTTGTCTTGACACTCAATTGATATCTCCAGATTTTAACCATTTGGGTTATTCTGCATATAATTTAAATAGGTAAAGAAAAAAAAAAAAATGTATTTAAATATTGAAATGAAATGGCAAGTACACGCAAAGAAATTTTTCGTTTACCACAACTGAAAAATTCACCAACTATAATTCGTCTGCGAACTGTAATTGCCGCAAGCGAATATTCAGTTGTCATCAACTTAAAAATATTCTTGCTTGAAACGAAAAAACATCGAACTTTAAACATCGAAAATTTATCATTGTTTTTGAAGTTCAAGTTTAGCCGAGTGTGCTGGCGTTTGAGTCTAGGAACTCAATTGTTCTGGGTTCAATTCCCAACAAGAACACCAAATATATATTTTTTTTTAATTAATGTTTTTTAAGGAAAACTTATTTTGTCAGTTATTTTTGAAGATGCAGCAGAATTAGAATTTCAATAATTAAATTAAAATTTTTGGTACTTAAACAGCCAAGATTCGAACCCACGTCTTCCGCGTGACAGTCTAGCACGCTTCCATTGAGCTATTGTGAGATATTGTGTAGAATGAATTTTTTTAGATTTAAAATTTGTATATTATAAGAAATGAAAACAAATTTTTCGGTTGGTGCAACTTAAAAATATCTCACATCAATGGCAAACGGAATTAATTTGTTGCAACTAAATAACGCGTTTCCCGCAACTGACTATTATTATGACAACTGTTCAAACGTTTCCATAAAATGGTGTTAAGCATGACAAACGAAGTTCGTTTGCAGCAAACTGGCGATAATTTCTGGCAGAAAAATTTTTTTCTGCGTGTACAAATATATTTTATTAAATTTCTGCGATAACCCTTTTAAAAAATGGTACTTTCACGTTAGTGCATTTCACACAGTCATTCGTTTATATAAATAACAAGTAAAGAAATTCTAAAGTCGGTCTTCAAAATATATAGTCGGTTTTCAAAATATAATAATAGCATTCAAAATAGACGTGTCCGATGGCTGGTGAAGCCCATATTTTATATGTATTTAAATTTTCATGACAAATTTACACATACCAAGTTTTAATCCTGTAGCCCACGTGTTAATGCCTTTATATTATTTTCGCTATCATGGGTTGTATGGGAGGTGGGCGTCTTCGTAGGCGGATTGTGCCCAAATTTTTGAATGCATTTTAGTTTTGGTTTAATATACATACACACAAAATTTTATATCTGTAGGTTAAACATAAGCCTATTTATGGAGTTTTCAATTTTTGGGTTGTATGGGAGGTAGGCGTGTCGGTGGTAGGCTCACATCTATTTTTCAAAACCATCTTCGTTTTGTTATAAACATAAAAACATAATCTTATTAATTGCTTTTTCAATTTTTGGGTTGTATGGGAGGTAGGCGTGTCGGTGGTTGGCTTACATCTATTTTTCAAAACCATCTTCGTTTTGTTATAATTATAAAACAATATCTTATTAATTGCTTTTTCAATTTTTGGGTTGTATGGGAGGTGGGCGTATCCGTTTCCGGATGACACAAAATACATATGTACCAAATTTTATCTCTGTACGTTAAACATGAGCTTATTTATTGAGTTTTTAATTTTTGGGATGTATGGGAGGTGGGCGTGTCCGTGGACGTATGACACCCATTTTTCGAAGACATTATTGGTTTGATCTAAGTTACATAACATACTTAATTTTATTGCTGTAGGTTAATTATGAGCTATTTTACACAGTTTTTACTTTTTGCGTTGTATGAGAGGTAGGCGTGTCCGTGGGCGGATTTAAAAAATATTCAATAGTGCAGGTCCTTGGATCCATGTGACCATGTGTACTGAGTTTCATTCATCTCAAGTCCTTCTTATCCTGTGTATACGGGGATAACACACAGACGGACAGAATGACAAACGGCCGGACGGATGGATGGACGGACATGGATAGCTCGACTCACGAGGTGACCCTGATGAAGAATACATACACTTTTCTATACCGGACTTGCTTCGTTCTATGCGTTAAAAAAGTTTGCACAAAGTTAATATACCCTGACCGTTCAGGTTTAGGGTATAAAAGTCTTTTCGATAAAAAGATCCAAAGATCATTTATTCCAAAGTTTATATATTCTATATCGTGTTAAAAAACTGGTGTTGTCATTTATTGCTCAATTAGTAAAAAAATATATAAAAACCATGGTTTTGTCTATAGAATATTATTAACACAAAAATACATCTTAAATTCGATGAATTTTCGTTTTTCTCCCACTCTGACAACTGAAACATTAAGTTTTTCTTAAAAACTAAATGTCTTAATTAATGAAGTGTTAATTGAAATGCGCCGGATAATGTCTTGGGGATTTTTCTTCTCACTCAAACGATTCATTATAAAGAGAAGTTTCTCTTCAAATAACAAAAAATATAAACAAGAGTAACGTAAATTTTTTAGTACGAAGTTTTAGAAAAAACTGTGGTGACCGTGGCATGCAGGTTAAGTGTGTGGCCTAGCATGTTCGGAGCCCGGGTTCGATCCCCAGCCGCGGCGAAAAGTTTTTTTCAATAAAAAATTTTTGTGATCGGTCACCACCTCTCTGCAGACAATGGCAAGCCGCAGAGAGTAAACAAGGCCATGTAAAGCTTCTTGAGAACATGAACTTTAGCCGTTCGGAGTCGGCATAAAACAAACATGTAGGTCCAGTTCTCTGTCAATTGTGTGCAAACATTTAATAACACACACAACACAATTGATCATATGAAGCTCGTTCAAAGTCCTTTCAAGGGCTGAAATGGCCATTTTTTTTTTTATTTTAAGTTTTAAAAAAAAATAAACAGATTCTGAAATTTTTCCATTGGATAGGTTTTTAGAAATGGAGTCAAATTTCTTAAAGTTGGATACTGCAAAAGAAGTGTCCACAAAACTGTAGATTTTATGTCTTTTCTAAAAATAGGTTTCTTACGATTGTAGTTTTTAAAACAGATTTGATAAATACTTATATTGTAAAAATATGTTGAATGCACCATTACACTCGACTTGACTTAAAAATATAACATTTAATCGAGTTTTAAAAAGTGAAATGTTGAAAGCAAAATTTTGTTTTGCAACGATTTTTAGACCAGATTCGAGTGAAATGAAAGTAAAAGTAAAAGCAGAATAAGGCTGAGTATTAAGCTTTCGTTAAAGCTCTCATCATATGATTTTTACTTTTAACTTCTTTATGTGAAAAGATTTTTTCACAGTATCTTATTTCATTTAGAAATTATTTCCTTAGAAACATTTTTCGAAAAATATACACTTGTTTATATTTTGCTTCACGTACACAAGCCTTAATTTAATGGAATTTATAAAGAAAGTGTCTACACAAAAATTACTGTTATTGTATAGTAATGAGCTTTTGTCGAAGTTTCTACAAAACTTTGTTAAACTCAATTATAAAAAAATATTCAATCGAACTTCACAAAAACATCAACTCATGATTCGTTGAAAAAAAAAAAAAAATAACGAAAGAAAAAACCTTAAACTTACACTTAATCAAAGACGTGTGAAGTGTAAATGAATAGATTGCGTGTGTGTGTGTGTGTGTGTGTGTTGATGATGTATGCGTTCAGAATTTATTTGTTTTTGTTTTTCATCAAATATTAAAATGTTTGATTGGAGTGGCAACAACAAGAACAAATCAGGCGATGAAAATCGTGAAATGAAACTTAATTGTGTTCGCCTCTCTGTGCTGTGTGTGTGTGTGTGCATGTGAAGAAATTTTGATGGCGCCAAAACAAGGCTGCCACCTAAACAATATCCACGATAGCGCCTTCTTTTAACCTCCTTCTCTTAAGCCTGCTTGCTATAACTATAAGATTAATTATGATTTATGATGAGTTTCATTATTTTTCACGCATACCAATGCAGACAGTAGTTAAGTTTTTGTATTAATACCAGTATCGAAGAATGAGTGAAAAAACAACCAAATAATACTTTGTTCTAACAAGGTCACGCACAGAATTGTTTATTGTATGTATGTGTATATTTTTTATTTTTATACTTAATTTCTTTGGAAGTTAGTTTTGGGCATTATCAAAGTGCTTTAATTTATTTGAAGCCAAAAGTATGTGCATTAAGTGACTTACGCCATTTTTGATTTATTATAATTGAAAAAAATATGTGCTGCATAATTTTTTTTTTCAAAATACTAGTTCCTCTTCTTTTCGACTCAAAAAAACTAAAGAACATTTTTTGACATAATAGATAGATAGATATTGATTTAACATCAAGATTTTGATTTTAAATGTTTTATTCTAAAGTTATGATTTTTCTAAAAAAATTGTTTTCAAACGCGACTAAACCCTAGTTCTTGTGGCACATAAAACTGTATCCTGAAAAAATATTGCAAGTTTATCGCAAAACTCACATTTTCAAGCTAAAAATAAACAGGGCTGGCATGTAAAAAACACATATTTACTCTTAAAGTTAGCAGATATACTGAATATTTTAATCTCTCAGTGACACATTGCAACACAACCTGAGCACAAAACAGCATAATTTATGTATTTCTAAAATTAAAATTAATAACGAAGTTAAGACATGCTAATTAAACCATAAGAATACATTTTTTTTCTATGCTTCTCATGATAACACACATCGGGCACATCGCACCAAATATTCTTAATATATAAAAGACAAGCGTTGTGCTCCATGCTCTAAATCACTCAAACTGTTCATAGTTGTTATTTATTGCTTTGCTTTGGGAAACCTGTTCAGCCTGAACCAGAACATGTTTTGATCATACAGTACATATTTCCTGCTCCACACCAGAGATCTGCAATGAGTACCAAAAAAAATAGTATACTTAAGTCATGAGTCATAACTATTGGTGAGATTGTGTACTTATTCCAACTCAACAAACTACTTTGACTCATTACCACTAAAACCAAAGAGTACTCATAGTTCTCTAACATGCATGTCTGTCTGCAAATTCTGATTTGATTGGATGTTTATATAATATTTGATATGAATAATTTGATGTGAGTCACTTATTTATGAGAGAGAGAGAGGAATATAAAAACTATGAGTAAGTTGAGTATTATTTAGTGTTATGCACTGCTGATGATTTTTGCTGTTTTGTTTACTTTTTGTGTGAGAAAATGAAAGAGTTGAATATTATTTTTTGTTATGCTTCTTGCAAAACAATTATTGTTTAGTTTGGCACGTGTTGCTGGACATTTACAATCAAATTTGGATGAAATAACAAGAAAACTGAACTATGACTAAGTACTTAAGTCATTCCACTGAACTCGTGGTGTTTGTTAGTGTTGTGAGTTATTGCGGTATAACATAATAAATCCATAACTCAAAGAGAGACTGCATCGGTTCGTATCAATATCAAATATTATTCTTGTTCATTCATTCGCTGTGTGAAACGGCGCACGAACGAGTATGAGTGGAAGTTCTTCTTTGACTTAAATCTACTTTACTATTTTTTATGTTAGTCAAACAATGATTAAAAAATAAGAATATGTTGCAGTTCTCTACTCCACACCAAATATCGCTCAAACTGTTCATTCTTGCTATTGAGTGCTTTTTTATATATGAAAAAAAAAAAATGTCAGAAAGTATGCACACAATTTATATGATATATAAGTAAGGAGACATTGACAACGACTGGAACAAAACAACATTTGAGGTAATTGTAAAACGTTATCATATCGTCTGTTACTTTATTATTTTGACGGGCTTCTATACTAGTATAGTAGGCGGTGTATATATTTAAGTGCCTCGTTTTATTTCGACACTCTTCTTATAGTGAAAAATGTTTTCAAGAAGGAAGGTCTATCTATAAAAGGATTTCGAAATCCATCTGTCACTATTTTTGATTTGAAAAATCAATTTATCGTCAAAAATCGTTTGCTTTTTCAAACTTTAAATCGTTTAAAAGTTTGTTTATTTTATTATTGAAACTTGTGTAACCTGTATCATAAACTGTTCTTGAGCTTCTTGCATGTCTACATGGATTTTATGAATTTTATACACAAAACTTTTGAATGATAAATTTTCCACAAGTGTATTTTTTCAAAGTATTCATGAAATTTGTTTGCTTTTCTTGTTCTGTTCTTTTGTATCTTGCGCATACACACAGAAAAAAACACATATTTCTCCGATAAAAAATATCTCTACCCAATAAACCACATAGCGTATTCGGTTTAGTTTCGAATTAGTAATGAAATCGAGAACTCGGATTAGATATCTCGTATTCGATTCGAATTCGAAACGAATCCGCAATCTCGTTAATAAAATAAATTTTTATATATCTGCAATTAATCATCGCAACATTGATTTTTTTGTTTTTAAATTCCCTTCAGATTTTTTAAAAAATAGAGAAAAAACACCAAAAGCAATAAAAATACTGATAAATTTTTTTGTTTGAGCTGGGAGTCGAACCCACTTCCTCAAACGCTTGTTTTCATAATCAAGCAAATTACGCAGCATTGAAACAGCAAGAGCGATAGGCTAGTGGGTAACGTAGGCGACTAGAATCCGGGGAACGTGGGTACGAGTCCTGAGCATATAATTTTTTTTTTTTTTTTTTTATAACAATAATAATCTTATAATCTTTTATCATAATAATCGATTTGCGGAAGACACGAATATATTAAAAAAATTTCATTTAAAAAAAAATTGCCAAAATTATTCGAAAACGATTTGCTAATGATGAAATTCTCGCTTCGGTAGTGATTCGATTATGATAAAAAATCTCGTTTCGAGAATGAAATATTCATCTCTCCCGCCATTGGGTTCATTAGCAAAACATTTCCGAACTTCGTTTTCGAAATAAATATCCGAGATCTCGGATTCACCTCGAATTCGAGGCAAATTCGTTTGGTTTATTGGGTATATTCGATTCTAGTAAATTTATCTTTTTCAAATAAAATTTTCTTCAATTGGAATAAATTTTACATTTCACATTTTCGAAGAAATATATCTTCAAATGTTGGAAATGGAAATATTTCAATGTCTCTTAAAATGATAAATATTTTTCACGCACAAAAAAATTCTCATTTATAGGGAAAAATTTATTGAAAATGGAAAATTTTTCCTCTATTTTGATAAAAAATTCGCTATGCGAAGTATTTTCTTCAATAGAAACTAATCTGTCCTAAAAATTAAAAAATATTTTTCTCTAAAAACGATATATTTTTATGTTTTTCTCTTTTTCATAGAAAAAGAGCATTCTCTGGAGCAAAGTCTATACCATTTTTCTCTAAATATGATTAAACACGTGTTTTTTGTTTTGCTTTTGTGCATTTTGTACATTGATATCAATAGTTCATGACTAAAAAAGTGGATTAGTTCATGTGCCTCATGAAATTGGCTACAGGACCAAAATATTTGAACGCGATTTATTGTGATGATGTAGAAATTCATAACTATTGTGTAATTTGTTGGTTCAGTTTGAAATTCAGCAATATCTTTTGAGTATATCCTCTACCTCCAAAAGAAAGTGACGTCATCAATAGAACAAAACCTTCATAAAGTCCACAAACATTCATGAATTGACTTGATAGTTTATACCTAAGTCTTGATATTTAAAATTTACTCTGTGTTAGTGAAAACTATGCCTATTCTAATCTGTGGGTGTATTTTACCTACATCCAGATCAATAATAATTTCTTAATGCTATTTTCAATAACACATCAAAATCGCGGAGCTGACTTTATGGCTAAAAAGATATGTTACTCCGTGATATTGAAAAAAAAAAAATGTTTGTCAAAACTTTCACACTAAGAAATATTACATAAATTCAGGAATTTTTTTATTTTTAAATTTTCTTATGCCTTCCCTGCAAATATATTCTGAGGCTCTACAAAAAATTACTCTAAAAAGAGTTTTTTTTATGCATTTTTTATGATGACTCATTAAATTGACTCATGAAAGAGTCTTTAATATGATTGTTAAATGATTACTCGAAACTAAGACTCATACAAGAGTCATTATTGTATCTGCATTATGAGTACTCATAAAAGACACTCATTAAAGAGTCCTAAATATGACGGTAACATGATTGTTTATAAAAATGACTCATGAAAGGATCATATATTGATTGATATATGCGTAAACAGAAAGAAGACTCATAAAAGAGTCTTATATGGGAGTGTTGTATGAGAGCATAGAATCGGATTATTTTAAAAGCTTCAATTCTAATAAATAAAGAAAAACTTAATTGAGAATATTTATTTTAATTGTATAAAACTTTGTAACTGTACGCTATGGACACATGCTATCCTGACGTCACTTTTCGGAGAATTGTTTGTGACGATATACATGCATTGGAATTTGAACTACAACAAATGTTCGTTGTGAAATGACTTCTTATATGAGTCTTAAAAGAGTATTCAATATGAGTATTAAAAGAGTACTCAATATGAGTCTTAAAAAAAGAGTTTTAAATATGAGTCTAAAAACCGTCATTACTATGAGTCTTAAAAGACTCATAAAACATTCATAAATATGAATTATATTTTGGGGCCCACAACATACGAAAATGTACTCATAAAAGAGTCTGTTTTGAGCGCAATATGATGATAAACCCTCATTTATATGCGTCTTGAAAGAGTCTTTTAAGAGTCATAATGTTTGCTGGGTAACTTAACGTATGCAAAAGCATGTAGCACAAACCACATTAAAAAATTTTAAACAAACATAGAAAAACCGGCAATTAACAACAACATCATCATCATCAAGCTCACCATAACCATCACCATCACCATTACCAACATCATTATCATCAGTGTCAACAACAGCAACAGAAGACAGCAATTAGCGGCAACACTTGAAAGCATATCGAGTACTAGAGCAACAAGCAGCAGTAGCAACAGCAACAACAGCAACAACCTAGAGACGCCAGTCGTCGTCAGTCGTTAGCCAAGCATGACCGCATCAGCACTCACCCACCCCCAAAACCGAAATCTACGCCTCATTTAAATTTATAAATCGATTATTTCTTGGCTCACATTGCGGCGTTGAGGTGCAACAACAATATTAATTATTGCTATATAATTAAGTAGAACATGTAAGTGCGTCACAAAATGTCACAAGTTGTCAGTGGCAGCATTAGTTTTGGTGAAACTTCATGAATGTGACAGATTTGGTTATTATTGTGAAAGATTTTCTGTTTTAAATTTCTTTGTTGTTGGTGTTGTCTGAAGGAAGGGTGGATGGGTGAGTAACAAATATTTGCATGTCGCCGCCACATTTAACTGTGACTGTGTTCTGGGTGAATGTAACGTGATGTTAATGCTGTTTTTGTTGAAGTTGTCTTTGTTGTTTTTGATGCTCCTGCTGCTGCTGATGATGATGATGACGATAATGATATCAAGTTTAAAGATGCTATCGCTGGAACGATTTTTGCATACTAATTTTTATGGTCTTTTGTGTAGACAGTCTATTGACAAAATTATAAGGATGAATGAAAGAAAGAAAGAAAGCCGCAAGGATGGGAGAGAATAGTATTGTGCCGTCAATGTGACGCTGCTTTTGTTGTCTTTTGTCTGTTGTCTGTAGCATGCAATAAAATTAAGAAACGTGCAACCAAATTTTTTTTAGTACTTAATTTTTTTTTTTTTTTGTATCTTTCTTCACTTTTGCCAGTCATAAAAAGTGTCAAGCACTAGTTGTTAAAAATTAAGGCAAAATGCTGTGAATATAGAACAAAGCAAAGCTTTTGAAGAAACGTAAAAGATCAAGTTCAAGATGCTATAAATCACTTTAACGGCTTAAAATAGCTTTAATGCTACCAAAATAGTAGGAGGTAATTTAAGCAACAATTGGCGCCTTAGCATATGCTCTATATTTTTTAATATTATTAAGTTTTAATGGAAAAACTAATGAAAAATTAAATGTACAAAGTAGTCGTTGTTTCTGTAACACAAAATATTTAATGTCCTCACTCAAATTATAAGTTCTTAATGGACCACCCCCCAACAAAATTTTATGCTCTATATTTTATTGCTACGGCTAGCGAAAACCTGTTGAAATTTTTATTGAGCTTACCAAAAAGCTTCACAATAATTTATAGATACACATGTACCGCTACATTAATAATGTTATTTTGGTTTATTATGAAAATTTAAACTATGTGGCCACATTGCAAAGATTTATTTTTATGCCAGACACTTGAGAATGTATCTTTAAGAGTGTCTCTTTATTTGCTTCGAATTGAAGAGACAAAATGATGCTCATTAGATTTAAAAACAAAAAAAATTGTTGTTAATGAGTTCCGAGCAAGATTTGTAAGTAGCAACATTAATTTTTTAGATATATAAAATAAGTAGATGCAATTAGTTCGCACGAAAACTCATTAAGGAATATCTGAAGGCATGAGGTTTATGCAAATAAGGCAAATTTAAAGAAATAGGTCTTGTATATTTTACAGAAAAATAAATAATTAAATATATTTTCATTACTTAAAGCAAATTAAAATATTTCTTCCAAAGACGTGAAACATTCCTTGCTACAAAAAGCTGCATATTTCAATTGTATATTTTGCAATCCTGAAGTGAATAACTAAAATGTTTTCACTTTTATTTAATCAATCTATCAATTGACTTCGACTAAAAAATTGCAAAATGCTCACCAACTAATAAAATTTCCTCGCAAGAAGCTAGTGCCAGAAATATTTCTTCTTCCTCGTAGATACGTACTTGTGCGAAGCTTGCTCATACCTCGTTTGCAGCACTTTAGATGTTCGCTTTGAGAGACTGATTCTCTCAGAAGTTATACACAAGCTGTTTGGAAGCTGGCGATGAGCTTCGTTAATGTGCTTTGGTAGCAACGTATCGGAATTCGTTCTCGCATAATCAGACTCGTTCTCACAAGTAAAATAGAAACAGTTCAAAAACTCTGCACTTCAATTAGTTGCTTCGTTCAAACCTTAACGACCACCCTAACAAAGGTTTTCTCTCATATCTACAGCCTCGCTCTCACCTCACAAGTAATATAGAAGCTGCTTAAAAGTTAACTGGCTTCTCTTATGCCTTAACAAAGCTTCGTCAAATTTACGGTATACGAAGAGCGCGTATCGTGCTACTGAAATCGTCTAACACGTGTTGCTTTGAGCACTTAGTTCATAAAGCTTATGAGCTTCATAAAGGCTCAAACAAGTTATGCGTAAGCATACAAGAGTTTCAGAGAGAAGTCAACGAAAAGTATACAAAAGTTCAAAAACACACTTTTCCAAAATTAATTAAAAACGAAGTAAGCATGAAAAAAAATTTCAATATAAATCGATTCGAATGAAATGACAAATAAAAAATAATTTATTTTTGTCGAAAAAGATTGCCAACTAAAATCATAAAAAAAATATTTTTTTTTAAGTTGGTAAATTTATCCATGCTTTATGATTGAAAATAGGGGTCAATTTCAATACAAACCTCGCTTAATAAATAAATCCTGTCTAAAACATACATTTGTAACTGACTTTTAATAAAATTTCGATACATAAGTGTTTAAAAACAAAATTTAAATTATTTATTAAACAGGTTGCAACCCTTTTCTGCTTAGCAATATACGGTGTCGAGCGCTCACACTCAAGTTTTGAAAAGTAAACGAAAATTGAGAAACTGAACGAAAAATTGCTTACGCACAACTTGGGCGACGCAATAGATTGCTGAGCAAGTACGTTCTTTTGCTCTCTAGCTTTTGTATGCTTACGCATAACTTGGTTGGGCCTTAAGGCAGAAACACATAGAAGGCATGCATGCTTCGAGACTTTTGAGGCATGCTTTTTGAAACACATAGCAACCATGCATATGTTGCATGAAATAAGAAGAAAAATGCCAAATATCAACAAAATCAGCTGTTTCCTAGCTGCCAATGCCTTGATGCTTGAGATAAGTTCAAAGATCGCCAACTTCAAGCATGCATAATGATGCTTGATGCGTGCATGCTTTCGTTATGCGTTACCTCATAAGCTTACCTGTTTTTGAATTAAACGTCAGATGCTTTGATGCAAGCATGCCTTCTTTGTGTTTCGGCCTATAGCGCTTTAAGTTTTTTGAGAAGTGTCGTTAATGATTGACGTTGTTATGACGACAACTCAAAAATGTCATTGATTTAAAAAAATTAATTTTTTAAATCAATTATTTCGACATTTTAACGAAATATTGTACGCTCAATTGCTAAAAAAAGGACCGAAATCAGTGAAAATATGGTGCAAAATTAGGTTGACAGGATTCCAGGGCAAACCGTGTCAGTCGATTGAAGAAAATTATATTCCACAAACAGTCGAAAGATGTTCTGCAGAAGCTTATGAAAAACATTGAATTTAAAATTTTTTTTTAGCATTATTAAGAAGAATCCAGCAGATGTACAACTTTTGTAAATGAAGCTGTATTGATGTCCTTTTTATTTTAAGAATTTGCTAGTATTGCGAACACTTAGCTGAAGTTTGTTTTGAAGTATAGAGATTGTAAAAACGTAATTTTTAATTACGTAATGACAAAAAAACTGTTCGTTATATTGAATCAAGTGAGCTGAAAATCCGAATTTAAAATACTGCGTTTCTGCTATATAATATAAATTCAATGATAACTTCATTAAATATTGTTTTCACTATATTTGCTAATTTTGTTTTCTTTCTTTCTCATTTTAGGTAAGTTTCACTCAAACTGATAGTATAATTTGTCCCACTGTGCCCGACCACTGATGTTGAAAAGGTTTATTTTTCGATATATTTTTTTAATGTTTTATAAATTTTAACGATTGTGCCTTATATCTGAAATTTTTGTTATTGTTGTTAACTAACAACAATTGTTGATAACACAACACAACATTGTTTTTCCATTTCCGTTTTAATATTGATAAAAGTTAACACATTTCTGTTAAAAAACAAAACATATTTACGATAAGAAGCGACATATTTTAAATAGCCTTTAAAGCTTTTGCCAAGCGAAGGTCAGCGGTTGTTTTTGCCTCTCATCACTCAATTCAGCCTGAGTAATACTTTTCTTAAATATTCAATAATTTTTAAACTGAGCTTTAGTCTATAACACTGTTTTCTTCAAAAAGCTTTAAGCATTCAGGGAATTTTTTGCTAAAAATTCTGCGTATCGTTGAGTATGTTGACAAAATAACCATTTCTAGCGAACACATACATTGCGCGTGTAAATAAAGACAGAACAAAAAAAAAATGAATTTTCTATTATTGACTTAGGCTTCAAACGGCATAAATAAAGAAACAAAATTCGATGTAAAATTTACAAAATGTCAAAGTGAGCAAACATCTCACAAAAAAAAAAAAAAAACGGAACACACAAAAATTCGATCAAAAAGTTTTCAATTGAATTTGTCTGAAACGAATTTACTCAAAACCACGAGACACACTCAACACCAACTCACAGACAACTCGCCAATCCACAGCAGCTAAACTTTTTCACAAAATGTGAACCAGCCCATCCAACACGTTTGCCTGTTGTTTACTTTAAAAACTTACTCAAGGTGGCAACGTTTGTGTTAAAATTGTTACGTATTGATAAATTGATCAAATTTATAGTGTCATCATCAACACTGTGGCACAAAATATTTGCCTAAAAAAATTCTAATTACACTTGCCGTTGCCACCACTTTTCAAATAAAAAAATAAAAAAAAATCAAATCGACAAAAAATAAGCAAATAAACTTGAAAGGTATAATACAAAAAAGCTCCGCCTGTTGTCCACACAGTTCAGTAACTTAGCCGCAGGCAAGTAAAGCGCAGTCCTTCAAACTGGCTGGTTGATTATATAAACAGGTTTATGAGGCTGTTCAGTACACCTGCATTTTTTTATTTATTCCAAACTTCCTATTTTTGTGTGTGTGTGTGTGTATATATTTTTTGGCATTTGTTTTGTTCGAGTGCTTGTTTTGCAAATTCAATTGGCGCCCCACAACAAACAAATATGACGACGCCAGCGGTTGAAGTTTTTCAATTCAACGCCAAATTCAATATAAAATTTTAGTCAATTGTTTATTTTTGTACTCGAAATTTTTATGCAATTCGATCATAACAATATTTTATATTACTTTTAAAGTTTTTTAAAGGTAAAGCTTTTCTTTTTCTATGTACTTTAAAAGCTAATCAACCAATTTCGGCGATATTTTTCCTAGAATAAAAACAAATAATGATAAATATTTTAAAGGTTTTGTTTATCCTTTTCTGTTTTGTAATGTTACATTAAATGCAGTTAATAAAAATATCATTTATAGATTGTACCAAAACAGTTAGAATTATTAACGTATTGCAGGTATTGTTAGAAAAAGTAGAAATAAAGTGTTAATATGTTCTGGATGCAATTTAAAAAATTATTCTCGGAGAGTCATACATAGTTTTCTTTTTCTCGCATCTTTATTTTTTATTGTAATCTTGTCGATCGTTGTGACATTTTCTACTTCAATTCTGAAAATATACACAACCTCTTCCCACTGTTTTGGTACAAGCTATAAAGAACTTAAAAATATTTTTTAATGTTTTTGTCTATGTTTTATGTAAATAAAAAAAACTATATATATGCATTTAAAATAAAACAATAAAAGTACAATTGGCAATTTTAGTCCTTGACACAGCTTTGACCAAACTTCTTAAGGTTGAATTGTGTTGCTTTATAAATATAACTTTTGCTTTAAAAATATTAAAAAACTTATTCATAAAACAATTTATTTTGCTATTTTCGTGTTTTGAGACCCCCAAAACTATAAGAAAAATTTAGTGGATGCCGCGTACAAAACTTTATATAATTTTTTATGCAACTTGATTCCATGAAATTAACATTTCAAAGTAAAGCCATTTATTAATATCTAAAATATTCAACTTTTCCTAATTAACAACCCTTTAATGTCCACCGTTTTTATTTTTTAGTCCTGCCAAATGCTGTAAGCTTCTCATGGCGAGCCTAAGCACAGCTTTTGCGATACAAAAAAAAGAAGTATTTAACCCAAAAATTGGTTGAACAAGCCACAAGTATAAAGCAATATTAAAAATAAAATAAAATATTACAAAACATTCTTACTTACCACAAGAAAAAAAAAAACTTGTGCAATAGAAGATGGTTGTGGACAATATTTTGCTAGGTGAGAGAAAAAAAGCGATTCAACAAAAGCGACACGCAAAGATCACAACTACACCACATTTTTCAGTTTTTTCTCACAATGTTTGGTCAGGTATCAAGGCGTATAATTTACAACGGTGAAGTCAACAACAACAACTAACAACAATGAGTCCAAAATAGGATGTACAGCAAAAACTTATTTTCTTTGATGTCATGGTTTAAAAATAAAATTCTTGCTTATGCGAAGGCTTATTTAAGAGTTTTTTTTTTGTAGTATTTTCTTGCTTTTTACCCTGTGTTTTTTTGTTTTTTTATAGTTAAACATAAGAAAGCTATTCGGTTCTGCTTGAAAAATATGCTTTTAAATTAAGTTTATAAACTAAAATCTTCTTGAACCTAACTAGCAGAAAAATAACCTTGCAGAAGTTTTACACAATAACATATCTTATAAAAACTTTCAAAATATATTTTAAAGTCTATTTGAATTTTTTTCAATTAGATATTTTTCAAATAAGTTAAAAAATTGTGGCATTTTGATTTGTTAATTTTATTTTATAATTCATATAAAAGTCCTCTTTAGAAGACTTTTATATTTTGAGCTTTATGAAAAATAATTCATGAAGTAACAGGTTGCTACAACAACAAAATCTTTCTCAGAAGAACCGAGCAGGCTAGACCATGGTTTCGTCGGACGCTACTCCGACTCATTAGTTGTCTCTGTGGTTCATGCAGTCCACTAACTTTGAGAAGTTAATAAGAGCAACTGCCGCAAAACCAAAATGGAATTACCCAATGCACTTTTCACTTTATCAAAGCAGTGTTTTTTTAACCCTTTTGCTTGTAGCAAAAAATTTCAAAAAGTTGACTGAATTGCTTCTACATTTTTCAAATGTTTTGAAATTGTTCTTGTGCAATTCTCAGCGCCCACTTAATTCTTCAGTCTTTGGTCTAGAAATCTTTGTCTGAACTTTTGTCTGATTTTTTTAGAAACTATGTTTTATATTGTCTTATTCTACAAAAACTGAAAATCTTTTAATCTATCTATGATTAACATTTATTGTTTTTAATCGTTTTTATTAATTGTTTTTAAAAGCTTTGCAATCTTGCTGTCTTTTCTTAAAATTATGATTCTGCTTATTTCGTTCTATTTTTTGCTTTTGCTACTAGTCGATTTTGTAAATAGTTCAAAATGAAAAAATTGAACATGGCAACAATACTGCAACATTAGAAACGGGTCTTTCTCCCAATTTTATTCTAAATTTTATTTGTGTCAGCTGCACTCCACCAACACAAACATATTTTCCTTTTATCTTAATTTTATTGCCTTTTTCATGCTTATCCCACGCACACAACTTAGCAACATGTCGTTTTCTAAATAATACTTAAAAGTTGTCCACACTTCATTTGTTTTTATGTTCGCTCATCCCTTTTTTTAGATACAAGCTTAAAACAAACTTGATATTTTATGTAAATTTTGTGTTTTTCCGCCCCTGCAGTATTTAAAGAATTTTTATTGTTCTGCCTACTCAAGTATACTTTTTTATATGGAAAAAATCCCTTATTTAAATTTAAACCCTAAGTGTATCGCTGCTAAATACTGTTCGGTTTAGCATTCTTAACCACATATTAACAAAGACTAGGGTTTTTTTTTTCGTTAAGAGTGTAATACCCAAAAGGCTTGTTGTTTGAAATTGCTTTGGGCGGTAGACGTCGAAAGTTTCTTTTAACAAAGCAAACTCTTTTTTTTTAAAGCTTGAAGTTTTGAGTTCGTGTATTTATAAATTAAACTCGATGTTTTTTCTTTTAAATGTATTAAATTGAAGTAGAATATGTTCATTTCATGTTCTTTGTTAATTTAAAGAAATTTTAGTAGAACAACATTTGATTGAAATCATTGGAAATACGGTTTCTTTTAGTGTTCATTTTTGTTCTGTTTTAATTGAAATGCCATTAAAATTATTAAAAAACAAAAAAAAAACAAAATGGCCATTTCAGCCCTTGAAAGGATTTTGATCGAGCTTCTTATGATCAATTGTGTTGTGTGTGTTATTAAATGTTTGCACACAATTGACCGAGAACTGGACCTACATGTTTAATGCCGACTCCGAACGGCTAAAGTTCATGTTCTCAAGAAGATTTACATGGCATTATTTACTCTCTGAGGTTTGCCATTGTCTGCAGAGAGGTGGTGACCGATCAGAAAAATTTTTTATTGAAAAAAACTTTTCGCCGCGGCTGGGGATCGAACCCGGGGTCCGAGCATGCTAAGCCACACACTTAACCTGCATGCCACGGTCACCACCATTTAAATTATTATTTAACATTAAAAGCTGACTGAATATACTTTTTATTCTATGTGTTCTATGTTTACAATATCGATGCTTTTCAACTTTTCATATATATTGTTATTTACACTGTTAACAAATAAAAAACAATATAACAAGGATCCAACAATAGGTTCTGGCAGAGATACCAACAAAAATACACGTGTATCGGTGTCTTTTATTATAATTAATTTTATTGTAGTTGGTGGGTTAAAGTTGACCCCTTTTGTACATTGTTATGGAAAATCGGAAACCTAAGAAAACCTAGAATTAAAGAACTAGTCTTTTATCAACAGAAAGAAGATCACGTTTTCGGTGATATTTAATAAACACTATCAGCCTAACCAACAAACAAATTAAAAAATCGACTTTTAAAAATATCGACTAACATAAAAATCGACTCCAGTTCTCCAATTGCATTCCAATAAATAAAAAATGTTCAGCACTCTTTTCTAGCTACAAAACCAAGCATACAAAACCATAGCAAATCAAACAGATTATAATAACGTTTATGTACATTAAATATTCTTTGAAAACTAAAGTTCAATTTTCAAATAAAAAACAAAGATATAATTTTTAATACCACTTTAAGAAGAATTTTGTATTTAAAGTTAAATAACTTATATTAAAAAAGAAAAATAACTTTATCGTTTTGCCCAACTCGGCCCAACTCACACGGTCAATCAAATGATTGTGAATTTCACGTTTTTGTTCTACCATTCAAAAATTATATGATGCGAACTCACCTCTACGATTAATATTAATGAACCGAATATTTGGTTTCGGCCATATTGATGCCGAATAGCCGAAACTGATTAAAAGGGCTGAAACTGGCCGACATCGAAACCGAATCGACCGAATATTCGACTACTAATATCGTGCTTAAAAAAAAACAAAATAAATTAAAATAAAATAAGATAAAATTAAAATGGATAAAATAATATATTATAATAATTATAATAATAAAATATAATAATAATAATTAAATACAATATAATAAATTTTGAATTTTATAAAAAAATAAATAAAAGAGAATAAAATAGAATAAAATAGAATAACATAGAATAAAATAGAATAAAATAGAATATAATAAAATAAAATAGAATAAAATAAACTCAAATAAAATAAAATTAAATAAAATAAAATAAAATAAAATAAAATAAAATAAATTAAAATTTTATATAAAAAAATTAAATAAAATAAAATATAATTTAATAAAATAAAATATTATATGATAAAATAAAATAAAATGAAATGAAATAAAATAAAATACAATAAAATCAAATAAAATAAAACAAAAAAAAGGTTAATATAAAATTTAATATTATCTAATAAAATAAAATAAAATGAAATGAAATTAAATAAAATTAAATAAAATTAAATAAAATTAAATAAAATTAAATAAAATTAAATAAAATTAAATAAAATTAAATAAAATTAAATAAAATTAAATAAAATTAAATAAAATTAAATAAAATTAAATAAAATTAAATAAAATTAAATAAAATTAAATAAAATTAAATAAAATTAAATAAAATTAAATAAAATTAAATAAAATTAAAGTAAATTAAATTAAATTAAATTAAATTAAATAAAATTAAATAATATTTAATAAAATTAAATAAAATAAAATAAAATTAAATAAAATAAAATTAAATAAAATAAAATAAAATAAAATAAAATAAAATAAAATAAAATAAAATGAAATAAAATAAAATAAAATCAAATAAAATAAAATAAAATAAAAGGAAATGAAATAAAATATAATAAAATAAAATAAAATAAAATAAAATAAAATAAAATAAAAGGAAATGAAATAAAATTAAATAAAATTAAATAAAATTAAATAAAATTAAATAAAATTAAAT
This sequence comes from Tetanocera ferruginea, assembly GCA_958299015.1. Lineage (NCBI taxonomy): Eukaryota > Metazoa > Arthropoda > Insecta > Diptera > Sciomyzidae > Tetanocera > Tetanocera ferruginea. The sequence continues at coordinate 55,036,220 of OY282642.1, read as the reverse complement.
AAAATAAAATAAAATAAAATAAAATAAACTAAATTAAAACAAAATAAACAAAACAAAATAAAATAAAATAAAATAAAATAAAATATGATATAATATAATATAATATAATATAATATAATATAATATAATATAATATAATATTATATAATATAATATAATATAATATAATATAATATAATATAATATAATATAATATAATATAATATAATATAATATAATATAATATAATATAATATAATATAATATAATATAATATAATATAATATAATATAATATAATATAATATAATATAATATAATATAATATAATATATAATATAATATAAAATAATAAAATGAAATAAAATAAACTAGAATAAATTAAAATAAATAAATATAAATTTAAATTAAGTTACATTACATTAAATTGAATTAAATTAAATTAAATTAAATTAAATTAAATTAAATTAAATTAAATTAAATTAAATTAAATTTAATTAAATTAAATTAAATTAAATTAAATTAAATTAAATTAAATTAAACTAAATTAAATTAAATTAAATTAAATTAAGTTAAATTAAATTAAATTAAATTAAATTAAATTAAATTAAATTATTTTAAATTAAATTAAATTAAATTAAATTAAAGTAAATTAAATTAAATTAAATTAAATTAAATTAAATTAAATTAAATTAAATTAAATTAAATTAAATTAAATTAAATTAAATTAAATTAAATTAAATTAAATTAAATTAAATTAAATTAAATTAAATCAAATAAGATAAGATAAAATAAAATAAAATGAAATAAGAAAAAAAATAAAATAAAATAAAATGAAATAAAATAAAATTAAAAAAAATAAAATAAAATAAAATAAAATAAAATTAAATTAAATTAAATTAAATTAAATTAAATTAAATTTAATTTAATTAAATTAAATTAAATAAAATTAAATAAAATAAAATAAAATTAAATTAAATTAAATTAAATTAAATTAAATAAAATTAAATAAAATTAAATTAAATTTAAAAAAAATTAAATAAAATTAAACAAAATTAAGTAAAAATAAATAAAATAAAATAAAATTAAATAAAAATAAATAAAACTTAATAAAATTAAATAAAATTTAATTAAGTTAAATTAAGTTAAATAAAGTTAAATAAAATTAAATAAAATTAAATAAAATTTAATAAAATTAAATTCAATAACAAACAATAAAAGAAAATAATACATACAAATTTATTCATATATGCTAACAAATGTAAATGATTTATATATTTGTCTTCGTTCTTTGTTAACTATATAAAGCTATTCTTTTAGTTGTTTTATGATAAAAATCTGATCAATCGTTTTTGTATTATTATTTTGTCTTACGCGAATTCTATGTTTTATTAAAACATGTTGAAAGTGTTCGTAAACAAGAATGAATTCTTCATCGCCTTGACATTACTTTTTAGTTAAAACTGAATTTATTCCTAATATTTTAAGACAGCAAACTTTATAAACTGTACAAAAATATTTAGAAAATAATTATATAAATACTGTTATCGATGGCCTAACAGTACACTGCATCATTGAAAATCATGCGAGAAGATGAAAAATCCTCCATAACCATTTCTTGAGAAGCTGCAGAAACGAGTAGAAGAAAGAATCTATAGCACAACTTTTCTGTACATGCCCAGCGCTGCTCAAAATCCGTTATCTTTTCTTAAGTTAATGGTTCCGTCAGAGATCTAGACAGTCTCTCAGAATCTTCGTTCTACAGACAACTTAGCTTTGTAAAAAGCTCCAACTAATAAACAACCTGTGATATCACAACGGGTCTAATTGGCCTAGCGTGTCTCATAAGAGACTGCCAGGCCAACCTAAACTAATCTAAGCATTCTTAACCCTTTCAATGGCTTTGCAAGAATAATCGTGGAAAAATTTTTTTTTAGATAATATTCCCAGCAGTTTGGTCAATTAAAGATTAAAAAAACATCCCACTGATTTTTAAATGCGCTGCTTAGCGTTTGACAGGCTGTCCAATGTAATGGACAAAATTATTTAAAAGTTGTATTGTAATATTTAACTTCAACTAAAACAACCAATGCAAATGCGTTATTTACTTATATAATGTTGTGATAAAAATATGATACTTTGCACACCAATCACAATAACCACTTTTGTTTTTTTGCAACATTTACCACCAACACGCGAAATAAAAAAATGTGAGACATGAAAAATTTATTGGGCACAAAATTGAAAATGCAACTAATAAGTTAAACATTATATATCTCTCTAAATTTATTTTTGTCATGTTGGCACAACTTCATTTTATAGTACCTGCAGGAAAACCATTCCTTATCTATATCAGAATTTTTCAAATCAATGCAAATTTTTTGAGGACTAGTTTTGCCTTTCAATTTCATTTGGTATTTTTCTGACAATTCTAACCATCGGAATATTCTATGTATATCATAGTTATATCTATGTTTTTATAACAGATGCATTTAAAGTTTTGTTCTAATGCAAACTTCCTGTTAAAATCAATTTTGTTGTATAATTTTGTGTCTCACAATTCTATGCTTTTGAAAAACTTTTGCAACAGTTTCAAAAAACTAGCTTTTTTAAAGAACTTTCTCTTTTCGAGCTGTGTTCTATGTTGTAGTTGTCTCTGTTTTTATTTTTTTTTTTTTTTTTTTTGGTATTCAATGTGTTTGATGTTATTTTTCAAAATTGCTCTGCTTAAAACATGTTTTTCTAAAAATTTTAAGTAATTATCTACACACGCCCACTTCTCAAATATGAAAACATGGCAACAAAAACTTCAACTGTTTTTCCTATCAGCCTCAAAAATACTGCAATATTTTTTGTTCCTTTTTTTTTTTTTTGCATTTTATTCTCTTATGTCGCATAATATGTCAACATGTAAAAATGTATTAAAAAGTTATTAAATGGGTTTTTTTTTATCTCTGCAAAAAAGAAATGAAAAAAAAAAAAACAAATTATTTGAGTGACACTCACGTATATGTTTTTGATTTTATTTTTTGCTTTTTCCGACTCGTTTTTGTTTGCGTTAGTGTCAGTGTCAAAGTTTTTGCTTTTGGTAGTATGTGCATGTGTGTGTATGTGTGTGTGTTTAGATTTGTGATTTTGGTCCGATTGCAAATTATATGAAATTTAATTAAATGAAAACATTTGAAATTTTTTTCTTTCGTTTTGCTATTGTTGTAGTAGTGGTTTGGAAATTAATTTAAAACAAAAATCATTGCATATTTTTAGGCAATTTTAATGTTATCTATTGTGAGTTATTTCTAACATGTTGTGTTAGTGTTGAGGTAGTTGTTGTTGTTGTTGTTGTTGTTGTTGTTGTTGTTGTTGTTGTTGTTGTTGTTGTTGTTGTTGTTGTTGTTGTTGTTGTTGTTGTTGTTGTTGTTGTTGTTGTTGTTGTTGTTGTTGTTGTTGTTGTTGTTGGATGTATTTACTGCGTATGCAGTAAGTTGGATGTGGTTATCGTTGTTCGGTTTTTTTTTTTATTTGTTTTGTGGTTTTCTGTAAATCCTGTTGGTTAGTTTTTGCGGCTGTTGTGTAAATGAAATTTTGAGGTTATGCTGTCCACACTGGCGCCAACAACAACAACAAAAACAAAAACAAAGTCTGAAAAAGCAGTGTTGACTTAAAATGCGCGATTTAATTAAATTTAAAATGAATTTACAACACTTGAAAAAAAAGTTGTTTGTAGTCAGAATTATTAAAGTTAAATTTTGCCCAATTTTCTTAAAGTACCTTCAACGATAAACTCAGATCTTAATGCATTCTTATTGCAACATAAACCAAAAATAAAAACATGTACTAGCATGTCGCTCTTCTCTTAAACAAAAATAAAAAACTGTAAGTATCAATATTAGAAGCAACAGCGTTATAAAGTGGCTTATAAACTTTTTATCTAAATTTTATTTTTATTTCAAATATTTCTCTACAATTTCAAAAAATTTTTCAACCCCAAATTTTCTACCTACTCCCAATTTTCTACCCAAACTTTGCTGTTACTTCTGTCAAAGAAAAAAAAGTAAAGAGTAAAAAAATCATTTATTTAATACTAGCATCATTTGCTTTTTTCATACTTCGCAACGTTACTAGTAGTAGTCGAGCTTTGCTTGAAAGAGACAGCAAATAGCAGGCGTACAAGTTGGTGAAGCAAAGCAAAGCTTTTGCTTGTGCTTAACTAAAGCAATTAAAAAGAATTGTAAGTGAAAAACTTAAAAAGTACACTTAATAAATATAAGCGACAAAAACGATGGCTGCCACCCACACTGCCACGCCCAACGCCCACTTGCATTAAATTGCGACAAATAAGGCAGCAGTAGCAGCAACGTGCACAAATTTGCACTTCATTGCATTCAGTTATAGAGCAGTGTGTGCTGCCTGCTGCTGAGTCTCTCAAAATGGTGACAAAAAGTGAAGTGATGAAAAAAGAAAAACACAAAAACAAAATAAGAAAATGGCGAGAAAACTTTGCTGTTGAAGCGGAAATTGTTTTGTTGTTAAGTTGGCTGCGGAACTTTGCATTTTAAGCAAATTTCAACGGAAACCGTAAAAATGTAAGCATATTCGTAGCTTTTTGTTCGTGACTTGGGTTAGGGTTGGGGTTGAGGTTGGGGTTGGGGTTGAAGGTCGTTGTCGAGAAGGTGTTTGAATGGCTTGCCGCCTCGCCTCGCCTTGCTTCGTCTTGCTTGTTGTGACCAGTCACTAGCAGCAGCAGCAGCAGCTAAAGTGTAGCAATTAAAAAGTTTGAGCTCGCTACCCTTTTTTGTTGTTTGTTTTTTCTGTTTTGTTTGATATTTTTTTTTGGTTCCTTACTGCTGTTCCTTGCAAAACTTAGCAACGAGATAATAACACAAAAAAAAAAAGTTCTCTCAACTGTGCGACTTTTTCAAATTTAATTGCGTCTAATTTAGTACTTTTTGCCTTTTACTGCTGAACCTTGAAAATAATGCAATTTTAATTAGTTGATTAAATTTCAGTTGTGCTCTATTTAGAATTTTTATCGTCGTGTCGCCAACAGTTTTTTGAGAAAAAAAAAAAACACTGTTAAAAAAACGGCAGTATAAAAAGGTAGTGATTAAAATTTAAAAAGGATTCGTTAAATTGAAAATTAACACAAAGATTTTTGTGTTGTAGCATAATTGAATGAATTGAAACTTACGGAAATTATGAAGAACAATCTAATTAACAAATTAAAAACAATGTTTTTTATTATACAATTGATGTATAAAATAATGTTCAAAATATAATAAAGTTCTTAAAAAAATAAAAGATAATTCTTCAATCTCATTTCTGAATTTTTTTAGTTTAATTTAATTTTATTAAAATAATTTTTTACCATTTTTCAATTTATCTTTTATTTATTTAAATAATAAACCAAGAAAAAAATTGTATATTTAATTTTGTTTAAGAAATTGAGATATCCTTGGGAGTTTAAAATACTGTGACATGTTGAAAGTAAGTTTGGTTTTTCATGTTTTATTAAGAATAAAAAAGTATAAATGATACATAGACATTTATAATTTGAATATATTATAAAATATTTAATATACATTTTCTATTTAATAAAACAAACCTTATTTTATTTTTTAATTTGTCTGCAGTCAAAAATCATTTCTGATATTATTTGTAAAGTTTTTTCTTTGTAAAATATAAACATTCATACCACAAACACTTATTCGGTACACCTCTATGGTATAACTTGCTCAGCATACTTGAATCATATGCACTCCAGTACCAAGAAAACGTCATAAAAAACTTAACCAAAGAATATTTTGATTTGATTTTTCTTTTGTAGCTTCTTAAAAATGTATTAACAAAATGCTTTGCAGAACAAAGTAAGCAGATTAGACCATAGTTTCTACCCCGAGATGTCTCTGTGACTTCTGCAGTCTACAGTTACTTTGAAAAGCTTAAAAGCAAAACTGCATCAAAACCAAAATAGAATTACAAGCAATATTTCTCTTAACCTTTTTGCAAGTCTCAAATCAAAGGAGTGTGGCTCTTTTAAAGCTCTTTTCTTAATTTCAAAGCTTTTCTAAATCCTTCACCACAAATTCAATTATTAAAAAAAGCCTTAGAAAAGCTGCAATTCTAATAAAAATATTTTAACGGCATATCTAGAGCGTTACAATCTGCCAGCAACACTTGCTCTATACTTGTTGTCGTAGTTGTTAGTGTCACTTGACAAAATCTTTATTTTCTTATGAGCAGCAGCTAGCATTTCAATTAAATGTCGTTCTAATAGAAATGGTCACTTGGTCAGCTGCAACAGCAACACTAACAATTTAAAAAATTTTTATTGCATTTTTCTCGTTTTTTTCTTTTTACAGTTGCTTGCATTTCCCTTCAACTGTCCAATTAAAGCAGCAACTGCTGCAACTGATAAATTATTGTATTCAAAGTGACAACAACTGTCATTTAGAAGAAAACACAGCAGACGTAAAAGAACAGACAGTTTTGCCTAAAATGCTTGGAATTGTTTGTTTTTCGAAATTAATTGGATATAACAGAATATTTTTTTTTCTTGTCTTTGTAAATATTAAAATTTCTTAATATTGAAACAACAAATATAAAATGCTGTAAATTATTTTCGAACTCAGAATACACATATCGTAAAAAGAGTCCAAGAAAAGTAAACACAAATAGAAGAAATTTTGATTTTAATAAAAAGAGTTAAAAAAAAAACTGGCCATTTCAACCCTTAAAATGACTTTGACTGAGTTTCTGTGATCAATTGGGAGTTGTGGGTGGGTGTGTTATTTTATTATTGCACACACTTGACCGAGAACTGGACTTAAATGTTTTTTTGCCGACTCCGAACGGCTAAAGTTCACTTTAAGGTTGCCAAAGGTTGCCACCGAAATACTCGGCAAATATTGGATATTTTTCAATAAAAAAAAATTTATATATTCTTAATAATGTGTACTTTCATTTATAAAAAGAATCTGTTTGATTACTGCAATGGGTGTCCTTTAAAAAATCCGAAACATTGGCTTTTTCGCGCTTCTCGGTACACTCAGAAAACAACACATATCTTTCTCCGATAAAAAAATTCTCTATATTTTATAATAGCAATTTTCTCTTTTTCAAATAAAATTTTCTTCAATTAGAATAAACTTTCACCTTTTTGAAGAAAAATACAAAAAATTCTCATTTATAGAGAAAAATTTATTGAAAATAAAAAATGTTTGCTATATTGTGATAAAAACCAGGGGCTGTAACTGTTATGACTTTTTTTCACAAAGTCAATAAATAATAGTTATTTTTAGACCGATTTTTTTGATCAAAACTAAAAGTTAAAATTTTACTTTTATTTTTTCAGTTAATAATAAAAGTTAAAATATGACTTAAATTTTTTTTCCGGTCAGAAATATAAGTTAAAATTTGTTTCAGTTGTTTTGCAGCCTGTGTTTTTTGCCGTGCTTCTTTTAAAATTTAAAATAGAAAATTTTCATAATAATATGGTGCGATTTTAGCAAATTTTTCGATTGTTTGAAAATGACCTTTACTAATATTTAATTATTAAACTGTGCCACACAACTTTCTTAACAGGAACGTTACCACTTCAAGATGAAAACTAGATGGGAAAAAATTATTTTCGGTGTCCTTGGCTACATTCTAATCACTTCTTTACTGGTAAAATGAATTCATTTGAGTGAATGATTTGGATAAGATGCCAAATGTATATAAAAAAATAAGCAATACTCTTTAAAAAATGTTAACTGTTAAATGTTTTTGACCGAAAAAGTAAAAATTCAAATTTTAACTGTTATTTTTGACTGAAAAAATAAAAGTAACATTTTTATTTATATTTTTTCCGAAAAAATCGTTCAGAAAATAACTGTTATTTTTGACTTTTTTTTAAAAAGTCAAATAAATTAAAAAGCTTTTAAGATTATTATTCCTTAGCTAACAAGCATCGCACTGCTTTATTCAAATATCGAATAAAAAATTCTTTCTGTCCGTCTGTTTGAATTGAAATTTCGAAAATAACTGTTATTTTCGGTCCCTGGTAAAAACTCACTATGAGAAGTATTTTCTTCAATAAAAACGAATCCCTTCTCAAAAATAAAAAGTATTTTTCTCTAAAAACGATATATTTTTATGTATGTCTCTTTTTCAAAAAAGATTTTTATTATTTTTAAGTTGCCTTTTTTATCATATTCCGAGAAACTTTTTTCTGAGTGTACGTTGTCCCCCTTAATGACTTACAAGATTTGTTTTTGGTTTTTATTGAAATATACTTAAAGGTTAAGAATTAAAACAATTATAAAACCGCAAAGCCCTAAAAAGTTGTAAGCTCTAGAAAGCTTTTAAAAGGATCAATATTTTCTAAGTTTTGTATTGTATAACTTTATAAAAGCAAAAATTTCAAATGTTCAAATCTTTAGATAGCTTTTAAAAGTTTTCGAAAAGTGTAAGCTGAAGGAGAGAATTTTTTTAATTATTTAATTTTACATGAAAAGCTTAAATAAAGCTTTAAAAAGTTCAAAGCAACAAACATCTTTAATAATTTTTCAATCATTAGAGAAAATAAATGCTTTTAAAAACATACTTTTTCAAATTATTTTATAAAATTTGAATAAGCTTTAAAAAATGTACTTTTCATTTTAAGCTTAAAAAGACAACTATTTGTGAATTAATGTTATAAGAAAGTAATCTTAAAATTTTAAGTTTTGAAAAAGCTCAAACTTGTATTCACTTTCAAAAATATGTAGCTTAACTTGCTGTCAAAAAGTTTATAGCTTTAAGAAATTTCAAATCTAAAAAATATTTTTAAAAGTTTTTAAAACTTTTTAAAAAAACGTTTACTAGTATTATTAAAAATATCAAATATTTGGAAACTTTTAATTTGAAATTGTTTTACTGTTTTTGAATCTAATTATTAAATTAATTTTTATTCAGTCTTAGTTTTATATTAAAAAAAACTTTTGACAAACATTCCAAACATAACTCACTTTTAAAACTCGTCACTTAAATACTACATATTTTTGTGGCTAACAATGTTATGACAAAAATGCAAAAATAAAAAACGTAACGCACGCATACCAACCTCTTAGTTATGCAAAATAAAAAATATGCCTCTGAAAAGGTTTTCTGCATTATTTAAATAATTATTTAATAAAATTTTTACAATTTTTTAAAAGCTTTAACATAAATTTATACCGCGCTGTTACAAACGAGGCAAGCATTAATTTTAAAGCCACTTTACTGTACTATTTAGTCAACCCAGTTCAATATTCTTCATCACTTGCCTACAAACAATGTTATGGCAGGGTACACAAAATTCTGTTCGATACAAAATTATGATTATGTATTTTTCAACAATTAATTGCAAATGAATTTGTTTTTTTTATTTTTATTGCAATTTCTTATTTAATGAGCTTTATTTGCGCGCATTCTGCACATGTTGTGGTTTTATTCAGACCACTATCAGCTGCTCTGATGATGACTCTCTGCATGTCCCTCTAGCTGTCTGTCTGTCTGTTGGGCTGCAGTCGCCTGTCTGTTTGTCGGTCTATTTGTGTCTCTTATGCTTATCGTTATTGCATAGCATGCGTTGGCATTCATTTAAAATGTTATTTATGAAATTAATAAACAAACACGTTGCATGCACGCAGCAGCCAAAACAAATACAGACCAAATAATGTGCCGTTATTTGCAATTAATTTGACAAAAGGAATTTTTGTTTTCCGATTCAACTGATTGCAACACAAGTTCCAATATGCATACGAGTAGTTTTTTGATCAAGAAGAGTTAAGCGTCAGAGAGCTTTTGAAATGTTTTGTTTTTACTAATTAATTCAATTAATTGGCTGAACGGTAATGAAAATTCTATAAAAATATAACAAAAGTTTACAAAAAAAAAAAAAAAAAAAAACAAATAAGAGATATTCCATGTCAACTGCTTTATATCTGAGCCCAGAATGCTTTATATTCAAAAACGATCAGGCAGGTATTTCCCGAAAAATAATAAGTTTTTGAACTATACAAGTCTTTACTTAAAGACAAAGCCTAGTATTATTTATTACTATTTTCTTTCTATATTTGACCATTTTTGAATAAAATGTATTATTTTGGACAATAAAATAGAATCAACCATTTAAATGAAACGGAAGTTTTTATTTTTAAGTTTATTTTCCATTTACTAAAAAGCTATTTGAAAAGTAAACTAACTCATGTATTCCAAAGTACCAGTCTTAAAAAACAGCCTTAAAATTAAACTCACAAAAAATAGAATCATATAACTAGGTCTTAAAAATAATAGTCCTAGTTATCCTAATTCTAGTGCACAAAAAAAAGTAAAACTATACATATTAATATTTCGTTGCACAAACCTTATTTGCAAGTACAGCGGCAAATCTATTTGACATGGATTCTAGACATTATCTGGAATAGAGTACCAAGCTTCTTTTACTCTTTCCCAGAGCTCATTCTTAGTTTTGGGTTTAATGGCCAGCTTTGCCTCTAAAATCTTCTACAGAGTTTCTATCGAATTTAAGTCCGGCGCAATAACGAGATCCGCAATATGTTTTGGGCCATTGTAGTGTAGGAACTGCCATACCAAAGGTTTATTACATTCGGCGTGAGGCAGCATTATCATTTAAAATTCTGACATAAAGATATAGGGTCATATTTTCTTTAATCGAAAAAATTGGAGCAAAACCATATCATGAAAAACATCTCCATACCATTATGTTTCCTCCTCCATGCTTAAATGATCTTGTGGTATATTTAGAGTTCGTTTCAGCATTTGTTGGAGGTTGGACCCGTTGGATCTTTCTATCATTTCCAACCATATTAATTTTGGGTTCATCAGACCATAGAATTTCTCTCCACTCTTTTACCAAATTCTTCGCAAATCCAATCGCTGTGCGTTTTTGCAAACTAAAGCCGATTGGTTCGGTGTCTTTTTTGTCTTTTGCTCACAGTTCGTGAGAAATATCTAGAGAAATTACTTTTCTTATAGCTTCAGAGGACTTGAAAGGGTCGCTCTTTAACAAGATCTCAATGCAATCATCCTATGATGTTGTTGGACATCGAAGGCCTCTCAGTTCGCAATCTTTTGAAAGCTTAAGAGCAGCAAACACGAATTTTTGGGATCTATTCACTATTTCCACAGTTGTTCTTTTAATATGACCACTATTATAAAATTTTTTTATGCATTTGCGTTCTTCCTCTGAGCCGCGACCCATTGTCCCGAAATTAACAGTTCTTCTATATTTCTTAATCTTTTTTTAAAGCTTGTGGATACTTACAATTGCAATTTGCCAAAAAATGTACTGCTTAAAAAGGGTGATAAGAAAATCATCATAGTAAAAAGTGGCTTCAAAGTTGAGACCACTATAATCCCAATATTAAAATGTTGTTTAGAATTAACGTCAGAAATTTGAGAAACCATTCTATATCAAATGAACCTCAAGGTGATGTTAAACAAATATGTTTATTGGGATGATATATGCACAAAAGTAATAAAAAAACTAGTAAGGTATATCTTCGACTTAGCCGAAGTTAAAATACCCACGGGCGATTCGCAATGGTACAAAATCTTAAATTGCAGCTCTTTTCATATGAGATTTAAAAAATTTTACTATTTTGATGACGTCTAATTCATGTAAATCTAATCTTAGTCTAATTCATATCAAATTGTTTTCCTGCAAAGTAAAGACACGCCTTTTTATAAAGTTTTTAATTAGGGGCTGTATGGGAGGTGGGCGTGTTCTTGAGTGGTTGATGCCAATTTCTTAACACGCCTCAATTTTGATATAATATACACAAGTACCCAATTTCAGGTCTGTAGCTTAAATATTAGCCTATTTATAGAGTTTTAAATATTATGGGTTGTATGGAAGGTGGGCGTGTTCATCAATGTATGACGCCCATTTTTCTAACACAGCTTAATTTTATTATAAAAAGAATAAATATCTAATTTTAGTTTTGTAGCTTCGACAGAAGCCTATTTATATAATTTTAAATTCTGGGGTTGTATGAGAGGTGGGCGTGTTCGTGGGTGGATTACGCCCATTTTTCTCTCACGTTTTAATTTTAATATTAAAATAATAAATATTGAATTTTATTTTTATAGCTTCGACACAAGCCTCTATATAAAGGTTTTAATATTGGGGTTGTATGGGAGGTGGGCGTGTTAGTGGGTGGATGACGCCCATTTTTCTAACACGTCTGAGTTTTGTCATAGACTATTCAAATACCGAATTTAAGTTTTGTAGCGTTAATATTCGCTTCTTTATGGGGTTTTCATTATTGGGGTCGTATGGGAGGTAGGCGTGGTTTTCATCCGATTTAACCCATTCTAGAACTTGATGTTTGTTTTAAAAAAAAAATCTTAAATATCGAATTTCAGCTCAATAGCTTCAAAATTACGGCTGTAATCGTGTCCACAGACAGACCGACGGACATGGCTTAATCAACTCAGGTGGTGATGCTGAGCAAGAATATATATACTTTTCTATACCTACCACGCCTTGTTATGGGCGTTACACACGTCGTAACAAAATTAATATACCACTTTCGCCGTACGCGTGGGGGTATAAAAAACAAGTAAAGAAAGTCTTAAGTCTGTCGGGTCTGGCCCGACTATGAAAAACCCTAAAGTGCGTGTCCGTGTGTATAACATAACATAACATAACAACATAACGTACATAACATAACGTACATAACATAACGTACATAACATAATATAACATAACATAACATAACATAACATAACATAACATAACATAACATAACATAACATAACATAACATAACATAACATAACATAACATAACATAACATAACATAACATAACATAACATAACATAACATAACATAACATAACATAACATAATATAACATAACATAACATAACATAACATAACATAACATAACATAATATAATATAACATAACATAACATAACATAACATAACATAACATAACATAACATTACATAACATAACATAACATTACAGAACATTGCATAACATAACATAACATAACATTACAGAACATTACATAACATAACATTACATAACATAACATAACATAACATAACATAACATAACATAACATAACATAACATAACATAACATAACATAACATAACATAACATAACATAACATAACATAACATAACATAACCTAACATAACATAACATAACATAACATAACATAACATAACATAACATAACATAACATAACATAACATAACATAACGTAATATAACAACATAACATAACATTACGTAAAATAACATAACATAACGTAGATAACATAACATACATAACATCACATAACATAACATAACATAACATAACATAACATAACATAACATAACATAACATAACATAACATAACATAACATAACATAACATAACATAACATAACAACATAACATAACATAACATAACATAACATAACATAACATAACATAACATAACATAACATAACATAACATAACATAACATAACATAACATAACATAACATAACATAACATAACATAACATAACATAACATAACATAATATAACATAACATAACATAACATAACATAACATAACATAACATAACATAACATAACATAACATAACATAACAACATAGCATAACATAACATAACATAACATAACATAACATAACATAACATAACATAACATTACATAACAACATAACGTACATAACATGACATTACGTAACATAACATAACATAACGTACATAACATAACGTACATAACATGACGAACATAACATAACATAACATAACATAACAACATATCATAACATATCATAACATAACATAACATAACGTAACATAACAACATAACATAACATTACGTAAAATAACATAACATAACGTAGATAACATAACATACATAACATAACATAACATAACATAACATATAACATATAAAATAATTTACCATAACATAACATAACACAATTTAGCATAACATAAACTACATTACATAACACATCAATACAATTTTTTCACAAGAATGAGAACAACGCACAATTTTTAACAACGCACTTCATTTTTCACTTTTTCGCAAGAATTTAATTTTAATAACGTAAATTTGTCTGAGCGATCGCGCACTTGCATAAATTTGTATCTATCATTCTTGATTTTATCATAAAAATCTCTGTTAAAAGTCTTTCATGGGCTAAAATGGTGAATTCTTCTTTCTTTTCTTTCTAATATCATGAGCTTTTGTTATGTTTCTCGTTTAAACTTTGAACCAATATCTGATTGAAAAACCTCTCATCTCTCTTTCTCCTAACTGGAAATTGTGTTGTTGTAATTAATTTCCGTTTTCGATTTACTCATGCATTCATTAAAAATAAAGCAAAATTTCAGTATTTTTTAACACTTTCTTACAAACTGTTTTGGTTGTTTTATTTTCTGCCATTTCTCTTATTTTCTCTCCGTGGACTTTACACCGCCCAACCTCTTGTCAGCAATTTATCAGTCTGTTTTATTTTCTACACATTTGAAGCATATATTTTACTAACTTTTTATGCATAAATATACAGAAACGTCCTATATACTATGTTGTAAAAGTTTTCGACATAACTTTGTTGTGACTGTTTTTACAACAGCAGCAACAACTTCTACAGCGGGTTGGAAAAAAAAAAATCATTGCAGTATATCTCCTAATGTCAACACATTTACAGTCACACACACACACACAGCCACACGCACATACATAAATACATGCATGCACACATGCAATGAATTTTCATACCTTGCCGTTCGTTACATTATATGACCCAGAACAGCAACAACAAAAAATAGTAAAAATTGCACATAAAAAAGAGAATATTTTTTCCAGAAAAAAAAAAAACAAAAAAAAACGAAAAAAAAGCCTGAAATAAAAAAATAAGGTTTATGTGTGACTAAGACAGACATAAAATAACAGAAAAAGTGTGAGCGAGAGGCAAAGCCAAAGTGTGGCAGCCGTACAAAGTTAAGCAAAATATAAAAATAAAAATTGAAAGCGGAAACGAAGAAATGGCAGCGAACTTTATTACCGGCGGCCATAATAATAACCAGCAACAACAACAACAACAACAACAACAACAACACTTGCATGTCGTATACAGGTTGAATGTTATTGTTTTGCGTTGTTCTTGTACACGTGCAATTCCCAGTGCCGTTACTTACTTCCTCTGGGGTCGTACCAGTAGGCGTGCACCGGAAGTGGGTTCAGCACAAGGCCTGCACGAATGTCCAACCAAACTGGTATGTTGATGACGCTCCTTGGTTTTGTTGCTACTGTTGTTTGTTTATTTATATTGCTCACGGGGACAGTGGTAAGAACTGTAACAACAACAGCAACAACAATTACTTCAGCTACAACAGCAACAAAAACAAGGGCAGCCAGACAAATCTATTGGCCGAAAAAATGCTTGTTATAAACATAAAAACAAAAAATATAAAAAAAAGCTTTTGTTACAACCGTGAAAAATATTAATGGCAACGGATGTTATGTGTCCGCCATCTTGTTTTTATAAGAAGGTTGTATTGTATTTTTGTTTGTTCGTCTTTTTCTCTTGGTTCCTCAAATGTTTCACAAACTCACACCAAGTAAAAAAAAAACACAATACAAAGTGCTTTATTAAAGCTGTTACAAAAACTGCTGTCTTTTATTGCATTTTTATTTAAAGCCGTGTTTATTCTCGTTATTGCCGTTGTATAGGTCTTGCCTACAATGTTGTGCAGTAAGTGTTTGTACGAGTCTATTTAAATGTTCTGCCATTCAATATTTTAAAAAATGTGTTTCAAATAATACCGAATCCAAAATAAAATTTTATAAAAGCTTTTGTTTTTTGTTAAAAGTAAAAAAAAAACAATATTCAAAATTTAACTTGATCGTTTGTAGATCTTGATCATCTATTAAAAACTTAGAGCTTTCCAATAC
Organism: Tetanocera ferruginea; assembly: GCA_958299015.1. Taxonomy (NCBI): domain Eukaryota; kingdom Metazoa; phylum Arthropoda; class Insecta; order Diptera; family Sciomyzidae; genus Tetanocera; species Tetanocera ferruginea. The sequence continues at coordinate 55,020,300 of OY282642.1, read as the reverse complement.
TTAAAACAATTATTAGGATTTTTTCTAAGCCTTCAATAGATTAAATCTTAAAAACTTCCTAAAGACTGCAAAGCTTAAAACAAATAAAAAAGTTTAATAAAACGACGGGTTCTTAAAAGATTTAACTGATTTTTAAAAATTCGAAGGTCTGTAATAAAACATGAAATTTTCAAAACTAAAAAGCTTTATCAAACATGGAAGCACTAAAAAATTTACTAAGTTTTTAAACATAAAAAATTGTATAAAGTGAGCTTTAAAAACCGATAAGCTTTTTTTAAAATGAATGCTTTGGAAAATCGGATATTTTTTAAAATACTGTTCAAGCATGAACGCTGTTATAGCCATGAAAAACTGAAAAGCAATTATAAAATCAAAAAGAATAAATTTTAAAACCAAAAATCTAATTGAAGTCTAAAAGCTTCCGTAATTTTATCAACAGATTTTTAATGAAAAAGCCTAAAGTTTTAATTGATTTGATATTAAAACGTACAAGGCTTTTTTTATGTTGTTATACCCTAAACCTGAAAGGTCAGGGTATATTAACTTTGTGCAAACGTTTGTAACGCATAGAACGAAGCGAGTCCGGTATAGAAAAGTATATATATTCTTGATCAGCGTCACCACGTGAGTCGAGCTATTCATGTCCGTCTATCCGTCTGTCCGTCTGTGTGTTGTCCGTATACACAGGATAAGAAGAAGGAGTTGAGATAATTGGATGAAACTTGGTACACATGGTCACATGTACCCAAGGATCTGCACTATTGAATATTTTTGGAATCCGCCCACGGACACGCCTACCTCCCATACAATGCAAAAATGTAAAACTGCATAACTCAGCTCATACAAAGCCTACAACAATAAAATTTGGTATGTATGTGTTTTATACAAACACAAAGATGTCTTCGAAAAATGGACGTCGTCCGCTTACGGACACGCCCACCTCCCATACAACCCAAAAATTGAAAACGCATTAAATAAGCTTGTGTTTAACCTAAAGAGCTAAAATTTGGCACATATGTTTTTTGTAACAAAAAAAAATATGGTTTTGAAAAGTGGACATCATCCGCCCACGGACACGCCTACCTCCCATACAACGCGAAAATTGAAAATTGCATAACTCAGCTTTTAATAAGCCTTCAACAATAAAATTTGATATGCATGTGCTTTATACAAACACAAAGATGTCTTCGAAAAATGGACGTCATCCGCTAACGGACACGCCCACCTCCCATACAACCCAAAAATTGAAAACGCAACAAATAAGCCTCTGTTTAACCTACATAGCTAAAATTTAGCACGTATGTTTTTTATGACAAGACAAAGATGGTTTGAAAAACAGACGTCATCCGCCTATGGACACGCCTACCTCCCATACAACCCAAAAATTGAAAACGCAATAAATAAGCCGGTGTTTAACCTACAGAGCTAAAATTTGGCATATAGGTTTTTTATGACAAGACAAAGACGTTTTTGAAAAATGGACGTCATCCCACCCACGGACACGCCTGCCTCCTATACAACCCAAAAAGCTTAAAACTCAATAATAAAGTTTATGTTAGTCATAGAGAGATTAAATTTGGTATGTATGTATTTCATACCAAAACTAAGGTGTGTTCAAAAATTGAGAGTAATCCGTCCATGAACTCGCCCACCTACCTATGAGCTACAGGAATAAAACTTGGAATGTGTAAATTTGTCATCAACATTTAAATGCATACAAAATATAGGCTTCATCCAACCACGAACACGCCCATTTGCAATAATATGATTGTATTTTGAAAAAGTGGGTTAAGGGTATTTCATAGTCGGCCTAGACCAACTTTAGACTTTTTTACTTGTTTTTAATTGCAAATTTTCTTGTTAAATGCAAAGTTTTATTTAAACTTTGATAGTTTTAACAAAAAAATTAACTTTTTATCTACAAAATCTTTAAAAATGTCATCTTTTAAGGAGGGAAAATACATTGACCGTCATATATTTTTATAAAATTCCTATGGGTTCAAAAATTATAGCCGAATTAATTTATTTTTTTTTTATTTTTATTTTTCTTTGCATTTTTCACAAACTTTGAACGCGTTTATCTCGAAACCATGTTTTTCGTACTGGTTGCGGCACTAGCGGATTCTTTTTTTGACGAAATTTTTTTAATTTTTTTTTTTTGTATATTTTAAATTGAGTCGCTATCGAGCTTTTTTACTTTTTCGTTCGATTTGTTTTGGAAGTTTTTAAGTCAATATTTTTTTCACCAAAAATTGAAGAAAAATTTGAAAAAAAAGCTCCTGTCAGATGATAACCAATTTTGTTTAGATTTTAACAATTAATTTTTTCCAGATCGGATAATTTTTGCGACTCCCAGCGCTGCAACCACGTGCAACCGTTTTTTGTCTGCCGCCAGTTTGAAGCTCTATAAAAACATGTTGGAGTGAAAAATAAATTTTTTTTTTTAAATTTTTTTTGTTTTGTAATTTGTTTTGGAAAAATGTTTGTTTTTGACGGAGTTATGAATTTAAAAAAAAAAGGTTTGTTTTCTTTGCCGCGAATGTTGTGTCCCACCTTAACAAAGTCAAAAGTGTTTTTCAAATAAAATTTTTTTTAAAATTTTATGTTTTTAAAAATCGTGAAAATTTCTTTAAATCTAAAAAAGAAAAAGTTTTTAAAAATTTTTAAAATTAAAAAACAAAATTTTTGAAAAATCGATAGCTTTAAAAAGCATAAAAATTATAGTTTTTTGAAATTCGATAACTTACGGACCTAAGCTTCAACATAAACATTGACAGCTTAATAATTAAAAAACTTGAATTATTATAGTTTTGAAATTTTAGTTTTATATAGTTTCAAATAAAAGAACTAGAACTGTTTTGTAAAAATTGTTTCTTAGAGTTTCTAAGCATTTAAAAACGCTTCAACAAGTAAATTTTAATGTATTAAAATTTCTGTACATTTTATTCCTATGGCATGTATACAGAACTCATTTTGTTAAAATCTTTAACCTTGGGCGATATGTTTTAGGTGTGGCGTGACAATCATTTGAACAACAACAACAACACCAACAACAAATAAACTTTCTGTCATATCCTGCTGCTTCTGATTATTGCTCAGCAACAAGCACTCATCAATATCCCTTTCAAAAGCGTCACTTCCAATTTGTACATTATTCGCACACATAACGTTGTTCATTTTCAGTATACGACGACCTTCAATATTCACTGCTTCAAAGGCAACATCCTTCTTCACAGACCAACAACACATTCGTTCAGTCATTCACCCAGTTGTCAGCATCCACCCAATCATCTTGTTCATGGAACACATGCTTCAAGCGTTTGATTTTTATTCAATGCTTTTTTTGCCGAGCACGTTCTGCTCATGTATTGTCATACATTCATCCCTTAAAAAAAAAATAAAAAAAAAAAAAAAAAAAAAAAAAAAAAAAACAACTGCTAAGCTTTCAGTCATCCCAAAGAACAACATCATCGATGTCGATAACAACAATTTGATTAATTTGAATTTAATGTAGGCAAAATACAAAAAATAAAACAAAAAAAAAAACAAAAAAAACAACAAAAAAAAACTACCAAATAATAAGCCTCGCCCTCATGTTGTGTGTGCAGATTTGTCGCCTTACATATGAGTTGCTTCAGTGATTTACCTTTTGCAGATCTTTGATTGGACTCTAGAGTAATCCTTAATTTTTTTTGTTGTTTACGTTGTAGAACTAAAATATCGAAGCTTTTCTTAGAAAACTTCTAAAATTCTGTGTTTAAAGTATCTAGAAATGTATATATATCGAGACTATATCTTTGGTGTGGATGTTGTACATGTCTTGTCTTAACATGTCTGTATATGTTTATGCTTCCCTTTTTTTTTGTTTTGACAACAAATTTACATTTTTATTGGAAATTGAATTTCATACCTAAAAAAAGCTCCATGGAAATTATATTGATTCGATGTAAATTAAAAACAGCTTCCTGTCATTCATTTGTAGCGACAGTCAGTCACCGATAAAAAACAACAACAAGCTCATAAGAGTGTATATATTCTATGCTAAATTTGTAAATATAAAATGAGATTTTAATATTTTGCGAAAAAATAAATATAAAAAATTTGCCAAAGCTCCTGCTCTGCATAAAATGACTTACTTATTTTTTTGTTTTTTTTTTTTACCCAACTGCTGTTGAAATAATGACTAATTTTTACATTTTATCTTTTTCTTTGCAGGTAAGTCCTTCGACTGATAGAACATAATTAATGCAAAAGCTCATCTCAAATAAGTTTGAATACTCATACAAGGTTAAAGTATTTTAATTGCTTAAAACTTCGTCAAATTTATTAATTAAACTCTCGTTAAAATTAATAGCAATAGATATGAATGTTAAAGATAATTTTAATAATAAATTCTGTTGTTCCATGTTGAGCTTTAAATATGATAAAACTTGATATGCAGCAGATAAACAGTACCCAACAATTGAAACAGCTAAGTTTAAGTCTTAAAAAAAAAATTGCCCTAATATACGCTCACACTGCCACTTTCACTGACTCCTCCCTCCCCCAAAGCAGTCACTGTAATTATGCGGCCATAAAATTTGTTTGCTCCCGACAACGACCTCAACATCGACCCACGTTGCTGACCTTAAAAACAAAGAACAAACAAAAAAAAAAGAGCCATTTCTTACACCCCGTCTCTCATTCTTGTCCTTAAGTGCCTAAGCTTAGCATGTCCTGCCGATGTCGACGGCGAAGATTATTTAATGCACGGTTTATTTTCCATTTAATTCCATTACAAAGAAAAACTTCTTAACTCTGGCATGAAGAGCAAAGCGTTGAAGAACCACGCACACGAACCACCCTCATTTTACCAGCGGCAACGACCCGGGGACTCTGTTTAATTTGAAAATTAAATGAATTACCAAGGTGCGGTCCCGCAAGCAAACACGGCAAATTAAGCATAAATAAAACAACACAAAGGCACAAAAAAAAAAACAAAACAAAAAAAATAGAAAAAAAACTTTGGCCTGGATAAACGTGGAATTAAATACAAGAAATATATATCCTTTAAGAATCACCTGCTCTTCAGTTTTTGTTTTTCTACAATTTTATATTTATATTTTTTATAGCTATATGATGCTAGCCACAACAACAAATTAATTAAGTAGCATATATATTAAGAGCTTTTGTTGTTGTAAGCCGCTTAAAATCTACTTTAAAGCTTAAATAGACGCATGAGTGTTCTGCTTAAAAAATTGGATTTAAATGAAGATGCAAAAGATATCATCTCATATCTTTAAGACAAGTCAAGAAAAATAAATTTTTGAAATAATTTAAAACAAAAATTCAAAAAGCTTTCTTCAAGCTCTTTTATCTTAGTTACTTACTAAACAATTTTAATGACGACCAATTCTATTGGTTTTCCGTTTTAAGCTTTTACCTTCTATACCTAAACAAAAGGACACAAAACATGATTTTTGGATTTAACTTAAGATTTTATTTTATTCACTTTTAAAAAATGGTTTTAAAACTTTTGTCACATGCTCTCTTCTTTGATTTAATACTTGATTTATTGTAAACATTTTTTGCTGCTTTCTACTACCTACATATTTAAGGAAAAGTTTTCAAATATAACGTTTGAAAAACAAAAAAAAAAATTTGGAAAACTTTTCAAAAAAAGCTGTTTAAAAGCTGTGTATTAAAAATTATAACCGAAAATGCTGGTAAGCTTTAAAGAAAAAATTAAAAGTTTGCTAGAGTATCAACACAAAATAAACAAAATAAAAAACGAAAAATATTAACAAATATATATACTAAAAAAATTATGCAAATATAAATATAACAAAATAAACACTTGTATTTTACAAAAAATAGGAAAAATTAACAGAAATGATTTGAAATAGTAATAAAGAATACTAAACATAAAAATACTTACAAAATGAACATAAACGAAAATAAAATAAAAACATAGAAAAGTCTCCCAGAAAAGCTTTCAATAAAAACTGTTACAAAAATCTTTTTTATAAAAACTATTAAAAATATTTTAAAACTGCAAGTAAAATTTAAATACAAAATGAAAAGATTGAAAGATTTCAAATAAAATACAAAAAAACAAAAATAAAAAATCAAAACTTAAAAAAAAACAAAAAATAAAAAATAAATTAAATAAAAAATTAAAAAAACAAATTTAAATCAATAAATTAAAATAAAATATTTTTTTACTTTTAATTTATAATTCTTAAAAAATAAATTCTTTTAGAATTATATTTTGAGCTTTATGCCAAATAATTCATGAAATAACAGGTTTGCTACAAAATTTTAAAAATTTATAAATAGAAATACAATAAGGCACAAAAATTCAAAATGTATCATAGAGATCAAAATTCCTTTTTATAAAAATAGAAAAAAACAAGTAAAGAAAGTCTAAAGTCGGTCTAGGCCGACTATGAAATACCCTAAACCCACTTTTCAAAAACAAAAAATTTTTATTGTAAATGGGCGTCTCCAAGGGCGGATGAAGCCTATATTTTATATGCATTTAAATATTGATGAAAAATTTACACATACCAAGTTTTATTCCTGTAGCTCACAGTTAATGCCTTTATTGTGCTTTCGCAATGGGAAGTGGGCGTGTTCATGGACGGATTACTTCCAATTTTTGAACACACCTTAGTTTTGGTATAAAATACATGCATACCAAATTTATTTTCTCTATGACAAACATAACCTTATTTATTGAGTTTAAAACTTTTTGGGTTGTATGGGAAAAAGGCGTGTCCGTAGGCGGATGACGTCCATTTTTCAAAACCATATTTGTCTTGTCATAAAAAACATACGTGCCTAATTTTAGCACTGTAGGTTAAACAGAGGCTTATTTATTGCGTTTTCAATTTTTGGGTTGTATGGGAGGTGGGCGTGTCCGTAAGCGGATGACGTCCATTTTTCAAAGACATCTTTGTGTTAATATAAAACACAAATACCAAATTTTATTTTTGTAGGCTAATTATAAGCTGAGTTGAAATATAAATAAGAAGAAATTATGAATAAATAAAACAAACTATAAAATATATAAATAAATAAAAAATACTAAAAATTCAATAATAAAAATTTAAATAAAAAAATGCGTGAAAAAATTTAAACTAAAATGAAAAAAAAATTAAATAATTATAAAACTTTTAAAAAAAAAATTAAAAAAACATAAATAAAAATAAGTGCAAAATACATAAAAATCCAGTAAAAATCCTAAAAAATACACTTAATTATCAATCTATCTAAATAGTTTCATATGAAAGTTTAAAACGAAAACCATAACACAAAAGAAAAAAAATATAAAATAAAATTCATGAAATAGTTCAAAATAATAAAGGTTATATATAATAAAATAGTATATAAACTTTGTAAACAAATTTAAATATATTTAAAAATAAATAAAAAAATTAATTATAAAATAATAAAAATCAACACAAAATAAATACACTAATAAAAATTCAGTAAAAAATCAATTATTTACCAAAAATATAAATAAATCTAAGCATCTAATTAAAGAAATAAAATAATATATAAATTGAATAAAATTAAATAATTTTATATATAAAGATAATTTTAATAAAGAATTTATAATTATAACCGAAATTATAAAAAAATATTAATAAAATATAAACAATAAATTATTTATAAAATAGTAGATTATAATTAAAAAAAAAAAACTGAATGAAAATTAAACAAGAAAAAATTATGAACATATAAAACAAACTATAAAATACATAAATAAATAAAAAAATACTAAAAATTCAATACTAAAAATTAAAATAAATAAATGCATGAAATAAATTTAAAAATTAAAACTAAAATTAAATAATTATAAAACTGAAAAAAATAGATAACAAATTAATAAAAATAAGTGGAAAATAAATATAAAAAAAAAAAAATTAAAAATGAAATTAAATTAAATTAATAAAAAAGTGCAAAATAAATCCAATAAAAATATAAATAAAAATACAGTTAGAAACGTAAAAAAATACACAAAAATATTAATCTATCTTAATATTTTTATATGAAATAATAAAACAAAAAAAATATATAAAATTAAATTCTTGAAATCGTTAAAAATTATATAGGTTATAAATAATAAAATAGTATATAAACTTAGTAAAAACATTTAAATACATTAAATATAAATAAAAAAATTAAATATTAAATAATAAAAATAAGCACAAAATAAATACATTTATAAAAATATAAATAAAAATTCAGTAAAAAAAAAATAATTTACTTACCAAAAATATCAATTAAGTTAAGTATCTAACTAACAAAATAAAATAAAATACAAATTTAATAAAGTTAAAAAATAATTTTTTTAAGAATTTAAAATTATAATATAAATTTATGTATATAACAAAACAATTACGTATTCTAATTATCTAGAACACCAAATTATTATATTTAAAAAATACATTTAATTATAAAAAAGACAAAAAATTAAAAATAAAAAAAGTAAAAAATAAAAAATAAAAAATAAAATATAATATAAAATTTTATAAAAATAACAAACAAAAAAATAAAAACAATTTTCACGCTTTCAATTAAAATTATTATTATTTTTTAATTACAAAATTGTGTATAAAAAGCAAATTCTAACATCGAAAAGCATAGAAAACTACATCCTTTGTCTGTGGCAAATCTTGACAGTTTCAATTTTCTACTTTTTTTTTCAAATGAACAACTTTTTCACTCATTCTGCTTGTTAATTAAAAAAATGCTTTTATCTTCATTACTTACTTTTTCCTGCATAATGTTCACATTCATGGCCAATTTACTTAACCTTAGTTTATATAACAACAACATCTTTTGCCCTGCACATAACAACACAACATAAATTGAGGATTTTATGATTATATTTGCCACTCATTTTCCTTTTTTCTGCACCTTCACTTAAACACAAAAACAAACAAGAACATGCAACAACAAAAGCTTGGTGTTTATTTTATAATTTTCACAATTTTATTATAAACAAGCTTTTATATGTTGTGCTGTCAAAAGTTAGTATTTTTTTTTCTATCTTTCTATCTATTGTCTTTAATTGAAATATTAAATGAACACAAAACGAGGGCAGCAAACTTATTCATAAACATTTAATTCTCATTAAGTAAGCGCCTAAATTTAGTCTATAATTTAAATAATTTTATGCACCTGAGTGGTTTTCTTAATGAACTCTCGGTGATTGTTTTTTTTTTTTTTTGTTTGTTTTGTTTTTCTTAAAGTTCTTACAAAAGCTTTTTATACATTTATTAATTTAAATATGTTTAGGAATGTCCTGTTTTTCAGCACGCAGGTCCTTTTTGCATTTCCTTTTTTTGCATATTTTTAGCACGTTGTTTAGGTATTTAATTTCCTTTGCGCTTTTCCTGAAATAAATTAGCTTTTCCAACAAGTTTTCTCTGCACAAGTCTGCTGCGACACTTCATCGCCTTGCTGGCTGTTATAGCAAGGACCTTAGCAAAATACGCTATAGTGGGGAAAAAAACACACTAAGCCGCATTCTGAAAGGTGGTACAAATGTTTTATCATTTGTTAATGCCAAATGGTGGTTGTTGCTATACAGTTAGCTGGCAGACGGTTGTACAGACACACACACACAGACGAATTTACAACATGACAGACTGTCACATAATAAGCAATCATATTTTCCCATTATCCTTTAAATTCTTGTTATTGTTATTGTTGTTGTTGTTGTTGTTGTTGTTGTTGTTGTTGTTGTACCTGCTTTGTCTCAATTCGAAAGAAGCCATTGCCATCCAAATCTTGCTGTTGCCTTTGAAAAACTTACTTCTGTGCTTTAGACAGCAGCAACAACAAATACAACAACACCAACACTATGAAGAAAATGCCAAATCTGACACTTAAATATTTCCCTGCTCCAGTTATGACATTTCATGCTTTTTCACTGTCTGTCTCTCGGCTTGTCAGCTTAATCTTAGCTGCTGTTTGTGCTGAATTTCTTCGCTTCCTTTGAGTGTCCTTAAATTACTTTCATAAGAATCGGCAACTTTGGTGTGGGCTTGGTTGGCTTCTATAACAAACCTTTAGGATTTATTGCTAAGTTTGTTGCTGCTAATTTTTGGCAGCTTTTAAGCTGCTGATGGCATCATTAATCATATAGTTTAAGCGGTCTTGTTATTCTTTTTGGATGTTGATATGTGCGGGTGGTTTGTTGTTTTTTTTTTTTTTTTAATAAAATATTTCCTCAACAAAGTGCTGTGCTAGAAATACAAAGACAAAAAGCTTTTATTTCAAGCTTAGTTGTGTTTTTCTTTTCACTCTCAATTTCACCGAAGTATAAATTAACAATTTGTTGTTAATTTGGCTTGAGTAAGCTATCATTTCAATTATATTCTATATATATTAAATACTAGCAATACATTGCTACACCTTAGACAAACACATGTACTTCATCTGAAAAAAAAATAAATCTGGCAGCACTGCTCAAGAGACCAAACTGAGAGCAACTCCCCACGCAATATCCCAGAAGGAAAATGTGGAATACATGACTTTAAGAACGCATGAATTCTTAGTTGAAAAAAGAGACAAAAAATATACATGACCGAGTAAAATATCATAGAATGCGAACTTTTTTTATTTTGAATGAAAGTATTGTTTACTTTTAGTTTTTTGTCAGTGAAAAAAAACTGTAAATTAGAAACTGTGAAATTTGAAAAAAAAGCAAGTGTCATTTACTTTTTCTGTTATAATTAATCATTAAGTTATAATTTAAAACTTACACTTATAATGTTACTTTTAACTACAAATAAAATAAATTATAAAAAAAGACTCGAAAAGCATTCACTTTAAAATACATTCTTTAGCCCTATAGGAAAAAACACATATTTTATGAGCAAGGATTTTATTCATGATAAAATTATATGATATTTCTTGCATTCTTTAGGAATGCAAAAAGGAATGCATGATTTTCCTATGACATCGCCGTGTAAAAAATCATGCGTTCTGGAATGTATAGTTCATAGGAGTGGTGCATTCTAAAACACATTCCTATACATGACCATTTCTTTCTGGGATGGTAGCCGTGCTGTGTTAAGAGTTACTCTCACAGCAAGAGCTGAAGCATTGTTTTTGTACTGTTATTGTGCTGTTTTTACAGCCTTAGCATGGATTAAAATACATGAATTCTTAAATAATTAAAGAAAAAGTTTTGTAAAAAAAGCAGTACCCGATAGTGATTTCGCTTAATAGTGAAAAAATTATAAAAATTGGTTCAGCGGTTATTGAGAACACTCGTCACCAAATACGCCGTGAGTCTCCGTTTATATAATAGTATAGATAAGGATATAGATATATTTTTATCTATGCAATATTGCTCAAATTGTAAGTGTTCAACTTACAACTTTTTGTTCAAATTGTAAGCTTAATAGTATAAAATTATTGTGTTGTGTCGAAAAATGTTGGTAAAAATATTTTTATGAATTGTTTTCTCTCGAGTAAGGATAACATTTATCTAACTTTTAATTAAATTTGCTTAAATATCAAACAGCAATGAAATCCTATGACCTCGATGACCACTTTTCATCTAATAAGCAAACATTTTTGCAAGTAAAATAATGCTATTAATTTCAAAATTTTATATTGTTTGAATATTTTATTGAAGAACTGCCGCTTTTTCGGCTTTTTTTTGCGCTTAAAACTTTCACATACTTGCTTCAAATTATCTTGTGCTAGCGTTTGTTTTAAAAGAATGTCGATTTTAGGTCTGCAACAAAATAGGTTGCTAACTTGAAACGCAGCAACTCATGAATTTTCTGCCTTTGATGCTCGGAGTACATATTTTGTTTAAAATTCCATAAAAGCAAAAACATCAAGTTTTTTGAACCTTGTTGCTACTTTCATCAAATTTTCGAGTAAACAACAACAATCAAGTAACTCATATTTGCATGCGTGTGTGTAAAACAAAAAAGCACTCTAGCAGGCTGGCATCCGCCTTCCTTTTTTATAACAAAAGCTTTATGATTTTAAGTTTATGACTACAGAAAATATAATTATTTTCAAAGCTTGTATTATTAGCCTGAAATGAGCAAGAGTGCATAAAATAAAGTTGTTGTCTGGTGCTCGATTTCTTTTATAAATAATTAATGTAAATCGATCTGTGCATTCTTAACAAGTCTTTTAAGTAATTTAGCGGAGTCAGCAAACCGGAAACTTATCGCCGGATGTAGAGAAAAAGTATTTACAAAAAATAAATGCTGTTCTCTTAACATGCAAACAAAACATTTAGCACACTAATACAGTTGCATTTGAATATATTTTTACAGTTGTATTCGAATAAATTTTTACTGTTGTCTGCATGCAACAAGTTTTCTGTGCATTATTTAAACATCCACCTTCACGGTAGCATCGTCTAGTGAGCTGATTGTAATCAAACACTATTACATGAAATACTACAACTCTTACCACAGTTGTTTTTGCAATTCAAGTCCTGTCTTGCCGTTGCTGAAAGTTGCTAAAAAAATTAAAATGTATGTCTGAGAAAAGCACATCTTTAACGATTTTTGTTTGTAGTCACCTAAAATGTGTTTGAGTGTTTGTACATGCGTGTTTATATCAGCAAAAAGTATGTAAAAAATGTTTTTTTTTTATGGTATCTAACATGAGATTTTTTTTTAATAACTGCCAAGCGTTTTTGTTTTTTGTTCAACAAAGAACATGAAACATCCAATATTTTTCGACTTTACTCGGTTAAAGGTTGCAAAACACATTCCAAAATATATTATCTGTAGTGTTTGAGTAACGGGGTGGGTACACTGAGAGAAATAACTCATAGAAAAATTATTCATGTCCATGTCGTGCATAAATTATGTTTAAGTGCGTGTTTACTTGCATCAATAAAATATTTTGCCTACAACACATTTTTGCGTATTAATATTTAAGTTGTAGATCGCGCTCAGACATAAAAAAGCATGGCGCATTGGTTAGGCGACCGACTCTCATGCGATAATTACGAAGGTTCGGGTTCGATGATGCTTGTAAATGAATGGTTTTGAAGACTTTTGATTTTTTTATGTTTTAATATTTATGTATTTTTTTATGCAAATGCGTTGTTAGTGCCAAAACAACGACGTTATCGGATAAATTAAATACTTTTATGCATTATTCTACAAATTTTTTCTTAAGTGTATATGTCAAATATTAAAGGTACTGAAAATTGCATACACCACATATTTTTTTGTAATGTATTAAAGCTTAACAATATTTCAACAACATGTCAAAAATAAAACTCTATTGAACATCACCGTTATGGTCTTATAAACTATGCTTTAAAGTTTAAACCGTGAAAAAGAGTTTTGAAAAAACTGAAATAAAAAAACATTTACACAAGATTTACAATGCAACAGTTTTTCCTTTGGTTTTGATATTTTTACAGAGCTTTTTATGTATGGGCTTTTCCAGGAAAATGTCAACCATAGCTGAAAAATTTAATGTATATCAAGTCCAATTTTTTAATCTAGTAAAATAATTAATCAATTCATTTGTCGATAAAACTTGTATTAAAGTCGCTTAACTGTAGCCTTCGAAAATGTATACAATTAAAGTGTAGAGGTTTCACCTTTAGTTTTATGCTTTGTTTTCATTCATTTTTAACTCTTTGAAATCAGAATTTATTATTATAATAGAATACATATTTTTTTATATATTTCATAATTTAAAACTATTTTTAAAAGCCTTAGTTGGTCTTCTTAATTGCACATTTTCTTAACGGAGATTTTGTCGCGTAGGTTTTGTCGCGTAGGTTTTGTCGCGTGAGTTACGGCAAAGATTTTTTGGAAACTCTAAATATTTTTAAATAGACAAAGTTCATCAGTAAAGTGGGTTTATTATGAAATTTCACTGTTTTTCCTTTATTTAAAAATTAAAAACAAAAACAACTTATTTGGGAAAATTCGCTGAATTTTTACAATCTAAACTTGCTTGTAAAACGCACTTCCGTTTTTTGTCGCGTGCGTTACGCCCATATTTAGCACTGCTATTCTTAGTAAGTTACAGGAGCGACAATTTTGGTTTGTCACACCATTACTATTTATTCTAAGATATATGTGCCTTAGAAATTTTTTTTCATCAATAACTTAAACTTCCGAGAAAACGAAGTTAAATAACGTACGCATGTCGCGTGAGTTACTTTTGTAAATGCCCATATAGTTTATACTTAAACGATTTTAAATAAACGATTTTCTTTCAACAAGCTTTATTAAAAGCTTCCTCAAAAAGCTTAAAAAGTTTGAAAAATTGAAAAGCCTTGAGGCATGCATTTCTCTGTAAAACTTTCAATTGACATATTAAACAAAAAAAAAACTTGTAATAAATATATTTGCTGAAAAGCTTTTTAAGTTTTTCTTTAAATTGTAAAAAGCTTTTGTTTCCATAAAAAATAACTTTAAAAAAGCTTCAAAAAAGCTTTAAAAAAATTAAAAAACTTCAATTTATTCTGAGCCGTCTCTTAATAAAGCTGTCATTTATTTTATTTCTTTTTGTTATTGACAGTTCTCAATGTTTTTTTTTTAACCATTTCTTAAGAGAGCTTTAAAATTTCTTGCAAACTTTATCTGAGCTTGTTTATTTTTATATTATTAACTCACAACTCATAATAAAATAAATTAATACATTATTTATACTCAGCATTTTATCATAATTTCCAAATAGTTGTACTTATTTTGTTTTATCTGTAATAAATTCCTTGTGTTTGTTGTAGAAACTTGAAAATAACAGCTTATTTCAACTTATGTAATTTTTCGGCAGTTTATATTTTACCCCAAAAGCTGTTTTCCCAAAAATACCTTTTGAACAAAGTTTTTTAATAACTAAACTAGCATTTAAGCAGCTTTCAGCAGCTTACAAGCTTTATATCAACAACAAAAACAAGAGTTAAATGAACCCGATAACTACCAAACATTACTTTATGAGGCAGTGTTCAGACAACAGACAACTGTAGGCAGAACAAACAAAAAAATCCCAACATTTTAATCCTTTTAGCAAAAAGAGAGCTTTTTTAGCTCTCAACAACAAAACATGTTGCACGCTGATTGCTTTTGATTCTTGCTCGGCTAACTCACTGCTTATATATCATCACATTTAATCCACATCAGAGTTGTCTTCATGTTGCTCAAAAAACAACAAACAAAAAATATCAACCTGAACAGGAACAACATGTACTATTTGCATATAAACTTCCGCTTGTGTATTTTTATTTTATTTTTTGTGCTCTGTTAGTTCAACCAAACAAGCATCTTTTTCCTGATCTCTAGTTTTAGCAGCTGTCAAATCTGCAGCCCTTCTCTTCGAATGCAACTCCTCGACCCTTTTTTCTATCTATTTGTATGCTCGGGCGATTTTATAGCTACAACAGCATTAGCCACATTTTTATTATTATCATCATCAACATCACTACCACCAACATAATCATCATCATCATCATCATCATCATCATCATCATCATCATCATCATCATCATCATCATCATCATCATCATCATCATCATCATCATCATCATCATCATCATCATCATCATCATCATCATCATCATCATCATCATCATCATCATCATCATCATCATCATCATCATCATCATCATCATCATCATCATCATCATCAACATCATCATCATCATCATCATCAACATCATCATCATCATCATCATCATCATCATCAACATCATCATGCCTTTTTTATTAATTTTTTTTATTTGCCTTCGTTTCCACCGTTTTGCCCCCATTTAGCCGGTAGTATGGTGACCCATGCCTCCTAAAGACCTCTTCCCAGTATCTTTGGTTTCATCATATGATATAAACCAATCATGCTTGTGCTGAAAATTTTAAATACTTTGCTCTTGCTTGCCACACAATTGGGATCAGCGCCCAGCTCCATTGACTTGTACTCCTACGCCATCAGGACACGCAATAAATATTCTTTTTCCACTTGCTGTCGACGACTGGTTGGTCAGTCCATATGAGAAACTCTATAATTGAAGGTTGTGTTAGTATGTGTGGGAGTGTTGGTAACATGCAGCTTGTATTGTTTTTCTGACACCTCTTTTCTGCGCTTTCCACGGCTGCTGTTACTTGCTCTGGCCCCTGACTTGGTTCATTTGCAAGCTGCAACATGACCACAAATTCTTGTTGTGACTGTTGTTGTTGTTGTTGTTGTTGTTGTTGTTGTTGTTGTTTGTGTTGCTATTGTTGGTCGGTTTCATTACCAGTCTATCGAGAGTTGTTGATTTCCGAATGCCTTTCATTATGCATAACTTCCTGAAATTTCATTGCGGTCATTTTATAAGCGGAAGCCACTGTCTGTATAGCCAGTCAATTGTATGAACCTATAGTGTGTGTGTGTGAGTGTGTATGTGTATGTGTGTGTCTGTGTGGGGTATCATGTATTTGTTTGTATTTCATGGAATAAAAACTCAATAGTGCCAAAACAAACAACACACAACTGTCTATATCCGCCTGAAAAACAAAATTCAGAAAAAAGCTTAATTTTCCAAAAAATAGAATATATTTTTTTAATGAAAAATAATTTCACGAATTTAAATTGAAGAAAAAGTTCGATAAAATTGATGCCGAAAATATAACTAATTATAAAAAATACTATTATTCTATAACAATTAAAACAATAAAAACAGTAGAATACAAATAAAATAAAAAGTTATAATACGAGCAAATAAAGAAATTAATAACACAAAAACAGTAATATTAATATTGCTTGCTTAAAAAAACTCATTAACAAAAAAATTGATTTTAATTAATAAAATTAAACTAATAATTTTATCAATTAAATTAATAAATAAATAAAAAAAACTTAAAAAACAATTAACCTTAATATTTGTAAAAGTTAAAGTAATGTTGTGCAAAAATACAATCATAAAATTAAAATTAATATTTGCAAAAAATGGAAAAAGTTTTAAAAGTTTAACTTAAATAAAAAAATTAAACAAAAAAAATATTCAAACAAAAAATTATTTAAATTTCTTCAAATTAATAGCTCTATTCTAACAAAATCACAATCGCTACCTCATTATCAATTGATACAAAAATCTCATTTGAGACAAATTCCAATTCTGAAAAATTTAAAAAAGCCCATTTTGTATCAATTGAGATCCCAATACTGACGAAAAGCTAGCCAGGTCACAAACGTAGATTTCATAGAAAGTTCGCAAAAATAAAAGTTTGTGGAAAACAAATAGATTTTTAAAAGGGAAGATTTATTTCGTTTATTAGTAGGAATATTTAAAGCAAAGGAATCTCTTGAAAGAAGACGATTTCATAGCCATCTGCTGGACAGCAATATTCTATTCACACAGCAAGAAAGCCTTTCGATTGACGAAGTCAGTACTTTGCAGTTTATTTAAGGATCTTCTACCGCACGAATTCGTCAAGACCATTCTCCTAAATATGTGTATTCTTGGCAAAGCTTTATTTTCATGTAAATGACTCCTATAGTCTTGAACAATTTTTCCACATTTCGATTTTATTTAAATTTTATTTTATTTAAATTAAAATTCGTTGTCAAAAAATAACGTCAGATTGAAAAAGCTTTAAAACTTTAAAGAGGAGAATTTTGAAAGCTTTTTTCTTGTGAGAGTTTATATGGAATACGAAAAAATAGAGACGTATCAAAAATATCAAAATTTTTCAATATCAACTGATTGTGACGATAATGCCAGCATAAGACTGTAAAAATGAAATAACACTGAGAAAAAAAAACACATACCTAGCTCCGGTAAAAAATTTCTCTATTTTCGATAATAGTAATTTTCTCTTTTTCAAATAAAATTTTCTTCAATAAGAAAAGATTTTCACATTTTTGAAGAAATATTTCCTGACTTCTAGGAAATAGAAATATTTCAATGTCTCTAATAATGAGAAGTATTTTTCTCGCACAACAAATTTCTCAAATATAGAGCAAAATATATTGAAAATAGAAAACTTTTCTTATATTTTGATAAAAAATTCACTTTGAGAAGAATTTTCTTCAATAAAAATAAATCTTTTCTCAAAAATAAAAAGTATTTTTCTCTAAAAACGATATATTTTCATATATTTTTCTTTTTCATGGAAGCTTTTTATCATTATTAGAGGATTTTTTGTATCGCAATTAGATAAAAGCGTTCTCTGGAGCAAAGTCTATACCTTTTTTCTCTAAATATGATGCCATTTTTATCATATTCCGAGAAACTTTTTTCTGAGTGAACTCATAAGAAAAAGCTCACTGATAAAGCTTTTGAAATGGAAAACTTTTAAAATTTAAAATAAATAACTAAAAATAAAGAAATAAAAAAAAATCACTGAAATTTTTCCCGAAGTAAAATTTACTCTAAAAAAACAGTGTTTGTAATAATTGTACAAATTTATGGCGTTTTCGTTTCTACCAAAAAATGTTGCCTTTTCATTGCCCTTGCCTTTTTTCGTGTTCGATTCTAAAATAAGTGCAAACGGGTGAGTAAATTCTGTGTTCGTTTCTTAAAATGTCACACTCACAGAGGGCAAAAAAGGCGCATTTTCTGCCTTGCAAACTTTCTCAGGGTAGATGATTGCCCTGCATATCAGCTGTTTTTAAAACGATAATATTATGACATGCGTGCGTTAGACAAGGATGGTTATATTCATTTATTTAAGTTGACATTTTTCGAGTAGGCAAAAACATGCACTTTTACAGGGTTGCGGGCAACATTGAAAACATTTTGCACTGCGACAGGGCAACATTTTTTGGTAGAAACGAAAACGCCATTAAACTTAACTGAAAAATATTGCTAAGAAAAAAATATTTAAAGGAACATCGTTCGTACAGAAAACAGATTTTTGAGAAAATTTAACAAATAGAAAACTTTTAAAATTGTTTGAAAAGAGCTTTTTACTAAAAAAAATTTAGGAAATTTTTCCGAATAAAATAATATCTGAAATAATAATAATTAGGGTGCTCACAGTTCTGTATTATCTGCTCTGTTAACTTTGCCGTCTATAAACTTAAGAACATTTTAGCACGTGTTAACTTTGATTGTTTTTGTTTTACGTACAAACTTGAGATACCACTTGTTGCTAAAGTTATCTCACTTCTGCTCATGCCTTTCTTTTGTGCTAATGTGGTATCACTAATCAGCTGATTTAATTTTGTTGCAAAAAATGGAAGAAGAATGGATCGTCAAAGAAGTAAGTACATTTTTCCATAATTCTTCGTTTCCGTTCATTCGAGGCATGTTATTGAACAAATTTCGAATTTTTGAAAACTATTTTTGCAATTTAGCTCCAAAACACAAAAAGCGGTGCTCACAGTTCGATTGAAATATCTTTCTAAAGTTGCCAGGTGTTAACTTTAGAAGCAAACTGTGAGTTCCCTAAATATAAATATCTATCTGAATGAAATATAATTGATGAAATAAAAGCATTCTAAGCGAAAAACTTTTCGAAAACCTACACTTATGTTTCCTACGCTTAAATCTATAGGAAACTTAAAAGGTATCTTATTCCGTTGCGATGAAAACACAACGAGTTCAAACAAGTAAAAGATTATTCTTTGCTTTTCTTTCTTGCCAACAGCTTAACTACTATTTCCGATAGACATTTGGTAAAAATCCTTGTTTTTCACAAAACTGCAAATATTTGTTTATTTTAAAATAAAAAAGCTCAATAATAGCTTTAGAACTGCACAAAATTTTGAGCACATCAACGATTGCTGATCATAATAAATACTCAAAAACTTACAACATATCAACATTTTCCCAGAACCAAACTGCTAAATCCATTCGCTACATTTCCCTCTTTTAGCATATCATCTACTTACTCTGCACTTGTGCACTTTGCATTTTCACTCCACTTGCCCCTCAACTATTCCACTTGCATAGTTTGCACTGACCACAGAAATCAAAAGCAAAGATTATGATTTCAATTAATGATTTCAAAGTACGCTAGGATAGTTCAACTAGCCATGCTTTGTTGCTTGCTACTCTACTGCTATGTTGTTGTTTCAAAATTTGAACACACTCGCCCTGCCGTCCGTGTACGTTCTCCCAACAGCATACAACAAAAGTGTTGCCGAAAATATGTCGATTGCTGCATGCAGCACAACTTCTAAATAAACGTCAGTTGCAGGCAATACACCACGACAAAAGTCCAAATACACAACCATACATACACATAGTAGCATGCATACCTACCTATAATGCCTAGTAAAAGTAACAGGAAATGTGGTTACATAATCTCTGTATCCGATTTGTTGCCAACAACGAAGGGATGTGCGGTCACTCGTTCACTCACTCCTACTTCTATTCTTTTAAGTTTCGTTGCACATTTTAACGTGTGGCCATCAACACAACAACAACAAGGTTTTCATTCGACTTTAGTAGGTCTAACCCCGCAAACTGCACCTCAACCTGTACTCCCAAAACTATTCATTGCTGTTGTTGCGATTTGGTAATTGCCAAAATGTTCGCGGCAACAGTTTTTATACCGACATCCTTTGCTTGGCCGCTAAAAGCTTCTTTTCCTACTTATAAATTTTGAATATTTTTTAGTGCTCAAATCTTGCCTACCGGTATATCCGGTGTAGGTTATAACAGCAACATATTGCCTACCTTGTTTCTCTGGCGTAGCAAGTTTTTCACTTAATTAAGATTTGTTGCATATTTTTGGGCACTTTTGGCATTAGTTTCTATACAGTTTGTGTGTTGAAGAAGTAATGAGTGCCTTTCTGTGCTGTGCTGTTCTCTTGAAATATTAGTTAATGTATGATAAAGTTTTGTGAGTGCTGAAAGCTTTTTCTTAGTTAAGCAGCAATACTCTTATCACCATAACGAAACCCTTCTATGTAGACCTCTACAGTTTTTGTTTTAGATAGCAATATTTGTCTAAATTTTCTTTTTTAAAGTATTTTGTTGTTATAAAAAAGCTTATTCAGCTCCAGCTTGTTTTTAGATGTAAAAAATATTAAGAAAGCTTTTTGGCTAACCTAACTTAAAACACTGCTTTGTGTTCAGCATTGAGTGTCTTCGTATTATTATGATATACACGCAGAGTTTTTGATGAAGCATATTTTTATAAAAGCAACATAGATAAAAAGGACATTTTTAAGCATTTCATGTGCAGAACTTTTCATTGTTGTCGCTTGTAACAATAACGCTGTTACTGTTGTTTTTCTTGTCACTGTCATAACTTGAGTTGCAATGCAGCAGCAACAGTTTTGCTTTTGTTGTTGTTGTCTTTATGGGCTATGCAAAATTGTACAATTAATTTTTGTTCTTTTACATTTGTGTTTTTTTTTTTGTTTTAGAAAATAAAGCAAATGTCAGTTGATGTGACAGCAGCTGCTTAAAATTTGAAATGACTCCAGCATCAACAAAAGCTCAATGACAGAAACATTTAAAACAACAAAACCGAGCTAAACAATAACAACATCAGAACTCTAGCCTGAGATAGATAATAATACAAATAATTGCATAAAAGTTGCTGTTGATCTTATGTTGTGCATCAGGCTTAACCACAGATGCATTGTTTTCATCATAAAGCTCTCTTTGTGTATTTCAGAAAGCTGCACTTTTTGAATTTTGCTGCAGTAAAATCTTTTATTTCTGTGTTTCGTATAATTTTGAAGTGACATGAATTCAAATGTTGTGTGTTAAAATTTTTTTGGTTTGATTTTTTTTTTTTGTTTTGTTTAAATGAAACCTTTACATTTTCTTAATATTTATAAAAATCATAGAATTTTGCCAAGTTTTTATATAGTTTATATAGAAAATTTAAAAAATTATTAAACAAAAGCTTTGTTTAGATCGATATATTATGATTAGTCTACAAGCTTCGATTTCTGATCAAATAAAATGTTTTTAAGTTTTAAAAAAATCGCTTAAACTTAACGAAAAAAAATTAAAAAGCTCTACACACACTTACAATTTCATACAACTAAGCTATAAAAGTTTTGCATGAGTTTTTTTTTTAGTAAAAAACTTTTATATATTTTTCAAAAGCTTCCGTTTCATTTTATGTTCGGAAGCTCTATAAAGCTTTTATATAATTTAAAAAAGTGCATATTTATAAATTTTTGCCTGGTTTTGATGTATGATATATAAAGCTCTCAGTGTTTGCGGCCATGCGTGCTAAGTATGTGGCATGCAAGCCAATGAATCTCGACATACCTGGGTTCAAATCACTATCCGACAGAAACATTTTTTTTCAAAAGAAATTTTTCTGATCGGCCAAAACCTCAGATAGTGACGAGAGGAGAGTAAAGCTTCTTGAGAACATGAACTTAGTTCGGAGTCGACATAAAGCTTGAAGTTCTAGTTCTCGGTCCATTGTATACAAAAATTTAATAACACACAAGACAAATCATCATAAGACGTTCGGTCAAAAAACTCTAAGGGCTAAATGGCCAATTTTTTTTTTTAATTTCAATGTTGTAAAATTGCGGAAAAAATAACAGAAAATTACGTGTTGTGTCATACATTTCTTGTTTTTTGTTTTTGTTTAAAATTATTTTGAGAAAGTCTTATATTGCTGATAAAAGGTATTTATTTTTATGTATTTTCGGAAAAGAGCTTTTTTCAAAATTTGTGTTTTTCGTCGCAGAACCAGAAAATTTATTTTTTTTTTTTTTTTTTTTTTTTTGTTAACTTGAACTTTAAATTTCAATTTAAAACTATTTTAACACATGGAATGCCAAACGGTTTTTATTCAAATGGTCCGTGGAGGCCACGACGTGGATTTTTAAAAATGTGTGAGGAAAGACTGCGACTTTCTGCTGTTTATTTAAGATTTTGATGTATCGCATGTTTTCGTACGACGACATGTCACTGTATAACTAACTTATTATCACTGTAGTATAGTACAAAATCATCAATTTACTAGAGGTCTGTTCAACAACGTTTGACATGTTCTTAACTGAAACATAAGATGCCATACAAAAGCGGTGTATCAGACTACTTTGTTAAAATTAAGCTTTTTTGTTGCCATAAGTTTTCTGTGAAGTCTGAAAAAATTAGATTTTGAAATTTTTTTATTTAGTTTTTATCCATAGGTACTAAAGCATTCAGAAAATACCTTAAATCATAAAAACTGTCCAATTTTTAAGCTAAACAATATTAAAAGGTCTGCCGTGCACTGCTTACAGAGCTTTCAAGCTATTTGTATTTAATTTCTCCAAAGCTGTCAGTGTCTGTCGAGTTTTTTTGCTCTTGTTTTATTTATATGCTTTCTTAAAAAACTTGATTTTAATTTTTTTTTTTTATTTCATACAATATCCGTTCGTCAAAAGATGAATCAACTGTTTTTGCCCGCTGGTATCTGTAAAGCTACTGACATGCGCTACAACAACAACACCGACGAGAACAATATAAAAAATATATAAATATTTAATCATGCATGAAATACACACAGCTAGATATGCACACACACACACCCACAGTCACTCACAAACATACACTGCCAAACACACAAATTTAAATAATTCAACCCATAAAAAATAAAGGAAATGGAAAAATTTTCAACAAGAAATGAAATGAATTTTTAAACGATTATTTCTTGTTTCTTTTTTTTCGTTTAAATATTCATAAAATTGTTGCTGTGAGCTTTCAGCGTAAACTCATGCGGCTCATCTGTTCTGCTTTTGTAACTGACTTTTTACCCCTTCCTTATTTAAAAAACAAAAAAAAAAAAATACTTGCTAAATACTTTAAAGAAAATAATAAAGCTTTAAATGTCACAACTTTAAATGTCGAGCTTTCTAGGATACACATTATTCTTTTTTTTTAGTAGCATTAGAGGAAAATTTATTTTGTTAAATACCGTTGCGTACTTTTAGTCATATAGTGACTGCTTTTTTGCTTTTCCCAAACTTTGATTTATTTCAAAGTTTTGTTTTCGTCTTATATTCTTTTCTTTTCAGAATGGCTTTCAGTCTACTTTGTTATTAATATTAAATAGCTTCTTCTTGTCGAACATCAAAGCTTAATCCCAAAAATTATAACCCAACCAAGAAGCTTTCCCGTTCATCACGTCTACAACGTCAACTTCTTTTAAGGCAAAGTAACAACTCTGTGTTCTATTGACTTATCTCCTATCTTCTTCCTCTGCTTGACGAAACAGCTTTTCTTCCTTAGCTTTTATAATAATAAATTACATGTAGAATCAAACAAAAGCTGCAATGATAAAAAGAGCACAAAAAAAAAAGAAACAGAAATATATAAAAAAAAAACAAAACAAAATAATGTATTGTCAAAAAGATATGAGTAGCTCAGATATTTAGCAAACAGTTACATCAGCTATTGTGTTGGCTGCTTTTAGGCGCATTCTCAACTCATGTTGCGTCTGCTGTATAACGGCAAGAAAAAAAAAAATGACAACAAACAGCCCATTCATGTGTCATTCACAGGTATTAAATACTTGGTAACATTTTTCTTATTGTTGTTGTGGTCGCTGTTGTTGTTGTTGCTACTGGTACATAACTCAAATAGATACAATACAACATAAGTTAAATAAATGTTGTATGATATGTAAAATTGTTGCTTTTGTTTGACATCCTTAAGATTTGCTTTTGCTACTTTTAAGGGTTAACGTCTGTTGTAGTAGACAAAGAGTAGAGCGGAAAAATGCAAACAATAAGAAAGAAAGAGATCATGTAGCAACGACATAAGCAGGACTTTCTTAATAACAGGCACTGCGTAAGTAAATCAGAAAGCAAATGAGCTAAAATGCATGAAAGTATAACATAAATAAGAATATATATGTACAAAAAAAAAAAAATTAAATTTAGTTAAGCTTCTTGCTTGAGCAGCATAAACTTGTTTCAAACATATACATCGCAAGGATTTGTTGAGTTTGAGCTCTTGATGTTGGTTGCTGTGATGAAAAAATAACTGCATACTTAAGTTTTTGATTTCGAGTACAGATGTTGAAGCTTTTGGGAATCCTTAATTTGTACAATATGTTGTAATGAAGTTCTAAATCAATTTGACAGCATAATATTCCCAAAATTGCTCTATTTTGGCAAGAAAAGTTACTATTGGGCAGTTAAGAGAAACGTTTTAATAAACTTTTGTTGATTTTTTTTTTTTTTAATCTTTTAAAAGCTTTTAAATAATATATTTATTCTGAAATGAAATCGAAAGCTTATTATGTGGTAAAAACAATCAACACCAGAAAAGGTTTTGACAAAATATAATTAAATTGACTATTTCTGACTTTTCAACTTCATGCGAAATAAATCCTGTTAGAGATTAACCAGGTAAGAATCGTTTATTCGTTATTTCTTATTTAAGAAATATTAGAAATATGAGAAAATGCATTCCATTTCTTTTGCAAATCGTAAAAATTTTCATATTTGCTACTTTGGTTGATTAAAACTATTGTTGACTGGTACGATGAGACTTACAAGAAAAAACACACATTTTGTATGGAATCCCTATGAAATGTAAACTTTTTTGATAAAATATTTAAACATAAGAATAGGCCATCAGAAAATACAATTTTTGATACCAATATTGGGTACTTTTAATGTAAAAAAATTATTTCTCTAAACAAAATAAATGCATTTCAATAAAACAAAAATGTTATTATAAATAGTAACAAATTCAAAAAAAACAAAAAAAAAAGGTAAGTTTACAGATTGCCTTAAATCCAACATAAATTAATATGAAGCAATTGTGTCAACATACTTCTATGATATCGACTAAACATTACTAAAAGTTACAACAACAAAATTTTCTTATGTAAAATTGATGCCATCGTGTGTGGTTTTGTAAGAGCTTTCGTTTGAAACCCTAAACAATCGATTATGAAGTTATGGAAATAATCAAAGAGAATCAAAAGTAACCCACAAAAAAAAGTGGATTATTTTTAATAATAACTTTTGGTTCTTTTTGATTATTTAAAGAATTTTTTATTCTCAGGCTCAAATTCTTAAAATTAATCAAAAAGAATCAAAAGTAATCTTTTAAAGTAATCGGATTATTTTTGTTGAATATTTTTGATAATTTTTGATTATTTTCTTAATTTAAAGTAGTCGTGAATATAATTTGATTATTTGTAATTGTAATCAATTATTAATCAGAAACTTGTTACTTAAAGATTATAAAATAATTACAATTCTTTTTGAAAAATAATCTTATTGATTACTAACCGTAATCGAAATTTAACAGCTATGGATAATAGTTAAAAACAAAATGTGATGTGAAGTTGATTTTTTCATAAAAGTTAAATCTAATCGGATCACAGAGAAGAAAAGCAAATCATGTAGAAAACTTTGCTGCTTCATGAGTTTCCTTCTAAAAAAATCAAGAGAAGACATAGCCAATAACTTTGAAAAGAACATTTTTTAAGTAAAAACCATAGAGAAATTTCCTGAACTTTGTTCTACTTTATTAGGTTTTTATGTGGCGATTTTACTGTGTGTAGCAGTTTAGCGCTTTAATGTATTGTTCTCGTTTCGTTTCATAGATATCCTAGTTTTTTAAAATGATTATGATTATATTTTCGTTAAGTGTTGTCTGTACGTTCTGAAATTTCCATTCTCCTGTGAAACGCGTAAAAAGTGTTATTTTTGACCGATCTCGGTTAATTTTTGAGATATTGTTTTTAAACTTTTAAGGTTATTTTCAAAAAGTGTGACCCCCTTTATCTGTCTGTTCGTCCCAATATTTCCATCTAGTTTTGAAACCATCTAAAAATTGTTATTTTTTGCCTTACTCTTCCTTTTTTATGTCGATGTCGATTTCTAGTTAATTTCATTAAGCCTTGATTTCTACATATAAAAAAATCGATAACTTCTAGAGAATCATCAGATAAATGTAACGTCATCAAAAAATTCTTGAGCTTTTAAAAGCTTTAACAATTTTCTAGCACTCGCCTTGACTCGAACCCAATGCAACTCGCATATCTTAATATATAAAAGACAAGCGTCCTGCTCCGTGCTCTATATCGTAAAACATGTTCAGCCTGGACCAGAACCTGTTGTAAAATTATCCATTTGAAATTTTTGTACGCACTATACTTTTTAAAACCTGTTCAGCCTGGACCAGAACCTGTTGTAAAATTATCCATTTGAAATATTTGTACTTACTTAACCTTTTAAAACCTGTTCAGAATGGACGAGAACCTGTTATTAAATTATATATTGGAAATCTTTGTACTTGAAGACTATCGTCATTTTCCTCAACTACTATACGTCAAACATCATGTCTTGCTATTACAGTGCTTCTTAATTAACAGAACCACAACCTATTCGGTCTGCATAAACTGAACAGCAATTATTACATTCAGTGACGTTGGTGTCAATTGGAATTGCTAGAATTAAATCACAATGTTCGGTCTTCTGATCCAAGTTTTAGCGATTGGCTACTCAAGTTAGGAAATGGAGATGAAGATATCATAGCAATTCCCGATTTCCCGATAATTTTGTTTGTAAAGGTTCGCTTATTAACCTTTTCAATGGCTTGCCTAGAATAATCGTGGACAATTTTTTTGAGCTTATATTCCCACCATTTAAGCAATAAAAAGATTAAAAAACATCCCTCTGATTTTTACATGAGCTGCTTTGCTTTTGGCAGGCTGTCTAATATAATGGACAAAACCACGATAACGTTGTATTATAATATTTTAGTTCAACTAAAACAACCGGAGACAAATGCAAATGCAATGCGTTATTTATGCAATTGTTATTATAAAAAAAAAAATTATACTTTGCACACCTTTCACAATAATCACTTCTTTTTTGCAAAATTAATTAACACGCGATATAAAAAATTGAAGGCTTCTGTTGGGCATAAAATCGAAAATCTAACTAAGTTAAACGTTATATATCTCCCTAAAATTATTTTTGTCATGTTGGCACAACTTCATTTCATAGCACCAACCTAGAAAAGACGTTGGAAAATAAAAATAAAATTGTTTCCCGAAGTGTCCAATATAATGGACAAATCCATTGAAAGGGTTAAATAGATTTTTGGCGATACTTTGAGTCCGAATAACATCAACCGTTATTCCAAAATTGCTATCCTGTGCCCAAAAAATTCCGATGTGAACGAAGTCAACGAGCAAGTTCTAAATATTTTAGTTGGTGACACAATGAGAGATCTGAGCACGGATTAAATTGAAGACAGTGATGATAACGATAAACAAAATTACCCTGCCGAGTTTTTCAATGAACTTTATCCTTCAGGAATGCAACTGCATAAGTTATACCTCGAAATTGGAAGTATTATTATACTTCTTCAAAATTTCAATACCAAAAGAGATATCTGTAATGGAAGGTCGTTAGTTTTGAAAAACTTAAAAACTTAATTAATCATCGCACAGGTATTGACAGGCGTACTGGTGAACATTAAATAGTTTTCATACCTACAATTGATTTGGCCCCGACAAACACAGATTTGCCTTTCACTCTCCGGAGGCGACAGTTTCCAGTTAAACTGACATTTTCAATGACCATAAATAAATTGCAAGGTTAAATATTGCAAAAAGTAGGAGTTTTTCTAAAAGAACTGGTATTTAGTCATGGGCAGTTTTAGCGGGCTGATGATGTAAAACTAAGCATTATAGATGGCAAGGGACAAGGTTAATTGGTTAAAACTCTAATAATGTTTTTACTAGAAATGTTGTATATAAGGAAGTTTTATAAAAATAATTTAATAAACATGTTTTCAAATAAAAAACTTTGTATATAAATCCAATAAATTTTTTGTCGCATTTTGTACTCTAAATGGTTCCTTCCCGTCGAAGGACGGGCTTTTACACTAGTACTGTAATAAATACGTTTATTTATACAAAGCTTTTTTATTAAATTGCCTGATCTTAACACAAAACTCTCATAAAGCTTTTAAAAGCTCTTGAATTTATTAATCAAATAAAGCTTTTGCAACTTTTTACAGGAAAGATAATATTTAGTTTTGTTTAACTATTTTTAACTTCACAAAATATGCATTAAAACTTTGCAGTTCTTATCATAAAGCTTTTTAGGTTAATACAATTAAAGGGTTAATTGTTGTAAAGCCGTTTAACTTTTTTACGTATAAATATTTTTATATTCATAAAACTGCCTACAAATTTTAATCTCAAGTTTTTCCAAAGCTTTTCCCTGGCTTTTTTATTGTGTTTAAATAAAAACAAATTGCTGAGTTTTGTGCCTTAAAAACTTTTTGAGAGCTTTTGAAAGCTTTACTAATATTAATTTTTAGAAATTAATACGAGCTTACATCTAATTTTTTAAAATAATTAAAGTCTTGCATCGTGATAAATTAAAGGGCTGATTGCAAAAACATGATATGCCACACTGCTTTAAAAGTTCATATTTCACGTTCATTACGTTCAGTGATGCATTATCAATATCCATTGAAAATATTGCTACCATTATCCTATCAATTTTGGCCGTGTACGTAATAGTTCTTGTAAGCATTTTCATGATTTCATACAAATATTAAAAAAAAAAAAGAACAAATTGGCCATTTCAGCCCTTGAAAGAACTTTGACCGAGCTTCTTATGATCAATTGTGTTGTGTGTGTGTTATTAAATGTTTGCACACAATTGACCGAGAACTGGACCTACATGTTTTATGCCGACTCCGAACGGCTAAAGTTCATGTACTCACAAAGCTTTACATGACATTCATTTACTCTCTGAGGTTTGCCATTGTCTGCAGAGAGGTGGTGACCGATTTTTTTATTAAAATAATTTCGCCGCGACTGGGGATCGAACTCGGGCTCCGAGCATGCTAAGCCACACACTTAACCTGCATGCCACGGTCACCACATACATAAAAAATAAACATTTTTTTTAAAACTTTAAGGTCGATTATATCAAAATATTTTTTATGTAGCATATCATGTTTTTACAATAAGCCCTTCAATTGTAAATGCTTTCTTTTTAAAAAAATTGTCAACTTAAAATTTTATTCAAATTGCCTCAATTTAAAATTTTATCCAAATTGCTTCAACTTTAAAAAGCTTTTATTTTCAAATCAGTCGCTAGTTAATTTATCTAGCAAATAATTCATTTTACTTCTCTAAATCCAGTTGATAAATTTATATAGATCCTTAAAAAGCACACAAAAAAAACTAAACATCACTTTTTTTACTACCAATAGACAAACAAACAAACAAACAGACAGACAGATAGACAGACAAACAAACAGACTGACAACACCATTGCTCGCTCCCAAGCAGGCAATTGCTGTAAATAATAGGCGGCTTCCAAAGTGAAATTATCTCTTACTACTGGATGGCTGACTAGCTGTTCATTCCTTGCCACTCGTGTTGCACGATGTCGTCCTGTTCGGCGTGTCTTCTTATCCTACGTCTCTCTTCGTCTTTCGCTTTCTTGCCAATTTTTCATTTCTAACATTAACTGTTCTAGTAGTGAAACAGAAATTAAAAGCAGCCAAAGGAATTCATCGTTGGCTTTATAGCCAAACTCTAGTTTCCACAGGGACAACAGCAACATCTCTACTTGGCTGTATTTTAGCTTTTATCCTGCATCCTGCCTACTCGTCTATTTGCTGCCGCTCGCTTATTTTTCTTGTTCGACAATTACAGCTCATCTTCAGCTCTGGCGACGTTTACAACTGTAAAATCTGCTTCCGGCCAAAAATTTTGTGCTTTCCGTTTGTTGTACCTTTTTCGAGTGTCTGTGTTTTATTTTTCGTTTCTGTTTTCTTATTTTCATTATGCTGAGTCTTCTGAATAAGCAAGTAAGTGGGTGGAGTTGTGTTGTGGGAGTTGCGGTGTTTTGCTCTTCTTGTTTTTTTTTTTTTTTTTTTTTTTTGGCCATAGATTGGTGCTGAAGTTTGGCAAATTTAATTTTTTACTCTTCTGGTACTTTTTGTTGTTTGTCTTTTTTTTGTTCGTTTGTTTGTTGTGTTTGCCTTCCTGTCGGTTTGTTTGTTTGTTGTTGTCTGTGTGTTTGTGTCTATGTCGTGCATGTAGCGGAAGTTGCTGATAATCTTGTAGAGCTGATAACGTCAACAACAACATTTTGCCAATTTCTGTTTGTTGTTATCGAATTGAAATTGAATTTAGTGTGTAGCAAAAGCTTTCTTTAAAAATATTATTGAATTCAGAAATATAATAAAATATTTTGATTCTACACAGAGTGACCATGATGTAGATTTTTTATAATTTTGACACGTAATCTTAATTATTTCTTATCTTAATTATTTCTTTATCAAGTTAAGAAGCTGTCAACAGATATTTATGGTATGCTCTTCATGTTTTGTGCATCTTTTGGCCTGAATTAAATCAACAAATTTAACAGTTAATTCTTCAATTTTTTTGTTTTTATTTAAAACAAAAGCTTTTTCTATGTGAAAATTTAAAACTAAAAAATATTAAACTATTTAACTTTAACCTAAACATCATGAATATCTGTGTTCATATTTTCGGCTGCAGCTTTGAAATATGCTCTTCAGGCACTCGTCTTAGCTGCCTGCATTCCGTTTGAATTAAATTGCAGGACGCCATTCCATGTCTTTTCTTGAATAAAACATTAATAGCTGTCTCGTTAGTTGATGAGCCGAGCCAGCCCTTCCTTCGTTCGTTTATTCGTTCGCTGTCTAGTTCTGCGCTTCTACACTTTGACTCTATTTTGTTGCAGTGCTGCCAAGTTTATATTAAAATTTGAATTTTCCTATTTGCCATAAACTAAGTTAAGTTGAAGAGTTGCCACCGCCATCGCCGCTGCCGTTGCGAGTTCTGCTTTTGAGTTCGTCTTTGTTAAGTTGCTTGGCGGTTGTTGTGGCGGCGTCATCATCTACGCCAAGTTAAACTTAGCAAATCTTGAACGCCTCAGGGTTAGCTTCCTGAAATTTTCATGTTGAACTTAATAAACATTCATTTGCATGCAAGAAGAATTTTTCATAAATTAAATAAAACAAAAATATTTATAAATAAAACAATACTGCAATTTTGTTTGTTTTTTTTTTTTTTTTTCTTTCAAGATGAAATGTTTGCTCAACTTTTTTGTTTTGTGGTTATCTTTTTTCTTTGTTGTATTCTTAATATTTTCTTTTACTTTTTGAAAAGTTTGTTGCTGGATTCAATTGTGAAAGTTTGGCTACGATTCGAAAGTTAGTTAATTTCTTGCTTCTGACTGTGTTTATATTATAATTAAAAAAATTATAGTAATTTTCTGCCAAAGAGAAACATGCAACATGTTTTACGAATTTTGTTAAATATGAGTTTTTTAGTTAATAATTAGTTCTAACCATATTAATAAAGAAATACATGAACTAGTTTCTTTGATGTTTTTAAAATTAATACTTGATTTGAAGTTAAAAATTTGGCTCCAAAAAGTATACATCAATTAAATTTGTAAATACAGGACTCTTTTTTCAAAAAAAAGAGTGGTCAAAAATTCACTTAAAGAGTGGTCAACATAAAGAGTGGTCCTTAAATCTTACCTATGTTCCTTATTCTAACGATTTATTTTTCTTCTATGTATAAAAATAAGTGTACATTTTGATGTCACCACTAACTGCAAAAACCGGTCGACCGATTTCAATCAAAGATTTCAAAGTACGTTAGAGATGGTCTATAGATGGTTTATGTGAAGTTTGCACGAAATTAGCACAGTGGTTCCGGAGATATAGCATTTTAAAATTTTTCCATATCTTTATATATAAAATTCTTCTGTAGGTACATGGTTTTGTCACTGAACTCATGCTAAACCGCTGAACTGATTTTGATGAAATTTGGTGTGTGTGTGCGACTGGGTCTGTAGAAATATAAGAAATATTTATTTCTATTGAAAAAAACTTTGGCTGAGGTGAGGTTTGAACTTGTGATCTGTGGGTTCGTACATCACACACTTAGCACGCACGACCACGGCCGCCACAAGCGTAAAAGTTACCTTGAATTATAAGAAGAATCAATCTTTGTAGGAGAAAAATTCCTGTTGTACTTTAGTACAGAAAAAAAGACCTTCAAACAGGTTTTATGAAAACTGGTTTAATTGTCTATTACGTAATGTTAATAAAACTTTTAAAAGAATGTTGTAGATTTTTAAAAAATGCCCAAAAATATGAAATATATTTTAAAGAGATTATAAAATTTGATTCAAAATAAATCAGTTACTAATTGTACAGTCAAAATTGAATACTTTTCAATTGCAATAGCAGAATATCGTTACGTAGTTCACTTTAATTATTTACAAAAAAAAAATCTAATTAATAACACCCGAAAATAAGCAACACTCATGAATAAAGTCAGTTGTTGGTGCTGTAATAAAATATTTTCATAACCATTTGAATGCACAGCTAATGAAGACACTTGTATGAATTTTTCTTATAATTGCTCAGCCAAAAAGTATGCAACAAAGAAAATTAATGACATACAGTGCCATGAAATAATTATTGCAATACTAATTTATTTTTTATTATCAATAATTTCTAAACATTAATTATAGCAAATATAAACAGTACCGACATGTTTCTCTTGCCATACTTCCTCTATTTTAGCGCCCATCTGTTGTTTTCAGCAAGCTTTTTTTATCGATGTTAACTTTTATTATACAACAATAAGAAATTGCTTCACAGTTAAGTAATAAAGTAAATTTCTTATTAACAAGCTGATAATACCGGTGATAATGGTAGCTAATTCGAATAACTCGAAATTTCGAGTTACTCCAGTGAAATCGAAGAATTATCGAGTTACTCGAGTTATTTTTTTTTTGGCACGTTCTCAACTTTACTCTCAATAATACATACCCAGTAGCAATTAGGGTATAATAAGGATAAAAAGGGATAAAAGTAATGGAACATTGAAGACATGTACATTGTCTTTTTTGCTTATTTTGGGTATGAATTCGGAAGAAAAAAAAAAGTTATAGGCAAAAAACTTGATGTTTTGACCAAAAAAGGGCCAATTCCAAAAAAATGATGCAATAATAGTTTTTAAGTCTCCCTCTAACTTTTGAGTCGGTGTCCAGATGACTTTTTTTTCTCCATATAAAAACGATCCGGCTTAATGTCGTTCCAATAAATGCATTAAATTATATAAATAATTGTTTACAATTTTTATTATATTTTGCATTACTTCACCGCAATCTCATTATCTCAATCTAACAATGCTAGGGAGATATTATTTTAAACTCCAAAAACTTCAATTTGTATGCAATAAATTGTGCTCATATTTCAAATTTATATTTGTATTATGTCAAAGGATAGAAAACATCAAGTGTTATATATCAAAGGCCAAACGTTAAAGTAAATGCAATTTTAAAAACTTTACAGAAGAAACATAAAGCTTGATTACCCATAATTTTTATTGGTTTAATGTCTCTATCCAGCTCTTAAGTAATTACTCAAGAAAAAGTTAGTTATATTTCTTTAGTGCGTAAAAGTATAAATTCACAGTGTCGACGCTGTTACTTTTTAATGAAAAAAGTAGCAAAATAGAAAAAATATTTCTTACGAGCTGGATTCTCTTTTAAGTAATTTTGACAAAAAAACAGATACTTTTTGATTACTTTTCAGTTTTTTGTATAAAAATATGCTTTACTTGGGAGCTGGAAACAGGCCTTTACGTTAAATTAAAACAAATTTACACTTAGATTGCGTTAGAGGATTAAATTCCTTCAGCCAGAGCGGCATTAATGCTTTATTTATTTATTACAGACAAGGTAAACATTAATTTTTAAAGTTTTTGAAGTTCGCTTAATTCGGTTAAGGTTCTGAAAATTTGTCTCTTGAATACCTATTTAAACTTGAACGAAAGACAGAGCGGATTAACACTGCAAAGAGCAACTGGCGCCAAGTCAATATTACCGATTATTTAAAGCAAATTTAAGTTTATTACATAAGCATTATAATTATTTTATTTATAAACATACTTCTATAACGTATATCGTCTTTGTATTTATTTCCACTAAGTTTTATGTTTTAGCTTTTAATATTGATAATTGGAATTAATTTTCTTTATAATAAATGAATTAAATTAATAAAAACCAACAAAAAAATAATGTTCGCATATAACGACATTCGGTTATAACGACGAAATAATCCGGTCATTTCAGAGTCGCTATAACCGAATTCCACTGTATAAGAATAATAAATGCAAGGATAACTCAGCCAAGAAACATTGAGGAAGTTAGTGTTTGGATTCATTAACGTATTTTCAACTGGGCATTTTCCCTATCTTCTCGGAACGACATCATAAGAATGACTCAAAGGGTTGCCATCTCTCTGGAAGTACTTATAATTTGTAAAGAGAATTTAGGTCGAGGCATTCGAGGACATTTTTTTTAGTCTGAGAATTATATTAAGTCAACCAGTCAAAAGAATGAGATAGAAGTAGAGAGAAAAAAAAACAATACTAGGACATTTTTTTCATATGCACTTTATTATTATATTATGAGCGTTATTTCAAACTCTGCCATTGTAAAACTTTTATAAAACTGAACTTTTTTCAACCTTTATCTGACACAACTTTGTTTGAAATGATTTTCTTATCTCAAGTCAATGTTTTTCAAAATTACGGGAAAAGTTGAAGCATGAGTGAAATCCTGAATTTATTTCAATGTAAAAGAATAATGTTTCTAATGAAACATGGCAACTCTGTACAAAAATAACTCGGCACAAATAACGTTATTCATTGGAAGAGTGGTTTTTATGTTAACCTTGTTAGCCAGTAGACAAATAAAATATATGTTCAATATATATACATGTAATTTATATTTATGTTAAAATATTCTGCACACATTTTTAATTCGATTAAGCCTATTCCGTTCGTCTGTCTGTAATCATGATTACAGGCGAAGTTTAAAACTACCAATAAAAATTAAATTAGTTGAAGCTTTTCGTTATGTTTCTATAAAAATCACTTTCGATAATGACCAAATCGGTTGCAGACTATGCCGTACTCCCCTCCAAAACAGTAAAATATCTTCAAAATCTACAAAAAAAAAAAAAATACTGCAACTTGAAATTATGCGCATAAGTCTTGATTTTTAATATGCATTCTAATCTTGCAATTCGGCATAATGAAAAAATTCCGCCTTCCGCCTTACAACAACACATCAAAGCACAAAACATCCATTATTACCAAATATACCTACACTCAGGGAAAAAATGCTGTTTTATCAAACAAATCATGGGTTGAAATAACAGATTTCACTGTTAAATACCATCCAACAAATGAAACTTTCAAATCAACAGTCGGTTGACTGTTAGTCTATGGAACACGAAACCCGTATAAAAACTTATTTATTGAAATTTGATCACTGGTTTGAAAGTTCATGTATGGCCGAGTGTGCTAACGTGTGCGTCTTGTACTCGGGTGTCCACGGTTCAAATCCGGCAAGGCTAATAAAAAAATTTTTTTTTTTTTAAAATATTTTTTTTAAATTTGCAATTTTTTTTTTTTGTTATGCAAGATTGTAAGCATTTTATTTTGAAGGTTATTTTTGACCAAACAATTAATGAAACATAATTATTATTAATTCAATTATTAAATTACAATTTTTGATACTTACACAGCTAGGGTTCGAACCCACGTCTCCCGCATGACAGTCTAGTGCACATCCACTGAGCTACTGGCAACGATAATATAAATATAGCAAAACACATATAAAAACTATTGCTTAGAAAAAATTGACAATTCAATATAAGCACAAAAATATTTCAACAGATGATTTTTCATTCAACAAAGAAAATTGTTTACTTAAACGCAAATCATTCAATCGAACAGTGTTTTGAAATAACTGCGGCCGACTGTTAATATTACAGTTGCTATTTTTCTGAGTGTACGATGAAAATCGACATGCTTTTAGACTAATTTTCTACTGGGTATTTTCACTGATAAGTAAAAACACTCAAAAACTCGAAAAACTTCGAGTTACTCGAAAACACGAGTTATTCGATACGAGTTTCGAGTCGAGTAACACGAGCCGAGTTACTCGAAAATTTAACTACTCGCACAGGCCTAGTTTTTATACATTTCCTGTGGAATTTTTCTTGGTTTTCTTACGTACCCAAAAGAAGAATGGAATGGCTGACAAGAACACAATAAAAAATTCCTAAGCAAATCGGAAGCTACGTCTTGACTTATGGAATGGCAAACGTATAGCACAACTTTTATAAATAAATAATTTAATTATTGCAAGCAAATATGGATGTTGTAGCTTTTCACAAAATTGTTGTATACTTTTTGGCTAAATTTTTAATTGTTTAAATTTGTATTTGCGAATTAAGTTATAAGCGAAAAACTGAAGTACTGAACACCAACATTTTTTTTTTAAATTTCAATGCTTAATTCGAGTGAAATTTCATGTAGTACCCAGCTGATTCAGATCGTCATTATTTTAAAAATCTTTTTAAAATTTGTGAACCCTAAACCTGACACAGAAACTGACGCTGAAACAGAAACTGCAGAAATAAAAGTTAGAAAGTTGGTATTTTATATTACAACTTCTTTAGCTGTGTACAAAAAATGGGCGTCATTTGCCCACCAACACGCCCACCTGTATAATTATATAAAGATAGGATGGATTTTGAACAAAAACAGTAAGATATTTCTTTTTGTGTTAGTATTTTAATATATATTTAAATATTAAAGGATGTTCGGGTTTTTCATAATCGGGCTAGACCGACTTTAGATTTTTTTTACTTGTTTAAATTGCTTTCGTTTTTCACATACATGTTAAAATTACGCAATTGATTTTTCAACCACCGCTCACTTGTCGTTGAAAATCCTGTTTCAAATACTTTCAAAAAACTATTGGATTTTTGTTTATTTTTTTTTTTTTTAACACAGACAAATAAGCATACCGCAAATAAACTCTTGTCAACAACAGGTACTCGGCACGCTCAGCAGCAATTTCCTTAAAAGCTTCATGAACGAAGAATGAATATGCCATAAAAAAGGAAGGAGGAGGAGAAAAAAAAAAATAAAGTAAAAAATATAGCCACCTCTCTAAGGAACGCTTGAGGAGAACAAGAAAATTTTATGCAAATAATAGAAAATGTCCTTTCATGTCACTGACAACAGGACGCATAAGAAACCTATCATTGGCAATAGCAAACGAACAAATGCTCCACTTTCAACTGTGCGGCATACCCCCCTCCTCGTATGCTCTTCTATTTCTGCCCCTCC
Organism: Tetanocera ferruginea; assembly: GCA_958299015.1. NCBI lineage: Eukaryota > Metazoa > Arthropoda > Insecta > Diptera > Sciomyzidae > Tetanocera > Tetanocera ferruginea. The sequence continues at coordinate 54,982,201 of OY282642.1, read as the reverse complement.
CACAACCAAAATAGAACACGATGACGCAAAGCAATCTAAACGGCAGTAGCTGAAAGAATAACGAATAGATGAATGAATATCTGTTTCCTGCTCTGTCGTCGTCGTTGTTGTCGTCATTCTGTTGTTGTTGCCAGTATTGAGTTTGAGCAACATACTTATTTTAAGTATCTTAAAGATATAGCAAACGAACATGATTGCTTTGGACGCACGCACGTCTAACTGTGGCAACTCCAGCATGCTGCGGATTTTGTCATTTAAATAGGCTAACGACACACTCCAACCTTACTTGAAACACTCAACTTTATCATCCCTTGTAAAAGTCCGCCTCCCCCTCCTCCCTACTGCTGCTTCAATGCTATTGTAATGGCCGAAAAATAAATGTTAGCAACGGACACATGTCAACAGCGTTCAGTTCCCATCGTCGTTGTTGTGGTTGCCATAAAATCTGGAGCATATTTTTTTTCCGTCATCTTCATCATCCTCATCATCATCATTAATATCATTTTTCAAACCTAGAAGCAGCTAAGTTTTGTTTTTTTTTTCCTCTCTCACATGTTCTTCAAATATAACAGAGTAATTTTTATTTTGTTGTTGTCATGGTTTTTAAGACAAGGTCGTTGAGTGGCTAATTTATTTTCGCTTATCCTTATGCTTAAGGCTCATCATGACTCTCTTTTGGGGGTAGTTATGGGATTATACATTCTATATAAATATGTAAGTATGTTGAAATATGTATCGAGCACATAGATTATAATTACATGCATTACATAAAAGCTGTAACTGTATAAAGCTTTTAGTTAAATAAAAAATGGTTGAGGGGGTGGCCACACAAAGAGGAGGTTATTCATAGATTATCTAATAATGGCGGATTTACAGCATTATTAGGGCATAATTTGTGCAGTTATGTATAATTATGCAGTCATGAGGAAAAATTAGCGATATAAACTTGAAAGTTTGTGTCGCGGCGAGTTTTTGTTTTTTTTTTCTCTTCTGCTCTTAATTTTTTTTTTTTTACTTATTCGTCTTTATGACTTCAAAGCAAGTTTGAAACTTTTTTAATTAATTTTTTTGTTTTGTTTTTGTCTTCTCTTTCTAGGTAAGTGACGATGTCCTTTCAAGTGTTTTGTTACAACAGCAAGTAAGCAATGTTTTTTAATCTAACGTTTTCATTATTTTTAAGCTTTTTAATTTTATTAATTTTATTAATTTTGTATTTATATATGTATAATAATTATATGTTAAGCTTGCATTAATTATAGACTTAATCTCTCTTTTTTGGAAAAAAATGTTCAGCAAATCGATTGAGTATTGTTTTTTTTTTTTTTTGTATTTTCTTTGCATTCAGAAAAAAGTTAATTAGAATATTATAAAAAAGCAACATATTTAGAGAAAAATGATATTGATTTTGCTCCAGAGAATGCTTGATCCTAATGATCCTAAAAATGATAAAAAGCTTCCATGAGAATAAGAAATATATCAGTGGCAAAAAGGAAAAACAACATAAGTCGATTTATGTGGAAATTGAATTAATTACATTATCTGATGCGCAAGAAGCGATTCCATTAATCATATTTGTTTTGTATTTTTATCTATCAAAGTTAATGAGTTTTAGACAAAAGAAAAAAGACAAGTTAAAATTTACAAGCAAAATGAAATTATATCAAACACTCAAATTGCTCTCCTGAAAACTATCAAAATCTGACTTATGTAATTTTTCATTATTTCCACAGATATAAAAATCAGGGACCGAAAAATAACTGTTATTTTACAATTTTCAAATCAAAAAGACACAATGAAAAAATTGTCGAAGGACATTTTCAAATATACCATTATGATACAAATGGCCTCAGCTTCATGAATATTAAGTGCTTTTTAAATTTTCGATTGATTCTATAAAAGTTAAAAATTAACTGTTATTTTTTGCCTCTTATTTTTTCAGACAAAAATAACGGTTACCTTTGACTTTTATTTTATCGGTCAAAAATAACAGTTATTTTGTGACTTATATTTTTTCGGTCAAAAATATCAGGCCAAAAAGATAGGTGTTTTTTTCTGAGTGTGAAAGAGCAAAAACATACCCATCAGAAAAATGAATCAAATTTAGACTAATTCTGAACTAGTTTCAAAAAGGGCCAATACTGGTCCCACTAGATCGAACTGACGCTATTTCGGATTGATGTCATAGGAAAAGACAAATTATTAATTATAATAATAATAATTTTTAAAATGGTCCGTTTCGATATTGTCCAAAAGATTATTTATAAGCTCCATTATTAGCCTTATTTTGAGCAAGGATTTGTACAATATGTACCTAAAATTAATCAAATTATTGTATACAGTTCGGAATCTAAATGAAAAAAAAAACGAGCCACTTCCATATCTCCCAAAAAAGGTCCACCAAATTTGAAGAAAAATATTAAAATAAAGCACTCTATCAGCTTTTAACTTATGTAATTTGAATGTAATTTGTTATGTAATTTGAATTTTACTTATTTTGATGATTTTTATTAAAATTTATAATTTACTGTATTTTACTACTGGTTGAAAAATTTGTCGCGTCCGAAATGTTGCGTCCGTATTCGTGCTATATCTATTTAAAAAAAGCGAAGAGATTATTCTAATATTTCATAAGTCTACGAAGAATAGTTATCCTTTGATCTCCATTAACATGTATATTATATATAAAAAAAAATTCTCAAAATTATCTTAATTTTGCATATTTCTATACGAGCTTAAAAAAACTTATATTTTTTGTCGCGTCCGTTCCATTGAATGATAGTTTATTTCTTTCGTACTAATTTGTACTAAATCTTGCCAATATTTTTATAAATTGTAGCACTCTTTCAATGCGTTAGAATACCTTAAATACATATCGGCTCATTTTGTTTCTTTCTTGTTTTTCAAGTAATTTAAACCGTGCGAATGTCGCGTCCGTGCCACTGGAAGATGCGCATATGTTCTATGCTGTGCGTCTTTTGTACTAGTTTGAAGATAACTCTAATTTTACTAAAAATAAACTGGTTGGTTTCTCCAATTGTCTCCCACATAACTGCTGGGTAGCTACAAAATTTTAAAATGATTCTCTTTTCGTGCTACAAAATGAGAAAAATTCAAAAATGTTTATTTTTATTACTATTTGATCAGAGTAATTTTAAGCAAAATATTTTCTTCATTAATATGGTGGGATAAAAACCTGTGTGCTCAGCTGCTATGACTACGGCCGACATACAAATGTCTATCCGCATGTTCTAACTATTTTTTATTAGAAAAGTTGCACATCTACTTTTAAAAAAAGTTTAATTTTGAAAATATCACTAATTAATTATCTTATATTGTAAAAACTGTTTTAAAACTGTTTTAGAATTTGTTTTTTTCTTTTCTATTTCAACTGCGTTTAACTGCGTCACAAAATATTCAACTGATGATGTTGCGCCTAAAAGTATGCGCAAAATTGTACAAAAATTTGCATATTGGTTTTGTCATAATGAGAAAGGACTCGAACTTTTATTGTCCTAATGCCTATTGTTGTCAAGAATGTTTCATGTTTCAACACACATTATCGCAAATGCAATAATTTATAAGCTTTCACTACCAATGCCAGACGACAGAAGGTTCAAGCCAACCATTTGTGGTGCAGAAAAGCTTTCCAATAATTTTTTTTTGTTTTTATGCGGCTGTTGATGAGGATGATGTTTGACGTTGATGCTGATGCTGATGTTGATAATGATGACCATGATAAGATGCGATAATGCAAATGAGTTTAAGGATTATTGGTGGTCAGCATTATGTAAATCAGGCAAATACAAACACACACATACACTGCCTTTTTATTAGTAGGCTTTGTAGTGTACTTGTGTACGTACTATGCAGCTTTTTCATCGATTCTGTTTGGTTTACAAAATTGTTTGGCTATCTTTGGTTGACTCTGTTGTAGCCTCAAATGCGACATTTGACATTTTTGGTCACTATGTTGTTGATGTTTTTGTTGTTCTTGTTGTTGTTGTTGGATAGGAGTAGAAAAGTTTTTAATCACGTTTATTTCGATTTTTAAGCATTCTTGTTATTATTGTGTTCATTTCATCATTAAACCACCGACTCCACTGCTCTTTTCAGTCGTGCCCGCAAAAATTAACAATATGAGCCTTAAGCTGGTTATTTAAAATAAGAACAAAATATTGCACATTTTGACATAATATAAATATATTTTTGTGTTAATTTTATTTGTGCAAAATGTATATTGTGTTTTTGGATATTTGATTAACCAAAGATAAGTTTTTGTTTTTGAATGAGTCGGTTGAATCACTAGCTGAAACTTTAGTTTGCAAAATAAGATTTCTGTAATTAACACAAAAATCAAAGCTTATTTTATTGCACTATTTTTATTAAAATTTAAAAATTAATATTTTATTAAAAATTAAAAAAACTTTTTAAACTTTATTTATATATTTTTTTTTTTATTAAATTGTGATTACAAAATTAAATTTATGTTCTTAAATTTTATTTAAATTCTTAAAAATTGGTTAATTTGTGAAATTTCAGCATTTTGTTAAATCATGGTGTTCAACTTTAGTGATTGTTGTCACTGAAACTGTCGCTGCTGATGCCCATGAATGCGGCCACCCATGGACTGCTGCTGCACAAATTATTCTCATTGCATTTAAAATTTACACTATTTTTGAATTTACATGCTGTATAAAAACACAAACTCGCCCACGCGCAGTGTAATGTAAAAAACACAAACTTTGTCACGCCTTCATAAGCCTCCATACATCATTGAGAGCATGTACTTTAAAATAAAAGCTATTCAAAATTTTTATTATATATTATTAATTTGTTTTATAATTTTTTTTGTTTCATTCAACACTTGAAGCCTTGTGGTTTTTAGCACAATTTCTCACAGTAACAACGACAAATATATGGATAATACAAAAAACTATCGCAATTGATTACTGCTCTTGGCAAATTTTAAAGATTAGATTAACCGCCTAAAACTCTTTTTAAAAGTTCTACCTCTTCGTGGTAGAACATTTTCCACAAAAATGGACGTGACGTGATCTTTAAATAGACATAACTTGTCTCCCGGGAGTTGTAAATGGGAGTTTCCGCTTTAAAAATAAAATTAAAATACTTTTTGGAAATTTTTTATGCAATTTTGTTGATCAACCGCCAATATTCATGAGTGTAAAATAAAAAAAATTAGATATCTTTATCTGCTATCTTAAAACCGAAAACTCCCATTTTCAACTCCCGGGAGAAAATGTTTCATGATTGGGCTGATTAAAAAAAATTTTGTGTAGCTGTATCTAACCTCTAAACTGGACAAAATATACATTTTGTGTGTGAGATAATCTCAAATATCTTAAAATCTTGACGGGTTCTACTCAAAAAAATTACTTATGCAATGATCCTCAGCTGCCCAAACACAATCACAACCATTTTATCCCCGAATTGTACCCGTTATTTGTATATAATTTTATTTGCCCAAAACGTATCAACTTTTTATCGCATGCAAGTTTTTGATAAATTATAAGTTTTTTGTGTTTCATTATCTAAACAAAGTAATTTTTTAGAGAGTTAAAATTGAATAAGCTGTAATAATTTATTATTGCATGTTATTTATTTATTGAAAAAATTACTTCTTTGTTTTAAAATTGCCAAAAAAAAAAAAAAATTGGCCATTTCAGCCCCTGAAAGAACTTGAACCGAGCTTCAATGATCAATTGTTTTAAAATTCACGGTTATCAATTTACTCTTGTATCCGATTATTTTGTCATACAGAAACCATTTTTTTATTAAAAATTTCTTCAATATTATACATTACATCTTATATTCTTTAAATATATTGAAACGACTTTGTTTTACACAAAAATATGTTAAGATTTCTCGCATGACAACAATTATTTATCTCCGCTTTTTCATAATAAATGTTTCCCCTCTTCCAAAATAACTTAATTTAGAATTCTTTTTATAAAGGATTTTCCAATAAGCGGTGTTATTTTGATATTCAAAGAAAAATGCCATTTTTGAGATAAATGATCGGATGTTTATTCCGAAATCATAATAAATATTAAGGTATGCCGCTAATAATGAAAACCAACATCAGCCAAATGGCGACCACGACCACGGTTAAAGGACCATATCCGTTTCATGAAATTTTCCATAACAAAATCGCAAAGTGTCTGCCCTATGTCCTCGATAGACTCACAAATTCCATCTTTGAGTGTTGAAAATAAACATTGTCTAGATCAATAACATCCAACTCCGGCCATAAAAAATCATTAATCATCTCTCAATAGCGCAATCCCTTCACCGTAACTGTTGATCCAACTTGATTTTCGAAAAAGTTAGGTCCAATGACCCCGCCGGACCATAAACCGCACCAAACAGTCACACGTTGAGGATGGAGAGGCTTCTCAACAATAACTCTTGGGTTTTCTGAGCCCCAGATGCGACAATTTTGCTTGTTGTCGTAGGCACCGAGGTGGAAATGGGCCTCATCAGTCAAGATGATTTTCGATGGAATTCTGCATAATTTTCATGCATTTCAAGGACCCAATCAGCAAAGACACGATGTTGTTGATGATCGGCCGGCTTGAGTTCTTGTGTTAACTGAACTTTATAAGCCTTGAGACCCAAGTCTTTATGCAAAATACGGTGTAATGTCGTTTGTAGAATGTCCAATTCCAAAGAACGACGAGGAATGGACAAATCTGGGTTTTCTTCAACACTTTGGGTTACAGCAGCAAGACCGTCAGTTGTTCTTGAGCGACGTGCACCGGTTTTATTCTTTACATCACTAACTTGTCCCAACAGCTCAAATTTTTCCACCAATTTCTGTATTGCGGTCCGACAAGTTGCTTCACGACAGCAAAAAAATTCTTTAGTTTTGCGAACTGTGACTGCAAAATTTTCACCATTTTTGTAGTGAATTTTTATAATTTCAATGCGTTGTTGATGTTGTGTATCGTTCAATTTTTAGTAATGGCGTAGTTTCTACTAGTCAAATGTCAAAAAATAGCAGCTTCAAAAGTGACAAAAAAAAAAACAAACTGGCCATTTCAGCCCTTGAAAGGACTTTGACCGAGCTTCTTATGATTAATTGTGTTGTGTGTGTTATTAAATGTTTGCACACAATTGACCGAGAACGGCTAAAGTCTAGGTTCTCAAGAAGCTTTACATGGCATTATTTACTCTCTGAGGTTTGCCACTGTCTGCAGAGAGGTTCTCGCCGCGGCTGCGGATCGAACCCGGGCTCCGAGCATTCTAAGCCACACACTTAATCTGCATGCCACGGTCACCACAAAAGTGACAGCTACCGAAATAGCGGGCTATTCAAAATAACACCTCTTATTGGAATTGAATTGGAAAACCCTTTAGCTAAAACTAACCACATTAAAAAGGTTTCTGATAATATATGTTCTTTTTTGCATCAAAAATATGTTTTTTATTTTATATTTAAAATAAAGTTATAAAATAAAAATTACTGATTCAAATTTTCTCTGAATTTTGGCATTGTCTCCAGAGAGATCATCTTTTACTCTCTGTACGAACAGAAAAATGTATTTATATTGAGAAAAGTTTTTGACAGATGTGAGAATAGGACTCTTAAAACCGTTGTTCGTTAGTTCGCGCGCCATAAAACACAACACGCACGGCCGCCACGTCGATTTATTAATTTACAACTTCGCATGTGCTTGAATATAAAAAAAAATCATTTGATCACTCTTACCATTAAATTATTTATTTGATTGCAAAAACAAAAAATCTGCCGAAAATTATTTTGTAAAATTTGTATGATTGACATTTAAAACACATGTGATTTTTTTATCCAACCAAGCAGGGGCGCAACCAGGAATTTTTTTTGGGGGGAGGGGTTTTATCAAATGTAGAACTTATATATAAAAACGATTTTAAGTAATTACAGCGGCTGTGTTGTAGCGGTAAGTATTCTAATTTCAGGCATTTATTTTCGATAATAGCAATTTTCTCTTTTTCAAATAAAATTTTCTTCAATTAGAATAAATTTTCACAATTGCAAAGAAATATTTCTTCACTTGTGGGAAATGGAAATATTTCAATGTCTCTAATAATGATAAGTTTTTTCTCGCACAGAAAATTCTCATTTAAAGAGAAAAATTTATGCAAAATTAAAAATTTTTGCTATATTTTCATAAAAAATTCAGTATGCCAAGTATTTTCTTCAATAAAATGAAATCTTTTCTCAAAAATAAAAAAGTTTTATTCTATTAAAACGACATATTTTTATATATTTCTCTTTTTAGTTTATTTCTCTGAGTTTTTAGTATCACATTTAGAGAAAAGCATTCTCAAGAGCAAACTCTGTAAGTTTTTTCTCTAAATATTATGGCTTTTTATCTTATTTCGAGAAACTTTTTACTGAGTGCAGTGCAAATTTTTCTGTCTGGCACTAGCTTTAAAAGTCGTCCTTTAGTGAGTACTAATTATGCTCAATTCCGAAAGTACAAAGCGATAAATTTCTGACACCTTGGGATGAAAAAATAGAGTCTGAATTTGAAGAAATCGTTTGAGTCCCTCGCCACCAAAATTGCCGATGAATTTACCTCTAATATCGACTTATATTGCCTTATTCGTAATCTTCCATTGGATTTTCAAAATCAGTTTCATGAAAATTCCTCAAAATTGCGCATATATTATCCGATTTTGGAAGAGTGTAGAAAAGACATATCGTTAAAAAGTGTAGTAAAGACCTATCATTAAAGATATATTATTTCGATTTAAGTCAGCTTTTGCTTATTGGATAAGTTATACCGTATAACTTATAATAGTCACTGGACGGGCGGTAAGAAGAAAAATCAAACCTACATCTTTTTACTTAATAAGCCATAATTCCTTAATATCGGATAATGTTTAACAATTTAGAGAAATTTTTATGAAACGGATTTTGGAAAATACGATGGAAAATTAGAAATTATTAATTTTTTTCTCGATTTTCGGAAGTGATTGAATTATTATTATTTATTAAGTTTTGTAATGAATCACATGACTTCACTTTAAAATTTATTCTGTAGAGTTTAGTTTGTCTTATCGATGTGAGAAAACGAATTTTTTTGTATAAACTTTTGTTTTTCTTCAGAATGCATACCAAAGATAAGCAAAAAAACTAAAGATTTTTATGGTACACATATATTAACTAAACAAATTTTTGAATTTTTTGTGTTTACCAACTCTTTTGAGACTCCATAAAAATCCATATTTCGTCATTTTCGAAAAGAGGTTGTTTTAAATACCTGTACAATATGTATTTTTCATGATATTCACATGAATTTGAATTTATTGGAAAATTATTGAGCTCTTCTTTCTTCGGTTTAACCAAAATTAAGTGCCACAATTATATAAAATGTGAGAAATCGATATTCAAAAGCTTCCTTCAGCTCAATTATTATTTAATTGCAATAATTACTGTTCGATTTTGGCAAAACTTGGTGGATATATATATATAAGTGGGTACTTATGGGTTTTTAGGTACGCAAAATCGATTTCCGGTAACCAGTTTTTAGTGAAATGTGCGCCAGATAGCTCTCCAGTGCAAAATTAATGATTTTCGAATATATATATTTTTTTTTTTTAAAACACTTACTTATAAAAAAAACGTATTTTTCATAGTACTCAGTTTTGATTAAACAACGTCATACCATACACCAAAAGAATGAAGAGCTCAGTACTTTTCCAATAATCTTAAATACGTTTGAATACCAAGAAAAATAAATTTTTTATAGTGTTTAAAAAAATATTTTATAGTTTTTAAGAATACCTCTTACTTTTGAGTCGATGTCCGGCTCACTTTTTTTTTCTCCATACAACACGGCTTATGTGCAGTCTGAAGAATAAAATATGACTAAGTTAGTAGATTATGCATCAACCAGAATCGATTTGAAATATACATTTGGGGTTTTCACTCATTTCATAGAACGTGTGATTGCTTTTCATGTACGTCACTTTGATTAAATTCTATTTTGCTTGATACTAAAATAATTTTTGTGGGGGGGTTTAAAACCCGAAACCCCCTTTGGTTGCGCTTATGCAACCAAGAAAGTAAAAACTATAGCATGCTATTTTTACAAAAACATAGTGTTGATTTGAAATATGTGCTGGCTAGTTGTCGATTTTTTCTCTCATTTTGCACTTAAATTAAGCTGTTATAATATTCTCGCATGCGATTTCTTTAATAACAATGAAGATTCTAGTACCGAAGTTTAAATGTGATTTCGAAATTATTTTCTAAATTGCTAAAAAAGACTATTACATATGCATACTTATGTGTGCATTCAATCCATATGAACGTTTGTATGTGTGAATTCACGTTTCTATGTGTACCAGAGAACTGCAACGGGTAGCTTTTTTGAGACTCTGAGTAGATCCGAAAAAAATGAGTCCAAAAAGCTACTCAACCCTAACCGCACGCAACCCTATTCATACTCACTTTCACGAAGCTGCAATGCGGCGGCTCAAATAAATATGAGTATACTTCATCACAAGTCGGATCGGGCAATGATCGGGTTTTTCGGTTCATAAATACTTATGGTTGTTGTCGTCTTGCTGATACTCATCATACTTACCCAAAAACTCATAATCGACAAAAACACCCGAATCACTCGGTTCATTCTGCCACTGATGTGAAGATGAGCGCAGCAGTGAGAAACCAGTTTTTTGTGTGCAACAGAAATACGAGTTTTTTTTTTTTATTTTGTTTGTTTTATGTATTCAGCTTACACGAACGAACGCGTAACAGAAAGAAAAAAAAACAAAACTCATAAACGTTGGTGTTATTTTCTTTTCTTCATAACAGTAACAGTAACAGAAAAATACCAACAACGAAATTCCTACAAAAACACAATAAAAAAATTTCAGCTGATATTGCCACTCAAAATACACTCGGGTCGAGCTTCCTTCCTATACACAAACTCAACACACTCATTGAAAACAAATGAAAGTGGTTCGGATCACGCCGCTCTCGGATCTAAGTATGAACTCATACCCGAAAATATTTTAATGAGCGAATGAGTCTAAGTAGTTTACATATTTGATTGAATATGGATAGGGCAGTTAACAGCAAGAAACTCGAGTATCTCGGGTATGATTTGAGTATCCGATTTCTGTCGGATACTCATTGCAGTTCTCTGATGTGTACTACAAATGAGATGTGCTTGTCAAAATGTCTGAAATGTGTGTGTGTGTTTGAAATGTGGTCGAAACATTGAAATTGTGGCTTTGTATTAACACTTGAAAGTTTGCGTTGATATATATATATATATATTAGGTATTGATATAAATATATTTGTATTAGTTTGTTTGTATGTATTTGTGCTTCTATTTCAGGCTGTCAACAACAGCGACACATGGCAATGCATCAAAAAACAATTGTAGCTATTATTAATATAGTGACTTGCATGTTATTGTGCTTGTATCTATGAAGCTGTGTATTTATATTTCTATAGTCTTTACTGCGTACATCTAAAAACAAAATGCTTGTTAGTATTGCATTCATTTTTGTGAAAATCCTATTCGGCATAAGTCTATATGTGTATGTCCTCAATGCGATAATGTGTGTATGATTGTTTGTCTTTGTTTTAATTCGGTTTATTTATTTGCATTTTAATAAAGATACACAAATAATAATAAAATTGAAAATTGCATTTGAATTTAATTTCAATAAATAAATAAATATCAATATATTTCTCACACTCGTGTTTGCGTGTGTGTTTGGTTTTGATTGTTTATGTGTGACAATTTCTATTTTATTCAAACACTGCCCATCCTTGCGTTGCGCTTTTTAAATTAATTTAATTTTCTAAAAAATTCATTTACATTTTAAACAATATTCTTTTTTTCTAATTTGTTTTGCATTTATTTTGCAACAGATTTTATTGGTTATGTATTTGTCAGAACACATATAACACTTGTAGAGTGCTTATTAGATTTTTGTTAGTGTGTTTGACAAAATTTACGCAGTTTTGATTTGGTTTGAAAACTTCAATTAAAATTGCACGAATGCAAAACTTGCTTTAATTGTAAATGCAGGTGTTGGATTTTGATGTGCGTGTGTGTATGTTTAGTATTTGTATTTGGTGTAAATATTCTGACCTGTGATCTGCTCATTTGTTATTGTATTACATTTCAACTAGTTCATCAAAGTGGCAAGCATTTATTTTTTCTATAAATAGCCATTTTTATTTTTTTTTAAAACTTCATTATTATTATATATGCTTATAAAAGTATCATTTAAAATTTAAAAAGGATAATATTGTTTTATATAATAAGAATAAATTATATTTATACTTTTCGATAATTAAAATATTCATTGAAATTGATTGGTATTTAATGAAGAAGTATAAATTATATTCACAGGAGCAACATTTCTTGCCGTATGTCCGTTCTTATTCTGTATTGAATATTTAACTTGTATGGGCGGAGACACGCCCTGTTTTTTAATGCCAGTAACAGTTTTATCGTAGGAAGACAATTTGTTACTTATTATTAACAATTCGGCATGTTTGCTTTCCGAATGTTTTTGCTTTGCTTAACAATTTTTTTTGTAAGTGTTTAGATTATTTTTTCAATTAATCAGTGAACTCTGTTCAAAATTCCACATTAGAAACATTTTTCATTATTCGTTTTGTTTTTATCTTCTTCTCTGTTCTTTCATTTCACTTCTTAATTTTTAACTTGAAAACATTTGTTTGTTATTCGGCCTTCGGTCGATTATTTTAATTTTGCCGAAGATACGGTTTCGGCAAAAGTTCACATTCGGTCGAACACTACTTCGTACTGAGTTCCAAATATTATTTTTATTGGCAATATATGTGCGGCGCCACACCCCTTTTTCAATGTTCGCTTAAATTTATCAGTCGAGTAACATAACTAAGTAGTACCTTTATACCGATTGATGTGTGACTTATGATTCGAAAGTTTTATAAAAAATTTGGGATATTAAAAAAGTTCCACGGCCCTGTCACAACGCCCATAAAATGCTAACAATGGAACAACATGTTCAAATTTAGATCGAATACCTAATTCCAAAACAGTATACCTAATTGTATACTGTGCAAAAGTATACAACAAATATTTTACAGTTTTTTTATGAAAATTTTTGCACTACAGCAAAACCGAAAACTTGCTTTTTATACACGATAGTATCAGAATTATACACAGTTGACGGCGAAGAAATACACCAACCATAAGCAACGGCCTAAACAAATAAGTCCGTACGTCGCATCATGATAGCTATGATGTTAGAATAATTTAAATTCACATAAAAGGGTCAACAAAAATAGTTAAAATTTAAATTTATCGCCGATAAATTTTGTCAATTATTACGATAACAAGTATTTGTTCCATCATAACGGATACTTCAATTTTAAGTATTTTTTTATCAATAAATGTTCCTTAAAACTTATCGATAACTTTTCCTTATATGCAATAATATTTTATCATTAACATGACTATCGATTAATTCAATCAGTTGTCGATTATTTATTATATTCTGCGATGAGCTTGTTATTATTGCGATTTCAATGATTTTAACCCATAAAATAATTCTATCGCTTACTGAATATAATATTACTTACTGTCACAGTTGCTATAAAAAATCATGTTTCATAATTTTTATCGATGAATTAAATTATAAATTGATTGGTCTATCATCGAAAGTGCTTTTTTTACTATAAAAGTTGATTACTTCCTATTGAAGCAATTTATTTTTTTTTGAGTTTATCGCTGTAGATGATTTTAAAAAATAAGCGATTATTGTGACATCGATAAGTTACTATTTTCTAAATTAATCACTTTACAATGTTTTCTGTTGCAATAATCTTTCAGCAGTTGTATGACTTCTATTACATTCTTTGCCGTCCCATTTGCAAAATATAATCTTGTTACAACATTTTATCGATAACTTCAATATTTTACGATTAATTTTCGATTAACAATGTTTGCTTACCTTTTTACGCATGCAAAGCGACATAAATACTTATAAATAGAAAGATTTAAATATTTCTCCTCTTAATTCTGCTTTGGTTTTGCAAGAAACAGCAACATTAAAATATACATACAAAAACAAATACATTAACCCGAATCACCCTGTCGTTGCCATATGGCAACGCACGAGAGAATACTTTTTAAATGATCATGACATGTAAACCGAAGCAGATACCGTTACTTTAAAGATTATTTTTAACGCAAAATTGTTGCTTTTATTATAAAAAATCCTTTGAGCGTCAGTGCGTGTTTGTTAGTAGGAGCAATAGCGTCGTCAAGTCAGCGAAAAATTATGACTGCAAAAAAAATTGACACAGAAAAGTTAGTATGTCTGAAATATAAACTAATTATTTTAATAGGGTTTTTTTAATGTGATTTTTCTGGAAGTGTTTTATGCAGAATATAATGTGTCATAAGTGTTTTACTCTAATAACATTTTTTTGTGGACTTTTGTCAAGTTTTATTTGAGTGTGTCCATATGGTAACGCTAGGCTGGTTAGGCTACTGGTTTTCGATATAATATTTTTTGTTTTGTTTTGCTGAGTTTTTTTAATTAGCTATAAATATTTTGGTAAAATATAGTTTTTCTCTTCTGTTTTTAATTTTTCAAAGACCACTTTCCTTGCAAGATGCATTGGAAGAACTATGTGCTGATGATGAAAGTGGAGCGCCAACCAATGTGCGAGCACTGTATATCGAGCCACCTCATATTGAGGGAGATGTAAGTGGTGAAGATGATGGTGATGATGATGGTGGAATACCCAATAATTTATGCCCAGGACAGCTGAAATCAGGATGCGAAATTATTTTTGAAAACGGTTGCCGAATTGAAAGCTTTGAAGACTTGCAATCTAGTTCTGATACAGGTTTAAATAATGAGGTCGTTTTTTCTGAAGTGCTGGGTGATTGTTTGCCAAGCTCATCGAAGGGGATAATGAAAAGAATCACTTCCTTATTCCAAGTGAAAAGAAGCGTCGATGTGCAGGAGAAAGATGCAAGAGAACCATTCGAACAGCTTGTGGAAAGTGTGATCGTGGACTCTGCTTGCCATGTTTCAAGCCTTATCATACAAAGCCTTAAGTTAGTTTTTTTTTTCAAAAAATTGCAAAGAAGTAATTTGCTTTCTTTTAATGCAAATATAATAAAATGAAATCCTAATTATATTGTTTTGAATAAATATCTATAAAAACAAGTTTCTTTTGTTTTTAAGGGGTCTCAATAACGATTTTGCTTATATATGTAAACTAGTACCCTATCCTGCCTAGCGTTGCCATATGGCAACAGGACATTCCGAGAATCCTATGTGCAGAATCTAAAAACCAATGATGCAAATTTTTTATTTAACACATAAGGACTATGCTCCTAAAAATTTTTTTTGAAATTCGAAAAAAAATTTGCTCAGGGTGATTCGAGTTAAATAAATAATATACAAATTCATTAAATAAAATATCGTCGGCTTTTTATACCCTAAACCTGAAAGGTCAGGGTATATTAACTTTGTGCAAACGTTTGTAACGCATAGAACGAAGCGAGTCCGGTGTAAAAAAGTTAATATACCCCTTGATCAGCGTCACCACGTGAGTCGAGCTATCAATGTCCGTTCGTCCTTCCGTCCGTCCGTCTGTCCGTCTGTGTGTTGTCCGTATACACGGGATAAGAAGGAGTTGAGATAATTAGATGAAACTTGGTATACATAGTCACATGAACCCAAGGATCTGTACTATTTTTCTGAATATTTTTGAAATCCGCCCACGGACACGCCCACCTCCCTTACAACCCAAAAATTGAAAATGCAATAAATAAGCCTCTGTTTAGCCTACAGAAACAAAATTTGGAACATATGTTTTTTATGACAAAATAAATATGGTTTTGAAAAATGGACATCATCCCCACACGGACACGCCTACCTACCATACAACGCAAAACTTGAAAACTGCATAAATAAGCTCATAATTAACTGACAACAATAAAATTTGGTGTGTATGTGTTTTGTATCAAAACTAAGATGTCTTCGAAAAATGGGTACCATACGGCTACGGACACGCCCACCTCCCATACAACCCAAAAATTGAAAACGCAATAAATAAGCCTCTGTTTAGCCTATAGAGACAAAATTTGGAACATATGTTTTTTATGACAAAATAAATATGGTTTTGAAAAATGGACATCATCCGCCCACGGACACGCCTAACTACCATACAAAGCAAAAATTGAAAACTGCATAAATAAGCTCATAATTAACCTACAACAATAAATTTTGGTGTGTATGTGTTTTGTATCAACACAAAGATGTCTGCGAAAAATGGATGTCATCCGCTTACGGACACGCCCACCTCCCATACAACCCAAAAATTTAAAACGGAATAAATAAGCCTCTGTTACAGAGACAAAATTTGGCACGTATTTTTTTTATGACAAAACAAAGATGGTTTTGGAAAATGGACGTCATCCGCCCACAGACACGCCCACCTCCCATAGCAAAAGCACTATAAAGGCATTAACGGTGAGCAACAGGAATGAAACTTGGTATGTGAAAATTTTTCATCAACATTTAAATGCATATAAAATAAAAGCTTCATCCGCCCACGGAAACGCCCATTTTCAATAAAATTTTTTTTTTGGAAAAGTAGGTTTAGGGTATTTCATAGTTTTTTTTTTTTGTTTTTAAGAAGAAGAGCACAAAAGAACAGAAAAATAATTAGAGCACAAAACAAACAGGACAGCTAACAAAATGATAAAGGCCTGCTGTGAATCCTTTTTGTCAAATGAAAAAAAAAACAACATAACAATATATGTCACAAAAAAAAAACAAGAGAGAAATAATTGTCTTCCTCTTTTACAAACAAATAATTATACGTCAAGCAACAAGCCTGGCAGCAAGAATATCAAAGCAAACAAAAAATATTAAGTTTTAGCTAACAGCTTGCTTTAAATCAGTTAAAAACTGAATGATGTAACACTTTCTTTCACACAAATACACACTCATACATATATACAAAATACAATTATCGATTGCTCACTGCATGTGTCAGTTAAATAATAAAAGTAAAAAAAAAATTTAATAGAAAAACTAAATGTCAAGCAGTTTGTGAAGCTATTTTTATACAATATGTTTATGTATATGTATATGTGTATGTTTGTGTGTGTGTTGGTATGTTAGCATGAGTAGTAAATTCCATCCCTTCTTCACAAGCATATTGTTCTCCTACCCACAGGCAAAACAAAAACAATGCAAAGGATGTTATCGTTGACCCAGTTTTGCGCATTTTATTTTCTACGTTATCGCATTCTTACTTCATGGCAAACTTGGTATTTGTGCTAATTTGTGAAGTGGTCTTGTTGTTTTATTTTCCTTGTCTTGCATTGTAATTTGCACTCGAGTTAAGCCAGTTCTACTTCCTAGTGCCAATGTCATTTGAGTAAAAAAAAAGTAAAAATATCGACAGAACAACTAGCTCACTCATCAAGCATCCAAACAGACAAAAAACGGTTTAATTTAATAGACATGCTCGCCGCTCTCTGTATAAAAGCTGAAAATATGCCTAAAAATTAACTATTAATGAAAAGAAAATAATATCCAAAAATATATAATTTTCATTTTTAATCTGATGCCTTTGTTTGAGTTCATTGCTCTGCTGCCTCTTTTATGGCTTATATAATTAATATATGTCTGTTTGTTTACGACAACAAGTCAAAACAGACAATCATGGCCCAAAATTAAAGGTAAACGGGCTTTTCATAGAAAGCTAACTCTGACTGCTGAACAAATTGCTGTGATTACATGCGTGAGTTGTTTTATAAAAACAACAACAAAAAATATATTATCTAGGTACTTATTTCTGCTTTGTTTTTAATTATATTTCTTTTTTAAACATAGTGCAATTATTTTAATATTATCTATGTTTTAAATTTCTGTCAGTGGCAACAATAGCGATACAAACAAAAAAATAAAAGAAAAATTGGCTTAAAAAAACATGTTTGCTGCTGCAGAGTCATTAACAATTGTTAAAAACAACACAATTATTTGTCAAACGCACATACTCACTCACTCAAATACACACATACATATGCAAAAGGTGAACCTTTTATTAGCACTTTACATGTCAGCAAATTAAGCCAATTTTTCTGGATTGAATGTTTTATTATTACAAAAAAAAAAAAAAAAACACTGTTCGTTCCTAAAACAAAACAGCTTTTTTTTTGCCATTAGCATTTAAACGTTCTTTGAACATTGTTTTAAACTGAAATCACGCTGTTGAGTTCATTGCATCTCTTACAATGTTGTTGTTTTTATTTGTGTCCGTCATGAGGGCTAAAACAAAAAAGAAAGCCTCAATAAAAACATGCAGCTACGCTCATGAAAAAAAAAACATTTCGAAAATTATTTTATATCATGTCACAAAAATGTCACATTATTTTTCTTTTTCGATGCTAACATTAGCTGGTAAATAAGTAGCATTTAAGCAGAGGAAGTTAATAAAAGTCCTGTTTAATTAAAAAATTTAATTTATGTCATGCGAGATAAATTGTTTTTTTTTTTTTTTAATTTATCTGCTGGCAAGTTTATAGTAGTGTTTCGTCTAGAACAAGCTAGCTGAACAAAATTATTTGTTTGGTTATTTGTATTTCTTACGTCAAAACAAGAACAAAATTGTATAAGAGACCGATCAGGTCGCAAATGAACCCATTTGCCGATACGCGTTTATTTATAACTCTTTATAAAGGAAAGGAAATTTCAAGAAAATATTTTAATTTTTTGATTTCGGAGTTACATAAAAAAGTTATTTATGACTTTTAATCTCTAATATTAATGTCATTATTAATAAAATTATTATTAATAAAATCTCTGATAATATTAATCTGAAAAATGAGAACTTGTACGAAAAAAATAAAACAAAAAATTCAAAAAACTGTTCTGATCTGAGTGAGACTTTTGCTATTGTTTTTTTAGCTTTGAACCAAGGATATTCAGGTGTCAAACCGATTCAGTCAAGTCTGCCTTGGTTCGGAAAATGGGGTGATAGATGAGTAGGAGAGAAAGAGAAATCAAGAGAATCAAGTGTAGAATGTTGCATGTGTGTATGTAGAATGTTATGCCTTTACCTCAATCAATTAGAGTTATTAAGCAATATCATTCCACCAAAATCTCTACCACCAACTACAACTTTCAAAGTCGTATATATTGATGAATTTTTAATTTCAGTTGATTAGAAATGAGGAAACAATTAGAGAAAGGTAATAGCGAAGGATCATGCTTAGAACGGGATTCGAACCAGGAACCTCTAGGTTAGCAGTTAAACACGCTAACCACTCCAAAATTGAGGATTTTAGTATTTTTGCACAAAAACCGATCCTTAGATTTTCCACAAGCACACCAAAATTCTGTAAATTTTTTTAATTTGGTACAGATTTAATTTGAATTTCTCTTATAAATTTATCTGAGATATCAGATAGATAATGTTTTTTTAATTGACAAAAAATTTTTAAATCTCCCTGTTTAAGATATCGTTTTTGAATAGCGTAAGATTTCTAGGAAACAAAGTAGACAAAACAAAAATGCAACCCAGATACAAGAGAGCCACGAAAGTTGCGCTCCACCAAATATCAAAACCATTGTTTTTCATCATGTAAAATGTAACAAACAAAACAAATTGGCCATTTCAGCCCTTGAAAGGACTTTGACCGAGCTTCTTATGATCAATTGTGTTGTGTGTGTGATTAAATGTTTGCACACAATTGACCGAGAACTGGACCTACATATTTTATGCCGACTCCGAACGGCTAAAGTTCATGTTCTCAAGAAGCTTTACATGGCATATTTACTCTCTGAGGTTTGCCATTGTCTGCAGAGAAGTGGTGACCGATCAGAAAAATTTTTTATTGAAAAAACTTTTCGCCGCGGCTGGGGATCGAACCCGGGCACCGAGCGTGCTAGGCCACACACTTAACCTGCATGCCACGGTCACCAAAATGTTCTCATTTTTAAAACAGCCAAATCCAAAAACAACATATACTTGCTTTAAATTTGTATTCCATTTTCACTTTTTTTATAAAATATGCGTTTTGATCAAAAAAATTATCGCTTCACTAAACACGTGCTACCACCGACTGTCAAATGTTACAAACAAGTTTCTACTTCTGTGCTTTTTTTGCTCAAAAGTGATGAGGCTTTTTGAACTAATTCTTTTAGTTTTGCTTTTTCGGATCATTTGTTGTCAAAATCAATATCAATATATCATATGAATTAGTGTAAAAGCCCGTCCTACGACGGGAAGGAACCATTTAGAGTACAAAATGCAACAAAAAAATTTATTGGATTTTTATACAAAGGTTTTTATTTAAAAACATGTTTATGAAATTATTTTGATAAAAAATTCTTTATATACAACATTTCTATTAAAAAAATTCTTAGAATTTGTAACCAATTAACAATGTTCCTTGACATCTATAATGCTTAATTTTACATCATCAGCCCGCTAAAACTGCCCATGACTTAATACCAGTTCTTTTAGAAAAACTCCTACTTTTTGCAATATTTAACCTTGCAATTTATTTATGGTCATTGCAAAGGTCAGTTTAATTGGAAATTGTCACCTCAGGAGAGTGAAAGGCAAATCTGTGTTTGTCGGGGTCAAATCAATTGTAGGTATGAAAACTATTTCATGTTCGCCAGTGCGCCTGTCAATACCTGTGCGATGATTTATTTAGTTTTAAGTTTTTTTCAAAACTAACCACCTTCCATTACAGATATCTCTTTTGGTATGGAAATTTCGAAGAAGTATTAAAATACTTCCAATCTTATCTGAATTATTAAATTCATTTAAAAACTCGGCAGGGTAATTTTGTTTATCGTTATCATCACTGTCTTCAATTTAATCGGTGCTCAGATCTCTCACTGTGTCACCAACTAAAATATTTAGAACTTGCTCGTTGACTTCGTTCACATCGGAATTTTTTGGGCACAGGATAGCAACTTTAGAATAACGGTTGATGTTATTCGGACTCAAGTATCGCCAAAAATCTATTTAACCCTTTCAATGGATTTGTCCATTATATTGGACACTTCGGGAAACAATTTTTTTTTATTTTACAACGTCTTTTCTAAAATCAAATAGGTTGGTACTATAAAAAGAAGTTGTGCCAACATGACAAAAATAATTTTAGGGAGATATATAACGTTTAACTTAGTTAGATTTTCGATTTTATGCCCAACAAAAGCCTTAAACTTTTTATATCGCGTGTTAATTAATTTTGCAAAAAAGAAGTGATTATTGTGATTGGTGTGCAAAGTATAATTTTTTTTTTTATAATAACAATTGCATAAATAGCGCATTTGCATTTGTCTCCGTTTGTTTTAGTTGAACTAAAATATTATAATACATCATTATCATTGTTTTGTCCATTATATTAGACAGCCTGCCAAAAGCAAAGCAGCTCATGTAAAAATCAGAGGGATGGTTTTTAATCTTTTTATTGCTTAAATCAGACATGAGCTTCCAGTAGCTCACTTAGCTCAGTTGGCTCAGCTACAAATAGGGTTCCCAACTGTCCCGGATTTCGCGGGACATCCCGCATTTCAGCTAATTTTTTAGCGTCCCGCGACGACCCCTTGCGGGACACCTTTTGTCCTGCATTTGAGAACTTAACGCAGAACATGCGACATGAAACACAGTTTCCTTAACCGTTTAATTTTATTATCAAAATAAATTTATAGCTCGTTTCAAAAGAGAGAGAACATTTTTTAGTTTCATTTTTTGATGTGCAGTGAGAAATTATATCTAAAACTAGAAAATTTTTTAGAGCGTAGTTTCTTGCTCTTTTTGTACTGTTTGCTGAACTTTATGCTTTTTTTGAATGTTTTTTACTGTTTTTCTTTATATTTAAATGCGCAAATATTTAGAAAAAATGATCGCACAAGTACGGTGTTGCACCGACGGCCTGCAGCAACCTGCATCTTGAGAGAGAAATAAAATAAAATTTACATAAAAAATAAATTATTTTTTCAAGAAAAAATTGTGAAGTGAAATTACGGATGACAAAATATTTTGTACGCACATTTTTTTTCAATTTTGATTGGTTGATTTTGAAAAATAAAATTCAGTACTTCCGCAGCGCAGTTGCGATGATCAACCAAATTCTGGAATATACATTAATTTTTTTCATTTATTTTTCTGCTCAGAGAATATTCAATTTTATTTTTAATGTCGACCAATCAGAATGAAGAACGCTCTCCAAATTATTTTCTTATTCTCAAACATGCGCGAAAATGTTCTTCTCTTTTGAAACAGGCTATATCATTTATTTTTCATACATTTTATTTATCAAAGCGATTTGGATTTATTTTTGGTTTTTTCATGAGTTGGGCAAGAGTTGTAAAGAGATCTAAACAATATCAAGGAACCAAGCGATGGTGTAAAGGCATCGTTGATACCCTTTATTTCTCAAAGAATAAAAGGAAATATTTAATAAAATAAAAAATTGCATCTAATGTTGTCCCGAATTTTTCAGCCAAGTCCCGCATTTTTGATGGCTCCGTCCCGATTTTGTACTTTTCAGAGTTGGCAACCCTAGCTACAAATTTGTTTTGTTTTTTCAACTTTGTGTTTGCACATTTGTAAAAACAACAACGCGTGCAAAAAATAACAACAACACGTACAAAGAATAGCAACAAAACCGACGTTCACCAAAATTTTAACTTGCTAACAACAACAAATGCATGCAAAGCCAAGCAAGCCTTACTCGATTGCGCTCCGCTTGAAATGTTTGTACATGTGTAGCACAATACGCACATGATTTGTTTTTGTTTTGCCAGTTAATTTTTTTTTTTGCAACGATGAGCAAAAGCAAATATGAGTATAATTTTGTGTTTGTTTTAAAAAACAAAAACCTTGGCTCACTAAATTTATTTTCCTGCTCATGACTGGCTTAAATGATGGGAATATAAGCTCAAAAAATTGTCCACGATTATTCTAGGCAAGCCTTTGAAAGGGTTAATAAGCGAACCTTTACAAACAAAATGATCGGGAACTGCTATGATATCTTCATCTCCATTTCCTAATTTGAGTAGCCAATCGCTAAAACTTGGATCAGAAGACCGAACATTGTGATTTAATTCTAGCAATTCCAATTGACACCAACGTCACTGAATGTAATAATTGCTGTTCAGTTTATGCAGACCGAATAGGTTGCGGTTCTGTT
The DNA here is from genome assembly GCA_958299015.1 of Tetanocera ferruginea. Taxonomy (NCBI): domain Eukaryota; kingdom Metazoa; phylum Arthropoda; class Insecta; order Diptera; family Sciomyzidae; genus Tetanocera; species Tetanocera ferruginea. Next base: position 54,958,987 of record OY282642.1, on the reverse strand, counting down.
AATTAAGAAGCACTGTTATAGCAAGACATGATGCTTGACGTAGAGTAGTTGAGGAAAATGACGATAGTCTTCAAGTACAAAGATTTCCAATACATAATTTAATAACAGGTTCTGGTCCAGGCTGAACAGGTTTTCAAAGGTTTAGTAAGTACAAACATTTCAAATGGATAATTTTACAACAGGTTCTGGTCCAGGCTGAGCAGGTTTTAAAAAGAATAGTACGTATAAAGATTTCAAATAGATAATTTTACAGCAGGTTCTGGTCCAGGCACACGGAGCAGAACGCTTGTCTGTTATATATTAAGATATTTTGTCATGCGTTAAAAAAGAACAGGGTACAGAAAGAATTTTAAATCTAACGCAAAATAAAAACATGATTTCCATACCATTAATTCCTGAAATTTTTTGTCCCATGATATAATTATAATTGTAAAGTCGAAAATATTTGCGCATTTTTGGCTTAGAAGTAAAACACGGTTTTCAAGAGTTTTGTTAAACGAATTTGATTTAAAAAAAATATATCATATCAAAAAGATATTTAAGAATTATTAATATTAATCAATTTTTAATAACAAATTAATTTTAACATCCCTTTTTTGAAGAAATTGGACATGTGACAAAAAACTTGTAAACTTAAAAAACAAAAAATAAATTTGATTTCGTTGGAGTTAAAAAGTCGTTTCTCCCATCAGAAAATTTAAAGCAACCGGACTATTAAAGTCCGCTAAATTAACTCATGGCAGAACATAATTTTTAAATATTTTTGTGAAAACCATTGTAAAGACGACATTTGTCTATCGATAGAATTAATGTCATGCAACAAAAAATATAAGATTTTGATTTTGATGCCATACCAGAAAAAATGAAACTAAGCTGAGGAATTTTTGGTCGAATGGCTAATCTACAAGCTTTACATGGCCTCAGAGAGTAAAGGTTTGTCATTGTCTGCGGGGAAGCGATTAGAAAAATATATCTATTGAAAAAACTTCTTAGGTCAGATAGTGATTTGAACCCGGGTCTGCCTAAATTTGTTGGCTCACAAGCCACACAGTTAGCACGCAGTCACTCGCAAACAATTTTCTCGCATGATAGAATTCAATTGAATTGGATTTTTGGATATATTTAATTAAGTTTTGTAAATTTTTTCTCTCATCAAATAATTTTAATATCTTGCCTCAAAAAGTTTTTCAAAACCTTTGTGTTGCTAATAAAAAGTTATAGAACAGAGGTTTTAATACGTGCTTTCACTGAGAAAATTGTGTTCCTCTAACGTTCATTTTCATTTTAAAAACGGACATTTTTAGATAAGCTTTTAAAACGTTCGTCTGATTTTCTGTAATAAACATTTTAATATTAACTTTTAAAACGTTCATTTGATATTTTAAAATGAGCATATTAGAAGAATTATAAGCTATTCTTAAAATGTGCAAAATCTGAGTTAAACGTTTTCAAAAGTAGCATGTTTTTGCTTTTCGTGCTATAAAACGTTTTCACAGTTTTCTCTGTGTAAAATAAGTTTAACATTTGAACTGTTAACGGTAAACCTACAAGACTGCTTCGGAATGTTAAACAATTAAAGACTGCTCGGTATCACTGTAAACAATTGCAATCAAGTGTAAGATCCTATCTCTACCCTCTCAAAATGAATTCAATCATCAATCAACCAATGAAATACTTTTTTGCATTGTTTTTTTTTCCAAATTGAAGTTCCTACAGCTTTTTTGATAATAGTTTTTATAATTTTGGCTGCTGCAAAATTTTAGAATATCGCACTTAAATGTTTGACTTAAGTCTTTTTCATAACTTATTGACACGTTCCACCATTACTTTGCTTCTCCTCACCCTCACCACCACTTCATGCATATGCTTTATGCTTGCTTTGCCTTCTCTCTGACTTTCTTTATTTAATTTAATATTCATGAAGTGTAAAATATTTATAAAAGCGAAAATATCCTTGAGGCTTCTTTGTGTGTGGAACAAACAATAATAAAAAAAAAAGAGTGTAGAGTGGAAAACAGAAGAAGAAAACAACAAAAGCAACACCAACCAGGCATTGGACAACAACAAAAAGAGTAACATAACAAGCACAAAATTCTCTATAAAACAGCAAACAGAGAAACTATGCAAAAATCCTGTGCGAGTCCTTGTTGTATGTGTGTCTGTGTGTGTATGAGCAAAGCGCTTTGGCCACAACGACGACGATGGAGATGCTTTCATGTGACTTGCATATTTTTATGCAATAACGGGATAGTAGCTCGAACCCCTACTATTCTCTACGCTACTCACACCCACTCTGACATTGTCAGACTCTGCCATTAAGTTCTTGCCTGCTACATGGCCAGCAACTATTTTTCTCGCTTGTTTTCTTTTCATTAAATAATTTGTCCTTTTTCGCTACTTGTGTGTGTGCATACAAGGCTTGATTTAGTATTTGTATGTGTATTTGTGTGTGTGTGCGCTTCATTGTGTTGCATTGCAGCGTTTTACAAAGCCTTTTCTTGCATGTAAATGAAATAAATATAAAAAAAAATAACGTTGCATACTTCCAGGATGTTTTGAAGTTCATCAACATCTTGTGCTGCATTATTGTTTACGTCACTCTTCATATCTTGATGACGATGACGATGATGATTATTTACATCAACATAATTTCTAGTTCTTTTCTTCTAGTTATTTTTTGTTGTTGTTGTTATTGTTGTTGTTGTTACTGTTTTTTTATTTAAAATAAGCTTTTGCTGCTGCATTGCTTGTTGCTTTTGGTTGTTTTCTTAATTTGGCTTGCTTTGACGTCTACCTCTCATGTAGCATGTTTTGCTTGCATGAGCCCTTTCCTACACACTCTTGTGCTTCGTGCATATCCTGCCGCGTCAGTTTTGCTTATGTTTCAAAATGTGAAATTATGCGTAAAATATTATGAAGCATTACTTAGAATAAAGCAAGAAAAATGACAGCGTCTACTAAATATGCATGGCATCATGGCAGCAGCCAAGATGTCGAGCGAGCTGCCTGGCAGTATTCAACACAGTCGTTTGTCGTCCTCTAAGTCATTTCTTGCTTCTACCTCCTAGCATGTTTGTTGCATTAAGCTTTAACTTCTTGTGCTTGTTTTTTTTTCTACTTCTTGCTAAACAAGCGCTCCACCAACGACGCTTACTTACTAAAAACTGCTTTGTCATGCAAGCATTGAACCATGAAGGTCCTTTTTTCCACTCCCCATGAAGCCTCATAGTTTTGGGTTGCCGTATATTTTTTCTTTTGTTATAAAGTTACTGCAGCAGCCGCCTGCCACAAGCATGTTCCAAATTTGAATAGAAAGCTTGAAAAGGATTTGCTATTGCAATAAAGGTGCTACAAATTGCCCGAAAAATTACTGTTTAATATGCACAAACTTGGAAGGAAACAAAAAAAAATCACCTTCAAGAGAACAAGGAACTGTTTTTGGCAAGAAAATTTATTTTCATTGACTGTAGTGCATTTTATACTGGTTCTTTTATAGACTAGATGTTTGAGTTATAGTATTTCATGATATATTGTGCTCAACACTTAAGTTAAGCTGTTGCAGCGTTTATGATGAAGATCGTTGTGATAGAATGTTGTACGTATCCTACAGGGTTATTTAACTAGTATTTTAACTTGTCTAAAAATGATAAGTTAAAATTTTTCTTCTGCTTTTTTCTTTTGTAGCTTTGTTTTTTTTTTCATTTAGTTCGTGTTCGGCTTGCTTGTATTTTTTTGACTCACACGCCATCAGAGAAAAGGCATGATTGTTAATGCGATCGACTCTTGAGCGATGATTAGCGGTTCGAATCATGGTAGTGGCAAAAAATCGTATTTTAATGCATGCAGCTTTTCATTAAATAATGATTTACTCGTTGTTAACACCAGCAAAAACTGAGTACCACAAAAAAGTAAAGGTTTGTCTGTCAAAAAAGTTTAACTGCTGAATATATTTGAAGAGTTTACATTCAAATCCAGATAAGTCATAGGAAAAAAAAAATTTTAGTTAGAAATGCCATTGTAAAGCTAATGTTACACTATATCGATCCATAAAATCCTCTATGATAAAAATGTTAAAAATCCTAGAGAAAAATGCATTTAAAATCTCCTTTTCAATCAAAAGCAGACATGTCCACTGTAAATTTTTAATCAAAACCAGATAAGTACAAGCAAGTTTTAATTTTTCTAGTTTTCATTCAAATTTTAAAAACTTTTTTATGTCCCAACGTTGGTGTAAGCCATAAATTTAAAATTTTGGCGGATTTTGGTATGCGTTCTGTAAAAAATAAAAAGTTAAATGCAAAAAACATTGTTTTTACTAAAAAGGACCTTCAGGAGAATCAAAATTGCTTCGGCGGTTTTCCTCCGATTTGCAGAAAAAAGTATGCAGAAATCCTTTTAATGAGTTCCTCTAACTTTTGAGACCCTGAACGGCGGAATCTAAATTTTTATTCATTTCTAACTTTCAAAAACAAGTCCAAATTTGAAATTAAAAAAAGGATTTTTTTTTTTGCACTATAATACTATTTTTATTTTTCGCATAATATATTTGTTCCTGTGGAGCATACTTAAACATAATTGGTTTGTTTATAAAAAATGTCTGAAAAAACTAAGACTTTTTTTTCGATTTCCCAACAATTCGATCTGTGTGACTTATCTGGTGTTGAATGTAAACACCCCATTTATGGATTCCTCTTTTGTAGACTACATCCCGAGTAACAGCGAATTAAACAGCTGTTAACAATTTAATGAGATTTTTATAAAATAAGTTGATGTCAATTTGATCAATTTTGAATATTTGTCTCATATATTATTTTTTTTAAAACCCATTAATTTGTCGAATTTGTCGATAGATAACGCTAACAAAAAGTTTACTTAACCTCCAGACAGTCGGCATCACCACTTTAGTGGCTCAAAATGCTTATATTCCCTGATATACTTGTCTTCTCTGGGGAGTTTTTGGGGTCGCTGATCACGAATCCTTTGTCAGAATTTCAAAATTCCAAGATGGCGGCCTTGTACTGCGCATGCGCAGTTGGAAAATTGGTCCCAAATAAGATTCCTGCGTTGACGCTTATTCTTGGAAAGTTTTTGGAGTTTGCTGATCAGGAATCCGTTATCAAAATTTGAAAATCCCAAGATGGCGGCCGAGTATTGCGCATGCTCAATTGGAAAATTGCTCCCAAATAGGATTGCTGTGATGAAATTTGTTCCTATCCTGACTACGAAGACTTCCTCGAAGACCGATCCGCCATCTTGGAATTTTGAAATGCTGACAACGGATTCGTGATCAGCGATCCCAAAATCCTCCCAGGAATAAGTGTCAAGGCAGTACTCCTATTTGGGACCAATTTTCCAACTGCGCATGCGCAGCACTGAGCCGTCATCTTGAAATTTTGAAATTCTGACACCGGATTCGTGATCAGCGACCCCGAAAACCCCTGGTAAGACATAAAAATTCCCAAAAAACGAAAATAAAATTTCGATGAAATTTTTTTCTACCGTTGCCGGCCGGTAACACAACTATAGTGGTGATGCCATGATTCGAATATATCCGGGGACCATTGGGAGGATGATTATATTGAAACATTCCACTAAAGTAGGCATGTATCAACGAAAAAAATCCCGGCCGCCAGCAAGTTAAAGAAATAACTTTCTAACTTTCTAATGTTATGAAAATAATTTTTAACAACAAATCATATTTTTATTGCTCCATCTAAAATTAAATTCGATATATCAGCTGATTTTAAATAAACTAGTACAGAAGCCCGCCGTACGACAGGTTGTATTCAAAATAACTAAGTAGCAGACGAAATGATAACTCTTTTACATTCACCTCAAATTTTACTCATTTCCAGTCGTCGTCAATGTATTCTAACTAATAAATATCAAATAAATTTTGTGTGCATACTTTTAGGCTGAGCATTTTTTGCATATAAAAAAGCACTGTAATAGCAAGAATAAACAGTTTGAGTGATAGTTGGTGCGGAACAAGAATTATGTACAGCATGAGCGAAACAGGTTCTAGTTCAGGCTGAATACGTTTTAAAAAGCATAGCAATAACGACTATGAACAGTTTGAGCAATTAAGAATACGGAGCACGACCTTTTATATAATAAGATGTGAATTTCTTTTGAACCATGCTGAGAGCAATTTTTTTAAAAATGAGTTTTAATGTGTTATCTCGCAAATGAATTGTTGAAACTCATAGTTTTGATATATTAAGAGATGATATCAAAAAGTACAGTATCCAAAAAAATTTCAAAATTTTTTTTTTTCGCAAAAGTGCAAGAAATAGCTTTTTCCTGGTTATGCTTATCAATAAGAATACTTGTTTTTTATTGTACCATCCCGTCTCAAACCGTGTATAATTTGTAACTTATTTCAAATTTTAGAAAAAATATAATATTAGTTTGAAAAAAGTGTCATTCAAGGAACATTACTTAATAGTCGTACCACGCAAAAATAACAGAAAATTTGCAGAAAACCATTTCTTTATTAAAATGACTAAGAAATCAAGCTGAGAACAGCTTAAATCAGTAAAACAACAAACAAATTTTGAGATTTTCTTTTTGCATATATTTAAAGTACGAAAACCTTTTAATAAGTTAGCTGTTCTAGAAGTCTTCAATTTGAAATGACTAGTTTTTGCTTTAAAACTCTTATATATTGCTATTTTTTACTAAAAATTTGTCAAAATCTGGATATAAAATGATTTATATACAGTGAACTCTCGATAATACGAACTAATAAAAACAAGGGATGGTCACATTTACGAGATTGTCTCCACATTTGCGAATGCCAAAATAAATGGGAAAATATCTATGAATTGGCCACACATTGAATGATTTTTAACAATTACAACAATGCTACACGTTTTCAGATCGACTTAAACTGAAATTATTTTAAATTATAAATTATTTGGAAAAAAAATCGATCATATATTTTTGTTGTTTTTTTTCAACTACTTCAAATAAAGCCTTTTCTCTAAGGCTTCTCAATATTTTAAGGTAGTTTTGATCAACCAATTGAAAAGAGAGGTACGTATGTAGAATTACGCAGATGATTTAAGTAGCAACTACTAAAAATATTAATGAATAGTTGGGGAATTCACTAAACAGCTCGAAAAAAATATTTGTTTTAAAATTTTTGTTTCACATTTTAGAGCTTTCAGAGTACGTTCATATTTTAGAATACTCAGTGAGAGAGAAAAAAAGGTGTCACATTTTCGAGTACTCAGATTTTGTATAGGTCAGATTAGAGCGAGTCCACTGTATGTTCTTAAGAGATATATTGACATTCAATAAATAGTGTGAACAACAAGAGATATAAACTGTCTTTGAATATCTTAAAAAAAAAAAAAAAAAAAAAAATGACGCATCTGTCGGCACTTTTTCAAAAAATAATATAAAGTTCTCTACTTTATGCCTCATTAAGACACAACAAATAGCTACTAAATATGTATGTCATGAACAAGCTACAAACAAAACAAAAAAAAACAAAAAAACTCATAGTATATTCTTAGGCGTTGCCAAATTGTCGACTAAAGCATTTTGTTGCAAGTTTGTATACATTTGCATATATCTAGTTTTTGCGACATTTCATATAATTTGCATTTTTATGAGCTACTCTCCGAGCACATTTTGTATATATTATGCTTTTTATACTCTCTCTTACTACCTCGCTTATTATGTCAATATTCCAAACAATGGCATACATACATTTAGGCAACTGAGAAAATTATCTTTGGTTTTATATATTTGCATATTTTTTTTTTATTCTTATTTAAAAATTTTAAAATAACATTCTTTTTTCTCTTTTCGTTTTAGGTAAGTTATGCCTCCGACAATATAACAAATATAAAAATACCGTCATCACGTGTGCTTGTAAGTTATTCTACAGCTGTACCTACACATTATCTTTTATTAATGTAGCTTTTGAATTTTTAAAATTTTAATTTACATTCTAAAAGCTCAATTAGTGTAAAGCACAATTTAGTCTCACGAAATATAAACAAAATCTTTTTGCAAAGCAATGACCGCAACCCTTAAAATATGCAATAATTTTAGCTCTATCGTCGCCGGCGACCTTTTTGTTAAATTAAAACAACTCGTTGACCATAATTAAAACTTGTAAGTATATCCTGTGCAGCAAAAATAACAGCAACAGCAACAACAACAACAACAACAGTGACATGAAAATACCATCACACTTTTGCCAAAACAACAACAAAAACAACAACAAAAAGTATTGTCGCTTGTGATTAAATGCGTGCTTTAAACACATTAACTTCACACACGCACACCCGCATACCAACAGGCACATATTAAAAGCACGAGCAACAACAACAACAGCAACAACAATACCAACAATAAAAGCTGCCCTGTCGTTCGTCTTCTTAGTCATAAAGCATTTCACTCGCCTGCTCGTCTAAATATAAACCAAGCTCACATTAATAAACCCCGCAAAATATGCTTGCTTTTATTTTTATTAACCTTTGAAAAAACGATTCACAACATTTGCGCTAATAAAAAGTTTATTTTTGCTAAAGAAAAAAAACAAAATAAAAATAAAAAAAAAATACAACTCATAAAAAAGCTTCACGAAAACTAAACTACTTGACAGTCAAAAGAACACCTCAAGAATATCGCGTGCTTAAGCAATCAAAACACCAGCAAAATGAACAACAATAACAACTTTGACTCTGTTGATGCTTATCTAGATTTGTGTGCCGTTCTTGTTGGTCATGTCTTTGACACTGGGTAGAAAATTAAAATAATTTATAAATTAGTTTCTAAGTTTAAAAATTGTTTTTTCAAAAATGGACTGCATTTGAGACCCCGATAGCATATAATCTGATACCACTGCTTAATATCTACTATATATTTAATTTGCTTAGTTTGAAAATAAAAAAACAGTTTTCTTCGCTTGAACTTTTGTTCACTAGCTTTCAAATTCAAATTCCAATCTGTTGATCGACAAAAATCTCTTATGTGTGCATATTTAGTGTAATTGTTTTACTCAAAATTTTTCCTCTTAAATACTACATTTGTAGTATTTAATTTTTTTAAACTCTAGGGAAAAAAAAACAATCTCTCACTGCCTTGTGTTCAGCAAAATCTACAAATTTGTGTTGTGGACGGTGCGTGTTGTCCAACAATGTGTGCAGCGTCTATATTTTTAAAACAATACCTTAATTTTATGCATGAAGCTTTTACAAACCAACTGTCAAAAATAGCAATATATATATATTTTTTTTTTAAAAAAAAAAACCTACTCCTACTAAAAATGCTTCTCATAATAACTACAGTTAGAAAGCTAATTCAAGCTTTTCCACTTAAATTTGCACACATTTACATATGTTGCGACACACCTGTGTGACACGAAACACAATTTCAAAGGACCTTCTGCTCTGCTAAAATTAATGCGCAGAGGTAACCCAATAATTGTCATAATATTTGAAGGTAAACAATCGTGCTTAATTTATTAGTTTTTTGACATTTGTTTTGGTTTAACGTGATTTTCACTATTTTATTGTTTCGCGAGTTGCCATAAAAGTGTTACCTATTTTTGCAAGTTTATTGAGTCGTATTACTTTCTTAACCCAAACATGACTCACATTTTATTGCTGCTTCATTCAAAGCAACTTTATTTCCATTGATTTCATATTTAGAGCTGAAATATGCCAATTTTGTTGAAGAAAAACTTGTAATAACTGTATCTCACTTCATATCAACCACCCTCTGCTCTAACCAGTTACTATCAACTTAAGCGCTGTTATAAATTATGTCGTCTACTTTAACTAAATAACTGACAAACGAGCTGAATTATAAGCCGCGTTACGTAATTTTTTCTGCCACTTTGCGCGTTGTGACAGTTTATTTCTCGCTGTTGCATGTGTGTGAATATGAGTGTGTGTGTGTATGTGTGTTTATTGCTCCAACACCCTTAACTAAAATCTTGTGTGGAGTGAAAAAGTTTAGTGGTTTGAAAGCACCACTTAAAGTCAACTTAACTTTTTGTTGTTGTTGTTGAGTTATATTTTTTGACTGAAAGTGAAAATGCTATAAACGTCATATATCCACCCACCCACTCACGCACTCATCCACCACAACTCATTTATATGAATGGAAATTTCCTTACAAGTTGTTGCCGTTTTGCGCATATTTTACAACCTGATTTACATGCTTGCCGCTAAATTTGTTTTCTTGTTGCATTTGTGTTAGGTAGGTGCTGCCACGTTTTGTTTTTTGGTTATTCATTTTGGTCACCCCTTAAATGGAGGTGATTTTGTCACGCAATATTTTAAGCATTTTGCCTTTGGTTTTGCCGTCTGATTTATTGATAGCCGTATTTTTTCTATTGAATTTTTTTTTATTTGCTATTTTTGGGCAAATTTTGTTGGTTTTATTTGTATAAATTATATTTTTATTGCTTGCGATAAATTTTATTGTGCTGCGTGCTGAAACTAGTAAGTTGTTATAGAAGCTTTTTTGTGTGTTTGTGTTGTGCACATTTGTCTGTGTTTGTGAGTTTTCCGTTGTTTAGGGAATTTTTGACAACTCCGATATGTGTTGAATGTGAGCAAACATTGAATATTTTTATCGCATGCGATATATTTTTACAGTTTGGAATATGCAAAAAAAATTGTGTAACCAACACCTAACCACAGACACTCCAAGTACTCCGTCATAAAAAAATATATATTTTATAGCATGCAATAAATTTATGAGTAAAAGTTTAGAGCTTAATACTTAAAAAATAATTATGTTCAAATTGTTTTAGTAATTTTAAAATAATTTTTAATAAAAAGTTTTTAGCTTGAATCTTGTTATATAAAAGAAAAGCTCTTTTATTAGCTTATATATCTAATATCAATAATTTATATTTCTTTTCTGTAAAATATTTTCTAGAAAGACTTTTCTGTAAATAATAAATATATATATATCTTTAGCATAAGCTTAAAAATATTTCATTTTTGTTCTAAACATTTCTATATAAATCAAGAGATTTTCTAGCAAAACTTTTTTAATTTTTTATAAACGATTTTTTTTTTGTTTCATAAAAGCTTTTCACAAGGTCTTCCATAAAAATCTTTACACCCAACAAACGATTTTTGAAACGCTTTTTTAAAAAATGTTTGAAATCGACTTTTATAATTTTGTCTTTTAGTAATTATTCTAAAAATTCTAAGATTCTTTTGCATGCAAAAATTCCTACGGCTTCAAAAGTTACAGCCGGATTAGTGAGAGCGCATTTTAAATTTTTGCGCTTTTTTTCTTTTTTCACAAACTTTGAACGCGTTTATCTCGAAACCATGTTTTTCGTACTGGTTACTGGCACTAGCGGATTCATTTTTTGACGAAATTTTTTTTTTTTGTATTTTTAAACTTGAAAATGATTTTTTTAAATCTTAAAACAAATTGGTTATCGTATGACACGAGCTTTTTTTTACATTTTTTTTCGATTTTTTATGAATTTTTAAAGTCAATATTTTTTTCGCAAAAACACACTTTCAAATTTGGAACATCACCAAAAATTTAAAAAAGCTCCTGTCATACGATAACCAATTTTGTTAAGATTTAAAAAAGTCATCTTTTTCCAGATCGGACAATTTTTGCGACTACCAGCGCTGCAACCCCGAGGCCCCGTTTTTTTCTCTGCCGCCAGTTTGGAGCTCTATAAAACCATTTTGTAGTGAAAAATATATTTTTTTGGATTTTTTTTTTTTTTGTAATTTGTTCAATTCTCTACAATAATAAAAAAAATTTAAAAAATTTTTGTTTTTTTGAATGAGTTCTGAATTTTTAAAAAAAGATTTTTTTTTTTCTGCCGCATGTCCCTCCAATGTAATGTCCCTCCTTATAAATTTTCGTAAATTTTTCTTTCATGCTTTTCTTTATATTAAAAATTTTAATATTTTTTTTTGAAACATATTTTTCATTAAAGATTTTGCATATAATCTTTAAGTTATAATGAAAAAAGGTTTTTACTAGAAATTGTTGATAATTTTTTCTGTGAAAGCTGTTTTTGCAAAGCTTTTTCATAACATTAAAATTTTTGTTTAATGCTCTTTAGTGTAAAACGTCTTAGTGAAATATTTTGGGAAAAAACTTTTTATCATGAGCTTTTCAATTAAGTTTAAAAAGCTTTTAAAAAGTTTTTTTTAAAGCTTTGTTGTTACATTTTTTATTAAGTTATTTTCGAGACAATTTTTTAATTAAAGTTTTGATGAAACTTTTGATGAAAGTCAATTCCACGCTGAAGCTTTTGGTTTTTATATATTTTTGTTGAAGTTGACAGATGTTTTTAAAGCGTTTTGAAGAATGTTCTTTATATTGCAGTTTTTGATATACATTTTTTGATACATACATTAGACCGGATTGAAATTTAGATTTCGCCGGTCGGGGTCTCAAAAGTTAGAGAAACTTATTAAAATGATTTCTGCATACTTTTTTTTTCAAATCGGAGAAAAACCGCCGAAGCAATTTTGATTCTCCTGAAGGTCCTTTTTGGTAAAAAAAAACATTTTCACAGAACGCATACCCACACCTGCTAAAATATTAAATTTCTTACTTATACCAATATTCTGATATTCAAAAAATTTAAAAATTATGTTCCATTATAACTCTTATTGACCACTTAAAATTCAATTTTTTGATATATTTAAAAAGAATTTTTTTTAAATCCGCTTTAAAATACACATTTTTTTCTAGATTTACGTGAAAGTGTTATAGTTGGAAAGGTACTAAGTTCTTCTTTCTTTCTGTGTAATCAAAGCTGTGTGCGAAAACTGACAGAATGTGAGAAATCGGCTTTAGAAATATGATAAAATTAAATATTTCTTATTCATACAAAAACAATTAATTAAATTTGTTCACTGCTTTATCGTCCAGTTTTCAATAAATTTTTTTTTTAATCACATAGCTTTGATTAAAGCGATACACAGAACGAAAGAAGAACTTAATACCTTTCCAACAATAACACTTTCACGTAAATCTAATAAAAAATGTGTCTTTTAAAGCGGTTTCAAAAAATGCCTTTTTAAAAATAGCAAAAAATCAATTTTTTGTGGTCAATAAGAATTATAATGAAACAAAATTTTAACAATTTTTTCATGTCAAAAAGTTAGTATAGTTAAGAAATTTAACATTTAAGATGATGGTGCTATGCGTTCTGTGTAAAATAAAAAGTTACAAGCAAAAAACATGTTGTTTTTACCAAAAAGAACCTTCAGAAGAATCAAAATTGCTTCGGCGGTTTTTCTCCGATTTGAAAAAAAAGTATGCAGAAATCATTTTAATGAGTTCCTCTAACTTTTGAGACTCCGACCGGTTGAAATTTTTTTATCCATATAAGAATGATCCGGTCTAACATACATACATCATGAAAGCTTTTTTTTAAGCTTCTCATAAGATAAAAACTTTTTGTTTAAAGCTTTACTAACAACATAGTTATTAAATTGCAACATCTCTGTCAACATCATAACAATATAATCGTAAACAGTGTTATTAAATATATCTCGTTAAAGTTTTTCGTTAGCAAAATGCTAAAATTTATTTTTACTTTTTCACTGTAGAAACTTTTTAAGGCTAATTAAGACCAACATATTACCACCCCCATCCACACATACACACACACATTCGCTGTGAATTAACCCTCGTCATTAGCTCTCTGATGTTGATTCGATTTGTTGTTATAAATTGATAACTAATTTCCGGTTTTTACCTTCATAACAACTATAACTACGTTGAAAACAACAGCGTTTTAATGAAATTCTGTTGCTCTCTTTGGTTTTTTTTTTCATTCTTTTTATTTTTCTCTGCTGTTGTAATGCATCCAGTAGCTTTTTGTGCTTGACTCTTTATGTGCAAACTTTTTTTTTTTTTTTTACATTATTTAACTGTTAATTAATTTCAATCCATTTTCCATTAAATTGAATAATACTGTTTCTATGTGTTTGTGTAGCTGTATATGTATATGTATGTGGGTGTATCTGTTGTTGCCTTTTGTTGTATGCGACTGCAGTATAAATAACATGCTACAACAGCATCAACTTTACTGAACTTAGCTTTGAACGCGAAAGCAACTCAACCCCAACTGCTACACTGCAAACAACATTTTAACACTTTGCTGGCAATTCTCTTGGGTACGCCTTGTCTGCTTTAGCCTACCCTACCTACATTTTCCAGCTCCCTCTCACTTGCCTTATATTCTTTTTCTCGTTGTACTGTGTTCTCATCGTATAATATTTTCAATTAAAAACTCAATTATAAAAAGCACTTCAGCAGTAAAATAGATTAAAAGAAATATTGATGAAATAAGAAAATTGAAATTGAAACATCATTGTCAGTTGTAAAAAATAAAAAAGGTAAAGAAAAATTATGCATTAGAAAACATTGCATAAAAACAGGCGTTGATATGATGTAACATATCCTGTAAACAAACACATTTCTATTGCATAACATATTCTTGCGGCAAATGCTGCAACACTGTCATATATCAGATATTACTGTTCTTCTTGATTAAAATAAACATTATATTTGATAACTTGAAATAAATAAATTAAAACTAAACATACAAAATTAATTGCAAAGTACTTCAAACATTATTTATTTGTCGTCATACAAAGAGGCGGCAAAAAGTGATCAAAAAATTTAACTTTGATTGCAAAAATTTCTGTGTTAAATCAGAGTTGAATCCGGAATATATCGGTTTTTCTCGGCAAAGAGAATCCAGTGAGAGATCCAGTGAGCAACAAGCTTTTTAATATTCTGGAAGACGAAAAACAAAATCGAAACCTTAATTTGTTACCTTAGACAGTTAAATTTCTGAACAACAACAAACAAACACAATATTTTGGTTAGTATTACCAATTGTAGTACTTGCTCGTTAAATTCGTATGAGTTGAGTCACAGCACTGATTTATTTGAATGGTCGTATTTCTAAACACACCATTAGATTTAATATATAGTTTGTACAATAAAATCGAATTTTCTGAAAATACAATGAGTGTTCACTCTAAACATGAATTCATTATAATAACTAAATCTCAGATGATGCAATTATGAGATAAAATATTCATTTGCTTGTGTTAAGTTTGCATTTTGTTTACCTATGAGCCAGTAGAGGTACGTCACAACGTTCCAGCATTCGACTCTTATGTGACGTGTCTTGGGTTCGATTCGCAGTAATGAAGATAAAATAAATTTTGACGGCATGCAATTTTTCCATTAAATATTTGCTTTTATGGAATTTGAACCCTCATTCTGCACACTGAAACTATTTTCACTGCACTATTTTTGTATTTTAACATAAAATATAAATTCTTATACTTTTACTCTTTTTAACATTTTTGTAACTCTGAAACTTTTATTTTATTAAAAAATACACTTTTAAGAAGCCAAAAAAAAAACTAAAACAAAAATAAAAACAAAGTAATTCCAAATAACTATAAAGAATAACAAAAATAGTAAAATATATAAGAAAAATTATTTTTCATTTCACAAAGTATTTTGTCCTCTCTATATAGTAGTTTGGTAACTATAACCAATTAGCAATTTATCACAAATAAAAAGCACATTTGAGAAAAGGCATATTTGGTATAAATAAATTTAAAAATATTTAATTCCCATAAGAAAGTATGCTGATTGTTAACTATAACTAAATGTTGTTTATGACTCTTCTTAGTGTAATTAATGGTTTAGTTTGTCTTAAACAAACAACAAAAATGAAGTAAAAGGATGTATAGCCTTAATTTAAAACTTGTAGCTCTCTTGAAATTTGTCAAGCTATGAGTAATGAAAGCTCTATATATCAATCGCTTTAATCAAAATTGTTTTAGCAAACAATATTCACAATATTTCTTGTTTTATAGAATTCATTGAAATTGAATTACAAAAATTTTGAATAATAATGTAACATATGAATTTGTCAGTGAACTACAATATAACAACAGAAAAATTATCCTTAAAAAAATTATGTAGTTTTATCACAAATTCCTCAAAAAGAAGGTTGCGACTCGTGAAACAATTCCAGTCTTTGAAGTTTTCAGAAAAAGCAATTTTTATGTGACTGTTCGGGCGATATAAAAGTGTCCACACACCCCACCTTCCCTTAGTCTTAAAGATAAGATACAATATTCATAATTTTTAAATTTGTTATTTACTTTTTTATAGTGTTCCTTATATGATGAATTTTCTAACGGCTCCTCTAGTGTAGTTGACGAAGTGAGACAATCGCTTCGACCCTTAATCATATTCCAATAGTTACTGAAAAGCCATCTGCGTCACACGCGTTTTTTTTTTTCATATTATAGTTGGCTTTCTAAGCCGCCCTGGATATTTTTAGCGCTTTGATTTTTCACGTGAGATGGAAGTAGAAAAAAGGTTAATTAGTAATTTTTAAGTGGAAACTGTTAATTCCTTTTAGTTTAAAATCAACCACTAGAAAGCAATTCTTGGAAAATACTCGTGATCAAAAATGAATACATAGCTAAAGACCTAACATGTGCAAAAAAATGCTGTATAAATTAAGGAAGTTTTTATGGAAAGTGATTAATGTTACAGGAAACTGCAAAATTCTTTTTCTGAGGATTTATTTTACTTTCAATTATGTTAAGTAAATAAGCAAAAATTCTTTAGAGACTCTTCAATAGCTTCAAAACTTTACATAAGAACAAAAGACGTCCTTAAAATCTAAGTTTTATTCCAAATGTACTTCCTCACGCTTTTAAATTTAAAATTGATTAAAATTAAAATAGAGTACATAATAAAAAAATGTAACTTCATCTGCTTCCTTTTTATAAAATTTGTATGTCAAAATTTAATCTCTAATATTTTGCATATAACTTAAAAAGCTCTTGTCATGTTCACAACTTTTTCTATTTATATCCTTAGTCTTTTCTGTTTTCTTCTTTTTTTTTTGTTGTTCTACTTGCTGACTACTTTTTTTACTTATTTTATTTCTAACCAAACTCCGTCAAGTTTAAACGAAAACTCTTAACCCATAAAACCACATGTGAATGTGTGATTTCGTGTGCTTTCATCAAGTATATGACTTGACAAAAACTTCTAAATTGCTTCAACGCACCACCGCATCAGTGTATTTAAACCGCAACTATTTAAATTTCTTGTAAAAACTTTAGACTTGCCTCGTCACAGAGCAGAGTAAAACAGAACAAAACAGAACAGAAGGGAAGTTAGTTTTCAGCTTTACGCTTATAGTCAGCAGATGCACTCGCACCTTGACACAAGAACACTCTCTCTCTCTGACTCATTCTTTTTACTTTTAGACCAACACCAATACCAAAGTGGCGGTAGTCTTGTTTGAAAACTTTGTGACAGAGACGGGCAACTTTTTGAAGCTTTCAAAAATGCCTCGCAAATTGTGTAAAGCTAAACAAAGTAAAACATAGTTAAAAAAAAAATAATTGAAACAAAAAAAAGCCACTCGAAGTAAGAACATGCCAGACAAAGGATCAAAGAAAAAGTTGTTGCATAAAATTTGTTAACTGTAAATTGCTGCTGGTGTTGCTGCTGCTGCTACTACTGTGGCTTGTCAAACCACAACATTTTCCTTTCGCATGTCTGTTCCTCCAGTTGGCTGCTTGGTATTATTTCAGCATCATTGCCCATTTTACTCATGCCTTTACGGGGATTTTCTTCAGTATCAGTTTCCTGCGCATTTTTACATCTTTGCTTCTTACCTTCTTCATAATTACTTTACTTTCGCACAATTGCACCATCAAACTTGTGCCCACATAAAAATACTTTGTTTCGTATGACTTTTTGACGCCCTTTCCACGAGCAAAACATGCTTTCTTCTTTTTGTTTTTTCCTTAAGGTTTATGTCCCCAGCTGGCCATATCCTTCAATCTGCTGCTTCTGCTTCTGCTTTTGTTTCTTAACGTACACTCGTACTAGTTGGCTACACTTCATCTTTCTTTTGTTTTCTGCTAGTAAACTAATTGCAAGGTACGACGCCAGTGTCTACAGCAGAGAGAAAGAAAAAAAAGGACATCTCTTAAGTGTGTGCAAAAAAAAGAGCAATAAAAAAAAAACCAAAAACACTCAATTCTTCGATATCGTTTCATTGTGTGTAGCAGCAAATGTAATTAGCAGCCGTTATTGATGTATGTAGAAACATTTAGTGCTGACAGACAGACAGACAGACAGCTAAGTGTGCGACAAAATCGATATTCTTGATTTTGTCAACGTTGCTTTGTTCTGTTTTTATTGAAAATTAATTTGCTGTTTTTATGTAATTTTTTGTTCTCTTACAAAAACAAAAACTTAATTTTATTTGTTGTACTTGTTTTTTCTCTGCAGTGGTACGCTTGTGTAAAAGATCCTTTTTATCGACATTCGCAACTAACTTACACACATACACACACATTCACACACAAACTCATGCACTCATCAGAGACATGTCGCTTTAATTAACTTAAAAAGTGCATTAAGCCGCATCGACATGCGAGCGAGTGCTCAGAGAGTAAGTTTGTGTGTGTGTGTAAGAGTGTCTGCGTGTATGTGTTTCTGCTGAAGCTTAGTCGGACAATTGGAAGGACTCCTTTATAAGGATATTAAATTTTACAGCAAACTGCTGGCGTGACAAATTTAATGTTGTTGCCACAAGCTAAGGCAGGCAATGCAATCGTTGTTTTAATTGGTATCTGTACTTTAAAAGGGTGCTCAAAACATTTTCAAATTTCTTTAATAATAAAACTTTAGATTTATAATAAATTTTTGTTTTGACGTAGAATTGCGTCTTACAGCGCGGTTTGTATGGGGTCCTTTTAACAGATTTTTTCAAGGTCATTAGGCAACGTTTTTGGCGAATACTTTAGGGAATACCTACAGCCTTTAATACTCTTCGTTCAAAGATAATATATATACAAAAATATCAGATATATCCTGCGCTGAATGAATATCTAACTTTGGATTTTGTCACTATTAAATTAAAGTCACAAAATAGTAAAATATAAGAAGAAAAATCCATGTTTTTATATAAGAAAATCAACCATCAGCTGCTTATAATGTGCTTCTTTCTTTGCTGCTGCTGCTTTCTTTGTTTTTCTTTCGTTGTTTATGCTTGTATGCTTTGGTTTTGCACGAACTGATTGGTTCGCTTTGGCAACATTGTAAGCATTAGTTCGCATTGGGTTTATGTATGCGCTACTAATCTAGTATACTATTTTGAAACCAGAGGTCATGAACCTCTTTTCAACTCAAACTGTTAAATTTAACGAAATGGGTCTGTGATCCGGTTAGATTTAACTCTTATGAAAAAAAACGAGTTGGATCATATTTCGTTTTATACTTTTACCCAATAGATGGCGTAAAATTTTAATTTTTGTCGAATTTTTAAAAATCGGGGTCTTAATTTTAATTTGAAATTAGTAGTTAAACTGACTGTAGCTCGCAAACTATATATCGGGCAGAGACGAAAGTGGCACCAATGGAAAATGCATTTGCTTCGCCTTCTTCTCAACTAAGTCGATGAACTCAACCTGCCAAACTTAACAAAATTATCGAAAAAAATTTGAAATTTTGCTTGTTTCTTTTTGCTTGCTCATTTAATCATACTTACTATTTAACTTTTTCTTTGTTTTGGCCTCGATAAGTAGTCCATAATTGAGTGTTATTCATTTATTTTTTTTATTTTTGGAAGATCAATAAAAATACGTGCAAAATCAACAAAACAATCGGACCAAAGAGATAAAGTAGAAGAGGTTACAACTTAAACGGAATTCTACGTCTACACTTACGATACTATCGAAACTGTTTCTTTTTTAAATCAATTATTTGTTTGTTCTGCAACACACCGAGAACTGAAGAAATGTTTGTGAAAATTGACAATGTTCATTTAAAAATCCTTTCAGGCACAAAGGAACCGCTATAATTCCACCTTAATGATCATCTATTCAAACCTGTTATATGCATCCAAATTGAAAATGGAAATTTAGAGTTTTTAAGGGTCGTTAATTCCGAATATAAAGATTTTTTGGGCCACTTATTGTGAATCTAACATTGGATGTAGTATTTGACAGTTGATAGATGCCAAAAAGAAGTGCCAACTCTCCGTTTTTTGAGAAAGTCCTTTATGAAAGTACTCGTCATGAATGTTTTAGATCGCAGATTACGAATCTCGTGTAAGAAGTACTACTTGACAATTGACAACTGTCAATTCTAGAAGTAACTGCCCTTATCACTTGTTTATAAGGAAATGAAAAAAGAAAATATATGTATAAGAAAACTAGCTGGTACCCGGCGCGTTGTTGCCATCCTTGTGCAATGCCATTTCCAGTTTGCCATTAGAAGACCATTAACAAATAGTAACTCCACACTAAATTTCAATATTCTGTGATAATTATTTTCAAAGCCATTGTATACAAAAAATTTTCCCGTTCTAGTTTTCGAGTGTTTCTCAGTGGTAGGATATCACCAAATGGTAACACCAAACCAATTGTTTTTTTGTTCTGTGACTATTATTTCCAAAGTGATTCAATTTAAAAAATGTGTCTAATACGGGCGGAGCCACACCACTTGTGCAATGCCCATTTTAGTTTTCCAGTAACAGGACACCGTCAAATAGTGAAACCATTCTGAGTTAAAATGTTCTGTGCCTTTTACTTCCATAGCTATTCGGTGTGGAACATTTGAATTGTATGGACGGATCCCCGCCCCGTGTGCCAATACTCGTGTCAGTTTTGAGTGATTGAAAGACCTGGCCAATAAGTTATTTCATGCTGAGTTTCATTGTTATACGACAATTGTTATTCGATATCAAAAACTTGAATTATGTGGGCGGTGCCACGACCTCTTTCCAACGGTTGCAAAAAATTGCCAGTGGAAGGGCACTACTAAATAGTAAGTTCGTACCGAGTTATATTGTTGTGTGTCTTATGGTTCGAAAGTTAAACCGAAAACTTGTGTTCTTGAAAAGGGCTACGCCCCTCATGAGTAGAAGGATAAAAAATACTTTACGACCTATTCTCATACCTACCAAATATATATATTAGACCGTCTCGCCTTATAGACGAAAAAAAAAAAAATGTCGCCGCACACCATCTAATCTGAAACATTATTGAAAGGAGGTTTCAAAAAAAAAATTTTTTTTTTTGACTGAACGTAGGGGTCGCGCATCGACATATTTCTTTATAACTTCGGTATTTACCCTCCGATCTAAAAGAATTGTTTGTTTTTGTTTTTGTCTCAGAAAAACCTATTTTTTGTCTTTAGAACTCACTGACCTTAGTTGACCCCTTATAGTACTGACCCACCGGACCCCAGTTTCTACCCTCTTAACGTGCCATTTTGGTTTCAGAAATGGAAAGCCCATAAAAAATCATTAAGGCGGTCTTCTTATTCAAAACCCGTTTTTTGGACCCTTTTTAAAAAAATTCTTATTTGAAAACGCAAAGAATAATTGAAAGCTTTTTTTATTTATTGTATTACAAATGTTTCAAAGTAAATAAAAAAAATTTTTTTGCCTCGATACGTGGGCTGTTCAAAAAGTAATGAGACTTCAAAGTTGGTGGTGAAAAAAAGGTGTCGTCACGGCGGCCACGATTCCGGATCTCCGGAGCGTCTGAAATGAAAAAAAAAAACGGGGTTATAATCAGTATAGATGTAATTCTCGGGTGAACCTCAAGCTTAATTTTGCGATTTTTTTTGACAAAATGGCGGCCATTCAAAAAAAAAAATTCAATTTCGGGCTTTTTTTTTTTAGTTTAGTGTAAAAAAAAAAATAGTAAAAAATTTTTTAAAATTATGGTCGAGGGTTACCCGAGAATGGTGACAATTCTGCGTCGATTCCACTTTGTTTCATGAAAATCGGTTCAGTTGAACGAGAGATATCATGGCCGCCAGTTCGAAAAACGTGGTTTCGAGATTAACGTGTTTTAAGTTTGAAGTAATTTTTTTTGGAACTCGAGAATGCAATACAAATTGTTTTTGATTGATACTTCGTCGTCTTCGTTATTCTTGAATTTCTTGGCCGATGTACTGGTATATTCAGAATCCTCTGGTCTAAGATGCTGATTTCCACTAAACCCGCGTTTTTTAGCACGATTCTGACGCTCACTTGGGCGTTTTTTTTTCTTTATTACTTTTCCGATCCATTTTACAAAAATCACAATAAATTTATGAAAAATTTACTTTTCCGTTCACTGAAGCGCACGCGTCTGTTGCTCAACTCGATACAAACTGAACTAAATGATGCTTTCAGTTGAACACCTGGACTCAAAAAATGCTTCAACCCCTAAAATAAGCAGAAATGTGTATTCGTATGTTTGTATGAATATGTGTGCAAACACGTTTTTACCTAACAATAAACATTTTCAACAGAATTCGGTTTTTACTTTATGCCGCTTCGTTCGAAAATGAGGCGAAAAAAAAATAGCTCATTTTGACGAAGACCTTGCTTCACAAAAAAGGCTGTATCTTCTAAAGTATTTCGAAAAAAAGTCGAAAAAAAAGTGGCTCAATGAGAAGACCCCCTTAAACTTTTATGAAAGAAATTTTTCGCTATTTTCACTAGATAGTAAATTTACATATTTACATTTACGCTATTTTACATATTAGTAAAAGACGCATAAATAAGTATATTGCTGTCAGCCAGGATATATATATTGAATTATATGTATCTGCAAACAACCGGAAGAAGAAGTGAGAAGTATAAATTTGATTTTTACTTAAGAAAAGTACCGAAAAACTATTTTTCTTTCTTCTATCAAGTGCAGCTTTTGTGAAATCTTATTTAGCAGCTAAAAAGTTTACCCTCCTTTTTTCAAAAGTCAGTTTTTCAAGTATACCCAATAAATATAAATGTTTTTCATTCAATAGTTTTTCGAATAGAAACAAGAATACAGAATAACACTGGTAATACACCACCCATCAAGTTTTGAAAATTCCTTACAATAAGTAAATTCAGTTGCACTCAATGGCCAAAAAAGTAACATGCATACATTGCACCAACTTCCTCTAACTTATTTTGAAAGATTTCCATCAATTGCCTACAAAGACTTAAAAAAGAATTGACATAATTGCAATCTTTTAAAATTAACAATAATATATTGCAATCAATTTTGTTTTGAAATTGTGGATGCGATTTCGATTTTCATTGAACTCTGAATTGATTTTAATTATTGCTCATTCCACAGAAATGAAATTCTAAAATGCATGTATTTGAAGTAATTTTTGGTTTTCGAATTGAAGTGGAACCTGAAGTTAGTCCTGCTGCAAAAATATTTTTAAATTAAATGCTTTTTTTATATTATTTTGACAATTTAACTAAACAAACTTCGAGTTGAAAAAATTTTTTAAATATTTTGATTTAATTTAAACCTTGAAATGAGTCATCTTTTGATACAACTTTAAAAAAAAATAAGGTCAGTAATATTAAAAACGATGTTAATGTTGTGTTAGAATAGTTTGCAATAATGATTGGTTACTGCGTTTTCAAAGTACAAAATATTTAAACTGAGTGTTTTTTCTGTGTCACACCCGTCCCAAAAAAGGCTATAGTTTTCTTAAGAAGCAACATGGGCTTATGATAAGAATGAAACTTTCAAAAAATAAGAATGTTGATGTTTTACATAAATTTGTTAACTTTTTTCATTCAATAAATTATTTTTATTCTTCATTTCCGTTACAAGAAGTTGGTCACACCCGGAACGGTTTTCAAAATTTTTTTCTAATAATAAAATTTTTGCAAGTATATGAATAAATTCTTTGATTAAAACCAGTTTTGTAAATTCATGTAAAGCGAAATCATTTGTATAGGTATTAATTTGATCAAAAATTCATGCGAAAAATTTTTTGCAAAAAAATATTTTTTTTTTTTAAATTAATACATTAATTAAAAACATATTTTTTTGATTTAAGTGTCAAAAATATGTGATAGTTATTATACCCATTAAGTTCTTATATATAATTCCCATATCATTCGCACTCGTCACAGCCGGGACAATGTTATGTCACACCCGTCCTATTTAAAAGTTTAAAAAGAATGGTTATCGCCATTTTTTTCAAAATATTTTTCACTGGTATTCAACAGAAAATATATATTAAATTTGAATATATGCAAGTCAAAAATGGTCTCATTGTGGCAGATGGACTAAATTTCAATGTTAAACTCAGAATTTTTAGTTTTTAAACTTGTGCTCATCACACCCGTCCCAGGTGTTTAAGCGAATGTAACTCTTAAACTAGTATAAATAATTGCATTATGTTTTAGCATTTTGAAACCTTGGGGCATCTTCTAAAATATCCTTTAGTAAATTGCTAAAATTTTAACCAGTTAATACCATTTTCAGCACGATAAAGTAGTCAAAACGTCACACTCGTCTGTATGGAATGAGCCTTATTTTATTGCAGTCGTTAAATCAATATTGATTTTTTGTGGTTTTTGTTTTTTAAATTATTGAAATTAAAAGTTTTTGCTATATATAGAATGCAGTATTTTGTATTTTGTATTAGTATTTATTAGTATTAGTATTAGTATTTTGAAGAATCTAAATCATAAGATTTCGAAAACTTAAAATCGCTTTCAACATGAATTAATCTTGAAACACATATCCTTATAGACCCAAAGATTGAACTATTGAACATTTTTGGAATCCCCGAACGTACACGCCTACCTCCCCTACAACCACAAATGTGAAATTGCTATTAAGATGGCTGTCTTTAAGTTACAGAAATAAAATGTGATGTATGAATAAAACACTGAATTCATATTTTAATGAAAACTAATGCGTACACAAAAAAAAGGCGTGATTCGCCAACGAACACGTTCACTTCTCTAGAACCCCTAAATTGAAATTTTTTGTTGTTTTTAAGTGGCTAGCTTTAAATTTAAGCTATAGGGATAACATTTTTCATGTATGTATTTTATATTTAAACTAAAATGTGAACAAAAAATGGGTTTCATCCCCGCCCACTAACACGTCCACCTCCCATACAACCCACTATAGTTAAACCTCTATCAAGAGGTTGATATTTGAGCTACGTGCAAAAAACTGAAATGTCAATTCAGTTGTCCTTATGTCACATCAAAATAAATTGATGTGCAAAAAAAACGTGCTCAACGGTCACAAACACGCACACCTTACATACAGCCCACAGTAGTTAAACCTGTATGAATCTTTTAAGAAATGCATGAATTTCGAATAAAACCATGCATTTTTTCTATTTGTTTTAGTATTTTTATGTGTATTCAAATATTATAGAAGGTTGAAGGTATTCCAAAGTCGGAATAGATCGACTTTACTGTTTCCTTATTTGTTTTTTTCTTCAAATAATTACAAAATGTCAACCATTAATAAAAGATTTTGGCACACAATCACTGATTTCAATACAAAATTATTGCCTCGGTAGTCGGTAGATTTATTGGGGGCCTCGGTAGTCGCGTGATTAGCGTGCTTGTCTGCCAACCTAGAGGTTCCGGGTTCGAATCCCGGTCTAAGCATGATCCTTCGCTATTACCTTTCTCTAAATCTTTCCTCATTTCTAATCAACTGAAATTAAAAATGCATCAATAAATACGGCGTTGGAAGTTGTAATTGATGGTAGAGATGTTTGTGGAATGAGATTGCTTAATAACTGGAATTGACTGAGGTAAAGGCATAACACTTGCCTCACATTCAAATTTCGCATGTTCTCAGCGGTCAGAGTAGGCCTGAATCAATACATTCTCTCAGGCCTGAGGGGTAATGGTAAGGCCTGAGTATTCAACACACCTCTTGATTTCCTTTTCCCATATAAATGTCATACTTACAGAATACCTGCTAAAGTATAGCGTTAACTCAGGCCTGAATATCCCTAAGAATATTCCTCCGAAAATTCAGGCCTGAGTGAATGCTTAAATATCAGGCCTTCTATCAGGTCGTCCCAAGCCTGAAAATTCAAATGAGAAAACAAATAGCAGATATATCATTTACCGAAGCCGAGCTGCAGTTCGTCTTCGGTATCATGAGCATTGTTTGAATTGTTTTAATGAATTAAAGTTCTTAGAACTTTTTCACTAAATAATTCAAATTTTTTGTTCTTTCAAATTTTAAAATTTTTGTTTTGAGAATGAAAAATGACGCGTCGATAGCTTTGCATTTTTGTATTTTTATTTTGAAAAAATTTCCCAAACTTGTTTGATGGCATTACGACTTCGCTTCTAATCTCAGCCGTTGCTCAGGTGTGAACACGAAACAAAATCAAAAATACTTTTGAGGGATATTTGGGGTAACTGAAAATACTCATAAACGTTTGATAGCATTACGCCTTCGCTTCTAAACTCAGGGATATCTTCAGGTCTGAGATCGAAACAAAACAAAATATTCAGAGGTTAGACAATTTTAGGGAAGTTTTTAGAAAGCTTAAATGCAAATGCTTATTCTGAAATCAGCTATGATCTCATGCCCGAATTTTCGAAGCAAAATAGAACTGATTTCATGCCAGATGTTATCAGGTATGACAATTGCTAACCGCTGGGTTGGTATAGCGCTCCGCCACACATACAAAATTCTACACTTGTTTCTCTTGATTTCACCTACCCTCCTAATTAACTAACTCCCAATTTCCGAACTAAGGCAGACTTGACTGAATAGGTTTGACACCTGAAATCCTTGGTTCAAAGCAAAGAAAAAAAAAAAATTTCAACAAGAATTTCAGTGATGAAATTTTTAATAATTATTTGAGGATTTCAATCAATTTGGATTTAATTTTATGACTACTTAAAATTTTTTCAATAAATCGAAAATTGTTAAAAGAAATTGTCGAAACATTAATTTAAGACATTATTATTGATTAATCATTGATTTACAAAATGATTTTTATAACTCTGCTTAATTTTTTAAACGCTACAATTTTCAAAATTTTGGGCAGTGATTTGTTTTTTAAAATAACTTGGGCTTATTTATAAGTTTGTGTGTGCATAACTGCCGTTTGATAACCAATTGTTATAATATTTTATCTTAACCCTTAATTGCATTGTGATGGAAATTTCCATCAGAGCATCAATCAGAAAAAAATACACACAAAACCAGTTGGTGTGATGATTTTCTGCATATGGCAACTTCTTGTTTTTTTTTTTTTATTAAAAAAATGTGTAAACATTTATAAAAACAAAATTCATACTACTTAGGGTTAACTCAAATCATTCACTTATTTACTTACAACCCATCAGCTATATTTTGATAATATTTTGAAAAAAAAAATAAGAAAACAATTTGCATTATCAAGGCATTAACTTCTTTAATTTATGATAGAATAAAAAATAAAAGAAAAACTGCCAAAAAGGACAAAAACTGGTTTAGAACAGAGTAAGTGAGGCCAAACAATTTGTTGACTTGAACTCGTATAATTTACGCACACAACACTTCCAAACACACACACACACACACACACGCACACACAAACACATTGCAAGCAAAGTGTACTCACGCACACATAAAAATATTGTAGCAGCAGTAAAGTTGGCCCAAAATATACGCAGCAGACCGTAAAGCCTCACATTCACCACCACCACCCAACTAATTATTTATTAATTTTTATTGGTTTTACTTTCTTATTTTATCTTATATCTTCTTCAGCTGCCTGCCTCTCTTGCCTGTCCGCCTTTTACTACATCTCTGTCGTTTTCCCTTTACGGTTTTGTTGTAGTTGTTTTTGGCAATTTTACATTTTATTTAAGGATCAAAGGATGTGCTTTTTTTCTTTGGTGTAGTTGTTGTTTTTGTTTAATATCTTTGTGGTTACCAACTTTCGGTTACTCTTCGCACAATTTTTGGGCTATATTGTATTCAGTCCATGAACCTTGCATGCTTGCTTATTATTTATTCATTAAGGTAGCTTCTTCTTCTTTCCCCTGTAGCATAGTTGCTGCTGCTGCTGCTGTTGCTGATGCTGATGCTGGTGCTTCTGTTGCTCTTGCCAATGCTTTGACTTGTTCTGACTGCGGTTGCTTTAATTCGCAATTAAAACGCAGCAAAGTTTTCGAATCCTTGGCGTATCCATCTCTGAGGAAAAATTCCAAGGATAAGCAATGAATAATTAATAATTGAAGTAAGCAGTGTCAGTGTCGAAAAGACAAAATGTTAGTCGAACGAACGATGTTTGTGGACATTTTCCTAAAGAATTGAAAAGTTTTGCCTAAAACTAGGCTAGGGATTTTTTTTTTAATTTTACTTTTAAGTTGTAAAAATTTAATTTTCTGCTTAAGTACATTATAAGTGCTTTTTAGCATAAATTTCATAATAGCTACCAAATATCTTGCTTATTTACCAAACCTTCAAGAACTTTTATGATTTTGTCATAAAGTGCTACAATTTTAAATATTATTAAACACAAAAGATATTAAAGCTCATTAACTTTTAAGCTTTCTTTAAGATTCAAACTGTGTTTGTGTTTTAAAATACGATAAGTTACTGACTCTATTAAATACATTATAATTATATCTAAGCCTACAACAAGCTTAAGATTTCAAATTCTCTTTAAACATTTTTAATGCCTGCATAATTAATTAAACATCAATTAATGAATTAAATTGATAAATCCTTAGTTTTAATATCTTTGAAAGCGTAGCAGCTTGCTTTAAACTCCTTTGAATTGACATTCCTAGGGTTAATTTGGTGTCATTGCCAGTCGTTGAAAACAAAAAGATACAATAATGAAAAGTATTCAATTAAAAAATGGTAATAAAAAAAATTTCAAGATAAAAAGAGGTGTTCGCTACTATTTTTATCAAATTTCAAGCCATTTATCAAGTTGTCTGTTGCACAAGCTCTACAAAAACACAGTCGATAAACGACCAATGCAAGAAAAAAATTTATTGCAGCATACTTTTAAGCATACATACAATTTGAGTAATTAATTGAGAGCATTCTTGGCGAAAAAATTTATCTACATAGTTAGAAGTAAGTAACCTCTACGGGTTTTCAGTTCTATTTTTTTAAACTCCGTCTAGATTATCAGTTTAATTCATTGAAATAAAAAATTCAATAATCTTTTTTTCACTGTTATTTTTTTAAAATGGAGTGTTTTAAGACTTAAATTTCAGTACATAGTGAGAGGGATCGGTTAGTGAAATTAAACAGAGCAACATATCCTTAAAATATAATAACATTAAGTCTAGTTTTTCAAGAAAAATAAAGTGATTTGTTTCTACTAGAGATACTGAAATATTCAAAGACCAGTTCTTTCCCGTCAAAAATAACGGGCTCGGTTTTAATAAAGGAAAAACATGAAATATTGATTTTCTTTAACCCATTTTAGTCAGCTGGTCGATTTTTCGACCACTAACGTTAAAATTAATTTATAGAAAAAATATTAAAAAATAATACATGTTCATGTAAAATGGAAAATTTTGAAATTTATATTTATTTTCTGAATTTCCATTTAACCAAATGAAGTCTTTGCAGAAAGAATTTGAAAATATTTTTAATATTTTTTTCAGAAATTAGTTTTAAAGTCAGTGGTCGGGAAATCTACCAGCGGACTAAAATGGGTTAAGCTGAATTAGAAATCAGCGATGTTCACATATTGTCCAAATAACCATTTTGACTTCCAAATATTTATAAAATACCTCAAAGTATTTGGTACGACGAAATAAGTTTAAAAATTTTTTTTCTAAAACTGAAAATTTGAAAATGAAAAAAAAAATAAGTTTTCAAGTTTTTCCTTAAAATATTCTTTAAAATTATTCAAAACAATCAACCATTCCACACTCACATTTTACGGAATTATGTTAAAGTAATAATAATAATAATAATAATAAATGATTAATAATAATAATATTGTATGTAAAAATTAAACTATTTGCAAAATTTGACAAGTTAAGTTCTAAAACAAATCTTTACAGTTGGCCATTATTTTTATTATCTTCATGAAAAATTCTTTTTTAATGAGCAAAATTGTGCGATATTTTGCTGTTCAGTAATTTATCTTATATAGAAAATATCAATTCAAGTTCAAATTGCTTATTGACTTAGACCGACTATCCCAACATTTAATATGCCTCTTATATACTTAGTATATACCATATAACATATAAACATAATAATGGAGAATACCCTGTATTGCAAAACCCTTGCAAGGTGTAAGAATTGCAAAAGTTGCAGAATCTTGCAACCCGTGCAACGACACAACAACAAAATACAAGCGATAAAAGTTTTGCAACTCGTGCAATTTGTGCAACAGTTAAACTCATGTTTTGAGTGGACGTGCAACAGTGCACTCTGAGACAAATTTGTTAATTTTAGTTCGTGTGAGTTAGAGTAAGTATTAAAATTTTTTGTTTTCGCCTTTTCGCGGCATTTCTTTTAATATTCACATTATTTGTGCGCTCTGCAGTGTTGCATATTTCAGTATTGCAAGGTTGCATTTTCACAAATTTTGCATCTTTGCTATACTGCAAGAATACCCCTAATAATTTCTATATGCACAATTTCCAATTATCCAATTTTCCAATATTTTTTTTTTGAAAAAAGCATGTTACAATTTTTTAAAAATATAATTTTCTATCGAAAAATATAATTTAAAAAAGTGATTCCACAGTGAAACGTGAGTGACAATTTTTATTCATAAGTTGGATAATCTTGGAAAACTATTGGTTAGCATATTTTATGTCTCGTATTTACTTTCTATATAAAATTAGATAATTTTGTATTTTTTAAAATCAAGCAGACGTAATTATTTTTCATTAAAAATGCATTTGAAGGAGTGAAATGTGAGTGACATTTAATTTTTTTTTTATAGTTTGTTTTTGTATTAGAAATGAAAAAAGATACCAACAATATAAAAAAAGTGAAAGCCGACTCTAAAAGAACGTATGAAAAAAAAAATATAGTGAAATATTATTGTTAATCCGGATTCATATAAGAAAACAAACTTTGCAAAGATTCAAAATATCTAATTAAATTATTATTATTTTAAGCCATTGGCCTCGACGAAATTTCAAATAAGCCAGACATATAGTCATTTTTGGCACGGTCTTTGATTTTTAATGACCGTAAGGATCAACGAATCAGACTTAGTGATATACATACAAATTCATATGCAGAACTGGAATAAATTTTGATAAAATGTTATCGTTCTGAAATAGTTTTTGTGTTGTTTTTATATTATGAATTTTTTTTAAAGTTGTTATGCTTTACATAATCCTTTTTTTATAAATTTTTGTTTTCTTTTTTGTACAAAAATGTTCTTAATGTTAACAAAAAAAATTTTTTTTCAAAATATGCTTAATAAAGTTCACCAGATTAACCAGGATGCAAACAAAAAGACAGTTGAAATTGTCTTGAAACGTGAGTGACACCGACGTGAAACGTGAGTGACAAAATCAGTATATGAAAAAATCTGAAAATTCTGAAAAAAAACGAAATTTTTTTCTGCAGTTAAAATTTCTACTCAATTTCGTTACGGAAAATTATTTTTTTCTTTATATATTAACTCAAACAATTCGCAGATTTAAAGGAATTTGTAAGAAGAAGTCGAAAAATGTAAATCGTCCTGAAACGTGAGTGACACACTATTTAATGATAGTTTCCTCAAAATTTTCTCAAATTATTATATCCATATAATTTTGTGTTAAAAGCTTTTATGTTTAATGGAGAAAAATCCCTGTTTACTGCTATGACTGAAACGTGAGTGACACTGGATTTGCCGAATTGTTCTTTTCCAAATTTAATATGGAATAGTTAAAATTGTTTTTTTCTGAATTTAATATAAGATTTCTTAAATACATATGATCTATTATATGGTCTATTCGAAAATTTCAATAGATTATCTTTGAATTTAAATTTATACTTTTTTTTTAATTAAATTTGATATGTTTTGAATTTCTGTTGGTTTCTTTTATTTCATTTTTGAAATTCA
Source organism: Tetanocera ferruginea (assembly GCA_958299015.1). Classification (NCBI taxonomy): domain Eukaryota; kingdom Metazoa; phylum Arthropoda; class Insecta; order Diptera; family Sciomyzidae; genus Tetanocera; species Tetanocera ferruginea. The sequence continues at coordinate 54,927,121 of OY282642.1, read as the reverse complement.
ATTGATTAATTTTAAACTACAATTGAATCCTGAATTTCGAAAAGGGCACATATCGAAATTTTTAAATTTTCTTAACATGTGCTCAAGCATAGCTTTGTTTAATAGAGGGATAAAAATGTTATCAGTTGGCGCCATTATTGCAATGACTATGAGGATAAATTTCGAAAAGGGTCATTACTCTGTCAAATGAGTGGACATCTTAATGGGTTAATATATTAGGGAATAATTAGTAAAATCAATGATTTTCTACAAAAGATGAGCAAGATATGGTTTTTGGAGGTGAAAGAACAGAAAGATATTTTCAAACGTAAAAATGCTGTATGTGAAACGTGCAGTATGCAGGTCGTAGATTTGAGCTTACATGGAATCTTGTCGAAGAAATACCTACTCTAAGCGGATCTTAAAAAAAATTTCATAATACCATATGGTCGAAGAGACCAGTGGAGTTAGGCTCTTGGAGCAATGCTGTTTCTAATGAAACTACAAATGGAAAGGAGTTATCGAAAGCAGGCTTTTGAAATTTTCATTTTAAGAACTTAGTATTTACTTAAAATCCACGTTGTTAGTCTTCAATAAATTGAAGGGCTTATTCTAAAAACATGATATGCCACATAAAAAATATTTCGAAATATTCGACTTAAAGTTTTAAAACATGTATTTTTGTATGATATCAATAAAATGCTTACAAGAACTATTACGTATAGGGCCAAAATTGATCTGGTAATGGTAGCAATAAAATATGAATTCTTTACTATAATGTGATGTGTAAGAGAGCCCTTTATATAAAACTGCATTCTCAATAGCAACCTGACGCCAATATTCTTATAATAGTTGCGTTTCCTGAAGAACATTTTAAAATTTCAGAACTGTGCTCTTCTCAAAATTCACTATTCAATTAGAATCGCGTGGAAAAAGTTGATTCAAAAAAAGCTTCAAAAAAAGCTAGCAGTTATTATGCTGAATTCCTAAAGCATTTCAAGCTGGGACCGAAAATAACTGTTATTTTACAATTTTCGAATGAAAAAGACACAATGAAAAAATTGTCCAAGGACATTTTCAAATATACCATTTTAATATAAATGGCCTCAGCTTCACGATTATTTTGAGCCTTTTAAATTTTCGACTGATTTTATAAAAGTTAAAAATTAACTGTTATTTTTTGTCTTTTATTTCTTCAGACAAAAATAACGGTTACCTTTGACTATTATTTTATCGGTCAAAAATAACAGTTATTATGTGACTTTTATTTTTTCGGTCAAATATATCAGGCAATCTGTGTTTGTTTAAAAGCCGCTTGTCCGATTAAAAAACTCTTGATACCATATGTAAAAGGTGTTCACCGATGAGACCAAAATAATGGTATCGATAGTTTTTTAGTCAGTAAAATGGCTTTTGAAAAAACACTAATTGCCTGATACTTTTGAGCGAAAAAATAAAAGGCAGAAAATAACTGCTATTTTTGACCGATAAAATAAAAGTCAAAAGCAACTGTTATGTTCGCCAGAAAAAATATAAGGCACAAAATAATTTTTATTTTTGCCGAAAAAATAAAAGTTTAGAAATAACAGTTAATATTTGACTTTTTTGATAAAAACCATAACCGGTACGGTCCCTGATTTCAAGTAAACAAACAAATCAGGTTCAAATCCAGATGTCGACCGAATTTCAAATATTTTTCTTTTTCAAATAATTCGCCTTGATAATTTTTAAAACAAAATAACGAAATAGCTACAAAACAATATTAGCAATTTAATAACAACAAATACAGTAGCAGTTAACCAAAAATCACACAAAAGATTCTTACCTTAAAAGCATTTTAACTCACACTCAGCGATAAAACTTCAAATGCCATAAAAGCTCTCTCTTGAAATGTTGCTTGTTAGCACCTGCTGGGTTGAGTTGTATGCTTCAATCAATTGTAGGTTCTTAAATGTGCCTCTAATTAAGAGTCAACCAAGCTTACACTTAATGTCAATAATTTTGCTTAATATCATTTTATTTCCCTATAATTGACAACAAATACTAGGAAAAACTAAATGAATGGCCACAATAATTGTTGACACAGCGTTAAGGTGGAAATATTTGTTGGTTGTGGTGAATGTTGGTGTTGAGCTTGAATTAAGTTGTTTTCCTTGAATGCGTCGGTGTCGTTTAAGGTCCTCATTAAATAAACAGGCAATTTTGAAACAAAAATAAACAATGCCAGCAACGACACATTTAAAAGAAATAACGCTTTACACTAAAAAAAAAACGTAGTACAATCAAATAAAAATGCTTTAAATTAAAAACGTTCATTTATGTTTTTAATCGAAAGCCGAAATTATTGGAATGGAAAATACAATTCAGTTTATAAGAAGATATTTAGGTGTTTGTTATGAAAACGTAGTTTATTTTAATACTTTCGTATTCAGATTGAGACCGTATTCACTACCCTTACTACATATTTTTTCTTAGCATACTATTTTTTCCTTTTGATATTCAGGAATTTCTCTATAAATTAGCAATTGATTTAAACCTAAAATAAAACAATTTTCAAAACAAGGCTTGCTTTTTCAAATAATGCAAAGCATAACTACTATTCGAAAAATTCGAGCATAAGTTCGAAACATAAAAAAAAGAAAATTGCTTGTTAAAAACGAAAAAAAAAAAATAGCAATCTCCTGCTAACATAAAGAATAGATTGTATTTTAAAGAATAAATAATATTTGATTTTGCAAAGAAACAAATTGTTATTTCAGTCTTTTCTAAAGTCTGGAATGATTTTGATCGAACTTCTTATGATCAACATGTGTGGTTTGCGTTATTAAATGTTTGTGTACAATTGATACAGATTTTAAATTCCTTTTTAATGCCGACTCCGAACAGCTAATGTTTTATATCTCAAGAAGTTTTATCTGTTTGCATTATTTATCTGCAGAGAGGTGATGGCCGATCAGAAACATTTATGCCATGATGAAAATTTTCTGCCAGTTGGAGAATGGTTTTTTAGCTTTGAGCCAAGGATTTCAGGCGTCAAATCTATTCAGTCAAATCTGCCTTGATTCCGAAAATGGGAAGGAAGGGAATTCATGAGTGTTAAATGTTCTATGTGTGACGGAGCGCTATATTAACATGTTAATTTGAATCTGAGGCAAGTATTATGCCTTTACCTCAGTCAATTCGAGTTTTTAAAGGCAATCTCCATTCCATAAAACATCTCTATCACCAACTACAACTTCCAAAGTCATATATATTGATGAATTTTTAATAACCGATGCCCCATGATGAAGATAATACTTTTTTTCGAATTTAATTTGAATAATTATACCCTTAACCTGAAAGGTCAGGGTATATTAACTTTGTGCAAACGTTTGTAACGCATATAACGAAGCGAATCCGGTATTGAAAAGTATATATATTCTTGATCAGCGTCACCACGTGAGTCGAGCTATCCATGTCCGTCCGTCCGTCCGTCCGTCCGTCTGTCCGTCTGTGTGTTGTCCGTATACTCAGGATAAGAAAAAGGAGTTCAGATAATTGAATGAAACTTGGTACACATGGTCACATGGACCCAAGGATCTGCACTATTGAATATTTTTTGGATCCGCCCACGGACACGTCTACCTTCCATGCAACGCAGAAATTGAAAACTGCATTAGTAAGCTCATAACTAACCTACAAAAATAAAATTTGGTGTGTATGTGTTTTGTATCAACACAAAGATGTCTTCGAAAAATGGGTGTCATCCGCCCGCGAAAACGCCCACCTCCCATACAATCCAAAAATTCAAAACGGAATAAATAAGCCTCTGTTTAACCTACAGAGCTAAAATTTGGCGCGTATGTTTTTTATGACAAGACAAAGATGGTTTTGAAAAATGAACATCATTCGCCTACGGACACGCCTACCTCCCATACAACGCGAAAATTGAAAACTGCATAACTCAGATCATAACTAGACTATAACAATAAAATTTGATATGTATATGTTTTATATCAACACAAAGATGTCTTCGAAAAATGGACGTCATCCGCTCACGGACACGCCTACCTCCCATACAACCCAAAAAGTTTAAAACTCAATAAACAAGGTTATGTTTGTCATAGCGAAATTAAATTTGGTATGTATGTTTTTTATACCAAAGCTAAGTAGTGTTCAAAACTTGGGAGTAATCCGTCCATGAACACGCCCATCTCCCATAGCGAAAGCATAATAAAGGCATTAACTTTGAGCTACAGGAATACAATTTGGTATGTGTAAATTTTTCATCAACATTTAAATGCATATAAAATATAGGCTTCATTCGCCCACGGACAAGCCCATTTACAATATTTTTTTTTTTTTGTTTTTGAAAAGTGGGTTAAGGGTATTTCATAGTCGGCCTAGACTTACTTTAGACTTTCTTTACTTGTTTTATAATGAATTTAACACAATTTAAAAAAATAATTCGAGTCGAATAGGTTTTCTACACAATGCTTCTATTTCAACATTTATACGAAAAATTGGAAGCTTTTTATTTTTGCTATTCCTTTTTTGTTCAGTGTATACAGTTATGTGTGCGTGTGTAAAGGAATAACAAAAACCACTATACTGTGACAGTTAGTATAACAAAGACTAGAAAAATATAAAAAAAACCACACCATAAACAAACAAAATAAATTGTCAGCACTTGTTAAGAATTTCCAGCTATTCGGTAAGGATGTACTCAATATTGTTAACAATGAAAAAAAAAAATATCAAAAATAAAACGAAAAACCACTCTAAACAATCAAGGAAATTTCCATGAAATTATTTGGAAAATTCTAAGCAGCATTTTATTTTTTTATTTATGGGTGTGGTGGTGGTTTTTGTTGTTGTTGTTGTTGTTGGTTGTGACAACTTTAAGCTAATACACGCTAACAAGTTGTCTAAAAGCTTGAAAGTCTACGACGTCATCTAGCTTGCTGACATAATTGCGTAAATACTGTGCGTGGGCGTGTGTGTGTGTGTTGTTGCAAGCCTGTAGCTTAGTGTGTATGTGTGTAGTGTGGGTGGATGGAATTGTCGTTAAATATTTTGCGTCACCCATGTACAACACGTTGTTGTTTGTTGTTGTCACTCTTGGCTTTGCGAACACTTTTTGGGGCCCCATATTTTGGAACTTGTTATTTGCAGAGCTTTTAATATGTTCCTATTTGTTTGGGAGCGTGTGTGTGTGATTAATCCACTCACACACTCACTCACACTCTTGCACAATTACCCAAATAAGCAATAAACGAGGTCATTACGGTCTCGCATGTTTGATTTAGTTTCGTGTGCTTTTAGGCGCGCTCAACAACATAATCAACATTAGTCACCATCTTATTGTATATAAAACGTTTGTATGTTGTTGTTTGCGTGTATCTATTTGTATGGGTTTTTTTTTGTATATTTACGGTCATCTATCTGTACCTTGTTAAAATTGTCAATTTTTTTTTTTTTTGTTTTGCCTCCATTCGCCACCCTGTGTGAATACACCGGATGCGCTCGGTATATCATTTCACCAAAATCCATTTCATTACGTTTGCTTGTTTGTATTTGTTGCCAAAATTAATTGTGTTGATTTTATTTGAATTCCCGCCTACATAACCTCTTCCTATTTCTCCTCACTTCTCTAGAATATATTTTGCTGCTGTTGCTCTTGCTTGTTATTGTATTTATATATGTGATTGTTTTAGCCTATCTGCAAGATTTTTGTTTTTTTGTTGTACTGTTCGCAGCCTGTTAGGCAGCACATATCCGGTCATGCTGCTGCCAGCGTTTAACGTAGTCGTTGTAGTTTCAGTCAATGTTTGTTTAGCCATTAGAAATGAATGCTTGTTGTCTCTGTTTCACCGTCTAGTACAGCAGCACACAATATTTTCGCAGACTGCAGAAATTCTCACAGTTGCGCCGCCAGTATAAACAATATAGCTTTAACAAATGCAGGATTTAGTTACCATAAAACTCTAATACTATTCCATCAGTTGCTTTGTATTGAATATTTGCTGATTTATTTAAATTAAAACTGCTAAAGGCAGTGTTTAATATGCTCTACTCTGATGCTACAACTGTTCTTCGTATCAAAAAAAAAAACACAGGTTAGACAGAGAGAAAGAGAGAGTAGTCGTTATAGCTTGTGTTGGGTTCGATTTTTTGCTATTCTATAAATAAATAGCGCCAGCTAGCCAGTTGGCTCAATTAATTAGCTCAGTTGGCTCAATTAGATCAGTTGTTTAATATTGTAATAATAATTTAGCTTACTTGACTCAATTATCGAAATTAGTTCAATCGGCTCATTTGGTTAACTTGAATCAGTTGACTCAATTGGCTCAATTCACTCATTAGGCTCAATTAGCTCAGTTCAATTGGCACAATTTGCTTGGTTTTTTAAGGTTTTTTTTTCATATATATTTTTATTACCTTAGGCATATGTGTTTTTATGCTTTAACCCTATGATGCATTCTGAATCATATGTGAATCACTACGATTAGTACAGAATTGTAGTAATTCATCCACGTTAATGCAAAAAAAAAAAAACTTAATCTATTGCATATTTTATTTTTATTTATACAACTTCTTCCTGCGTTCCCTTAAAATACATGCCTTAATTAATGTTCCACAACTTTCCGTACTCTGTAAACATTTACTCACCGCTTAGTTATTTTGTCCTTGAGTTTGACTCATAAAACCTTTTTAATTGAAAATATATAACTTGATGATTAATTCATGCAATATTGCTGTTCCCTTACGCCAAAACTCCATCCGTAACACCCAACTAATCTATAAACACACTAATGGAAATTTTAATGACATTCATTATATGCACAATCACACCCCAAAGTGTCATTTTAGACGTGCTTCGGTGCTTCACCGACGCCTTTTGTGTGAAAAATATTTTATTCTATTATATTTTTAAACCTCAGACACGCACCAGAGCGCGCACGTTTCATGCGATTTTATACGCTGACAACCCGTTTTGCTTTATTTTTCATGAGTTACTTTGTGGTTTTTTTTTTTGTTGCTCTACTTGCTAACATTATTCTAAAATTTATTATTATCCTTTCAAGCATGTTACCATAATTTAGTTTCTGTTTTTATATTCTGTATTTTTGTTTATTTTTCTTTTCCAATATTGGCTGCATGCAGTATTGAATTGCTTTTTGATCACTAATTGCACTTTTATGCTTAATATTTTTATTTATATTTTTGCACACACTTTCATGTGTATGTAAACTTTCAACATATTTATTACTTATCCTTGACACGTTCTCGCCTGAACGCAGGAAATTTCAAGCTTTATTGCATTTTTATAGACAATATAAAAAAAAATATGAGACACGCTTCAATGATTTTTTTTCTGTCTATCGGGTTATGAGTGGCCGCAGGATACAATAAAAAAATAAGCATCGTCGTTATTGTGGAAAATGTGGAGGGACGATGTAGAGGTATTTATTGAAAATGTGAACTACATTAAATGTGTTCGAGTGTATTGAACATTTATAGGATTTATGTGGCTAACCACCATGTCTAACACTTGCATATAAATGGACTGTTACTAAAATAGTTGGCATTAAAATGATATATAAGATCAAAATTGTAGTATTCAACGAATTAAAAATATGTCTTAAATTTTTAAAAGTTGAACCCTTAAATGCCTGACTTTTTTGACTGACAGGAAAAAAATGTATGTTATGTTCTTTTGAATTCTGAACAACTTTTGTTCTACAACTTTTTTTACAAGTGAGTTTAACTTTTTGAAATTAAGAATTGGAATGCTTGCATCTTGGTTATTCTTCTGTAACATATGTAGGAAAATGATCCACAATATCCAATCGAATGTCGCGTGGTGGCATCGGACCAACGAAGTCGTTCGTTTTTATTGAATATCACATTTTAGATTGTTTTGAAGACCTTTCCTCGGTGTGCATGTACCGGATTTTGGTAATGCTTCCGTGACCTTGCATATAAATTGAAGTGAAGTTATTTGTTTTAGCTGCTTGAGAACTATTTCGGTAATGACGTCTATATAAGGTTCATGAATTATGGTCACAAAAAAAAAACAAATTGGCTATTTCAGCCCTTGAAAGGACTTTGACCGAGCTTCTTATGATCAATTGTGTTGTTTGTGTTATTAAATGTTTGCACACAATTGACCGAGAACTGGACCTACATGTTTTATGCCGACTCCGAACGTCTAAAGTTCATGTTCTCAAGAAGCTTTACATGGCATTGTTTACTCTCTGAGGTTTGCCATTGTCTGCAGAGAGGTGGTGACCGATCAGAAAAATTTTGTATTGAAAAAAACTTTTCCGCCGCGGCTGGGGATCAAACCCGGGCTCCGAACATGCTAGGCCACACACTTAACCTGCATGCCACGGTCACCACCGAGTGATTAATTAATGCACCACCTGTATTATGGTCACGCCGAGTATATAATTAACCAAAATATTGGTTTAGTTGCGTGTGTTCATGTGAACATGACATCAGTCAAGTGACAAATCCACGAGATCCTCTCCAACGATATATTCTTTGTATTCATGAATAACATTGGCACAGAGTATATTTCATCTTATTGGTGTCTCTTCAATTGTTGGAATACAATTAAGTTGAAATAGTTTTATGCCAACTAAACTTGATGAAAAATGAAAATTACGTTGTCTTACCACGAAACAGTTAAAATATCATTGCCATGTTTTGATGCAACGAACTCTTCGGCATTACCAGAATGTTTCATATTTTCTGAAAACTTGCAACTGAGAATTCGATTGCGATAAATAGTGCCTAGTGAGACAATTTGTTAAGTATGCATATCAACTAACAACGGAAAAGTTGTATTGTAGTTGTTGGAAAATATAGTTGGCGCACGAAACGGTGATCCGTATGATTTAATCGAAATTTAAGCAAAATTCACAGAAACAGCCAAATTTAGCTCAGTTCGATGATCTTCGTTCCGAGAATATATATTGCGAAGGCATAACAAAAGTCTTAATCGTCGGATATCAAAAAAAGTTGATTACTCCATTGTTGGGGAGTGATCGGACATATAATGCTTAATATAATGTTTGATTTTAGTTGCACGAATCTGTTCATCAACGCAGACGAATTTTTTTGGGTACTCTTCCGAAATAACGAAATCCGAAAATTGTTGGATTTTAACGTTATTCGGTGATTTTCATAAACTCTCCAGTGCATGCGTATATTTTGTGTAGTTTTCAGCGGTTGCGTTGTATTACATAAAAGTATTGTGTTGTATATAAGTTGCTTTGCTCAGCGATATTTGTAATCATATCGTCTGTTTCTACCCAATAATCAATTTTGCTTGATTTCTTATGAAAGTCAAACAGATCTCCAATCTCCAGCGTAGATATCCATTTGATCTCAGTCTGAGAATTAAAGCATTCTCGAGAAAAAAGTTACATTAGTTCTCTAACATTTTCTCTACTTGACAAATCCAATGGATTTCACCCTTTTCTCTCCATTTTAGTACATTAGTTATCTTATATTTTCTCAGCGATGTCTCCATTTATTTTCAATTTTGGTATCGTTTTGAATTTCAATTTGATTCTCCATTTAAGAACATTGGTTTTCCAACATTATCTCAATTTTCTCAACTTATGTTTATGATTCACTTAGAAAGATGTTAAAACAGTCTGCAATGAATGTTTTTTTTTCTATTTATTATTGTTTATTTTTTTTATTTAATTAAATTATTTTTTTTTTAAATAACAATAAAGAATAATAAAATAATAATAAATATATTAATAACAATTATATTTAATAATAACATAAATTCAATACCTCCGTCACTGTCTCCTTCACTGACTCCTTTGCTGCCTCCTCGAACCGTAAACAACTCCGACACCTGCCTCACTTCTGTTTAAATTTTTTATTTTTATGCTTTTTCAAAACATTCACTTTAAAATAACTAATACTAATTCACTTGAAATTTTCTTTATTTTTATTTGTTTTTTAACACGAAACTTTTATATTTTTTTACGAAACGATTTCTGTTTTTTATAATATGTTTTCGAATTTTATTAACATCTTTTTCATGACAAACTATGTTTCAAAAGTGCTAAAATGACGGCGTTGACAAAAAAAAATGTATTGATTGTTTGAGTAAACTTGGAGAAGAATATTGGATATCAGACCGAAAAATAAGATTTTTCTATCATTGGAAAACAAAAGTACTAAAATTACGGTGTTTTAAAAAAAAAAAATATTGCTTGAGTAAAGTTGGAGAAAAATATTGAATCACCGAAAACTTAGATTATCTCCAACATTTTAAAAAAGCGGAAGAATTAAGCTGGATATCTCACCGGGAAACTTTATATTTTCTCTAACAATGGAGAAAATTATATTTTGTGCTTATTGTATAAGAATGAAAGAAACTGGAATTGGCCGTTCAATACTATTATTTCTGTTATAATATCAGCGTTGTCACGAAACTTAACAGAACCTATATTTTACTATAGATAACATTGCTTCGACAATGGTCTTTTAAACTCAATGGACTGCTGGTTAATTTAATTATATGAGTAATAATTATAAGTATATGAGTATATGAGTAAATTATGAAATGGCCAATTTGTTTGTTTGTTTTGTAACCCAGGTTCAATCCTTACCCTTATTAATTTTATATTAGTTAATATTTAAAGAAAAATTACAAATCGCCAGTTTTCAAAACCGTCCTTTTCAGATATCGACGGAAGAGTTACGAAGGTACCCATCGCATAAGAGTCATGCGCCTTACCAACGCTTTTGAGAGTTTGAGCGTTACGTTGGCTATAAATCGCGTGTTCATTATTCTTGTTATTTCTGACATCATCAATAGCTCCATTCTTTTATTAAACATTATCATTTTCTTCATCACAGCTGCTGATATATTTCGATTCTTTTTCTTTTCCTTTCTCTAAAACAAAAAAATAATCGCTTATCAAGCTTTCATTCTTCTAATGAGTGCCCAATTGTTTTCAAGGGACCATTTGCATTTTTGATAAACTTTTGCAGAAAATTTATTAAATTTATTTATGCAATACATTCGTTGGTTATTCTAAAATATCAAGCACTGGTCGGAAAAACTCACTCATGAACGATTACAAATTCAACGTTATCGTGAAAACTTATTAAGCGATTGTATTTTATCATGATAAATACAAGAAATGTAACGGATATCCCGCTAATATCCGGTATTCCGGATAACCGATCTAAATGTACTATCCGGCCGGATACCGGATATTATGTTAGTATCCTGTATTCGGCAGGCCGGATAGTTTTCACATGTAATTTAATAATGATTAAAATTTAACAATGAATTCATCATTTTCAATATTTGAAAAGTATCTTAAAACAATTAAAAGAAGTATACTTTATTCATGACTTCATGTATTAATTAAAAATAGTTACAAAAATGCTACAAATTGCAAAAATAATAATATAAGAAAAATCAATAATATTAATAAAGTTTTGCGTTATTTCTTGTTTTAATTTTCCAAACTGTCGAACTGTTGAGTGAAAGCCGCAACAGGTTGAGTGAATGTAGCAGAAAAATATAGTGATCAGTAAATCAGACTCCGCTCCATAACATGTTGAGTTGATCAGAAACTTTGGCGTTCAGCAGGTTTAAATTTTTTGCGTTGAGCAAGTACACTAACCGGCTGCAAAACATTTGTCCTTGTTAATGCACGCAATGATCATTAGTAGAGGATTTGGAACAGATTTCTACGTATATTGGCCAAACTTAAAATAAATTCCAAAATCTAAGTAAGCCATTTAAAAATAAATAATTTCTTCGATGTTTCGGTATTACTATTTCTTGTAGAAACCATTTTTCTACACATTAAATTGGCTTGAGCCACTAATTTCCATGCAATTAAATTTTTTTATTAATGATATTTGTCGTGACTTTGATAAGGTTAATGCTGAGAAAGTGCGAAAAAGCTGTTATAGCTGAACTCTAGTGTTATTGCATGTAAAACTGACATATTAATATGAGCTTTTTTATTATTGTGCTATGATTGTAGCCTGTCGAATTAGAAATATATTTAGTTTGTTAACAACGAGTCAATGAACCCACTATATGGCTACCGGATATCCGGTATATGGCCAAATCACTATCCGTTACATCACTAATACATATTTTATTTTATTGCTATCATTAAAGAATTACTTTAATAAAGAACTACATGCAATGATTTTTTTCTCCCGCGTTCTATCTACGAACGATCTCTTAAGCAAGCGCTCATGAGAAATGTGTTTTCGTAAAATCACTGCATGTTAACTCTTTGTAATTATCTGATGACTGGTTGTGAGAACAATCGTATTTTAATCGTTCTCCAAAAAGTAGTAGTTTTTGCTTGAGAGCAAGAGTTTGGCTTGTCTACAAAATATAGTGTAGCTATTGTTGCAAAAGGCTTAAATAAGTAACTATTAATGTTTAATGTTGCAATTAGAACAAATAAAACAAAATTATTATATCTCGGTGAATTTTTTATTCCAACTCCGTTTAATAACAACAAATTTTGACGTTCTGTCTTCTAGATCCTTATATTTTGTTCAACTACTGTGAAACTTTAGCTTTTTGTCTATGGATAGAGATTCACTTCCGTTTCCGTTAGTAGCGATAACAACGCAAACTTTACCTACTTCGTTTGTTTGTGTGTATGTCTGTCTGTCTGTCTGTCTGTCTGTCTGTTTAGCTGTCTTTCATTGATGATACGTTTCATTGAATTTTAAAATTGTTGTCATGCGATATATTGATGTTGGTGTGTTGGTTTGCATTTGTAATGCACTTGTGTGTTTACACACATGCACAACTACTTTCACAACTATCTGCTTGTATTATACATCGTTTTATATCAATACAAAATAAGCACAAAGCAAGTATAGAAATACTTTTGAAAGAAATTCAAAATGTTAAGAGAAGTTTGCAGCAAAGAATCTTCTTATTCGAAGAATATTATTATTCGTGTATTCAATTTCTGCATGTCGTCAAAAGTTAAAAAACTTAGCTGACAAGTTTTTATGCTGCGTGTTTTTTGTTCTTTGTTTTTTTGTAAGTGCATATCAGTACGTTATAACAAAAACAAAAAACTTGACAGCTGTATTTTTCAAATAAATTCCTGAATATTTTGTGCAAAAATATTATTACTTTATTCTTAGCAAGTGTTCAACTTAAATGTTGAAAGCACTCATTTGCTCACATTAAAAAAAAAGGCTTAAACGCACTATTTGTACAATGATTATAATTTTATGAAAGTGCTTATAAGATTTAAAGAGTTTTTGGTGTTAAAGAAAAGTTTTTATATTCAAGAAAATCAAGTTAAATACCTGTCTGTCGATGGTAAAACCTGCAATGTTTTCTATTGCTAACAAATAAAACTCTGTTTATTTTTTCTCCTAAGCAACACAAACAACTGCTTTCCTTTCGTGGCTTATTTGAAAAGTTCATAAAAAAAAAGCAAACCCACTTCATGTTTATTTACACAAAATCACGTACCATTGCCTTGGCATATCTACACGAAACGAAACTGTGTCAATTCGCAAGAAAATGCAACAAACTAGTCCATCCTAGTTTTCACAGCACTAGAAAAATGTAGCTTTCAAGTTAATCAACAAGTTTGAAGTAGCTTAATGTCAGCAATTATGGTGATGATAATTGAATGATTGGCACAATTTCTACAGTGCCAGCAGCCGGTTGGCCAACTTTTTTTTGTTCGATAAAAAACTCATGTCTTCCTCCATGCAAGTAGAAAATTGGCACAACCACAGCGCATTGCAATAAAAATAACTCCGTTTATTTTAAACAATTTCTTTGTGAATTTATGCTTAACGGTATAATGATGCTTGGTACATTTGCGTGAAATGTTATGAACGCGATCTTAATTTCGAACTAGTTAACATGTACTCAGTTTTTTTTTTCTAACAGTCAGTTATAGTTAATGCAGCATATCCTACTCTGTTTAGTTTTATAAGGAAAAAATTACCTTCAAAACTATATAAATTTGTAAGTTTGCACAACAAACATTAATTTTTATGTATTTTTAACTTGCAGTATTGTTGCTTACAAATCGCCTATAGCTTTGACGTTGTAAGCACTTTTAGTTTTGATTAGTAAAGAATGTGCCTTAATCGTTGTGTTAAGTGCTTACAAAATTTGAGCTGTGCTTACAAGATTTTTGCAAAGTTTAATGTTTCTTTTGCTCCTTAAAGTCATATCCATTTTTAGTGCTTGTTCATGTAACTATCAATAGATATACCTTAGCCTCAAATTTAACAGTGTCTATATTTTTTTTGAACTATACATACTTCTAATAATATTGATCCTATTAAACTTGTTAAGTGTACATAAAATTGTGAGTTTTATGCTTAAACAATAGTTTTAGTTTAAGATGTGTTTTCAACTCTTATTGCTAGTGCTTACAAAAGTTTAACATTGCTTACATCATTTAAATTGTTAAATCTTTTAATTTTCAATAATAGCGAATAATATCTGTAAATTATTACCTACACACTGTTTCTTCATCTAACATATGTTCATTATGAAATATAATGATTTTTCTCCTTGAAAAAATATTTTTGTTGAAAACTTTTTGCGGCCAAAAAAATAGAAGTGTCCCAAACAAAACTTCAAAATAATACTTATACCTTCTTGGATTTATTAGTTTTTATTAAGATTTTGTTTTCTCCACATTTTACCTTTTTTTAAACAAAGATTTGAACTAAAACAAGCTATGAACTCAAAACAATGTAAAATATTTACTACTGGCGTCATATTCTAGCGGCTAAAAATATAGAATTGCTTATCAAAAGTTCTACAAAAACAGGATTTGTTATTAATTACGAAGCATTGAGTTCACAAGATCCTGACCTGATATGAAGTACCGTATTCGTTCAACATCTTTCCAAAGCTATGTTTGTTTGAAGGTTTAGAGTAAGCAAATCCCTTTTTTAACAACACACCACAAATTCCCAATCAGATTAAGATTCGGCGACTGAAGGGGCCACTCCAAAAGCGCGATCCAACTGTCCAAGAACCACTTCACTTGCAAGTTTGCTCGTACATTTCGGATGGTTGTCTTATTGATAAACCCATATAAGCGGCATCTCCTCTTGGGCATTCGGAAGCATAGTTTCCTGTCATAGTTGGAAGTTTTTTCTATGGACCAACACCATAGAAAGATAAGCCATGATCTCCCATTAGCCATGAGCTTCCCAAACCAAGATTCTGTAAGCACCATGCTAAATGGTTTTTGTGGTTTATTCGGGTAGCCCTGGCTATTTTTCGGAGGTCGAGACCCTTTTCCACCGTACATTAGAATTTTGGACTCGTCGGACCATAAATATTCCTACAGTTTTCATTTGGCCACGAAAAATTATTTCTTACGAACTGAATCCTTTATTGGACATGCTTCTTGGTTAAAAGAAGTACTTTACGTAAAGTACGAATACTTGCGTCCATATTAAGTTATTTTTTATTTGTACTATAGAGGCAAATGGATTGGCTTAACAGTAGGGGAGAGTGGGGTGTTGTAAGACATAGGGTGTTGTGAGACACGTCAATATCTGACATAGTGGTAATGTTATGAATGCTCACAACAACTGTAAGATATTTTCTCAATGGGATCTCACTTATTATATGCACTCATCGCATTGACACGTGTTCCTAGTGTCTGTAACAATTATGAGTTTTGATCGCGCTCTTAAAAGTTTTTTGTACAGTTTGCCTTGTGGAATTTCCAGAAACATTGCCAATTAAACGTGAAGGTAAATATTTATTAAAATGATATCTTTTCCATTGCCTTCAAGCCCACCATAGTGATTTTGCAAAAAAAATTGCGGGTGATGATGACGCAGTGGCCATTTGAAAATGTCGAATATGGGGTGTCGTGAGACAGTAAATATGGGGTGTTGTGAGACAGTCATTTTTGTTTTTATTTCATTATTTTTATAGCCATCATGCCACTAAATGCATATAAAGTATCGCCAAATCCAAAAGGAATTGTTGCATCCATCCACTAGTGGCAGCCATCAAAGAAATTGCCATAAAAAATAATTGTTTTCGAGTTGTCTGCAAATCATATAATTTTGATAAATCTAGAATGTATAGAACCCGTTATATGGAAAAGTTGAAGACACAATTTTTTCCGCATCGGCTTCAAATGATAAATTAGTCGATTTTGTTGCATATCAAAGTGTCAAAACTGGCAGGAAACCAGTTTTTCTAATATTTTACAAATTAAATTGGTTTTTCAAGGCGTCTGAGCTGAGCAGTGCACTAGAGAAGGTTAGTCCTCTGAAGTTTGATCCCCTATTCCAAAAATCAAAACGCGGCCAGAAGGCTATTTTTGCAACCGTATTTACAACTTCCAAGAATGTGGCATTATTGAGGAAAAAATCCGACCAAAAGACTGAAAAAACAACTAAAACAAAAAAATCGCTGAAGGATCCAGCAAAGCGTAGTCATCATACAAAATACGTACCGGAAAGAGTTTTCTCATTAGATGATGAAGATTTATACTTTTGCATCTTTTGTAGGGTAAACGTGCCAAAGAGTCTTTTTTTTTTTTTTGGATTCGCCAAGGGAGTGTGAAATCTCATGAATACGTATAGCCCGTACTATACGCATGCACGACTTACATTCTAAAATCAGTCCGGACGAAAACAATTTTATTAGTTGTAATAAATGTGATCGAACTGTTCATCTGCAGTGTGCCAAAATGAAAACCGGATATTTTAACTGTTAGCCGAATCAGATTAACGCGAACAATTTCTCTTATCTGTATTTTAATTTTTTCCTTAAATTTTGTCCTATTTCAATAAGGACTTTAAGCAAAAAATTCCATTTTGTTATATTTATAGTAGTGTCTCACAACACCCCATAATTTTTTAAAATCAAAAATTCCAATCTTTTTTTCAGGCTTCAAGAAAATTCTTAAATGTTTTAAATTTCAAAAAAATGTCATCGGAGGTTGTTAGGTAATTGAATAAGCTATCCAAAAAATGTTCCCAGAAAAAAAAATATTAACTTTTAAAGAAGTTATCGTCCAAAAACTAAACCTGTCTCACAACACCCCACTCTCCCCTACTGTAAAAACTTGCTTAATAAATTTTGTCGCCATAACTGCCTTGCATCCACGTGTTGTTTTTATTGTATTTTAAGGCATCGCAAATGGCGGTTGGTGCACATTTGAGCAGATTCTGAAATCCCAACTCGCTCAAAACTGTTTAATTAAAACAACTCAAAAAATGTTGTTTGATGGTTTCCAAAATACTAACACCATAACGTATTGGCGGCATGTCTTGAGAAAACCACAATCCTTAGAAGTAGCACTCAATCAGGTCCTTTTTTGGATCTATAAAGGCATGTTCCTTTGAGTTATCATCTTCAGAAAATCTTATCAATCGTCAGGCCATTATCCTTTGGCTCCCTCCCCATATATGAGAGATTATGATGGCCTCACTCTGATCCTAACTCTTTTTTTCTCTAGAGACGCATATATCTTCCAAATAGAGTTAATTGGAAAACCTGTATACAAAAATATCCAAAATATAAGCAGCTGCAAATTAGACAATGGCATGACCTGTAGCATGAAGAAAATTTATAGCAAAATACTTGCCTAGGCTGGCATAAGCTTGAAAAGTAATCCAAAATCTTAGACTGATAAGTCTAGTCTTATGTCCTTCATAGATAAAAACTCAATAAATTCTTAATGCAAAGCGCAACATGCCAACCAGACAGGTAAATCTTCAGACTAATCGATAAACACCCTTTTAACCCTTCTGCACAAATTGGGTCAAATTGATCGAAATTTCATAGAAAACCTGCTAGAAACGTTATATAGAAATATCTCACCATAATAAAATTCCATATCCTCAGTAAGGTTTTTGTGGTGCTTTTGTATAATTGAAAAATATTATAGATTTTCCTATTTTTTTTCTATAATTATGTTAATTTTTTGCATACACGTGTACAATTTGTGGATCAATTTGACCAATAGAAAAACATGTGTGTTCTCTCTTGCTTTTCTCTCTTAAGCAAAGCAAAATATTTTCGTTATTTTTTTGCGACTGATAACGGGTTTTGCGATCGAACGTCTGGGTTTTGTTTCTTCTCATGCAAGAAATTAGTGTTAGTGTTATAAATAAATGATTGAGATAAGATTGAATTTTTATTCGACATCGCGCAGGAGCAAATTAAGATATTTCATTTTGTATATATTTATATACGTGGTGACCGTGGTATGCAGGTTAAGTGTGTGGCTTAGCATGCTCGGAGCCCGGGTTCGATCCCCAGCCGCGGCGAAAAGTTTTTTCAATAAAAAAAATTTTCTAATCGGTCACCACCAAGTATGGGCAAGTGCAAAATGAAAGTGCAAAAAGAGCGAACGTTGTGTACACACACAAAATTGAGCGAAGCAGAGAAACGAAATTGTGTTTAAAAAATATGCATCGTAAAAAATTTATGCAAGCAACGAAATAGTTAAGCAAGTTATTTTATTCGGAAATATATAGCGTTTTTTCATACGTTCGTTTTATACACATTATTGCGCCATTTTTATTAATTTAAATTATATATAAGATTTTTTAACTACTTTACTGCTTTTTTTAATTTATTTGTAAAAATAGCTTTAAGAATTTGAATTAGAATTAAGACTTTTTCACTACATTTTTAATTATTTTTCTCAATACTTAGTTTTAAGAAATATATTTAAATTTTCAACTTGTTAGTTTTTAGATCTAAACAAAATTAAAATAAATTTTTACTTTTCTTTTCTATTTTTTATTTTTTTTCTTTTAACTTTTTTTTTTAATACAATAACAACAAATAAAACAAATAATCAGCATTTCCCAATAATTTAATCATATTTTATTCTCCTTTTCAATTTGTCATATAATTTCTTTCAATGCAACATTTTTTCAATGCAAAGAGCAAAAGAGCATAAAACCAACAAATGCAAACGTAAACAAACCAATACAATGCCACATATGCAAAGCTTTCAGTGTATTGGTGCCCATACCTGGTCACCACCCATAGTAGAATAAATAAGGTATATGCAGCGCTGATTGTGCTCTCTTCTCAGTACTGCCGATATTGTCAAAATCAGCTGTGTGTCCAGGGCCGAATTAAGGTTGGTGGGGCGCTGAGGCCAGTTTATTGGTGAGGGCCCCTAACAATGAATGTAAAAAGTTAGTTGCACAAAAACGTATGCATAGTCATTATTATAGATTTAACTATATCATTTTTATTATGTTTAAAATATTGAATTAGAAAAATCGTTATTTGTTCTATAAATATCGTTAATGACAATCATCAGAATAGTATGAGTGGTTGTTATTTAGAAGTTTTCAAGATTTAATCGAAGCGAACACTTCATAGAAAAATGTCTTTCCATGTTCGTATGCAAGTATTCAACATAATATGAGCCAGCTGAGCTGATTTTATAAAGTACAATATACATCAAGAATCCACACAATAATCCAGGTTTCTTTCTATATTAATTCTATTGATTACTCGATTCGACATTGGTTTTTTTTTTAATTGTTTTCCCATTTCTAACACGGATGGTGGGAGCCCCCAAATGATGGGGGACTGAAGACAGTGCCCTCACTGGCCTCCAGCTTAATTCGGCCCTGTGTTAGGAAATAAAATTTGAATTATTCCAATTTGCATTTTGTGTCGTCTTCTCTTATATATAAAATCAAATGTTTGTCTGTCTGTTTGTTCCGTATAGGCTCGCGCACCGTTCATCCGATTGAGCTAAAATTTGGACACCGAGTACGTGTTTCATAGAGAAGAAAATGATAGGGGGCGGTGTAAAAATATGTAAAAAAGTGGACGGAAGTCTGTGGGCGTGGCACTTCATAATAACTCTTAAATGCCTGGACCGATTTCAATTAGATTTGGTAAGAAGGCTTAATTGCACCCAAGATAAAACATAGGCTATAAAAAATTGCAAAGATTAACGCAAGAGCGCGCTTTAAATAGTGAATTTTTAAAACTCAATAACTCCTAAACGACTTGACCGATTTTGCTAAAATTTAGATTGTTAATTAACCTGACTCCTTAGGAAGAGGGCGCTTAATGCAATCAACTATATCTGTCTCATTCACTTTAAAACGGATTAACTGATTTCGATAAAACTTGTTCAGCGATCGTATCTATTACTTAAATAGATCCTATGCTTTTAGAAGTTCTTTCGACAAAAATCAATGAATGCGCCGAAGGCAAACAAAGTCAAGGACCAAAGACGAAAACGAGCAGAAGCTATATAAAGATGAACAAAAATCAACCGAACAGTACCGACCAAAACCGATGTTGAACGAAGACAATACAAAAATCAAATCGATCCCAAAAGGATTTTTTAAAATTTTAATTTTTTTTTCTGAGATATAAATGCATATTAAATGAATGTTAAGAAAAACTTTAAACGCATTTATTCAAGTTTTTTAAAGAATGATTTTTTCAGACGTCGGAGCGAGACCTGGAAGATTTAATATTTTTCAGGTACTGTTTTATGGAAATTTGACTACACACTTACGACGAATTTAGGGGGCAAAACCCCAAAAAACGATAGTTTAAAACATTAAATTCATAATTTAAAAAATGTTAAAATCAATTCAGTTTTAAAAATCGCCTTTTTTCTGTGCTCGAGGAACAATCCCGAGCAACACCGGGTAACATCAGCTAGTTTTAAATAAAAAAAAGTTTTTGATTTTTTCAATTGGAATTTTTTTTTTCTTGCTCTCTCATTGTTTTGAGAATGCTTGGGGATTTTATATGAGTTGTCAACTTTGATTTGACATTTACGGCAGTACGCTCTCTTCTAGCGAGTTTACCTTATTTATTCTACTATGGTCACCACCCATGATAGAATAATTTTACCAGGTAGTATTGACAAATGTTGATTCTCTCAGCTACAAGTAAACGAACTCTTGTCAAAAACAGCTGTTCGTTGTTATATTCGTTGGCCATATTCAGCTGTGTCAACTGTTGTGACAGCAACACATCGGGGAGCGCTATTATCGGAATTTAAGTTTCAGAAAAATTGTGAAGTTTATGAAATATCAAGCTTTGTATCAAATATGAATGGAAATTTTACCGACAAATTAAAAATTTTCTATTTTTAAATGCATTTTAATGCTCAACTTCATATTTATGTGCATCAAGTTTTGACTTAGCAGTTGGCAAGTGTTGGGTATGCTGAATGTGACCAGTGAAAATTAATTGTATACAATGACGGATTGTGAGCGCTCTCTTTCTTGTTATATTTTTTGACAAAAGTCCGTTTCCTACAGAAACGTCAGTACTATCTTGGAGTAATTATTTCATGGTCACCACCTCTCTGCAGACAATGGCAAACCTCAGAGAGTAAGTAATGCCATGTAAAGCTTCTTGAGAACATGAACTTTAGCCGTTCGGAGTCGGCATTAAACATGTAGTTCCAGTTCTCGGTGATTTGTGTGCAAACATTTAATAACACACACAACACAATTGATCATAAGAAGCTCGGTCAAAGTCCTTTCAATGGCTGAAATGGCCAATTGGTTTTTTTTTTTATATATTTATATATATACATATGTATTTATATTAATATATATTTATTGATATTTGGATAGATTCTTTCACGTCAAAAGATTGAGGAAATTCTAAATAATAATGAAGATAAACATTAAAATTTTGACGTGAAATGAAATGACTAACTTGATAGGTTTTCAATTGTATGACACTGATTGGCAGAGGATTGATATGATGGAATTGAAAGCATACATAGAACTACAGTTAATGGCTGGAGGCTCAAGTCCCATGGAGAAAACTTGAGATGTTTATGGGATGAGACTAATGGTAGACCCATTTTCCGTGCTACAATGCATATTGAGCGTTTCATAAAAATTTCTCGGTGTTTACAATTTGGTAATAATGAAGATCGGGAGGAAAGAAGGTTACGTAATAAGCTAGCTCCGATCAGAAATATTTGGGACAAATGAAGCAACAAACTAAAGCAAAAGTATCATCCGCACGATAACGTGACCATAGATGAACAATTGGTACCTTTTCGCGGTAGATGTTGTTTTAGACAATATATACCCTCTAAATCTGCCAAGTAGGTATTAAAATATGGATCTTTTGTGACTCAATTTCAAAGTATGCCTGGAATATGGACGTATACGTAGGTCGAACAAGAAACACGCAACCGGAAAAGAATCAAAGTAAGATTTGAAGCATAATAAAACTAACATAAAAGTAACGCAATACTTCTAAATTAAGGTGAAAATGTTGTTTTCAACTTTTTCACTACCTATAATTTGGCTGTTCAATTACTTCAACGTAAAATAACTTTGGTTGGAACAGTAAGAAAAATAAGACGTTCTTGCCGCTCAAAGCTGTTGACTCAGAATTTTACTCAGATTTTTTTTTACCCCAAATGTAACTATAGCGACGTATATACCAAAATCTACAAATTTGTTGTTGTTATAAGCACTCTACACAATTCAGGAGAAGTCAGAGATGACAGAAAAAAAAGCCAGAAATTATACACCATTACAATGCTATTAAAATAGGGGTAGATGCACTGGACCATTGCTAGTAGCAATGTATACTTGCAAACGCCAAACAAAGCGCTGGCCAGTTGCCTTCTTTTCAAATATGTTGGATGTTTCTGCTTATAACGCCTATGCTATATGGACCGAGTTAAACCGAGAATGGAATAGTAACAAAAATTTTAAACGCAGACATTTTTAAGTCGACTTGGCTAACGTGCTGATAACGCCCCACATTGCGCGTCGCAAAAGAATGCCTTATGGCCCTTCGACAAAAAAGGTAGTGGAGACGATCCAGCAACAGAATACTTCAGACAGTCCAGGGCCATCTAAAACAATCAAAACCGCTGTTCTTGAGTGCTTCTCGCGAAAGAGACAAACTTTCTGCTTCTTTTGTCCACAAACTTTCAACTCTAATAAGCATTCAACAAATTGCGAAAAATGCAAAAAATAAAAAAACATAAAAATAAGACAATTGTGTGCTTAAGTTACCAAAAATAATTTTTTTATCATTTAATATTAGGTACATGAATAATTAACATAAAATAAATTAAATAAATTTTAATTTTCTAATTTATTGAATTATTTTTTCTATTGGGTCTTTTTGACCCACAAATTGTTTATGAGGTAGAGTTTCAATTTGTGCAGAAAGGTTAAGCATAGCTGAAAAACCTATTTTAAATGACTAACTGCGGTTCCACATTGCATACATGAATTGGTGTTGCAATGCTTAATACAATGGATAATAATTTAATTTAAAGAATGTGTGTTTAATAGTTACAGTTTTTATAAGCACAATGTTGGGTTATCGTGGTTATTTCTTAGTGGTGATATAACGAAATTTTTTAACACCTGATCAGTTAAATTTCTAGGTGAAAGCTTTGAACGAAGTAGTCTGATTTATGAGGGGCTGATTTATTTTAATCGTTGTCACGTCAACGCATCTGGCAACTTCCTCATTGCTTAAATGTATACAATTTCCGATTTTATGTTGTTTAATTGCCTTTTCAGTTATACCTATACTATACAAGGTAGGTAATTGTTACTGATTGCTTTCTAAATCAAACACACACATCAAACAATATTTGTTTTTGGATTGAACTGATGCGTCGTTTGATTGAACTGCGTTTTTCTTTGAATACCCTCATCTTCAAAAATACTTTCAAATCGAGATAATTTGGATTGTTGACAGTCCGTATAGCTAATATTAATAATAGCTGCATTTGATTTGGCAGTGCTCAACTCGATTGTGAAAAAACGGTCTACTCATTTTGTTTTTATTTGCTCAATAGTTGGCAACACTTTTGTTATGACGACCACATGAAATAATAAATTTACATTTTTTACCTGCTTATAAATCCATTGACATTTGAAATATTTTGAAAATAAAACAGTTGACTGCTTGAAAGAATTTAATTTGTTTTTGTACTCACATCACATATTCGGCAGCATCTATGACATTTCATCCTATCCCGTACACAAACCAACAAAAAATAAGAACTTGGCAACGCAACTTTACTCAACTCAATCGGTAGTTGACTTTCTCTATCCTCAACTAGCAGCGGACTTTGTTGTTGTTTTCTCATACAAAATTTTGAAATAAGCGACATTAATTGATTATAGGCTGGTGAATCAAACGCAGCTATTGATGAATAAAATCACGATAGAGTCACTTTTTTGAAAAAGTGATATTTTTCTTAGCAAATATAATGAAAACTATTCAAAATTTTATTTGAAAAGTTATCAATAATTTTTTTGTGCAACAAAAACTTTTCGTTTCTATACAATTTTGACAAATTTATAACTTTTAAAAAAAACTCTTATCACTTTTCCAATTTCGTGCAACAAAAATTTTCAATTTGAGTACTTTTGAATTTTCAAAATTCAGAAAATAAATTATCAAATTTGTGTTTCGTGTAACAATAAATTATCAAATATAACGATAAGTCGTAAAGCGAAAAGTGCTAAGCTGTTGGTGCAATTGGGTCCAAGTCACCAGATTGTATTCTCTCCATATAACGGTATAAAGCCACTCATCGTGAGAAAAAATTTTGATTACAAAATAATGTTCTTGATCATATATTTCACAACTATTATTTTGGCCGCAACTGTAGCATGTAGTTAGCTAGTATATTTTGTGCTACTAAATTTATTGACAGCACATAAAGTTATAAGCTTTAGAATAAAACAATAGTTAAGTTTCGCATAAAGTTGTTGATGCTGTTGCTGACAAAGTTTTATCATTGCTTATAGTTTTTAAGTTGTAAGCACCGTACATTTACGGTCATCTGTAAACAACCTGTCACAACTGCAGATTAAGCGCTTACAATATATTTTCCAACTAACATAAGTTTTATGTATGATTAACTGGTTGTAGCTCTCACATAGAAGGCGTTTTTACACTCAAAGCCAGTTTTTGTGAGCGCTTAAATATTTTACTTTTATTCCTTTTATTCAAGCGCTTTTATATTTAACGCCCTTTAAATGTTGTAAGCATCTATATTTTAGATAGTTACTTGCTATGGCCTCCTTCAAATATGTGTTGCTCACATAAATTGCCCTCTGCTTATTATTTTGTTTTTACATTTAAGTTTTTCTTGTTATTTAAAAGTCTTTAAGCCGGCAGTTTGTAGTACGAGCTTTTATGCTAAATTTAAGACTTTACACACTCTAAACAGTGTAAGCAACTATATTTTCGTTATTTAAACGCCAATGTCTCTTAGAAAAATGCCATGCTTACCTAAACTATCCTGTGCTTACAACTTTCTTTGAAGATTTTACACTTTATTGTCATTTAATTGTCTTAAAATAAGCTTCTTTCAACTTTTTTCCATCCCAATGTCGCACATATCTACGCAGCACAGCAAAAAGTTTTTCAATTTATCGCCATTTCGTGTGAAGTTAATGCTCAGATGAGCTGCACATATCCTTAGACACTTGTGACAAACAATTTGCATAGCAATACAATTCACTACCAAGTTACAGTCATGCAAAGCTGACAACAACAAAAAAAATCAGACCTTAGCCGACATAAAGCAAAGTGCAAATCAAAGAAATTGCAAATGTCAGAGTAGAGGGAACAAAAAATTGAAGAATTTAGCATTTAACAGTAGAAATTTTACGCTTGTGCTAGCTAGCACAAGTTTTGTACACAAACAAAGTTTTTCCCTGTATTTCTTAGTGTTTTACGTCATATTTGGGTCATGCTGTCACTGACAACTGTTGCTGACAGAAAAAAAAAAAGCGCGTTGATGTTGCCAACCACCAGTGTTTTCTAATCATCAGCAGCAATCAAATATTAAGTTTATTATTTTATTTAAGCTCTTCTGTTGCACTGTTGGTGTTAATGTTATTGTTGTTGTTGTTGCTCGGTGCCACAAGGATACATTTTCCATTCTTAGCGCGTAATTTATTTCCCTCTGGAGGCTAAGCCGACCTTCTGACGATGTGTTTGTTTTGTATCGCTCTGGCATACATTAAATATTTAATTTCACTCCTAGCATGAGTACCTAATTCAATATAATTATATATTTTTCTCATATAGCAGTTTTGTGTGTTTTTGTTTGTGTGTTTGTGCATATGTGTGGTGTGTGTGTGTGTGTGTCTTGGCAAAATTTCATTATTTTATTTCGCATTTTTACACCATAAACTACAAGGATTCTCCGCCTGTTATTCGATCTTTTTTTTTTTAATTTTACTCAGATTTACCCTTGTTGCTGTATTCGGTATTTGTTATTGTTTATATTGTATGCTCCCGATGCTGCTGCAGTAATGTTTCCCTTGAGCGTTACATATCCCAAATAAGAAAAAAACAAAATTCACTCAATACTTGATACATGCTACAGAAATCATGTTTTTATTTCGCATTTAGAGTTTTTGCCGTTATGTTTTACATCTATTATTCACCGTTTTTGTGCGTATTGGAAGCACTGTCTTATGTAGCTTCCATTTCGGCAAAGCTTGCCAATACAATTTCCTTATCCATGGCAATAGCTTGTAATATAAGGCAATATAATATTATTGCATTATATATTTCGTGTTTTCATGTTTTCATGTTTTCATTTGTTGCTTTTCGATGGAAAGTTTTCCTCTTGTTGTTTTTTAAGAACAACCCCTCAAAGTTTTTGTTTTTTCTTTTATTACTTTGTAATAACCAATTTTATATCATGACTGCATGCATCCGAAAAACGTTTTCCCTTAAGAAATCATATCCAAATCAGGATACATTTTGTCATGAATCTTGTGCGTTTGTGTAACTGCGAGAATTTTTGAAACTGAGCAAAGTTTAAAAATGCTTACAAAATTTACACTGTTTTACACGAAAACTGTACAAGATCTCCCACATATTTATTTCTTTGAGTGGTAATATAAGATGCATTTCTGTATATACAGAATTTTACTTTGAATTTTTGGTCAAGGCCCTTATATATACGTCAACTAAAATTTTCGAGATTTTAACAAAAATGTAAAACTACAAGTGCCTATCATTAATAAAAAACCTAACTTTGATTAAAAGAAGTCAAGTTATGATCATAAATTTAGACAAGGTACGAAAATTCGGAATAACTTCTAAAAAAGGTCTTTGAGGAAAAAATTTAAAAGATACAAGCATTCTGAAAACGCAGACAATCATCTTATACATAAATCGGGAAAATGTAAGTGGGAGCTCTTGTCTATTAAAAGAAAAAGGTTTATAGAAAAGTGTTATTATGTACGTAAAGACTGTCCCAGAAATAACTGTCCTTTTGTTTTTTTTTATTGTAAAAAACCAATGATGTTTTTGTTAAAAATTCCATCCGGTTATTATTAAGTGAACATTGCAAAATAAATGAACATTTTATTTGCACTGAAAAAAAAATACACTTAAAAAAAATTATGTACTTTTTGATTAAGGTCTTCTATTAGGTTTTTTACCGACCTTTCGTTGACCTAAGTGTATGCCCGACGCCATTTACGTCGAAATATTTCAATGTTTTCGCAGTTTGTTTGCTCTTCTTACAATTTCTCTTCATTAAAGCCCAATATCTTTCGATTGGACGAAGTTCGGGGCAATTCGGAGGATTGACTTCTCTTTGTATCACATTGTCATTATTGGCTTTGTACCAATCCATCGTTTTCTGGGCGCAGTGGATGTTGCTAGGACAGGCCAAAATAGTACTGAACCTTGATACTGACGTATAAAAGGCAGCAGACGCCGCTGCAGACACTCTCTGATGTAAATTTCGGCCACATTTGCAAATGACCTGCCACACCATGTATTTCTTTGGAAATTTGGTTTGTTTTTCGGTGGTAAATTTAGAGAATGCTCCACCCCTTCCAACGGCAGTTTAATATCCGTGTCCAGGTAACAGCTTGAAATCCGCTTTGCAGAACTCCTCTTGGCTTCGGCGTCTTTTTCTTCTAACCTATCAGGTACTTTTTGTACTTTATAGCTCCTTAGGTTTGTAAAATTTTTTAATCCGTTGAAAACTTGACTTCGATGTTCCCGCTTTTGCTGCCATATCACGAACCTAAGTGTCTGGATTCTAGGTAAACAGCCGCTTAACGTTCTGGGCCAACGCTTGGTTCGCTGAATCATTTTTTCTTCCTGAGCCTGGCGTTTTTGATAAAAGGGTAAGCTCTGTTTGTACCGTTTTATGATCCCTCCAACAGTTTTTACGCACACGCCAACTTCCTTTAGCGATATTTTTGTACGTGGTGTTTGGATTATTTATCCAGGTATTTGCAAATAATTCATTTCCGCTTTTCTTCTTGTTGATACGACATCTTTTAATGAGTATTTTTTTTTTTATCTGCAATATTTATACTTTATTCAGGTACCAAATATGTTACTATAGAGGTAACACAATTTTATAAATAACCAAAAAACAAAATGACAGTTATTTCTGGGACAGTCTTTATATACTTAACAATAAACTTTAATGTCCAAAGTTTAAAATTTCTTAAGTGCTGACATGTTTTTAATTCGTTCAGAAAAATTTTTTTTAATTTAAAAATTTTATTTAGTTCTCACTAACAATACTTGTACTTTTAAGAAATTTTAGTTACATATATAACAAAAAACTTATTTATTCTCGGTTGTTGATGACAGCAGAGTATACAAATTAAGATAAGCTGAGTAGATAAGGTATGACAGTTCTAGCGCAAAATCACGTGTATTTTTAAAGGGGAGTCTAAATTCACCAAAAATGTCTCATTTTTCTAAAAATTCACCGAAATGTCTCATTTTGATGACTCATGTTTTGTGGTTTTTCGTGGTCCTGATCTGGTCCTGGTCCTCATCTGGTCCTGGTCCTGACGGTATTTTGTAGTCCTGATCTGATCCTGGTCCTGATGGTTTTTCGTGGTTCTGATCCTGTTCCTGACCTGATCCTGATCTGATTACCATCAGATGATTACCGATGGTTGGTAATAGGCTGGTAATCGGTTGGTAGTCAAATCAGAATCAGGTCAGCACCAGGATCAGAACAGGTCCATAAAAAACCATCAGGACCTGCACCAGATGAGGACCAGGATCAGATCAGGACCACAAAAAACCGCCAGGACCAGGACCAGATCAGGCCCACAAAAAACATGAGTCATCAAAATGAGACATTTCGGTGAATGTAATTTTTAAAAAATGAAACATTTTTGGTGAATGTAGACCCTCCTTTAAAAATACACGTGATTTTGCGCTAGAACTGTCATACCTTATCTACTAAGCTTAATAACCTCTAAATGGCTTCTAATGTGCAAGTTTATATTATTTAGATTTTTTAATACCGTCAAGTGCTTACAAGTTTTTTGAGCTTTAAAAATTGTAAGTACTTGTATATAAAAATAAACTAATGCTCCTAGCTTCCATATTACAGCAGTGCTTACAAGTTTTTCATAGCGCTTATAACTTGAAATGAGTTATCAACTGTAGATTCATAGCAAAATTGATTATCTTTCTGTAATGATCCATAAAAACCTTGTGCTTACAAGTGTATGTGCTATAGATAGTTGTAAGCACTTGCCGGTCAACAAGCTTTATTCATTCATCTGAATATTTACAGCACTGCCTACAAATTTTGAATGCCACTTTTGGCATTAAATCGTAATTTAGGCACTTTTTATGAATAAACAAGTTTTTTCTTATATTTTCTTATACTTATATATAAAACGGTTTTTATGCTGACTTAAAACGACACGTGATTGCAACCTGAATTTTAAACTTTTTTTTTTTAATAATCTCTTAAAATATTTTCTAATCCTTATTTAACTCTTTCTCTAATCAGCAATTATTCCGCTCGCAAAATCCGGGACTCGCTGCCGCCACAAATGCTGCCGCTGCCGCGGCTGCTGCAGCTGCTGCAGCCACATCGGGTGCACCACCTGGTGCACCTAATGGCACAATGCAACCGCAACAACAAATGCAAATGGCCGCCGCATCACAGCAATATTTGGCAGCACAACAAAATGCCGCCTATGCTGCACAACAGGCGGCACCATATGTCATCAATCCAGGACAAGATGCTACTCCATACATGGGACTGATAGCAGCACAGATGCCGCAATACTATGGCGTGGCACCCTGGGGCATGTATCCCGGCAACTTGATACCACAACAAGGCACACAACCTAGACGACCCTTGACGCCATCACAACAGGGTGCAGAGAATCAATCGTATCAGGTAATTTCATAAGGATATAAAACTTATTAATCAACTTTTTAAGTTGTTTTTTAATTAACAAGTTGTTTTTAATGTAATTTTAAAAGCTTTTCTTTTTCTTCTAAATTGTGATGTTAATAAAATTCGTTAAGATTGTAAAAAAACTTTAAAAAATATGCTTAAAATTAACAAAATATATATAACTAAATTTTGTTAATAAATGCTAAAGCAGTACCTACTAAACAGTGCTCTTCAAAAATTTGCATCACATACTAAAATTGTTGTAATTTTTGTAAAACCTTGTATTTTTCTTGTATTTTTATAAGTGCTAAATATGTAAAGTTTTGTAAAAGTTCATCTCAGCATAAATTAATATGTTTCATAAACTAATATTTTTATAAATAGAACATATTTGTAAATAAACTAAATATTTTTTTCTCTCTATTCTCTTTCTCCCATAACAAAAATCTTCACAAAAAATGAAAATAAAAAAAAACAACGCAAAACCTCATAAACTTGTACCTAACCTTGTAAAAATCCTTTTGTCTAAAATGCAACAACACTGAATTGAACGCGGATTGACATCAATATCATCAACATCATAGGTAATACCGGCATTTTTCGATCAGAGCGGTTCTCTAGTAATGGGACCACGCACCGGCACACCAATGCGCCTTGTTAGCCCGGCACCAGTGTTGGTGCCACCAGGAGCGTCACGTGCAGGACCACCACCACCACAGGGTCCACCACAATTGTATCCACCACAGCCTCAAACGGCACAACAGAATTTATACTCACAACAGAACGGTTCAAGTGTTGGAGGTAAGCAAATTATATTAAAAAAGCGTCTTAAAAAATAACTGTAAATTATATAATTTTAACTTAACATACGTACTCAAGACTGTACAGTTTTTCTACATTAAAAAACCTAGTAATGTAAATAGACTTTTATTTGTAAATTAAAATGCAAAATCTCGATTAGCAACAATTTGAGCTAGTTTATGAAAAATTACAATACATTTGTCAAATATAAAGAGCAGTTTTATCAAAATATAATTAAGTATTCAATGTTTAGTTTGAAAATACTAGCGCTTACAATCTTAAAAAAAATCGCTGACAAACTTTTCGAAATGATGCTTACATCAACAGTGCTTACATCAATTTTCAGACATTTCACTTAAAGTAAAGTTTTTGATATTTCAATTAACAATCGTGTGTCTATAAAACATCAACAATTTAAAGCTTTTATTAATTAGTCATTAACTAATATAATTGGGTCAATATTTTGTGCCATGTTTGGTTTTGTAAAACACAACATTTTTAACTTTTCTGTTATTTCCATGTTTACAACAGGTTATAATTTGTAAGCTCCACCATTATGGTGAGCAAAACGATATAAATAAATTAATATTTTGCCATTTTAAATATTTTTTTATCAAATTTACAAGCTTTAATCTTTATAAATCGGATTAATTTTCCAGTAAAACACTTTTAACAATAGTGCTTACAAAATATTTCATATGCTTTGATTTAATTCCTTGAAGCTTATTATTTTATGTTTATTTCTGATATTAGTTAAGGTTACTCAATCATTGTTTTAATACTCAATGATTTGTCATGCTTCAGTTTGCAAGTTTCACTCTTTTATTCATTGATGTTGTTCTTGTTTTTGCTTTTGTTTTGGCTTTGGTCTTATAAATAGCCATGCTTACCAACACAATGGCATGCTTACACGCAACGTCAGATATGTACTAAAACTATGCATTATTGCAAATACAAACTAATTGCATTCATGCAGAACTGACTAAATAAATTACTACCTATCCGTCCGTCTGAGACTTATAAAATTAAATTAATTTTACTAATTTTGTTGTAAGCCGAAGTTGTCGAATCGAAAGTGCAACAATACGATTTCCTATTCAACTTAAAATTGCAACATTCGATATATAATTAATAAATAATAGGCATAATTTAAGCTTTTAAATATTTCATAGCGTTGCAATGAAAGTTTTATTGTTTGCGCTCAAGTGAATTTAATGCAACTGCAAAAAGAGAGCTTTTTAAGCATATGCCAAAGAAAGAAGTAGTAGCCGTAGGAAATGTAATTGCATTGAATGCACGCTTGTTTAAGCATAAAGTAGTTAAGATTATGGCAAAATGAGAAAGAAAAAAAAATTAATCAAAATTGCAACAAATGGCTTGCATTATGAGACACGTTAATTTTGCTGAACTGAAAATGTAAAAATTTCATATTTGCTTTCAAGCAACGAGCTATTTACTAGTTTAATCTACATCAATTTTTGTAAGCGCAGCACTTAAGGTGTTACATCGGAGCCCTACTTTACTCTAGATTAATGGCTTACAAATTTAAAGTAGCGCTAGCAACATTTAAGCACCAATATTCGTTTGAGACTTTTTATCTGAGGTAGCAATGTATTTATTTTTACAACTATATTGTGTTGCTTACAACGTTTGACATTAATTCGATGATTATGTCAAAGATTTGCTTCTTTACATTTAAAATTTGGTAGTAATCTGTAGAAAATATATGAAAACTAACATAAAAAATTGGAAATGTTGCTTGCTGTATTATTTTACTTACTCTTTAGTTGTAATGTAGGTACGGCTGTTCAAATGTCGGAAACAAATATTACTTCCATTCATTGTGGACTATATCAAGGACACTTTTGCATAAAATGACAATTTCTTTGCTTTCATTATAATAAAGCATTGAAATCTTAAAATTAAATAAGAAATTAAAGTTTTTACTCTAAACTTTGGAATTATCGCTGCTGAATTGTTGGTTTCTAGTGTAGTCTTATAAGCACACATATTAATTTGCTGCAAATAAGTTCTACTTCACGATAGAAACAGTGCTTACAAATTTTAAGCAGTGCTTACAATTTTAAACCATGATTTTTGCAAATGATCTTCCATAAAAATATTTCTTACATAAAACTATATATAAAGAATGATGTGCTTATAATTCTGAAACATTTTCGCTGCTGTATTAATGCTGTGCTGACAGCTTTAAAAGCGATTCGAATCTATTTAATTAAATTAGTTTAAATTTCCATGTACGTTAATTCCGTTACAGAAACTTAAGTGCATTTACTCTAGTACGTTCGTTCTTTACGTTGAACTGCAGCAACAATAATATAACAGAATATTAAAATTAACGCCAACACTCATTAAAAAATACTCTTAATTAATATTTCAATACCGTTTTCTCTCTGGAATATAAAATTGTCATAAATAATTTAATGACTTGATATGAAGATTTTGTTTTTTTTTGGCACATTTTCACAATTCGCATGCAATTAAGTGCCGCCGATATGTTATTTAAAACAATTGCATTAAAAATTTGCTGAAGCATATTTTTGCATAAGTATTATTTTCGCTCACACCTATCTACTTCGTCCATTCTATTCGAATTTCAATGGGCCGAAATTAAGTTGCTGCAATCAAACAATGGACCATGATGCATGAACAGTCGTCGTCTGATGCGCGTGATGATGTAATCAATGTTAAGCTTTTTTTTTTTTTGCACACTACTTTATCATTCATTGCAACCACATTCAATCATCGGTCATAGCAGAAAACGGCCTATATACACACACACACACACGCGCATGTTTATATTAATATGTATGTTGCTATACAAATCTACGCCCGACATCATCCATGCGCCAATTTTAAACGCATTCATTTTTCTCCCTATTGCCAAACTGTAATTAAAAAAATTCAATTTAAAAATAAAATATTTATTAAAAAATGCCTGACGGATTTTTTGTTCCTTTTGCTTTTTTGCCAACGTTGGTGTAAACAATTTCATTGTAAATCCAGACTTTTGTCATTTAATTGAAAATTGAACAACTTATGCTGTTTGACATTCTTTGTGCTGCTTAATTGATGCTTGATTAAGCTTTACATGAATGCTGTTTAGTATATAGTATATATGGTTAACGTGGTATATTTTGGTTAACAGTTGATTTTTGAAACATTGTCGAAAATTTCTCTAAATAAGCATATCTTCATATTATAAACACTTATAAATATGTAAAATCTTTGCTTTAAGCCTAACGATATAATTAACATAATTGATTTAATTTGAATT
Organism: Tetanocera ferruginea; assembly: GCA_958299015.1. Classification (NCBI taxonomy): domain Eukaryota; kingdom Metazoa; phylum Arthropoda; class Insecta; order Diptera; family Sciomyzidae; genus Tetanocera; species Tetanocera ferruginea. Next base: position 54,892,852 of record OY282642.1, on the reverse strand, counting down.
AAAAGAGTGTGAATTTCTTGTACAAAGATTGTATTATCAAAGAGTATCAAAGATTTAAACTATTTTATGAATAGCCCTGAAGTCACGTCTTCTTATCAATGCTTGCTTACAAATTATTATCAAGTTTTATTTAGCATCTGCTTGTCAGCAGTTGTAAGCACAAAGTGCTCTTGAAAGCTTAATGTTAGCTTATGAGCACGATCAATTATATTAACTGGTAAAGCTTTTGCTTACAAATTTTAAGCTTTACAGACAAAGATTGCTTATACAAAATATATTGCATACAATTTTTATATTTGACTAAGCTATGCAAAAGATGTATTTCAAGTCTAAAGATAGAAATTTTTGCAGTGTATTTAAAATAATCGCAAAAAGGTTTATACTTCAAGAAAAGTCAATGTTGAGTTGTAGCCAACAACAAAGTCTTGTAAATACATGCAATGTTATTTTTGCTAAGTTTTCTTATATCACTATAGTTTTTTCATATTTTAAGTTGTAAGCAACAATTTCAGTTTGTAAGCTATAATTGCTATTAACAGCTTTATAGCTGCCGATGCAAAATAAATACTTGCTTACAATTTTATAGACCTTTCTATGTTCTATGAAGCGAACAAATTTTTGTAAGCGCACGTCTTTGGTGCTAAGAAGCACTTTAAAAACATGAAATCTTAAAAATTTATAGGTTGTAACAAAATGTTGTATGACTTGAAAAAATTTTCGAGTTTTTTCATTTTATAAAATTATATGTGCATATGGAGGTTTATAAGTTAGTCAACCTGTAAGTGTTGAGAGCTTAATAGTTGTCGTTGCAAAATAAATGCTTGCTTACAATTTTACAGACCGGCTACAGTTGTAAGCAACTCAAAAATGTTGTAAGCACATGTTTTAGAAGCTTTTGATCTTGCTAAAAAAACAACTATGTAGCTGTGTTCAGTTTACAATTTATTTTGATTAAAAAATATTGATTGTAAGCGAAACGATTGTAAGCGTCAATTTAAGTTTGTAAGCCTTACTTGTTGCTGAAAGCTATTTAACTGCCGTTGCTAAATATAGACTTGCTTACAATTTTTAAACTATTTCGCTGTTGTAAGCGGCTCAAAAACATTATTAGCATGATTCGCGAAAAGAAATACAGCAAATATTACTTTTCTACACATGTGTAACAATTTTGCGTATTGGTTTCTTTTGTAACATAATCGCATAGCTGAGTTATATTGCCTCCTCCCTCTTTTTGCTCTTTTGTTTTTGTTTATCTCTTTGGTTAAGTGTTTCTGTAGACATTGACGTTTTAATATCATTCTTTGAAACAATGTCAAAAGCAGCAGTACACATTCTACAGACCCTCTTTTGCTCTCACTCATGTTCTTTGTTGCGTCATTTTGGCAAACGATAACTGTGCTCACATGTTGTCAAGTGCGAATGTGTGGGAGTGTGTATGACTTTATGAGTGTGTGTGTGTGTGTGTATCTGTACATACATAGATGTGCAATGAACATAATAATATCCTGTCATTGTTGGCCACTTGGGCGAGTTGCTGTTGTTAAATGCATTGTGTTTATTTTGTTGCTCTTGTTTATGCGTCCCAGCTGCTTCATGGTATGGGTAGCGAAAAATATGTGAGGCAGGCGGTGGCGTATCACTCGCTACTACTCGTGTATCTGACAGAGCGTATTAACAATTGTAATTGCAGCTTGTTACAATTTGCCAAACAAATGATTGTCCTGCTGCGTAGTGTGTGCGTACTTGTGAGCAAGTGCAGACAGAATTGCAACTGAAACAATATAATCACCATTAAAAAGCTTTTTTGACTTGTGCATATTGTTGAGTGGGTGTGGCTGAATGGCTGTTGTTGTTTTTGTTTTTGTTGTTTTTATTGTATTGATTGCAATTTTGTAATGATGTCTGTATAGAGCATGTATGCACTTTGGTAAATGAACACCACCAGCAAACGACATGGGAAACGCAAACACAGCCTGTGTCGATTGACACCCACTTTAAGGTATTAAATGTGATAACCTTGACGCAAAGATAAATAAAGTTTTCAAACTGGAAAAGAATTTATAAAATAGATTTATTCAGCTGCTGTTATTCTGATAACTAATAAACTTCTGTTAGCTTTAATACGACAGGTTTTAATAAGAATGAAGTTTTTTATATACTTTTTATATATTTCTCTAACTCGAAATTCTCCATAACTCAAAGTACTATTCGTGATTTTTCGATGCATTTTTCTAAGCTTTTGATATCTATAACTCGAATTTTCCGTAACTCGAAGTGAAATTCCACACCCTTGGCGATTCGAATTAGGGAAGAATCACTGTATTGTGTTTAACGGACATGTTAACTCATTTCAAAACAGTTTGTTGAGCTGTCAGCACTTGTGCTGAATAATATAAGCACTCATTTTGTTGTAGATGTGACAACTAGTGTGACCTTGAAATTAATTAGCTCTGATTTCTGCTTAACATAAGCTGGATAAGCATTAAACTTTCAGAAAGAATTAAAATAAATATCAAGATGTCAAAATTTAAATTCTTAACTATAAAAATGACTTCAAAGTTAAGATTTTAAAATTTAAAAGAACTGATTTAAAATCGACTACAAAAGATTGTAAAGCATTGAAAGAATAGTTTAAGTTGTAGTTAAAAACACAATCTGATCAGCACTGAATTTATAGTTTGACAGTCACAATAGATAGTCATCCACAAATGACAGCATTTAGATAGCGCTATGTAAAAAAACTTTAAAGTTTTAGAATTTTTGTAAACAAAATCAAAAGGCTTAGAAGCACTGAAGCAACAATTGACGAAGCATTGTACATTTTTTAAATTTCAACAGTTGAAGAAGCACTGTAATAAACTAACTAAAGCACTGATGCATATCATCCCAACAATATAAATATTTCCAAGCAACTTAAATGCTTCAATTTTTTTCTGACATGAAATTTATAATTTCTGAATTTATCAAAGTGCATGTTTAAGGATTTATCTATTCCTCTACCACCTTCAAGCATCTCCTGTTTAAAATGTTCATCTTCATTGGTGGCTTAGGATCGAAATGCTTTCAGGTTGCGACTATCTGCACCCACAACAACAACAACAGCAACAATAATGTCGAGATTTAACATCTAAATGAATGTGTTTTGTATGCATTACATTGTCCTTAACCCAGTACAAAGCGCGTCGCTCAAAATAATTGTCAGATACTTTTGTGCTGCCTGTTATGCTGACTGTATTACTAGCCCGCTAGCTGGTTGCAGAGGTGGCAACGAAGGCGGCGCGTCGTATGGCAACTTGCAACAGTAATTGCATGAATTATTCTCTTTTATATTGTAAACATTAATTTGTATCTCATCCATTTGCAGCTTTAAACTTAATTGATGTTGCACGCTGGCATAGATTGTAATTGTAATTTTGTTGTTGTTGTTGTTGTTGTTGTTGCTTTAAATACTGCAGACAGAAGGAAGTACGACACAAACTTTGGCATCCGATAGTGAAATATTTAATTCGTCGATGCTGGGAGAGTTTTTAACATTTTATAGTTCACAACAACAACAACATCAACAACTATAAATTAAGATTTACCTCTTTAAGCATTTAATTTTGTACTTTAGAAAGCACTTCCGAAATGAAGCTAACAAAATAAAGCATTTGCTTACAAAATTGCAATTCAAGTAAACTTTGTACACACTCGTCTCATATCAGATTTCATTAACTACACGGAGAAAACTGTTTGCTAAATTTGTATGGAGATTAAGCAAAACTTGAGCATAATTCTCAGCCACTTCAAAATATTGCTTATTTTCAGCAAAAATCAAGCAAATTTTGCTATTTAAATTTATAATAACTTAGCAAATTTTCGCTTGAATTAAATCAAAATTTGCTTTTTCGATTTATAATAACTGAGCAAATTTTTGCTCGAATCAAACCAAAATTTGCTATTTCTATTTATAAAAAATAAAAAAAAAACAAATTGGCCATTTCGACTGGGAATCGAACTCGGGCTCCGAGCATGCTAAGCCACACTCTTAACCTGCATGCCACGGTATTTCTATTTATAGTTCGAATTTTGTTTTATATTTCAATAACCAAGCAACTTTTTGCTTGAATCAATTCAAAATTTGCTATATCAATTTATAATAACTGAGCAAATTTTTGCTTAAATTGAGTCAAATTTTGCTTTTGCCTGAACACAATTACCTTATAATAACTTAGCAAAGTTTGGCTTGAATCAAATCAAAATTTGCTATTTGAATTTATAATAAATAAGCAAATTATTGCTAAAATTTATCTTTATTTTGCTTTTTTCAAATTATATGAGAAGTAATTTCAATTTAGAAAACGTTTTCTAAAATCAAACCGCTATTGAGCAAAATTTTGCTGATTTGCGTTTAAGCAAAATAATGGCTTGATTCAAGCAAAATAATTTTCTCCGTGTAACCACAAACACTTATAATGCTTCAACTGCCTATAATTTCTAAAATAGCTACATTTATATAATGCAAAATTGAATGCTTAGTGTATGTATGTATATATACAGTGGCTCACAGCTTATTTCGTGCAGACGATGTGTTAAACTTTGAAATGCTATAACTTGGTAACTAGTACTGGTAATGAAAAAATTTAAACGACATTTGTTTGCTAGTAATTATACATTTAAATATAAACTTTCATTTCTTTATATAAAAGTCTACTAAAAAGATAATAAACAAAAAACTGAAAAAGCAGCAGAATTCAACGCCACAGCTTATTTCGTGCACACTGTTTTTACATGTAAGCTTTTGAACGTGATGCCGTTATTTTCTTTTTCTCGTTCGCTGTTTTTATCTTGACTGATGTCCTGATTCTTCTGATCGGAGTTAACAGTTGTTTTTAGTCTGGACTTAAAACCTTAAGTGCACTAATTGATTTGTTTTAAAAATGGGCCGTCGCACAACAATATAACAGCACGAAATAGTTTTATTTCACTTTAAAAAAGAAAAAATCCAACCGCAAATAGCTGAAATAGTAAAATTGAGACCCTCTACAGTGCAGTACATCATCCAGCGCTTTTTGCAAGAAAATCGTGTGGCTGATAAGGCCAGAAATGCTCCAAATAAAATATGTACAGAAGCGGACGAGCGACTTATTCTGCGAAAAATCGTAGAAAATCTGAGGCTTTAGGGTCCCAAATTGGCCAAGGAGGTTGAGAAGGAGTTGGGCAAGAAATGCTGTGCCGAAACAATTCGTCATCTGCTGCGGGCCAACGAGTTTAATGGTCGAGTTACACGCAACAAATCTTATATTAAAAAAAAAAAATCAGCTATGTCGACTGAACTTCGTCAAATAACACGTTTTATATTCTAGAACATTCTGGAATGACGTCATTTTCTCGGACGAGTTTAAGTTCAATATTTTTGGCTCCCAAGGAATGCAATATGTATGGCGTAAGGCTTATACCGAGCTGAACAATAACCATCTCAAGCCTACAGTAAAACATGGTGGCGGCAGCGTAATTGTTTGGGCCTGTATGGCTGCATCGGGCGTTGGAAAATTATTTTTTTTTGGAGGCATTATGGACAAGACAATGTACCTAGATTTTATAAAAGAAAATTTGCTTCAAACTATCGACACCTTGGGCGTACGAGAGACATTTCGGTTCTACCAGGACAACGACCCAAAACATAAATCGAGAATCGTCCAGTCATGGTTGATTTGGAATTGCCCGCATCTTATGAATCCGCCTGCACAGTCACCCGACTTAAATGTAATAGAAATTTTGTGGGCAATTTTGGAGAGTGGCGTTCGCAAGCGGAATATTTCCAATAAAAATTAAGTAAAAAATGCATTGATGGAGGAATGGCAACAAATACCCCCCAGATATTACAAAAAATTAATAGAGTAAATGGATAGCCAGTAAATGGATTAAAGATTTAATTTAACAAAATGGCGGCCACACAAAATATTAAAAAAGACAAACATATTACATTTTCTTAAGATTCAGTGGAGTGCACGAAATAAGCTGTGGCGTTGAATTTTGCCGCTTTTTCAGTTTTTTGATTATTATTTTTTTAGTAGACCATTATATAAAGAAATGAAAGTTTATATATAAATATATAATTACTAGCAAACAAATGTCGTTTAAATTTTTTCATTACCAGTACTAGTTACCAAGTTATAGCATTTCAAAGTTTAACACATCGTCTGCACGAAATAAGCTGTGAGCCACTGTATATATACAGTAACTGGCCTGAATATATTGCCTATTTCTGCCTTAAACTGAAGTTTATTAAATAAAATTGTATTGAAAATTACATTCAGTTGTTAGCTACAGAAATTTAATGCAGTGTTATAAAATTAAATTATAAATGAGCCGATAGCAGCTGGCAGCTAGTGCTTAACTTTGTTATAATTTTAATTGTAATTAATGATTTTTAATAAATAATAATAAATTATAAATGATGGGGCACAAATAATGTGAAATTTTCAAAATATCTATCTGATTTTTTTTTTCATACTTCGATACCCTATGCCTTTAAAAATAACATGCTTACGCAAGTTTCAGTTGAATATCTCAAACAGATTTTGAGTAACAGCCATCAGAAAAGCAACTGCTCATTGGTATCTTATGAGTTTAGTTTTAGTTTATAATTCTTAAAAAACATTTTTTTTAGAATTATTTTTAGAGCTTGATGCCAAATACTTTATTGAAGCCAAGCAGGTTGCTACAACAACAATGTTCTTTACTGAACTAACCGAGAAGACTAGACCATGGTTTCGTCGGACGCTACTCCGACTCATCAGTAGTCTATAATCAGTGGTTTATGCAGTCCACTAGCTTTGAAAAGCTAATAAGCTCAACTGCAGAAAAACCAAAACGGAATCACCGAGAAGCTTTTCACTTGCTCAAGAAGTGTTTTTCTACTCTTTTGCTAGTTGCAAAATTTTTAAAAATTGACTTCATTTATTCTGCAAAGATTTTGTTGTTGCGCTTTTTGTTTACTTCTTTATGACGTGTCCATCTAGGAGTGAAAAGGTTTTTTGAAAACATCTTAATATATAAAAGAGAAGCGTCCTGCTCCCTGCCCTATATCGTAAAACATGTTCAGCCTGGACCAAAACCTGTTGTAAAATTATCCATTTGAAATGTTTGTACCTACTAAACCTTTTAAGACCTCTTCAGAATGGACCAGAACCTGTTATTAAATTATGTATTGGAAATCTTTGTACTTGAAGACTATTGTCATTTTCCTCATTTACTATACGTCAAACATCATGTCTTGCTATTACAGTGCTTCTTAATTAACAGAACCGCAACCTATTCGGTCTGCATAAACTGGACAGCAATTATTACATTCAGTGACGTTGGTGTCAATTGGAATTGCTAGAATTAAATCACAATGTTCGGTCTTCTGATCCAAGTTTTAGCGATTGGCTACTCAAGTTAGGAAATGGAGATGAAGATATCATAGAAATTCCAGATTATTTTGTTTGTAAAGGTTCGCTTATTAACCCTTTCAATGGCTTGCCTAGAATAATCGTGGACAATTTTTTTGAGCTTATATTCCCATCATTTAAGCAATAAAAAGATTAAAAAACATCCCTCTGACTTTTACATGAGCTGCTTTGCTTTTGGCAGGCTGTCTAATATAATGGACAAAACCACGATAACGTTGTATTATAATATTTTAGTTCAACTAAATCAACCGGAGACAAATGCAAATGCGTTATTTATGCAAATGTTATTACACCCAGAAAAAAATCCTGTAAAAATAACACTTTTTTAACACTAAATCATGTTATTAAAATTCAACACGATCAGTTATGTTAATAATTAACACTTTACATAATAATTCAAGTCTGTTAAATGAACGTTTGTGCAGAGCGCAAAATCACATAAAATGGCTTCTGCTGACTAGAACATTCAGAAAAGAGGCATTTTGTCACGTAATTCGCTCAACAGCAACATTATTCGCACTGTCTTTTCTTTTTAAATACTGATGCAATGAGCAAATCAACACTTTACTCATGTTATTTTTTAACACTGCATAATACAGTGTTAATCTTTAAAAATTGTTGTTGTTTTGCGAGTAAAAATTATCATGTTGGATTGACAGGAGCCGTGTTGAAAAATTTTGTCTCATTTTTCCCTGGGTGTATAAAAAAAAAATTATGGTGATCGTGGCGTGCAGGTAAGTGTGTGGCTTAGTACGCTCGGAGCCCGAGTTCGATCTCCAGTCGCGGCGAAAAGTTTTTTCAATAAAAAATTTTTCAGATCGGTCACCACTTCTCTGCAGACAATGGCAAACCTCAGAGAGTAAATAATGCCATGTAAAGCTTCTTGAGAACATGAACTTTAGCCGTTCGGAGTCGGCATAAAACGTGTAGGTCCAGTTCTCGGTTAATTGTGTGCGAACATTTAATAACACACATAACACAATTGATGCTAAGAAGCTCGGTCAAAGTCATTTCAAGGGCTGAAATGGCCAATTTGTTTTATAAAGGGGCTTCTCTCGAAACTACAAATATACAATTCGATATTTATTGATTTTATATTAAAACTAAGGCGTGTTAGAAAAATTGGTGTCAACCACTCATGAACACGCCCATCTCCCATACAACCCACAAATTGAAAATTTATTTTAGACTTCATCAAAATAGTAAAATCTTTTAAAATTTCAGACAATAAGTGCTACAATTAAAGATTTTTTTTACCCTTACGAATCGGCCGAGGGGGTATTTTAACTTAGGTCAAGAAGATATACCTTAAAAGTATTTTTATAATATTTTGATTGCTCAACATATTTTTTTTTTTTTTCTTTCAAATTTTGTAAGTGCTTAACTAATTCCTTTCACAGATCAAAACTCTACAAGTGGGTGGAAAACTTTTCATTTTCTACCAGCGCTTGCAATTTTTTAAAGCTGTTTAACTGAAACCTTGTATTAAATAAATTCTATTTCGTCGTCAACCTCCTTAAAGTGCTGACAATATTTTATTATTTAATGTTTAAAATTTTGTACGCGCTGAACAAATAAATTGCACTAGTAAAACTTATGTAATTTAACTTTTCAACTTTTTAAATTTTCTCAGCGCTTACAACGCAGATTTCGCAAATTTTGCACTTTAATATAACATGAAATAAATTCTAGTCTCCATGTAGCTTACAAACTGTCTATACATTTAAATAAACTCTATATTTATGCTATAATTTGTCATATTATAACCACGATTCACGTGTCCTGTATGAAATATAAATGCATGCATGTTTGTGCCACATATGCCTGCCTGCTTGCCTGCCTGCTTTGCTACACTACGTTTAACAGCTACATCTACGTATACATTTTCATTTTAAATTTTTCGTTTCGTTGGCAGCACGTGTTTTTACCACATGTTTTGGTTTTCAGCTGAGCTCATTCATTTTTCGCCAATTTTATATCCTTTTGTCACGTTGTGTCGTTTGTTTCTGCTGCTGCTGCTGCTGCTGAATGCCAAATCGAAAGCCAGCAATACACGTTTCAGCAACGCGTTCTCTAAATAATTGAAAATAAAGCTGCACCGCATGAAAACGTTGTAAATTCTTAATATAAAAACAAAAAAATAGAGTTAAAATCAAAATTGGCTTTTGTCATTATTAGAATCACAATGTAATTGCTTTTAGCTTGCATTTATTTTAATTAATTGTTTAAAGCAAGACATAACTTTTTGAGCAAGTTAAAAAAAAAGCAAGTTGCTTTTTTACAAAAGCTGCCAAAGTGCCAAAAAATTTTGCTTTCAATTTAATTTGTATTGCATGGAAAGTCATAAGATCATAAAACACTGCTATGTCAAGGTTTAATCAAATTATTATTTCGTTTATGTAACAATGTCCACCCACTTTTGTTGGCGGGAATCATCGATTGAAGTGTCTGACAAGCTGGCATAATGCCAAACCTTTTCTTATGTATCTCAAATATTTATCATTTTTCTGACAAATTGTACATCAATCATTTGTGTCACTGTGACACTCGCTTCTTTTGAGTTGTATTGAACTAATTATGTACAACATTGAATATTTTTATTTAACCAAATAATTATCTTCTTGGCAACTAAACCACACACCCTGCTGCTGCTTATAATAACGCCTGTTCTTCTGATAAACTATGACAATCAGAATTTCCGCCATTTTTTAATGCTTTTTTGCATTAAATAATGTGCCAAAAATTCTTCAGAAAAGTACCCCTCTTAGTTTTGGTAGTTTTATTACAACTAAAAAATAAGTTTTCTCTTTAAATTGGTCAAAATTTAAGTACCTACATAATAAAATTTGTAAATATGAGTTTACTTTATTGCATAGATAACATTTTATAACCGCTACGATTTTGCTAGATTTTTAGTAGGAAAGCTTAATTTATAGACCTACACGCAGAAAAAAAATATATTTACCACAAACATAATGTGAGAGGAAACTATTATGTTTGAAAACTTATTGAGAGCAAATAAGTTTATTTTTACTAGAAACATGTTTGTACTTTACGGTTACCATAAATAGTTTGCGTAAGCAAGTAACTTTGTTACGATTTATATATTATGTTCACTAGCAACTATGCTAATTTGATTCAATAAATATATAATGTTTACGTTGACCAGTTTTGAGGCTACTAAGTTCATAGTAAGCTAAGTAGATCGCGAGCAAAATTTTTATTTCGTGGCTCAGTTGGTTAAGCGCTTGTTAATTTGATTTAAATTTTAATATCCCAGGTTCAATTCTCAAGCCAAGCACGGCTTAATTTTATTTTATTTTTATTAAAATTTATACAAGCAAATAATTTAAGGAATAATTGCATTTCATTACAATTTACCAATTTTCAAACACCGGGATTTGAACGCTCATCATAGTTCAACACACTAACCATTATGCCAATCGCCTGATGGCGTGTGAGCGAAAAAAATTCAAACAAAACAAGCAAACCGAACACGAATATTGCATGAACATATAATGTTGTATACGATCATGTTGTATGTTTCTGGCAAATATGATATGTTCATGGCAAAAAAATTACTGTTATTGTTGCAAACATACTGCGGCTATGTTTTCAACAAAACTATTTTTTTGTTACATCTATCAAAATATGTTTGCTGGCACTAGAAGCAAACATTAAAATGATTGTCACGAAAATAGCAACATGAATAACAAACAAAGTATGGTCAGAATTGTAATTTATATTTACAGTAAAGGGAAATATGTTTGCTACAATCAAAGTCGAAAATGTAATTTTTCTGCGTGTATATTAAAAGTTAACATTGCGTAGATAATGTAAAATAATCATTTTTTACATAAATTTTACAGCGCTTATAAAAGTTTTTCTTATGTTCAAAATTCATTAAATATTTATAAAAATTATTGTGGATTTATTGCGCTTGCTTTATATTAGATTTCAATGCTTATATTATATTCAATAACGTTGCTTGCATTATTTTTTCAATGCTTATAAAAATGTTTGTAATATTAAAAATTCATTTTTAATCATTTTTAAATAATTTTTTAAAAATTGAAAATTTTTTAAATATGTAGCATCAAATTGTTGTTTATATAATGTTTTCGTTTTTGGCATAAATAATTGAAAATCCACTTGAATCTCCATACGAAAAACGATAGCTGTGAAGCACGTATGGATATTTTCCCAACATGTTCCTCAAAGTAGTACTCTGTTTTACTGCGAAGTCTACTCGCAACATTTTTCTGGCAACATTTTTATACCCCCACGCGTACTGCGTAAGGGGTATATTAATTTTGTCACGACGTGTGTAACGCCCATAAGGAGGCGTGTTAGGTATAGAAAAGTATATATATTCTTGATCAGCATGACCACCTGAGTTGATTTAGCCATGTCCGTCTGTCTGTCCGTCTGTCTGTCCGTCTGTCTGTCTGTGGACACGATTACAGCCGTAATTTTGAAGCTATCGAGCTGAAATTCGGTATTTGAGCTTTTTTCTAAAAACCTAAGATCAAGTTCGAGAATGGGCTAAATCGCATGAAAACCACGCCTACCTCCCATATAACCCCAGTATTTAAAACTCTGTAAAGAGGTTAATATTACAGCTACAATACTGAAATTCGGTATTTGTATATTCTATGTCAAAAATAAGGTGTGTACGAAAAATGAGCAACATCCGCTCACAAACACGCCCACCTCCCATACAACCCCAAAATTGAAAAATCTATAAAGAGGCTAATATTAAAGTAACAAGGCGGAAACTCGGTATTTAAGTATTCTATATCAAAACTAAAGTGTGTTAGAAAAATGGGCGTCATCCACCTACTAACACGCCCCCCTCCCATACAACCCCAAAATTGAAAACCCTATAAAGAGGCTAATATTAAAGGTACAAAACGGAAACTCGATATTCCTGTATTCCATGACAAAACTGAGGTGTGTTAGAAAAATGGGCGTGATACACAAACTAACACGCCCACCTCCCATACAACCCCAAAATTGAAAACGTTATAAAATGACTTATATTTAAGCTGTAGGAAAACAATTTGATATGTATGTATTTTAGACACATAAAAATAATAAAATCTCTCAAAATCTCATAAAAAAAAGCTCTCCAATTTAAAATTTTTTTACCTTTAAGAATCGGACGTGGGGGTATTTTAACTTCGGCCCAGTCGAAGATATACCTTACTAGTTTTGCGACACTTTAATTAACCTGCCTATTTCACGCAACAAAAACATTAAAGTTAACACTAGCGAACAGAGTACTAGACTTAACAAGATACAGTGAGTCACAGCTTATTTCATGTGAGCAACATTTAAAAGAAAAATTAAAATCTTGGACATATTTATTTTAAAAAATAACAATGCAATATTTAAGTATAATTAATTTTTACTAAATCGAAAAAGTAATTGGTGAAAATATCCATTTTATTAAAAATTCTTCACACAAAAACCAAAGTTTTAAAAATTTGTACCTCACAGCTTATTTTGAGTGCAGTTAGAATCGTACTACTTTAAAAATGGGACGACGAATGTCATTTGAGAAACGTGAGTTAGTAATGAAACACTTTTAGTCGGGAAAACCCCAGAAACAAATTGCAGAAATAGTTGATGTGAGCGCATCTACAGTTCAATATACACTGGTGGCCAAAACTAAAGCAACTCAATATCAGAATGGGGCATAAACTTAATAAAATTCATAATATTAAAGATAGAGCGAAAATTTTTTTTTCTTAAACATAATTATTTATTAACTAATTGAAAAAGAAACTGAAAGAATTATATTTATTTATGTATGTTTTTAAATAATGTATTAAATGCATAAGGCTCAAAATTTCCTTGGTCATAACTAAAGCAACTTTTCAATTTTCAAATAAATAACTTAAAATATTTAATAATCAATAGCATATCCTTTATTTTTCAAGACAGCAGCACATCTACGAGGCATTGAATCCATGAGTCGACGAATTTGATCCTGCGGAATGTTGTTCCATGCGTCTTGAATGCGACTGAAGATTGTGTGCTTATTCGTTGCATTATCCCTCTTAATTTTCCGTTCGACGATACTCCACAAGTTCTCTATCGGGTTTAAATCGGGAGACTGCACTGGCCATTTGAGAACCCTAATATTATGGTCGCGTAGCCATTCTTTAACAAAATTCGAGGTATGCTTTGGGTCATTATCGTGTTGGAAGACACAAAGCAGTGGCATTTCCTCCTCTGTATAAGGCAACATAACGTTTGCCAAAACAGATTTGTACAAAAATCGTTCCATTGTGTCCTTAATTTCATAAATTAATTTTATTTTAATTTCATTAAGCGTGTATTGGCCGGCCGTCTTACGGTAAAATTTTTCATGTCAGAGCCCTCGATATTAAAATTTGATTCATCGGAGAACAAAATATTTCTCCACTGAGCAACATTCCAAACGATATGCTCTCTAGCAAAGGCCAGCCTAGCCAACCGATTTTTCGATGAAATAAATGGAGTTTTGGCAGGTTTGCGTGCACTTAATCCGGCCTCTATAGCTCGCCTGCGAACGGTTCTAGCGTTGATTTCTAATCCTTAATCTCGGACTATTTCCGTGGATGTTACAAATGGGTTTTTTTTTTATTTCACGGATTATATTTTGGGTCATTCGCGGTGAGGTTTTCCTTGGCCTTCCGCCATGGTGAATTGTGACCCCAGACTTAGTCTCTTGAAAACGCTTTATAAGCCGCGAAATCACTGATTTGCCTATTCCAAATTGTTCACTAAAGCTTTTTGACATTTACCCTTTTTATATTCACTAATTATTTTCTCTTTTATACATGAATTATACTTGTTTCTCGCCATTTTAATTAAATTTTTAAAAATTACTTCTAACTTGATTAAAACGCAGCCAATTACAAAAATAACTTTTTTTATGTCAGGCAAACAATTAAAGTAAACATAACGGAACATAATAAACGGTTGTTCTTATAACTATCGTCGCCAAAACATATCTTACAGTAGAGTTGCTTTAGTTATGACCAAGGAAATTTTGAGCCTTATGCATTTAATACATTATTTAAAAACATACAGAAATGAATATAATTCTTTCAGTTTCTTTTTCAATTAGTTAATAAATAATTATGTTTTAGAAACAAAAATAGTCGCTCTATCTTAAATATTGTGAATTTTATAAAGTTTATGCCCCATACTGATATTGAGTTGCTTTAGTTTTGGCCACCAGTGTATATATATTCAGCGTTTTTTTCGTGAAAATCGCTTGCATAGCAAAAGCAGAGAGGCACCAAACAAAATTTTTACGAAAAAAGACGAAAGATGGATCTTAAGAAAAATTAAGGACAATATGACATTGAGTGCACCAGCTTTGGCAAAGGATGCTGACTTGTGTCTTGGTAAAAAATGTCACCCAGTGACAATACGTAGAATCCTAAGAGAAGCTAATTTTCATGGCCGAACAGTAGACCGGATCATTTTTATATGGATAAAAAAAATTTCAACCGGTCGGGGTCTCAAAAGTTAGAGGAACTCATTAAAATGATTTCTGCATACTTTTTCAAATCGGAGAAAAACCGCCGAAGCAATTTTGATTCTCCTCAAAGTCCTTTTTGGTAAAAAAACATGTTTTCTGCTTGTAACTTTTTATTTTACACAGAACGCATACCCAAATCTTCTTAAATGTTAAATTTCTTACTCATACTAACATTTTGACATAACAAAATTGTTAAAATTTTGTTCCATTATAACTCTTATTGACCACTTAAAATTCAATTTTTTGCTATTTTTAAAAAGGCATTTTTTTGAAACCGCTGTAAAAGACACATTTTTTATTAGATTTACGTGGAATTGTTGGCAAGGTTTTAAGTTCTTCTTTCGTTCTGTGTATCGCTTTAATCAAAGCTATGTGATTAAAAAAAAATTTTATCGAAAACTGGACGATAAAGCAGTGAACAAATGAAATTAATTGTTTGTATAAATAAAAAATATTAAATTTTATCAGATTTCTAAAGTCGATTTATCACTTTCTGTCAGTGTTCGCACACAGCTTTGATTAAAGCGATACACAGAAAGGAAGAAGAACTTAAAACCTTTCCAACCATAACACTTTCACGTAAATCTAGAAAAAATGTATATTTTAAAGCAGTTTTAAGAAAATGTCTTTAAAAATAGCAAAAAATTGAATTTTAAGTGGTCAATAAGAGTTATAATGGAACATAATTTTTAAATTTTTTGAATATCAGAATATTGGTATAAGTAAGAAATTTAATATTTTAGCAGGTGTGGGTATGCGTTCTGTGAAAAATAAAAAGTTACAAGCAAAAACCATGTTTTTTTACCAAAAAGAACCTTCAGGAGAATCAAAATTGCTTCGGCGGTTTTTCTCCGATTTGAAAAAAAAGTTTGCAGAAATAATTTTAATGAGTTCCTCTAACTTTGAGACCCGAACAGCTAGATATAAGCCCAAAAAACCACGTAAACACGGATGAAAGATTTTGGAAATCGGTAATATTTGCCAATGAGAGTAAGTTTAACCTGTTTGGGTAGGACGGCAAGTCATTTGTATGGCGTAAGTCTAATACAAAGCCGGAAACTAAAAACTTGCGCGACGCAGTAAAACATGGTGGTGTGCATGTTATGGTTTGGGTATCTATAATTTATAGATTCTACATGGAATAAAACAATGTACCTGCAAATTTTAAAGAACAATTTGCACGCAAGTGCCTCTAATTTGGATATACGGAACAGTTTTAGGTTCTTCCAAGACAACGACCCGAAGCATAAGTAGAATCTAGTTCAGACTTGGCGCTATTGGAAATGTCCTCACATTGTTGAAATACCAGCTCAATCAGCTGAGTTAAATTTCATCGAAAATTTCTGGCACATTCTTGAACTCAATATTAGAAAACATCACAAAAGCAGCGCAGAGAGTCTAAAAACGGAATGGGAAAAAATATCGTCGGAATATAAAAAAAAGTGGTTTCTTCAATGCCCTCACGTTGAAGGATGTCATAAAACAAATGGGATACCCTACAAAATATTAATAGTATTTCATTTTAATTTTGAAAGGATACAATCCATAGCTCCTTTTTATACACACGAAATAAGCTGTGAGGTAAAACTTTTAAAGTTTTTGTTTTTGTATGAGAAATTTTTTATAAAATGGATTTATAAATGGTTTGTTTTTTTTCATTTTATAAAAACGAATTAATTTTTAATAAATCATTGTTATATTTTAAAAACTTGAATAAATATGTCTAGGATTTTAATTTTTCATTTAAAATGTTGCTCACATGAAATAAGCTGTGACTCACTGTATATTGATTGCTTGCTATAGCAATTTATTCGTTAAATATTGCATAGCCTCATTATATAAACGTAATTTACTAAATGTTATCAACACTTACTTTTAAAATATTATTAAATACAAAATTATTTCAAAATTTGTTTTGCCAAAATATTTTAAATCATAACTTTGTAAACTTTTAACCCAGTCCTGTGCGTTCAAAATTCCACTAGTTATTTTTCGAACAAAATCCAATTCAGACAAAAAAATAAAAGAAGAAACTTTTGACAGTGCTCGCTCGCACCAATCCTTTATTCTTTATTGTTTCTACTTAATATTGACTCTGACCAGACAAACATAAAATTGTAAAACGTGACCGATTACAACAGCAACAGCTTACATTTGCGCTGCTGACGCACAAACAAAACTTTTTTCAATTTCATCGCCAATAATAATTTGTTTTCTTCTCTTATTTTTTCAGGACTCGCTGGATTGAATTCATCCTCGCTTTCAGCACGTCGTGACTCCTTCGATCGCAACACCTCCGCCTTTAGTCCCTCTGCCATGGACTACACAAACAGCAGCGTTGCCGCTGCAGCTGCAGCAAATGCTGTCTCAACATCAGTAGCTCAAGCTGCAGCAGCTGCTGCTGCCGCCGCTGCGGCACGTGGCAAGTGGCCTGGTGCCATTACAAATCCTTATGGCACACTAGGAAATGTTGTTGGCAATGCCTCAGCGAGTCCCATTGGCGCTCCACTCACACCGCCACCACCCCAACAATCGTGCCTAATGAGCAATCGTGCTCCTGGTGCCGAATCGAAATATCGTCAACAAATGGCTGTTGGTCTGCCGCCAGGTGCAGCCGCCGCCCAAGCAGCCGCTGCTGCAGCTGCTGCGGCCAACAACATGTTCGGCTCGAATAGCTCACTCTTCTCCAAACACTTGGCCATTCCTGGCACTAATGCAGCAGCCGCCGCCGCTGCAGCTGCTGCTGCGGCCGCAGCGTCATCAAGACAAGCAGCCGCTATTAATGCTGTTGGCGTAGGAGCAGGAGCTGCCGCCGCCGCTGCTGCAGCTGCTGCTGCCGCAGGTTTAGGTCTTGGTGGTGGTGCCCCACAACCAGGTCGTTCACGCCTTTTGGAGGATTTCCGCAATCAACGTTATCCGAATCTTCAGCTTCGTGATCTGAGCAATCACATTGTGGAATTCTCACAGGATCAGCATGGTTCGCGTTTCATTCAGCAGAAGTTAGAGCGTGCCACAGCGCCCGAAAAACAGATGGTATTCAATGAGATTCTCGGTGCTGCCTACAGTCTTATGACAGACGTTTTTGGCAACTATGTCATACAGAAATTCTTTGAATTCGGCTCGCCAGAGCAAAAAAATACACTGGGTATGCAGGTTAAGGGTCACGTGTTGCAACTGGCACTGCAAATGTATGGTTGTCGCGTCATACAAAAGGCTTTGGAGAGCATAACATCAGAGCAACAACAGGAGATAGTGCGCGAATTAGATGGCAATGTGCTGAAGTGTGTTAAGGATCAGAATGGTAACCATGTGGTGCAAAAGTGTATCGAATGCGTTGAGCCTATTGCTCTGCAATTCATAATAAATGCCTTTAAGGGACAAGTTTACTCGCTGAGCACACATCCCTATGGTTGTCGGGTTATTCAGCGCATACTCGAGCACTGCACCGCCGAACAAACAATGCCCATTTTAGAGGAATTGCATGAACACACCGAACAGTTGATACAGGATCAATATGGAAATTATGTTATACAGCATGTTTTGGGTGAGTTTTTCTCTTTTTTTAATTTTAAAGTTCTAAATTTGAGAGGAACCAGCTAGGTTATTTAAGTTGAGCTAATCTAGTAGAGAAAATGTTTTCTTCGATTATATGCAAAGGCTTGCAGACTTTAGCTAAACTTAATACGACACAATCTTTGTTGTCAGCAATACTTGAATTGCAATTAAACCGAAGCACACTTTAATGAAATTTCAATGCTTTCAAAATATTTTGTTTATTTACGGCTTTAAATTGTTAAGAATCATGTAAGAATCTTTATATTTCAAAATTTTAAGTAGCTTAACTCTTCTATAGATACAAGACTTATTTGCTTTCATTTTTATTTGAAAGCAGAGCTTGATTAATTTGCCGTTTTTTATGGTCTGAAATCCTTCATTTTCTTGCAAGCAATTATATTCAGCATTCATTTATAGTCGAAAATTCTTTAAAGTCTTATAAAGACGTAAAGTCTTACAATTATTACATACTTAATTTCAATTTAACCGCTTTAGGGCTTACAAAAATTCTACATTTTTGTGAGTGTAAATGCTCTTAAATTTTGTAAGCACTCATAATTCGTCACTTATTGTATAAAATTTTATTTTAAAGCAAAGCTTACAAAATTTTCTATACTTTTCTAGTTTGAAATGATTCTTGATCTTGTAAGCAATCATTATTTTGCACTTTTAGTCAACCGAGCTTCATTTCTACGTCAATGCTTACAAAATTTAGCTTTATTTAAACTGTAAATGCTTTAAATTTTGTCAGCACATTAAAATTTACACTTATTATAAGTTCAGCTTTAATGCTGGGATGAGGCTTACAAAGTTAAAATTTAAAATTACTTTATTTTTAATGAAAACCATTTATCCTTACAGAACACGGCAAGCCTGAAGACAAATCGATACTCATAAATAGCGTGCGCGGCAAAGTGCTCGTGTTGTCGCAACACAAATTCGCTTCAAATGTAGTAGAAAAGTGCGTGACGCATGCCACACGTACCGAGCGCACTGGACTCATCGATGAAGTTTGCACCTTCAACGATAAGTGAGTAAAATTGAATTTTAACATAATAAATAACTTACTAAAAAAATATTTTCTCTCTCTTTCTGTCTCCTTAGCGCCTTGCATGTCATGATGAAGGATCAATATGCCAATTATGTGGTACAAAAGATGATTGACGTCTCGGAGCCAACACAACTCAAAAAACTCATGAACAAAATACGCCCACACATGGTGGCGTTGCGCAAGTACACCTACGGCAAACACATTAATGCCAAACTGGAGAAGTATTTTATGAAGACCTCAAATCCTATAACAACTACTAGTGGCACTGTAACCAGTATTGTTGGCGGTGTTTTGGGCACAACAACTGTAGCTGGAGTAAGTGTGGCCAACAGCACAGGTGCAGCCACAGCAACTACTACAGCCAACAGCGTTGTCGCTGCGGTCTTAATGGAGAATGGCATTAATGCAGCAGAAGCTTCACCGGCGTGTTCAGTTTCAGCAGTCGTGCCTACAAACAGCAGCAGCAGCGGAGGCGTTGTCTCAGCTGTCGGTGTCAATAGCGGCCTTGGACCCATTGGACCACCCAGCACAGCCAACGGTGTAATGTAAATGTATTTCTGGGTCCTTATAAGCGCATAGAGAGAAAGAAAGAAAATAATTTATTTTTTATATAATTTAAAAACACTCGCTTAGAAGTAAAAAAGCACTATAATTTAGTTGTACGCTTTGGATGCGTGTAGTTTTTTTTTTTTTTTTTTGTTCTATTTTCATTCATACTCAGCATTAGGTCTAAAGCGTCTACTAAGTGTTAAATGTAAAATTTAAGCTCTATAAATAGAGTGACATGTTATGTACGCATGTCTTAATATTTGGTCTCAGTGGTAATGAGCAAAAGGACGATAAAGAAATTAAATTAAAGTAAATGAAAATAATTCAAATTTTAAGAAATATCTTTTAAGTTGTTAGAAAAACTTTCGCTTTTCTGAACACGTTTTAGTATAAACATATATAAAGAGCAACACATATATATATATGTAAAGAAAACAAAAAATTAAACACAACATAACAAATCAACTTTTTTAATACAAGAACGAAAAAACAAAATAATTAATTAAAACCTAGCGTTTAAGAGCGCATACAAGAAAAGCGCGTTAAGCTTAAGAGTGCATAAAAAGAGCGCTTCAAATTGTAAAAAAAAAAAAAAAACAACTGTAAAGAGCAACATTTTATTAAGCGTAAAAAACATTTTATAAGAAGAAAACATTGTCATGAAAACATGACGGCATTTTATATGTAAATCTAAAACATTTGTAAAATAAATCGAACTTTCAGTAAAGCATAAAGCGCACGCATGCGCCATCGTTAAGAGAAATGAAGAAAATCGAAGCGAACATTTTAAACAAGATGAGATAAAATTAAAAACTATGTAAGAGAAACTTTTAAGGAGACTCGAATGAGACGCAAACATAGTGCTGAATTTCATATAGATACATACACACACACACATGCAAACAAGTAAAGCGTAAATTGATTTAATTTCAGTTATGTTTAATTTTCTGTCTCCTTTTATAATTTAATGTTTAAGTGTAAATTTAATTAGCTCTTAAAAAGTATGCGCGCTGCTCTCTTCTCTCATTATTAATTTTAAGAGAAAATGTCATTGTTGAAAATAGCACATACCACACATGCGCGCGCATTAACTTCCTCTCTTTCTCTCTCTCTCTCTCTTGTCGCTCCACCCAGAACGAATTTTATTTAGTTTTGAAATTTCTCATTAATTTTTCATTATTTCGCTCTTAAGATATATACTAAATACTATTTAACTATATGTATGTGTATGCAAAAAAAAAAACAAAAACAACAAAACAGAAAGAAACATGTGTTTATTGTAGTTATTTTTGTAGTGACTTTCGTGTAAATTTAAGCAACTCTATGTTTTAGTATTTAAGCGCAAAAATATTAACAATTAAACAGTACAGTAACAACAAGAAAACAATTTTTAAGCGTAAAGAATAAAAAGCTAAAAAAAGTTTTCACTAAATCAAAGTTTTGTCACGCATGCGCGTTCGATTTCGTTTTCCAAAAAACTTTCTATATAAGCTGCACACTTTTATAAAAGCAAATCTATTAAAATTAATTCCAACATATACACACTCGAACACTCACACTAACACACACACACGCACACGCTCATGCACTAGCGCAAAATTCTCAAAAAGCGCGCTTCTATTCAAATGAGTTTTGTGACAAAACTTTGAGTTATAAACTTTTTTTTTTTAAATGAAAAACTAAAGATTTACTTATACATATATTAACTATACATACTTATAAAAAGAAAATATAAATAAAATTTAACATTAATTAATTCACTATAGAAAACAAACCCATGTAATATGCTATACATATATAAATATATATACATATAAATATACATAATTATAAATATTAATGCATTATACATACGTTACGTTAATAAAATACATACACAATAATACTGAACTAAAGAGAGAGCAACAATTGTAGTAAAGAAAAAAACAAAAGTAAATCACAAAACAAAACGAAAAAAAAACAACAAAAGCAAATCTAAGTAAATTAAAACCATGTCTGACTATATATAATGTACTCTTATCCATAAATATAACATACATAACTCTAACAAAAACAACATAATACCGCATGACTACATACATGTAAAATCATTACTTAACACACACACACACACAAAAACAGTCTCAAGTAGAGATCAAAACATTCACGCTGCTTTCGAAAACGAACTTAAAAACATTGTGCAACAAAAGCTGCGGATAGGCTGCGGATTGAATTTCGTTGAATTGAAAAATGTTTTCTTAAAGACAAAAAGTTGACAAAAATATACTCAGCTGAATTTCCGAAAACTTTGTATTTCTTATATATCAATATTCAAAAAATTTCAATGCCCGAAATTTGAATGTTCATTGCTCGAAAGTTAAAAACTTTAATATTCGAAATTCTTAAGTTTCACTAAACCAAATGCGTGATATTGTTGTTATTCGAAAATTTGCATGTTCGAAAAGATCGAAATTGTATAAAACAGCAAATTTAAAAAATTCTTTCCTGCAACTGTCGGGCTAAACAAATTTTCAGTGATACGATTTTCGAACTCGATGGAAATCAATTTATTTTCTCCAGAGTGTTGAAAATCGAAATAATTTCAAGTCTTGCTCTCCAAACTAAAAAAAAAGAATTAATAATATGAAAAATATTCAATAAATTGGTTCGATAATTTCGAAGTTTAAAATTTCCAAGTTTTCTAGTTGGAAAATTCAAAATTTGAAGGCATAGGAAACATAAATGTTGGCAATTATGAATTTATGTTTTTCGAACTCAAAGCAATTTTATACAAAATTTCAAATGAAACTCTGAATAAAAATCTTCCTTAAAAATGCAGTTTCGGAAATAATTTTTGTGTCGGAACTCGAAATTCAAGGTTGAAAAATTCGAATTTCGAAAATATTAATTTCGATGAATATTAAGAAAATATTATTAAAAAATATATCAGCTGCTTTCAAAATTTGCAGTATATATGCTTTTTAACTTGAAGCAAATTTATGAAATATTTTATCTCATATTCGAAAAGGAGTACATATTTATTTGCAAAGGCAACTTTTTGCACATAAGTGTCTAACAATTTTCATTTGTGATCACTCAACTTGCAAACCATACTCAGAGCGGCTCTTTAATGTTAGAAATTCACGCTAAAATACTAATTCAGTAAAATATCGTTTCGTTTATTTTCTGAATTGAAACTGATGCATTCAAAAGAGCTTGATTTAGATGAGATCAAAAGTGAAATTTCGAAAAGCCTAAAAAATTTTCTCATATAATTAAGGCTTTCACTGAACAAATTAACTTCACTTTTTACGTTTTCAGACAAACTTATGCAGCTCTGTTCGAAATTTCGGAAATTATAAATAAATTTCGAAAAAAATAAATTTGCCACATGCCTTGTCTACATCTAAAGTATACTTTCTATAATGTGCATTCATTTTATAATATTTGTTTAATGATTTTTGAACTCAGAAGAAAATTCATTAATAATTTCGAAAAAAAAATAACACTAAATGCTATTGCTGTCGATTGACAACCCATTATTTCAAAAGACGGGTGTTATATTTCATTAACGTTACACATTTCATGTTCGAATTGCAAATAATTGAAGTTTTTCGCCTATCTGCTAACTTGTGCACTAGTGTT
This sequence comes from Tetanocera ferruginea, assembly GCA_958299015.1. Classification (NCBI taxonomy): domain Eukaryota; kingdom Metazoa; phylum Arthropoda; class Insecta; order Diptera; family Sciomyzidae; genus Tetanocera; species Tetanocera ferruginea. The sequence goes on along the minus strand of OY282642.1, from coordinate 54,869,097 downwards.
TTGGAAAGGGTGGAAAATATATACTAAGCATGCTTAAGTAAAAAGAACGTAAATAAAAACTTACTGTAAAATCTCGTAAATTTAAATTGTCTTAGAAATAGTTGATGAAAAGAAAACAAAAAAAAAAAACTAAAAAAAGTCGCATGCATCTTAAACTATAAAAAAGCACTAAAAAATACAAATCCACAATAACAGTCTTTCACACACATACACACAAAACAAACATACTATATTGTTCAATCTCTCTCTCTCTCTTTTTCTCTTACACTCTCACACAAACACTCACACAACTCACGCAAAAATTGTAATTAGCAAACATTTAATTTAAATTAAGCCTTAATTAATTTCCTGATTTTGTTTTTTGGCTTTTTAATAACTTTTACGACAAAACACTTAGGTGTGTAAATGTAAACTTTGTAAAATTGTACAGCGCATTGAATTGCACTCTCTGTCATATACTCTGTAACTAAAACAAAAAGCTTTCGTTTGCTTTTTGTCGTAAAAGCTGCTTGTGTTCATTACATGCTGCTGCTAAATAGTTATAACTTTTTTTTTATATCACTTGTAATATTGTTGTTGTTTTTTTTCTTTCTTTCGTTTCGTTAACTTAGTAAAATAAGCTCAGACTCTGTGTAAAATGTAAAAAAAAAAAAAAACAAAACATAACAAAACTCAAACATTTTGTAAACTACTCGTTTATTTGTAAAATTCTCATTATTTGTACGTGTCAAAATTGCAAACAAAAAACTTAACTTTAAAGTGTAAAATAGTTGGCAACACTGTTTCCGTAAATTATAAATATATATAAAAATGTAAACTAGCACAAGCACACCACCACATCTAAAAAACTTATGTAGAACTTTATGCAATTGTATGTAATTTTATTCTATTGTTCTACGTTCATTTTGAACAAATTTAGATTTTATGTTATAATTCTATAAATTTAATTTTCCTATAATTGTCATCACTATGTAATATTTTTTTTGTTCACACACAAACCACACACACATACATATACATACTATACATTTTTGCATACATTTTTTTTTTTTATTTTATTTTAAACTTTTAACAACTAACAAAACATGACTTTATTTTTATGCAACAAACTATTTGTTTATAATTTAAGTGTATTCTTATTTTTGTTAGCATTAACAGCATATTTTCTCTTCTTTTGATTTTTGTATAATTGTGAATTGTCATTAATTATTATAAAATTGAAATTATTTGTAAACTATTGATTTTAATGAAACTGTATATTAAAAAAAAAACATGCTATTTATGTGCAAGATGAAAAATAACAGCAACTTTTCTTTATTTTTGGTTTACATTTTCGAAATTTCTTCTGTAGCATGCGAGATTTATTGTGCGTTGGTCGTTACCAGCGGATGATGTTTCTCATTCCTGGTTATCTAACTATTTCCTCTATATTCTGTGTATTCTGTGAATGTATCACTTTGTGGAGTTTCCCTGTAGTGGAATTCCCACAATAACAATTGTATTAGAGCGATTACTTTGGCAACTTTTTGGTGCAAGTCTATTCAATCCTGAAAACTTCTTGGATTAAAACAAAATCTGCAAAATACTCCTTTCATACCTTTTCCGGAAACAAAGTCGAAACGAATCCTCAAACAAGATGTTCAGCTGAATCATACAACTTTAGTTCTACTTAACTCTTCACTCGCAAAGGATGAGTTGAATTCTTCATGATTGGGCTGAATTTAACGCATGCGATAGATGAGTATAACAACACGCTAGTTTTAGTTTTGGTTAGCTATCATATATTTGTGTGATACAAGTTTTTGTCTGCGAACTATTTGCAAACTCACTTGCAACAACTCTATTATTGCGAGTAATTAAATTATTTCACTTTTCTATTAAAATTTGCAATTTTATCAAATTTATCGCATACAAGTTTTAACAGTTAATAACTTCTGAGTGAATGTTTTGAAGACATATTTTCCAAAAAAAATTTCTCACTTGCAATAAAAGTTTGAATCGAAAATCGTTTGAACGCAGCTGAACTCAAATTTGCCAACAAATTAAATTAATCATACATAAGTTATGATATGTGTTTCACATATGCGATCTTATTTTTTAAAAAATACTTGGCAATTTTCTTGTTCAGTTATGAAATAATTATCGCATGTTATAAAAAAGTCATATGCCATAAATTCAATATTGTTATATCGTTATCCTTAAGTTAATATTGTTGTGCGTTTTGTCGCAAATCTACATTTTCAGCTGTACCAATGTTTTTATGAGGCATAACTTCGTCGCTCTACACCAGAATCAGTTTTGAAATTTTTGTCGCATGTTTGAAATATTCGCAGAAGATAAATTTAGAATTTTATTATCATATCATACTTACAATAATGATCAGTTCAGTCATAATTGCGTTTAAAATTTTTAAATATATCAAATTTATCGCATGCTACTTCTGTGCTTTCGTTAATATTTTTAAGAAAAAACTCCTTTTTCAAGCTTTTTGCTCGCATTAATATTCTTACAAGAAATTGTTTTTTGAACAAATGACTAAGACTGTTAATTCTCGCATGCGACATTTAAATTAACACTATGTTAAGTGCTCAACCCACCTTTCAGTTTTAATATAAATACGTAAGTGTAACGTTAAATTTATGTTTATATTGAAATAGCATTAAATTTTGTTTAATTGTTTTTTTTTTTCTCTCATCATTTTACATTAATTTATACACAATTACAGCTTGTTATTGTGATATTTCAAGTATTCTCAAACATGTTGCTGTGGCCTAAAATGTGCAGAATCAAAGGATGAACAAGCAAATATGTTTACGTGTTACATATTTTGTAAAATTTTCAATGTAATAAAACAAACAGAGGGCAAAATATTATTTTTTGCATTTCTTGTAGTGATAAATGTAAGATTTTTTAGCAATTAAGGCCAGATTTAAAAAAAAAAAAACATTTTTAATAGAAACTGCCTTTAAGAGAAATTATTTTTTTATACTCACCAAACCAACAACCAATGTAAATGTAAACAAAAATAAATATATAAATAAACATAAATAAAATCAAACAAAAAAACCTACCAACAAAACAGGCTGAAAATTGTGTAAATTTTAAACAAAAAATAATATTTTGTTCAAACAACATACAATGCATAAAAGTCAAATTAACAGAAAATGACATTTCGAGAAAAAAAAAATGCATGACATTTAAATGACAACTACAAGAAAATTCATTGTTGTTTTTTCAGTTAAGGCTCTTGTTAGTATATTTTTGATTTTTGTAAATTGCTTCTTTTCTATCGAAAACAGGTGTGTGCATAATTTTTTAAAATTTTTAATATTTTCTATAAAATGCATGGCACTAAATTTTGTAATATTTTGTAAAGAATATAAAAAAAAACACAACATTATAGTTTTGTAAAGCTAACAAAAACAACAACAACAGCAACGGTGTTGCTTGTAAATTGTACAAAATAAAAAACTTGCATGCAACATTTTTAATGAACTGAACTTCATTAAAAGAATTGCACTGCTGTACAGTGAAAAGAAAATCTTTAAGTTTGCCTTATAGCCGAATTCGAAAAAAAAAGTTGACGAATTTAAACAAAAAAAAATTGTAGTTTTTAGAGCTAAGAAAAAAGTTTTGTAAATTTTGTATTTAATATAAACAAAAATTGTTGTTGTAATCAAGTTTATTTGTATAAATATGGCATGGCTAAGAAATGTTGCAAGAATTCTTTGTGCTGAACAGAGTTGAAAAATTAAAATGAAAAAAAATTCACCTCTAATAACAACAATTTGCGCTGTCTGAAAAATAATATCTCATGCTATTTATGTTTGTTTTTTTTTATCAATTCATAGTCGTTTAACAAACTATTCAAAAAAAATTTCTTTAAAAATAATTTACATTTCTTAACAATTTCAAGTAGTCGCATTTAACAGCAGTTGAACTGATAATTTTAAAGCTTAAAAGCTCTTGTTAAGCAGCATTATTATTTGATATTTAGGCAGTATTGTTTTTTACCACAGTAGTTTTTATGCTTTGCAGCTAATTCGGCAAATAGAGGATTTGCTGAAATAGATGCAGAGAAAAAAAATATCATGCTATTTTTGAGTTAATTTTTTTTATATATTGAAAAAATTGCAAGGCAACTCAAGCGTTTTTTGATCTCAAAAACAAAAATAAAAAATTAAAAATATAGCATGTAACTTTTTTTTCCCATATCAAGCTAATCCTCTAACTGTCATTTCCTTATATGCATTTTCTTTTCTATAACATTTTAAAAGCTCACCTCACCTCAAACCTTTGAGACCACTAAGCTTTACGTTTAAATTAAATATGAAGCTTTTTATATTTTGTTTTAGAAAATAAATTGCAAGAAATCAATATAATTTTAAACATAAACACTAAGTAATGGTGTGTTAATAACCAGAGTTACACTGAAAAAAATAATTGAGAAAAAATTCAAATTTTTAAATATGCATATATAACGCTATAAATACTTATTTATGCTAATAAAAACTAATTGTATTAAATGTAGAATTGTATTAAAATAAAAACCACACAACATTGAAAATTTCTTAAAATTAAAACTATGTATTTAGTATTAAAATTTATTATAAAAAAAGAAAAGAAAAACATAAAAACGCATTTCTGAAAAGTTGTTCAAATGCAGCTAAGAATTTTTACGGAGCATTTTCTAAGAGAAAAATTAATTATTTAAGATGAAAAATGAAATTAAAACTTAAAAAACAGAAAAAGCAAGAAAGGCAAGTAGAAATTTTTGCATGCAGCTAAAAAGAAAAAAAAAAAAAAAAAAAACAAGAAACTGTATTAAAAACTGTAGAAATTTTAAATAAAAATTGTAGACATTTTGTGTAGATTTATAAACTAAAGCATAAATATATATTATATATAAATAAATACAAAACAAAATTTTTAAAGTGAAGCGTTGTTTAAGCAGCGGCAAATTTTCGTAAATTTATAAAGCAAAACAATGAAAAAAAAGTCAAAGCATTAAAAACTAAAATAAAACAAAAACAATTTTAAGCATGCGTATTGAGTGCGGCGGCAACTTTTTACAACATTAAAAACAAAAAAAATATAGCACAGTCAAAAATGTGTGAACACACTAACTCACACCTATACACACACATACACAACTTACACACATATACCCTAAAACAAAGCAGTCACAAAATTTTTCGAACATGACAACTTTTTTGCACTGTATTGAAAAAAAAAAAAACAAAAATAAAAAATATTCCAAATAAGCTAAAGAAATTTTTAACTGAAAAATTATGAGTAAATTTAAAACAAATTAAATTAATTTCATTTTTGCAAGTTAGCGCAACATTTTTGAAAAATAAGCTGAAAAAAGTTTTGCATTCAATTAAATTAAAAAGTAAAAGTAAAACTAAAACATAAACTAACATAAACAATTGTAAAAATGTATTAATACATTCAACGAAATAGACGTTTGTATAAATTTACAAATGAAAACACTTTATTTGCGGGCAAAATTCACAGCAACAATAATTGAGGCATGCTTTAGAAAAGTCAAGCGAAATCTATAGATTTAAATGAAATAATTAAAGAAAAGTACGAAATAAATGCTTTTGCGCTTAATTGAAAATGTTCTTGCATGGGAGAAAAATTGCTAGAAGAAAAATTTCAGAACAAAACTGATTTGCATGAAACTTTTGCTATAAACAAATATCATGAGAGAAAAATAACATGCGTTAAACTTATTTATTTATTAGCCATTAAACGAATGGCTAAAAGTCATCGCTTGCGTTCTTGAAAAATTATGTCTGAAACAATGAAACATTTAGAAGATGTTCAAACATTTCTATATCAAGTAAATTATTTGATACTAAACACACTTTTTACCTGCGATTGAAACAAGTTTTCATGTCTCATCATCTTATTTTGAACATTCTGATACCTTCTCCATGCAGGGAAAATATTTCCAACATCCAACACAGTTCAAATCTGTTAACTGAAAGCTATAAAGTTTTTTTTAAACTCTATCTCATGCGATATATTTTTTTGAAATTCATTGCATGCGATAACAATTTTTGCAAAAACATTTTTTGATATCTTATTGTTTCAAGACTGCGTTTTACGGATTAAAACGTGAGTAATAATGTGTGAAAATATTTTAAGTAATTTATCTTACATACATAGATTCTATTGTACTTTAAATCTTACTGTAATTTTCACGCATGCAATATTTTATAAAACTCAATGAAACATTAACGCTACATGAATATTTATAAAGTCGCATAGAATGTTTGTATTTAAAGCAGTTGGCTATATCAATTAAATAATTAATTACATGCGAGAAAAATTGTTTATACCAACTTATAAAAAAAGTTTATTACTTATGCAGTTCTCTGCAAAAAATTAAAAAACTGACTGTTTAATAATAATCTATTTTGTATCGCATGTAATAGTTTTTTGTTTGCAATAGTTGTGAACTATCGCATTAACTCAAACTCGAACTTTTTATCGCTTGATATAAAAAATGTTTATACTTCCCTTTCGTAGCAATTCGCATTCTCAAGTATTGCTCACATCTGAAATAAGAACAATTCTTGCATTAGATAAAATAAATTATTATAAAAAATTTTTATTGAAATAAATGGGTCGTTATTGAATTCGTTGAAAATTAAAATATCATATTCACACGAGTAAAATGTTAACGCTTTAAGCTTTTGGATGAAAATTGTTATGCAAGCAATCAACTTTAATTAATTTCAAACTCTTAAACATTTCTTGGATGCAATTTTTCGAAAAGCATTCAACAATAGCGCATTTTTATTTGCTTTTTTATTATTATTGAATAGAAAAATTTATCTCTTTTCCTGCAGCGCCCGCAACTGCGTTTTTTCATTCATAACTTATACTCTGTGTATATTCTTGTGCAGCATGAATTTTAATTGTAAAAAAAAACATTAAACAAAAGCAAACTTAAATTATAAAAACTGAAATAATATTTCATAAATATCTGTTTAATTCTTATTTAAATTTGCTTCGCATCACAGGCAAAACTTGTAATTTGTTGTATAAAAACGAAAAAGGAATTAATTAATAAACTTAAAAAATAAAAAATAAATTAATATTTTAAAAAAAAAAATTATATGAATAAAGTATAAAAAAAAACTTTTGCACCAACGCTGCATTGAAATCAATAAATAAGCGACAAAGAAAAATATCTCATTTTCATTACTTTTAATTAATTATTCATTCATTTCATTTAAAAACTTAAGTTGTCAGCGTAGCATAATTATTTACGATTTACTACGTTTACTTTTAATTTAAATATGAATGTGTCTGCGCTTGAACTATGTGTTGACACCAACAACAACAACAATAACACAAAATTGTCATAACAACAATTTTTCGCTAGATTTTAGTTGATTTCTTAACTATTTATCTCATAATTATTCTTACTTACTTATATATAAATATATATATATATATATATTTACATTTAAAATTTTATTAAATATTATGTTTCTTAAATAAAAAAAATTGCAGATAAAAAACAAAAGATTATTCAAATTTGAAAATAAAAAAAGATTTATTATGTAGTAAAGAAAAAAAAAAACATCACTGTGCACTTTATTGAAACGATAATTTACAAATGTTCTACGATATTGGTCTGATCGATGGATTGATAGTAAGTATTTTACAAAATTACAGCTTCTGGTGGAAAAGATAAAATTTTTTTTTTAGCAATTTACTAAAATATGACACAATTTGCAAAACAAGAAAACTTCTAAATAAATGCATTTGAAATTGTTATTTTCTTCACAGACCTTTCGAGGAGTTGTATGAGATATATTTTTGTTTAATAATTTGACCTTTTTTAAAAAAAGTTAAAAACTGGCAAGTAATTATTGTCGACTTGATTGAAGCTAAAATAACACCACATTGAAGTATTTTCTTGATCTTTGCTTTTAAGATAAAACTTAAATGTGAAATTTCGTTAGAGTGCAGTCTGGTAAGACAGTCCGAAACACTGGCAATTTTCAAGAATTTTTATTGTAAAAAGAAAAAATTATAGGAACTCAAAAAAGTTCAGGTATATTTATAGTATGTTGTTAAGGGTGATTTTTTAAGAGGTTTGTTTTTAAAATAAAAAAAAAACAGCGATACATCAATGCTTGCCATTACTTTTTTAAGATTATTTAATGCAAATGTTGCCCGCAGCTAAGCCAAAGGTCCAATTTTGGTATACTTTTTCCAGCATTTCGGCTGGTATCTCACCAAAGGCAGCTCTAATGCTGTCTTCCAGGGCTACAACTGTGGCTGGCTTCTCTCAGTCTCAGTGCAAAAGATAATTCAAGTAGTCCCACAAATTGTATTTTCAACCAACTTTTCTTAGGCCCATTCACCAAACAAACTGAGGTGTGGTAAGTCAACCGGCTTTAGTTCTTGCATCAGCTATTTATACCCTAAACCTGAAAGGTGAGGGTATATTAACTTTGTGCAAACGTTTGTAACGCATAGAACGAAGCGAGTCCGGTATAGAAAAGTATATATATTCTTGATCAGCGTCACCTCGTGAGTCGAGCTATTCATGTCAGTCCGTCCATCTGTGTGTTCTCCGTAAACACAGGAAAAGAAGAAGGAGTTGAGATAATTGTATGAAACTAGGTGCACATGGTCACATGCACCCAAGGATCTGCACTATTAAATATTTTTGGAATCCGCCCACGGAAACGCCTGCCTCCCATACATCGCAAAAATTTAAAACTGCATAACTCAGCTCATAGGTAAGCCTACAACAATAATATTTTATATATATGTGTTTTATATCAACACAAAGATGTCTTTGAAAAATGGACGTCATCCGCTCACGGCCACGCCCACCTCCGATACAACCCAAAAATTGAAAACGCAATAAATAAGCCTCTGTTTAACCTACAGAGCTAAAATTTGGCACCTATGTTTTGTATGACAAGACAAATATTGTTTTGAAAAATTGACGCCATCCGCCTACGGACACGCCTACACCCCATACAACCCAAAAAGTTTAAAACTCAATAAAAAAGGTTATGTTTGTCATAGAGAAATTAAATTTGGTTTGTATGTATTTTATACTAAAACTAAAGTCTGTTCAAAAATTGGGAGTAATCCGTCCATTAACACGCCCACTTTTTTTTTTGGAAAAGTAGGTTTAGGGTATTTCATAGTCGGCCTAGACCGATTTTAGACTTTGGGTCTGTTCGAGGCACTCAATAAATGCGGCAACACTGCGGCCTTTCTACACACTTGCCACACTGTTGCAGTTGCTCAGCTGATACGTTGCTGATATTTTGCACAATTTCCATAAAATAAAGCAAGAATAGTTTTTTGTGCAAGGTTAATTTTGTATAAAATAGAAAATGATAAAAGTTTGTTATTGAAATTGGAAGAAGCAAGAATTAAGAGACTTAAGTAGAGAAGAAGAATTTTTTTAAAACCATTCAATTATATCCTGGTGATATATTTTTCAGGCATTTCCGATTAAATTATTAGTAAAATTTATATACGTGGCTAATAATAATAATAAAAAATAAAATAAATATTAAAAAATAAAAAATAACATTTTTCTTACTTTTTTCCTCATTCAGTATTATTCTGCAGACAAAAATTTTGTGTTGCCGCTTTTTCGCATTTCCTGCGCATCAAATGTCAAATTTTTGTTCGCTAGAACGTTTTACTTTGACCAATGTTGCCAGAAATTAGCATAGAACGTGATGCTTTGACAAATCATGCAACACAGCCGCAGTGTTTGCAGCTCGAACATACCCTTTCTTTACTTGTTTTTTTATGGTTTCATACTGAGGTCCTTGCGATACATGCCAACGCTCAGATAAATACTAAAATTCAACTCTGATGTATAGATAATCACATAATTTCTATTTAATTTTGATATCTGTGTATTTTGCCTTTGACATTTCACATAACAGCTGTTGTGAAATTGTTATTTGTTTGTGGTCATTTTAATTATGTAGCGTTTTTTTGAATAAGCTATTTGTTGATCAAGTTAAGTAAATTCATGTTTTGCATAATCACCAATTTTGACGTAGAATTACGTCTTACAGCGCGGTTTGTAGTATGGGGTTTTTAACAGATTTTTTCAAGGCCATGAAACTTTTTTGACGAATACTTTAGGGTATACCTACAGTCCTTAATACTCATAGTTCAAAGATAAGATAAATACTTAAATATCAGATATATCCTGCGCTGAATTAATATCTAATTTTGGATTTTGTCACTATTATATTAAAGTCACAAAATAGTAAAATATATGAATAAAAATACATGTGCTTATATGAGAAAATCAATCATTAGCTGCTTATGCTGTGCCTGCTGCTTTCTTTGTTTTTGTTTCGTTGTTTTTGCTTGTGTTAGTTTTGTTTTGTACCAACTTGGCTCTCCTCTCCACGGCATTTTCAGCATTGGTTCTCTACTCAACGTTTAGAGGGTGATCCGATTAGATTTAACTCTTATGAAAAAAATTACTTGCTCCTTACGCCCAAACAAATAACAAATCAACATATAAAGAGAGGGCGTCGAAATATTAAGGATCTTCATGTAAAGCGGCAAGCTTATATTTTGGGCCACAGATATGTCAGCTGTTAACTTGTTGACAGTCAACTTTCAGCATACATATAAACAGCTGATTGCAGGTATAACATTGCCATATCGATTGTTCACCTAAATCGTTGAGCAAATAGGCCTGATTTGTGCAATCGGTTCTCCATACATTTAATTTATAATGCTGATATACTTATTCGGTTTATACCATTTATAAGGGTATTGCCTATTTGCATGAATACCCTTATTATATTATTAAAAATTACTTGCATTATATTTCGCTTTGTGCTATTACCCAATAGATGGCGCTATCTGTTCGACTGACATGATGTGTGCATCTAACGATCGTTGGTTATTGCGTCTAGTAGAAAGTAACAGAACTAAATTTATGAAATGAACAATCTATTTTTAATTTAAGAAATGAACCAGGTTTCGTTCTGGATAAATTGTTGTTTTTGTAACAATGCAAATTAATTTGGATGATCAACCATAAACATCTCACATCTCATTTTAGTGTAGCTGTATTTAATTAAAATTGAAGTAAAATTGAGTGTAGCTCTCAAACTATACATCAGACAGAAACGAAAGTGACATCAACGAAAAGGACATTCGCTTAGTCTTCTTTTCAACTAAGTCAATGAACCTAACCTGCCAAACTTAACAAAATTATTGATAGAATGTGACATTTTGCTTGATTCATGCTTACTATGAAATTTTTCTGTGTTCTGGTCTCGATAAGAAGTCCATCGCTTGAGTGTTATTAATTTATTTATTAATATTCGGAAAATAAATAAAAAATATATGCAAAATAGTCAAAACAATCTGACTAAAGAGACAAAGCAGAAAAGGTTTGTTTATTTTTTTGCTATGTGTTAGTTGCTTATCTGTGCTCCATGCCCTGTTATGCCATGCGAGTCTGATTGGACCATAAGAATTGACCAGGAGCGCAACCAGGAAATTTTTTGGGGGGTTTTATCAAATGTTGGACTTATGTATAAAAACAATTTAACGTAATTATAGCTGCTGATATAGCGGTTAGTGCTTCCGATTTTTGCACTAATGGTTCCTTGTTCAAACCTCAGTCAGGTCAAGCAACAGCTTTAGCAAAGCCAAAAATACATAACGTACTATGATTACCGACTTTTTTTGCCCAAAATGAAAGAACTGGACTTGATTGACATGTGGTTTTAACAAGACGGTGCCACAGTCACACGGCACGCGATACCATGGACCTATTGAGAGGCGAGTTTGGTGAGCAATGGCCGTCAAGATAATGCGTTTTGACCCCACTAGACTATTTTTTGTGGAGCTACGTGAAGTCTCTCGTAGACGGGAACAAGCAACCCACAATTGCTGAATTTGAAACAACTGTGCATTCTTTTCTCCAGTTTCGAAAGTCAATCGGATTTATTTTTACTGAATCACATGACTTCACTATAAACTTAATTCCTGTAGGATTTGGGTAAGTTTGTGTTTAAAAACATTACGATTAAAAAGGACGAAAAATAGCAACCTAAGAGGAAATTCCTTTAATTATTTCGGTGGCAATGGACTTAACCGATTGTCCTTAAATTCAGGCTTTCTAATTATTTCTTAAGCGTAGTACTTTGTTCGGCATGACGTGAAATTCCAATCAAATCTCCATACAAAAAATGACAGCTGTGCAGCAAGTTTGAAAAGTAGTACTATGTTTCGCTGCGGAAAATCGAGTTTTATAATATGCTACATGCATCTAGAAATACTGTTTTCATGGCAAGTTAATTTAACCGACCATTTATTTTGCCGTGAAAAGTGACAGTTGTCATTTAATTAAAGAAAAAAGTACAAAATTTCTATTTGAAATTTTATTTTTATGCAATTTGTAAAAGTTTGCAATTCATAATTGCAGTGGATGGATATTTAAATATGGATGTACTTTTCGCGGTACATGATTCAAGTTTACATTTAATTACTTTAATGTAATGACTCCACAACAAAGGACATCATCCATATGTATACCCGTATCCTAAAATATTTATTTTGCGCTTATTTTGTACTTGAGATTACATGATTTTCTGCTTTGCCTCCAATTAATTCTTGCCGTTTAATTATTTTTTGTCAAGTTTTTAAGCTGAACATCAGCTTTTCGTTCGCAACAAAATATCTGCCAAAATTTTGTCGCAACAAATAAATGCATGTGGACAGCGAAATTTCACACAAACGAACATAGTACTAGGCTGTACTTTGAATTAATTTTTCCCAAATATTTCAAGCCGCCTTAGTTGGTTTCATGCTACAAGCTGAAAAGACACAGATCGAAGTATTGTCAACAACCCTTGAAGTGGTCAGAATTATACCTTAACAAAAATTAAACTTCAACCTTCAGCAAAATCAAATGGTGTACGATTTGTTTCTGCAAGACAAATTGTTATTCACGGTTGATGCGTCAACCAGAATAGATTTAAAATACACGTTTGGGGTTTTTCACTCTTTTGATATGACGTGCGATTATTTTTCATGTGCCTCAATTTGATTTAATCCTATTTTGATTGAAACTAAAATAATTTTTTTGGGGGTGTTTAAACCCCGAAACCCTCCCCCCTTTGGTTACGCTAATGGAATTGACTTTCGAGATCTTCATTGACACTACCCGACACAGCAGCAATATCGGATAGGTACTACAGCAAGGGGTAGCCAAACTTTGAAAACTGATATAACAACAACAACAAACAACAAAATTGGACATTTCAGCCCTTGAATGGACGTGGACTTCTTATGAGCAATTGTGTTGTTTGTGTTATTAAAGACTGTCCCAGAAATAAATGTCCTTTTGTTATTTTTATTGTAAGAAAACCAATAATGTTTTTTTCAGTTTATTATTAAGTGAACATTACAAAATAAATAAACATTTTATTTACACTGCAAAAAATACACTTAAAAAAATTATGTACTTTTTGATTAAGAGTTCCATTAGGTTTCTTACCGACCTTTCGTTGACCTTAGTGTATGCCCGACGCCATTTACGTCGAAATATTTCGATTTTTTTTCGCAGTTTGTTTGATATTCTTTAGATTTCTTTTCATTAAAGCCCAATATCTTTCGATTGGACGAAGTTCGGGGCAATTCGGAGGATTGGCTTCTCTTGGTACCACAGTGACATTATTGGCTTGGTACCAATCCATCGTTCTCCAATCCATCAGCAAACGCCGCTCCAGACACTCTCTGATGTATATTTCGGTGTTGATTGTGCGATCTGTCACAAATTCCTTTCTTCGGAGGCCACATTTACAAATGGCCTGCCACACCATGTATTTCTTTGGAAATTTGGTTTGTTTTTCGGTTGTAAATTTAGAGGATGCTCCACCCCTTCAAACCGCAGTTTAATATCCGTTTCCAGGTAACAGCTTGAAATCCGCTTTGCAGTACGTTTCATCGTCCATGAACACGCAATCAAATTTGGGGAGGTAATTGGCTTCGGCGTCTTTTTCTTCAAACCTATCAGGTACTTTTTGTACTTTATAGCTTCTTAGGTTGTAACATTTTTTAATCCGTTGAACACTTGACTTCGATGTTCCCGCTTTTGCTGCCATATCACGAACCGAAGTGCTTGGATTCTGAGTAAACAACCGCTTTATGTTCTGGGCCAGGAATGGCGACAGGAATGAGACTCGAAAATTTTTCGAAAAAATAAGACGCCTGGCCGATGGTTTTAAGACCAGAGCCTCTTCCTGCAAGGATGAGAATGGGAATCTAGTGACAGATATCCAGAGTACACTGGTGTTATGGAGGGAACACTTCTCGTCTTTTAAATGGCGACGCTGACAATCCCGCCAGTGGAGATGATATCCCGGAAACCCCAATTATGGATGACAGCGTTGTAGTTCCGCTGCCCGACTATAGCTCGGCTTAAAAGCAACAAAACCGCAGGAGCCGATGGCCTACCGGCTGAACTGTTTAAGACCGGTGGCGAAGCTCTGTTTAAATGCAGTCACAGACTTCTATGCAGAATATGGTCGGAAGAATGCATTCTAGATGATTGGAACCTCAGTGTGCTCTGCCCAATCCACAAGAAAGGCGATAACACCATTTGCGCCAACTACCGTGGGCGCAAAGCCTAGCCTTCTTAATATCGCATATAAGGTCCTGTCGAGCGTATTGTGTGAAAGACTGAAAGCCCATCGTTAACCAACTGATTGGACCTTATCAGAGTGGTTTCAGACCTGGAAAGTCCACCAACGACCAGATCTTCACGCTCCGACAAATCTTGGAAATGACCCTCGAAAAAAAATGGACACACACCATCTTTTTGTCGATTTCAAAGCCGCCTTCGACAGTCCAATAAGGAGTCACCTCTACTCCATCATGTCTGAAATTGGTATTCCTGCGAAGCTAATACGTCTTTGCAGGATGAAAATCGGGAAGGACCTCTCCCTTCCGTTCGATACCAAGCGAGGTTTCAGACAAGGTGATTCCTTATCGTGCGACTTCTTTAATATAGTCATGGAGAAGATCATCCGAGCTGCTGACCTGAGACGCAGTGGCACAATTTTGTATAAGAGTGTTATGCTGCTGGCGTATGCAGATGATATTGACATCATTGGGCAAAATACGCGCGAAGTCAGTGCAGCATTCTCCAGGCTAGAAAAAGAGTCGAGTCGAATGGGTCTTACAGTGAACGCAGATAAAACGAAGTATCTTGTGTCAACAAACAAACAGTCCCAGCCTCTTGGAAATCACGTCACTGTTGACAACACCTCCTTTGAAGTAGTGAGGGAATTTGTTTACCTGGGATCCAGCATTAACTCCTCCAACGATATCAGTATTGAGATTAAACGAAAGATAACTCTTGCCAACAGGTGTTACTTTGGGCTCAGTAATCAATTGAGAAGCAGAGCTCTCTCTCGACGAACAAAACTGACGCTCTATAAGTCAATAATCATGCCCGTCCTACTATACGCATCACAAACCTGGACGTTGAGCAGCTCTGATGAAAGGACTTTGTGAGCGTTCAAGAGAAAAATCCTTTGCAAGATCCATGGTCCAATCTGCGTCAATAGCGAGTACCGAACACAATGGAACCATGAGCTGTATGAGCTATATGCCGACATCGATATAGTCAAGCGTATTAAAATAGAGCGGCTTCGCTGGCTAGGTCATGTCGAGAGAATGAACGACGAAGCTCCAGCGAAAAAGATATTGGATTCGGTACCCAGTGGTGGCCAACGCAGACGAGGAAGACCGCATCTCCGTTGGAAAGACCAGGCATTGCATAACCTGACAACGCTTGGAGTTTCAAACTGGCGCCAGCAAGCGCACGACAAAAGAGACTAACGCAAATTCTTAGACCAGGCCAAAACCGACCAACGGTTGTAAGCGTCATCTAAGTAAGTAAGTAAGTAATGTTCTGGGTCACCGCTTGTTTCGCTTGACCACTTTTTCTCCGTACCGTTTTATGATCCTTCCGACAGTTTTTACGTACACGCCAACTTCCTTAGCGATCGTTTTGTACGTGGTGTTTGGATTTTCCAGGTAATTGCAAATAATTGCTTTCCGCTTTTCTTCTTGTTGAGACGACATCTTTTCAGAAGCTCTTTTATTTTACTAACGAGTATTTTTTTTTTAATCTGCAATATTTATACTTTATTTAGGTACCAAATATGTTGCTATAGAAGTAAGACTTCTTTATAAATGACCTAAAAACAAAAGGACAGTTATTTCTGGGACAGACTTTAAATGTTTGCACACAATTGACCGAGAACTGAACCTACAAGTTTTATGCCGACTCCGAACGGCTAAAGTTCATGTTTTCAAGAAGCTTTACATGGTATTATTTACTCGCTGAGGTTTGCCATTGTCTGCAGAGAGGTGGCGAGCCATCAGAAAAATTTGTTTATTGAAAAACTTTTCGCCGCGACTGGGGATTGAGTTCGGATTCCGAGCAGGCTAAGCCACACACTTAACTTGCGTGCCCCGGTCACCACAAGAAGATATAACATTTTTGCTAAAAAACCGCTTTTTAGTCAATTTGAAATTTGGTTTGGAAAGAGTTTTTCAGTTGGTCGAATTTGAATTTTTCTCAAAAGTAAATTTTTCTTACAAAAACTTGGTTTCATGCAATTATTATTTTTCAAATATTTAAAAAAGCTGTTACCAGTTTTGAAATTTTTTTAACGTTTAAAAAAAACTGTTTTTAAAAATTCCTATAGTTTTTCTTTGCTATTTTTTTTTATTTAAATTTTTTATGTCAACATCTTATGCTGAAATCGCAATACTGCGTTAGGTCGGTCGTGCGCCGATCGTACTTTATATCGACGTTACATAAACTTTACGAGATGAGCTGTCAGAACGCACGACCTATAACTTTACAAAACTCAATGTTGCGTTGACAGGTCGTGCGTCTGTAATTTTGGCGATGCCAATAAATGCAGCTATACAAAAATGCCCACAAAAGTTGTTCTTACCTTTTTCGCCAACGCATATTAATACAAAGATAATTTGAAGAAAAGTAACACAAATATATTAACTTTATCAAAATTTTCATTTAATTACTATAATAGCATGAGTTATTTAAAAGCATTATATTAAACATAAATTCCAGCGATAATTAAAGAAATCCCACGAAAATCTATCTTTGCCAGTGAAACCATAAAACACCCACACTTTAAGCGCTTTCAACGAAAATGCAACTCTGCTCTATTAAGAAATGTCAAACGCACGACCGAGTAGAACATTTTTCTACTTATCTCGTTAGATCGTACTTTGGTCGTATTTTATCTCTTCTTCTTGTTTTACGATATAAAGTACGACCAACGCTTGAGGTCGAATTTAGATTTGCACCATTAGAACACGTTGATCTCTACTTGAACTGTCAACGCACGACCGACCTAACGCAGTATTGCGATTTAGCCATTAATTATTTTATGAAATTTGGTTTAATAATATATTTTCAGCTTAAGTTCTACTTCAAAATTGCACACTGACCTTAAATATAAAAATTTCAAAAGTTAGTATTCCTTAGCTTTTTTTAGTAGGTTTATTAAATTTCATATCATTGAAAACAATTCGTATACACGGGTGAGATGGCTGTCCGCCCGGATGCTCGGCAAAGAGAGGTGCAAAATTTGGGAAAATAACGTTTTACCACACAATTTTAGATTTTTTAGTTGTAAGAACACACTTTTATGACTGCGGTTTTATATTTTGAATATCAAAAGGGTGCAATGAAAACAACGTCAATTTGGGATTTAATGTTTCATCAGGGGTATCCCGCTGTCTTGCAAAACCCTTGCAAGGTGTAAGAACTGCAAAAGTTGCAGAATCTTGCAACCCGTGCAACGACACAACAACAAAATACAAGCGATAAAAGTTTTGCAACTCGTGCAATTTGTGCAACAGTTATACTCATGTTTTGAGTGGACGTGCAACCGTGCACTCTGATTGAGACAAATTTGTTCATTTTAGTTCGTGTGAGTTAGAGTAAGTATTTAAATTTTTTGTCTTCGCCTGTTCGCGGCATTTCTTTTAATATTCACAATATTTGTGCGCTCCCGCAGTGTTGCATATTTCAGTATTGTAAGGTTGCATTTTCACAAATTTTGCATCTTTGCTAGTTTTCTTTGGAAATTTTACTCTTCCACATAAAATATTTAATTTAGAAATGCCATGACTTTTTCAAGTATTTTTGGAACGACGAATTAATATTTTTAATACTTTTCGAATGAAGCTATTTATTGAACAACCTTAATATATATTATAAAATCGCATTTATTTCCTCTTATATAAATATTGTAATGTTTTGTTTGTATGTGTATATTAAATATTAATAAAAAATAAACTTATATAAACAAGAACTTAACTTAACGAACTAGCTAATACTAGGGATTTCTTGAGTATTACTCATAATATTTACAATGTTTCAATTGAGTATTGAGCAACTGGAATTTAATTTAGTCGGCGTAAAACGTATCTCGGGGTACATGTTTCAACAGTTGATTGGCCAGTTTACCAAACTGCACGGAAAGTTTCTTCTGCAGCTGTCCCTGCATAGCCTCCAAGACAATCATGCCATTGTCACGCAGGAAAAGATTTGTGGCCTCCACTGGAATGAATTAAAATTAAAATTATAATGCATGTTTTCAATATAGATATCAATTTTAATATTATTATGAAACAAACTTACATAAAATTCGATTATTATTGAAAGCACGTGCAATGCTCATGTTCACTTTTTTGACATCCATATTGATGCTCAAGGAATCGACATGCAAATAAGTAGCACCTTTTCTATCATGAGTCGAAACCTTTCCGGATACATCGGCTGTGACGCCATCTATGAGCACGAAAAAGTTGTTTGCCATTAAAAAAAAGTAAATTTTAAAATTCATATTTCAAAGAAATTTACCGAAAATGGCATGAAAATCTCCACCACCCGATGCTGGTATGATGAGCAGCACACCGGAGCTGGTATATTTGGCTTCAATCTTCAGTTTGGGTATGATAATGCGTGCCGAGAAGGGTTCATCATTTTCACTCAACTTCATGTTTTCCACGGTAAAGTCGCTGGCGCCAAACACTTCCATGTTTTTCAAGGTGATCTTGTAACCTTGTGGACCGTCTGTCAGTTGCAATGATAGGGAGTCCATTTTGAAAGGTTCCACCGATGGTAACTGTAAAAAAATTAGAAGACTCTATTAAATCTTTGTTTAATAAAATTTTTTAACACAAATTGATTTCAATTCATTTGGAAGAATTTGCAGATCATCATAATAATTTAGTGCTTTTGCATGTTTATTCATTATTTAATTTGAAGTGCAACTTCTTTAGCCGCGTATACAATGCGGTAAATTAAACGGTGAGTAAAACCGATATAACGTAATTCTAATAAAACTAAAAAATGATCAGAGCTTAGCAGAAGGCTTGGGTAGTTAACAAACGTACTAGTTCAATTGAATGATTCGTTGGTTGATTTTCGATATTTTAGTACCATTGCAAAAACAGAGTCAGAGCAAAATTTACGAGAGAAAAAACTGGTTTGAATCTGGACTAACAGACGTAACTACTAATCCATAATGGTTTGAACAATAAAAACGGGAGTAAGACCGAACTAGAAGGTTTAACTGTTTTACTTCCATTCCCACGAATAAAGTACTTGAGAATGTTAATTGCATTAATTGCATCAATTTTACATCATATTATTACAAAGTAGCTAAACCTTCCGAACATCTTTAAGAGCAGGGTAAGGTTTTTGACCTTTTTTCTGAATGTACAATATGTCGGAATATTGTGTGCAAATTTCAAGTCAATCAGAGGAAAATCGACGGAGCTACAGCGTTTCAAACGACTGACGACTGGCCTTCATACTCGATAAGAAACTTTAAATCGATTTTCCCGAAAACATAATTTTTGAAATCAGTGAACATTAAAACTGAAAATCGACTTAACCGATCTTTTTGAAATTTTAAACACTATTTCTACACATAACTCAACAGGTAATCAGGGCGAGTTTTTTTTATTATTTTTTTCTATTTTAACAAATTCGCATAGATTTGTTTAGCTAAAATCGTGTCATTCACTTCCAAATGCTGATAAAAATATAAAAAACCTTCCTCCGATTACCTGTGGATACATATCACCTTTAGAACGCATATAGATTTTTTTTGTTTCAGAAGATCCGGTAACGAGTAATCATGTTCACCGCAAAACAACTTTTTTCAAGCCGACTCCGTAGATTCGCTGTCACGGGCATATTTATCAATATTTTTGTTGAACATTTTTTGTAATATACTTCATAAGTTATACTATATAGGTAATATGTTTATAAAATTAATAATTCAATATTACTCATATCAGCGCAAAAAAAAAAATCATGAAAATGTGCCTTTTTTTCTTTTTTAAAACCTTACCCTGCCCTTAAACAACAAACTATGTTTTGTCTGTTTTTCACAAAAAATTGGCGCAAAAAACATGTGTTTTATTTGTCTTTCACAAAATGTGTCTATTTATTTTCTAATAAAGATTTTTACAGCAAATAAAAGTTAATGGTATGGTATGATTACGCTGACCTACTGTCCCGAAGTTTCCGGTACAGTCCCTTTTTTTACCAAAATGTCCCTATGAATTATTTTTTAAATACGGGACGAGAAAATCCTGCATTTCCAACATGTGTACCGTTGTTATCTCACCAACGGCAGCCTCAATGTTATCTTCCAGGGCTGTAATTATAGCTGGCTCGACCCTGTACGCGAAAGACTTCACGTAGCCTCTAAAAAAACATATAGTTTTTTGTGGAACCACTTCACTTTCAAATATGTATATTTTTATTGATGCCAAGTGCGTTCGGTACGGTAGAGGGAATGCAAACAATTTTCGAAAAATAGAGTAGAAACTGAATAATTTATGAATTTCAACTTTGTCCGTTTATTTGTTATATGTCTGATAATATTTATTTATTTTATTTGTTAAGTGTCTGATAATATTTAATTATATTTTCTTGGAAGTTTTGTATTAAACAACTTAAAGAGCAAAAACCGTTGTTTAAAAAACAAAAAAAAAAAAAAATCAAATTGGCCATTTCAAAAACCCTTATAAGACATTTGTTACACTCTGGGACTTAACGTTGTTTGTAGAGTGACGGCCGATGAGAAAAATGTGTTTCTATTGAAATAAATTTCTGTGTCAGATGGTGATTCGAACCCGGATCTATCGAGATTAGTTTACAGTGTTAAATATATGTATGTTGCAGTACTTTTCAATATAGTATTTGGTATTGTTGAATAAAAGATCAATTTTTTCACAATAAACATTTTTTCTCAACAGTCTCTTTTTAGATTCGTCCAACGTTCGTCCAACGTTTTTCCACTTTTTTTATTGTTTCAAAATAAAATAATTACTCAATGTCCTGAAAATAAGCATTTCTTTCAGTGCAAACCTCTTTAACCAAACCAAATCGCTAAATTCCGAGCTATTTCTTCAAGTTTGGAAACAAGAAATAGTCGAAGCCTTATTTATGAAGTTAAGCAATGTCAGTAACACACGTTTGCTCTACACAGTGGGGCGTCACAAACAAGAAAGACGGACAAGTTTTTATGATTTCGAACACAGATAATGCAAAAATAAATGATCCCCAAATCTGATGACGATTATCGCAAACGAAAAACTGATAATGATTTACGGATATGCAACTGGTATGTCCACTTCCTAAATTAGGATGGCGCCTCTTTCCAACTGATTGATATCTTGAAAAGATATAACGCTGATATCATTACAATCCAAGAAAAGTGATGGAAGGGACAGGGTTGCTTACGGCAAGCATTGTGTGATATCTTCTACAGCGGCCAAGCGCAGAAGCACGAGTTTGATTCGGATTTGTAGTTCGGCATGAGAATACGGCATCATGTCCTGCGATTGACTTCTGTGAACGGACGACTTAGCATAATCCGCTTCAAGGCTAAATATTTTAACACTGGTCTAATATGTGCGCACGCTCCGACAGAAGAAATAGAAGAAGAAACCAAGGAAAGTTTTTACGAGCGTCTTGAAGACGCATACGAGCGCTACCCCCCGCCATGACATAAAAATTATGCTTGGTGACTTCAACGCCAAGGTGGGTAAGGAAAACATATTTGGTCCAACAGTCGGAAAGTTCAGCCTCCATGACAACACATGCGATAACGGAATTAGGTTGATTGACTTCGCCGCAGCACGAAACATGGTCGTTAGTAGCACTAGATTCAAGCAGCTAAATATTCATAAGGCCACCTGGCTGTCCCCCGATCAAAAAACATGCAACCAAATTAATCACATTGTGATTGACGATTCACTCTTCCAGTGTACTAGACGCACGCACATCTATGCCAACAAAGACTCTGATTATTATCTTGTCGCAGCCAAGATCCGAACGCAAGAATGCTAGACGTCGACAAACTGCAGCCAAAACGGACGGCCGAAGCCTTTGCTACTCGACTCTCACTCCTAATTCAAGAAAGTATTCCTCCGATTGACGATATACGCGCACAGTGGACCTACTCTATGCGTACGGCTGCCAAAGAGGTGATAGGCTATCACCGCCCTCGCCGAAACCAGTGACGCCGTACCGTGACCAGTGTACCGCGTGCTATTATTGAGCGATACCGAGAGACGAGGAGGAAAGAGAGACGCCTGTTAAGACGAAGGCAGAAATGCGTGAGTTCGAGAAAATTTAAATAAATAGCAACAGAAATGAGGCTCGAAAATAAAAGACGCCTGGCCGATGGTTTCAAGACCGCAGCCTCTTCCTGCAAGTATGAAAACGAAAATCATGAGACAAATATCCAGAGTACTCTGATGTTGTGGAAGGAACAGTCTTGTCTTCTAAATAGCAACGCTGACAACAATTCCGCCCCAATTATGGATGACAGCGTTGAAGTTCCACTACCCGACTATAACGAGCTTTTTACAGCTATAGCTTGGTTTAAAAACAGCAAAGCTTAAAAACACAAACTTCTATGCAGAATGTGGTCGGAAGAATGCGTTCCAGGTGGTTGGAACCTCAGTATGCTCAGAAAGGCGTCCTACCATTTGCACCGTCAACCAACTGATTGGACCTTATCAGTGTGGCTTCAGACCTAGAAAGTCCGCCATCGACCAGATCTTTACGCTCCGGCAAACCTTGAAAAAACTTTAGAAAAACAAATTGACTCACGTCATCTTTTTTTCGATTTCAAAGCTGCCTTCGACAGACCAATTAGGAGTCACCTAAACTCCATCAAGTCTGAATTAGGTAATCCTGCAAAGGTAATACGTCTTTGCAGGATGACACTGAGCAACACTAGTAGCGCATTGAAAAACGGGAAGGACCTCTCCCCTCTTTTCGATACCAAGTGAGGTTTCAGACAAATTGATTCCTTATCGTGCGACTTCTTTAATATAGTCATGTAGCAGATCATTAGAGCTGCTGACCTTAGACGCAGCGGCACAATTTTCTATAAGAGTGTTTTGCTGTTGGCGTATGCAGATGATATCTACATCATTGCCCAAAATACGCGCAAAGTCAGTGCAGCATTATCCAGGCTAGAAAAAGAGTCGAGTCGTATGGGTCTTGCAGTGAACGCAGATAAAACGAAGTATCTTGTCTCAACAAACAAGCTGTCCTAGCATTTTGGAAACCACGTCACTGTTGATAACACCTGAGAAAGTAAAGGAATTCGTCTATCAGTATTAACTCCTCCAATGATATCAGTATTGAGATCATGCCCGTCCTACTATACGCATCACAAACCTGGACGTTGAGCAGCTCTGATGAAAGGACTTTTGGAGCGTTCGAGAGAAAAATCCTTCGCAAGATCTATGGTTCAATCTGCGGCAATGGCGAGTACCGAATACGATGGAACCACGAGCTGTATGAGCCGACATCGATATAGCCAAGCGTATAGAGCGGCTTCGTTGGCTAGGTCATGTCGAGAGAACGAACGACGAAGCTCCAGCGAAAAAATATTGGATTCGGTACCCAGTGGTGGCCAACGCAGACGAGGAAGACCGAAGCTCCGTTGGAAAGACCAGGCATTGGATAACCTGACAACGCTTGGAGTTTCCAACGGACGCCAGCAAGCGCACGACAAAGGAGTCTGGCGCAAATTTTTAGACAAGGCCAATACCGACCAACGGTTGTAAGCGCCATCTGAGTAAGTAGTTTAATTAAAATTGACCTGAAAGATCTTAAGCCAAAATAATTTATGTGTTGATATATTAAGAATTAAGGTCATATCGGAGTAATATGTAAGAAGGTTAGTCTTGTCTTACTCATTCTTATTAAAAGCTCTCTGAATATATTTTTTTTTTTTGTGGGAAATCTAGACAATTACAGTGAAGCAAAGCTATTATTTTTCGCCAAATGCAACCACAGGAAAATCATGAAACATAACCACAAAATTAAAAAATAATTTCGATACTTGTTTTACGAATTCCAATAAAGCAGTTGCAACAACAATATCATCGTCACAACAATAACAACAAAAAGCATTGTTGACAATTACTGCACAGCAACTAAGCAACATGCAGCAAACTTATTGCCGTCAGTGTGCAAATTTTCGACAAATCATTGAGCGCAAAATATTTGCGGTAGTTGCTGCACCATTTTACAACAACAAAATATTTGTTGATTGCACAATTTTGTGGAGTTGTGTTTCGAGGTTTTTTGCTTTATGATTAAGTTGCTTAAATATTATGTAAGGTTTATTTCCTCGCCGGCTGGTTTTCAAGAAAAATCAATAAAACAAAAAACATGACTTAGTATGTCAGTACAACGTTTATTAATGGATTTGTAGCGAATAAATCGTTTAAATTTTCATCGATTACTTCATTATTTTTGAAATTTCCGCATTTTTATTCACTTATTTGAACAGCAAAAACCAAAAATATGACAACCTTCAACTTGTGAAAAATATCTATTGAACTCTATAGTAAAAGTAGACGATAATTGTTAGGTGCAAAAAATCACACTCGTTGTAAAATAATAGTATTCTGCAAATTAAAATAAATATTAACACATCAGTTAAGAATATTGTGATAATGAGCCAAAATGCATGTGTAACATTGAAAACTTTTGAAAGTACAAACAAACAAATAATAGGTAAACATTTTAAAGTGTTGGTCAACGTCTGACTGAACATGATTGAGTCATACACCAGAACAACGCAATTTGCTTTGTTGGAAAAATAATTAAGAGAACGTATACTTTGACATTTCAAGTGTCTTTAACTGTATAAATTTTTAATGCATTTTTAATGCATGTAATTTTGTGAAATACAGGTGCAGTTGGGATTTATGATTTGAGTTGTATTATAGATAATTATTTTTTGTGCATTTTAGTGACTTGAGGTTTTTATAGACATTTTTATTGGTGTGTTAACAGTTTATATTTCTTTGTTAAAAAAAAGTTACAGTTGAAATGAACTCTATTTTTATTTTTAAAATTAATTATTTTTAATTGTTAAAGATAACTTTTTTATAATTACAATTTTTTTTATTATCTACTTTTTTCGGTTGTAAAGATTTACTGTTTTTGTTTTTGTCTCTGAAATAAGCTTTGTCTTTATAGTTAATATGAAGTATTTTTTATCGTATAAATTAATTATCTTTTTATTAATAAATGTCTTTTTTTAAGGCTAGTACTCTCTTGTTATTTTTAAAATTATTTATTTTTTTTTTTCTATTATTTAATAATCTTATTTTTATCATCGAAATTAACTCTCGTAGCAGATTAAAATTACATTTTTATCATAATTATGACTGATGGTTTTTAAAGCAATAGAATTTTTTGTCGGTGAGGTGCTTTGAATTATGTCAGAAAACTTCGAGTAACAATACTTATTAGAACTTTAAAGTTACTTATTAAGTAACTATCATAAACAGTTGGTTTCTTTCAAATTTATCTTAGTATAATTGTAAATTTTTTAACGCTTAACCACACTGTTCATTTTTCATACGCAATATGTATTTATGTTCACATACTTATACCAAATAATATAAATATTTAGTAAACCTAGCTTACAGCCTCATTCTGATGATTCACAATTGTAAATTTATTGACAAGGAGTAAACTTTTCCATTGCTTCTTAATAAATATATTTTCTTATGTTGGCAATTGCTTTTTAATAATGATATTTCGCTTTTATTTCAGAATGAGGAATTATTTTTGCTTGTTAAGCTAGAAATTTACAATTGTCTATCGTTAGTTAATCGCAAACTCACCTCAATCTCAGGTATTCCACGCGCCAAATATGGTTTTAAGTGTTCCAGTGAGCCGCGGAAGCAATCAATCAGCTGTGGATCATTGCGTTTGCACTGTTTTATGTATTCAGCTTAAATGAAAAAAAATAATTCAAGCATTAACGAAATGTGGCATCAAATTTTATTAAAAAAAAACCCCTTTTATCAGATTCCATCAAACCATTCAATAAATTTTGATAGTCGTCATGTGAGCAGAGCCCTTAGTTCAACGAACTCTTTCAATAAGCTGCTGAATACATAGCTAGTTAATATTTTCTAAATCAAACTAATAACAATAACAATTTTTTGTCATGCTATTGTTGTTTTTGGTGATGTGAGTGTTGCCAATTCGAGGAATTTTAGTTTCTTTAGTTTTGTTTAAAGGTAAAAAGGGAATTATTTTACATATGGTTAGAAAAAAGAATATTTAAATCTATACCTAAGTTTAAAGAAAATATGCCCAGATGATTCCTATGTATTTTAAAAAAATTTAATTTCCTAAAAACTTGATTTGAACAGAGTTTAAAACAAATAACATAAATTTCAAATAGTGACAAGGACTCTCTTTAGGAGAAGTTAAAAAGTTAAAATTAATAAGAAATTATAACGGAAATTTCTTTCAAAATCATACGAATTTAATTTAATAAAATTAGCTTTTATTTTTAATGCGTACTCATCAGTATTCATGGTATTTTTATGGTAACGTTTTTTTCTAAAAATGTTTTAAAGTTTCTTTTGAATGTAAAAACCAAGATTGCACTGATTTTTACAGTTTTGGTCAAACGCAAAAATTGAAAAAAAAATTTTTAATTAAATGAAATATGTAAATATCAGTACAATGTTGAATCGTAGTATCTATACTAAAATGCATCACTTTATTTTTGCACGAATTTCTTTTGGCGATATCTTATTTTTTGTCTTATTAAAAATTTACTTTTAAGATCAAAGTGTAAAATCAAACACTTTTTGAAGTTTTCGATTATTTATGAACTTTAAATTTCATGTTTGACTTGCATTTTTATGTGAAAAATTATTTTTTTTCAAAATATTTATTTTAATAGCGCTTAAACTGCTCATCCAAATGTAAAAATTTGTTGAACAAACTTGTAGAAAATTTTGATTTTCATTTAATTTGAAAGGCTTGATTACAAAAATCGAATTAGTATTATACAAAATATGTTTAAGCCTGTATCACTATCCTATGGCTGAGTTGCGTCACAACCAACTCTGGGTGTCTTCCACCTACAAAAGAAATACTCAATAATAAGGACATAATTTGTTAAACCTAAGAAATGTGGTAGTTTTTAATAAATTGCAGATTATTTTCGCTATTTTAGAATGTTTTGTTATGAAAAGAGTGGCTATTTCTATGTAAAACAAAAAATTCAAAATTAGTTCATGTTTTAATGTAAAAAAAACACTAAACTACAATAGGTTTTGAAAAAAGCGTGTCATTTCTACAGTTTAAAAGCTTGTGAAATATGAAATATATAATTGCAAAGCTGAAATTTTAGAGACAAAATTTCTCCATAGAACAAATTTCCACCTCAAAATTATCAGCTCAAATTATATAATTTTCGCAGTAATATTACGCTACGGGAAGAACTATCGTCTGTTGTTTTCCATATCTGCGAAGGCGTTGTGTTGAAGGACATACTGTTGTTAGTGGAAATTGGATGTATGTGTCCTTATCAAATGTATTCATCACTGTTGGAGCACGTTGTCTGAGTTTTGCTACTAAGCTTCCTGGGTGTAATTCACCCAACAAATAAAGTATTTTATAACTAACCTGGGTGTAAAGCACCCAAACACTTCTTATTATAATCGCGCTGTCACGCTTATATCTCGAAGACCACTAGAAACTTAAAATTATTGCATTGAAAATCAAATCGTCAAATCGTCACGCAAGAAATTGTGATAATAATTGCATTAGAAATCTCACATAGAAAGTGTGACTGGGTGGATTCCACCCTAAGGTTAGTGATGGAGGGTTAAATGTATGCGACTATATGAAAAAAGCGAGAAAACTTATAAACATTTTTAAAAAAATACATAACCAAACAATTTTTCTGATTTTTGGCGCATAGTAACATCGTTCAGCTGTTCTGTAGGTTTTACTGAAAAAGTGACAACTTCGGTTTGATAATAAGTTCTAAACAAAAATATTCCAAAAATAAAAATAAAACTCAATTTGCTGAAAAAATTGATAGGCTTATTGCAAAAACATGATATGCCACACCACTTTAAAAGTTCATATTTTATGTTTATTACGTTCCTTGATGCATTATCAATATCCACTGAAAATATTGCGATCATTACCCGATCAATTTTCGCCGTATATATAATAGTTCTTGTAAGAATTTTAATGATTTCATACAAATATACATTTTTTCAAAACTTTAAGGTCGATTATTTCGAAATATTTTTTATGTGGCATATCATGTTTTACAATAAGCCCTTCAATTGATCGTTTAGAAGGATTCTGAAGTAAGAAGAATTTAAGTTTGTAATAAATATTGTAAAGTATTTGAAAGATATTGACACTTTAAACGTTTTTGGAGTTTGGTATTTGGAAAAATAAGAGGAAAACCATGACTACCTAAATAAAATAATAACGCAAATAAAATAACCTTTCTAACTTCCAATATACAACTTTAATACGGTTAAGTAATTTAACTTTTAACTTTTGCGAACAAGAAGATAATTTTTATCTCATTTTATTTGATTTAAGAAAAAAAAAAGGAATTTTTAACTGGATTTTTTAGAAATTTTCCATAAAATACTGGCAACACTGGTTGTTGTTTTTGTTGTTGCTTTTGTGATTATGCTAATATGGCGCCGCTTTAGTTGGTAGGTGCTCTGTGATACGATTGAGATACAATGCCTTGAAATTGATCGCTGTTGATTGTTTGTTCAACACACTTGAATGAGATAGATGTATTGGTTTTATTACTCATCTAGTCGTTTCCGCATCACATTTACAAAAAAATAAAATAAATGATTTTTTCAAATTAGATACATTTAAATAATCATTTAGAGTTAATATCTGTGCATCTTATATCAACCTTGAACTTGAAATTGATGCGTTTTTTGAGGGAAAAAAACCGTGACATTAAAGAGTGGCTAAGACAAGTAAGAAAAAAAGCGATTAAAATGCTAATGTGAACAAAATAGGCTGAATGTAAACAGGTTATCTTAAATTCAAATCAGTTATTGTCAACCATAAAATTTTAACGAGGGAAGTCGTCTTAATATTGAGTGATTTATATATAGTTGAAAAAAAAAGAACAATTAATTAGTATGAATGCTTGCAGGGTTTTGCAAAGAATACAAACCGTGGAGTATTTAATAAAATAAAAAAAGTATTCTTTAAAATTTTATCGCAAAAAATTAATTAATTTTGCCAGCGAAATTTCACGCAAATGAACAGAGTACTAGGCTTTGAATTGAAAGTGTCTAAACTTATTGAAAACGTATCGAAACTTTTTTAAAATTGTCTCTTAACTTATCCCAAAGTGTCTCAAGATATTTATAAGAAAAAAGGAGAGCTCATTTCAAACAAATAAGTTTTTAATATTTCAATTAGTATTTTTACTAATCAAACATTTTTTAAAATATGTCACAAGCTGTGGAAAAAGTATCAAAATAGCTTTTTTCAAAATGCACTTAAGAAAACGCATATTTTACGCAAGAAGAAAATCTATTCAAATAGTATCTTTACTAGATCAAAAAGAACGTCAAGATATTTAAAAGAATTATAGAAATCATACGATAGTATTCTAAATATTTCATTAGAATCTAGAATTATTCTACAAAATATTTCTACTTATTCAGTTAATATTTTGATGTCTTTAAGAAATATCTCAACTTACTCAAAAATTATCTCAAATTGTCATACTTATATATATAATCACTACTTACTCAAAAAATACCTCAAAATATTCGACAAAGGTCTCATCATGTCAAAAAAGATACGCTTATTCAAAAAGTGCCGGAAGAATCTCAATAATATAAAAATATCTGAACTTTTCCAAAATCTATCTCAAAATATGATTCTCAAACCAGTCAGGCAGCGTCTTCAACTTTTAAACGACTGCCGTAATTCTGACAAAGCTAATTCAATATAATTATTTTTCGGAAAATATTTTATTTTCGTTAATAAGTATATGAACTCAGAAATCGTATCAAAATTTTTTTAAAAACTTAACACATTAAAAAAGGTCAAAAAAGAATCTCAGCTTATTGAAAAAGTGTTTAAAAAAATCTCAACTTCTTACAATCATCCGAACACAAAATATTTAGGAATGTCTCCAACTTTAAAATATATCTCATAAAATTTCCAAATAATTCAATGATATTGTATTCAAAATTGTATTCAAACTTATGTTAAAAGCATCTGTTAATTGCTTTAGAAGAAAGTATCTATAAGTATTCGACAAGACTTAGAACAAATAAAAAGTATTTCAGGTTATTTAAAAAGTGTCGAAATAATCATTGAATAATCTTATCACAATAGTTTCTGTGATCTTAAAACATTAACCATGCTTTTTCATCGTTTTAAAAAATATCACATCACATTCAGTATATCAACTTAATTATGAAGTATCTCGGCTTATGGAATGTATCTCAGCTAATTGAGATGGCCTCAACCATTCAGTAAAGTTCTTCACATATGCTCTAAGTATCTTAATATATTAAAAAAGTATCTGAACTTAGTTACGAAGTATCTTATCACAATCCAAAAAGTATCTCAACTCATTAGAAAATATTGAGATACTTAACACATTCCAAAAAGTTACCATATTCACAAAAGTATTTCAACTTGTTGAGAAAGTATCTAAAAAGCATTTAAAATGTGTCTTGCTTGTCGAAAAATATCTCAACTTATTTAAAAAGCACCTTATTGCATTCAAGAAATGATCACAACTTATTTAAAATCTCGATGGATTCAATACGTATCTTAACTTAATCTTAAAAATCATCTAATTTTATTAAAAAAGTATTCTTACACATTCCAAAAAATATATCAACTTCTGTCAAAGTCTGTTTATATAAATTTTCTTTTTATTTGGAAAATTTTAAACTTACGAACTTCACCAGTTTGCGCCGCCAAAATAATTTGAATAACTGCAAGACTAAACATTAACTTCCACATTTTGAAATTTTTTTAACAAATGTTTCTTTAAATTTTTAGCAAAACTTTGATTTTCCACTTGTATAATTTTTTCACTTGTAACTGAAAGTTCACAGATCGATTTTACAATTTTTGGTATACTTTTAGCTTATGTTTTTTTTTTTTTTTGTTTTTTGTATATTTATTTCTTTGTACTTCTTTTATTATTTAATTCTTTAGAGGAGTGTTAAATGGTGCCGTCAGTGCGCTGCGAGCTTAGAATTTCATCTGAAGCTTCTTGTGTACCGAACACACGATTTAAAACTAAATATTGTCTTCGACTTGAGCGTCTTAACGTTGTGTTGTGAGTTAAAGTCAGAGACATGTCGCTGCGACTGCGCTGCAGTTGTTTATAAAACTCGCCGTAGTCTGGCTTCATTGTTGCCATTATTTGTATTATTATTAGATTATGTACGTTTTGCTGCTAGTTGTCAGACGAATGATTTGAAAACATCTTGTGAGGATATTGCTGGAAGAGATTTTATTGCCAGATTCATTTGTCTCAATATACAGTTGTGAACAGATAAATGTGTGGGCATGCTTGCTTTTAGTTTAAGTTAATAATTCTTAAAAAACATATTTTTTAAGAATTATTTTTTTAGAGCTTTATGCAAAGTAATTCATGAATCAACAGGCTTGCTACAACAACAAAGTTCTTTGCAGAACAACCGAGCAGACCATGGTTTCGTCGACTCATCAGTAGTCTCTGTGGTTCTTTTATTTAGAAAATTTCTTTAGTAAATTTAATGGCCAAAATTATTTCACATTTGACACAAAGTAGAAGCTTTAAGGGGGTGAACCACACTGGTGCTGCTGTTTTGCAATTTTTAAAATTTTTTTCAAAATCACACCATTTTTGCAAAAATCAATTTAAAAACTCCTTCATAGTTAGGAAACTGTTCTCATACTTGATCGATTTTTTATGTTCATTATTGAGTCTTTGAAATTACAGCAATTAAATATGAGTTTAGCCCATTTCGGTTCCGTAGATTCAATGAGAAGTCTGCAGGCGCTGAGGTACAAGCCACCGGGTGGTTTACAGATTGCGAATAGTTAACGTCCTCGGGATTAAAGAGGTTAGTCGCTTCTAAGTGGTCCCGGATAAGCACCAGGTGACCAGCTAGGGTGTGGAAGGGTGTATTGTTGGTCAGGCGCTGTATCTTCATTGAAAAATCCACATAAACCGAATCTGGCACTATAAAGGCGAGTCGGAGCCGCCTTAAAAGCTCCTAAAGCTCCTAAGTCTCTTAAGAGCTTAGACCTTACAAATGAAAAAAAACTTGCGTACGGTTTGGGTTCCACCCATTAGCGCAACCAAAGGGGTGTTTCGTGGCTTAAATCCAAAAATTATTGTAGTACCAAGAAAAATAGCATTGTAAAGATATACAGCCGTTAACAACTTATTAGAAACGATATTTTTATTATAAGACATCTTCCGATTTCTTCTTTAACTTTTCAACTATCCATTTTGACTTGCTTATTTCTGCAACTACACGAATATATCTTAAAATCAAAACACTAGTTCAAAAGTTTTTAATGGTACAGTTGGTTTAAAAGAAACTTTTATTCTAATACCTTAAATTTATCTGTGACAACTAATTAGAAACGCTTGCATAATACATTAAATTTAGGTTAAAACAAGTAGTGAAATATTTAAAAACTAAACAAAAGTGATACTTAGGGTATAATATTTTGTTGGAAAAACGTTTTGCTTTAAAATTAAGGATAAGGTCTTGGCATCGTTTAACCAAATAACGCACCAAGCTTCCTTGACTCTTGCTAAAAAAAATCATCCAAATTTGTTATGTTTAGTGTGTTTACGACATTTTTGAAATGGTCCAATGAATGCTCGATGGGATTTACAACAGGACTTGGCGATGGCCAGTCAAGAACAGTCAAAGCAATTTAATCAAAAAATTTGTTGGTCAGTTTTGCCGTATGCTTGGGGTCATTATCCTGCTGAAATGACCAAATCACTAGGATATTGTCTTCATCCCACAGCAGCATATCAATTTTTAAAATATAAAAATATTCTTCGTTGTTCATTGTGCGAGAAACAGTGAATTAGACCAATGCAATTCCAAGAAAATTTCCCCCAAACAAAGATTGATCCACACCGCCATGCTTCACAACCGAAGAAGTGTACTTTAGATCAAGTTCATTGCCTTTTGGGCGTCGGACACTCTTTCTACCATCAGTATCAATGCGATTGATCTTTGTTTTAACAGTCCACACAACAAGTATTTGCTCTAGTTTACCGGACAAGATACGGTTTCTTTGGAAAATTCAATACGGTATTGAATATTCAATATTCTTGCGAGCAAGTCTTCCATGAAGGCCAGCTTCAACTAAAAGTCGAGCAACAGTTCTTTTTAAAACACTGACGCCAATTTCATCCACTATTTTACGCTGGATGACTGCTGTGCTCTTCTTTGGATCAGATTTTGATAGGCGGATAATCTTTTGATCAATATGTACTGACATTTTGCGCAGTATTTTTTGGAGTGGTACATTTTCCGTGGTTTTATATTGTCGAAGATGAGCAATAGCATTGAAAACCAACGTTTTTAAGCATTTGAATTGATCCGTATGATAGCCCACCACTGTTCAATTCAATAATTGCCTTGCGGCAATACCTGGCGTGCATATCTTGGCTTTTTCCATTTTATGATATACTAGTTCTTTCCCGTCAAAAATGACGGCCCCGGTTTTCCGGAAGGAAAAACCATGAAAAATTGACTTTCTTAAAGCTGAATTAGAAATCAGCATCAAATACACATTTTTAGTTCTAAATATTTATAAAATACCTTAATGAAAAAACGGAAACCAAAGTAGATGCGACGAAATAAGTTTAAAAATTTTTTATAAAACTGAAATTTTCAAAATGAAAAAATATAAAACTTTTTTGAAGTTTCAATAAATCACAAAACAAAAATGCCTAAAAATATGCTATGAAATTTTTTTAAAAAAATCAAGCGTTCCGCACTCACATTTTACGGAATTATGTTATAGTAATAATTACTTATTCAGTTTTTTGTTGAAATTATGTGTAAACAGTTCAAAATAATAAAACCTTATCGAAATATTCAGAAATTATGCATAAAAAGTTTGAAAACTTTAATGTTAACAAATTTTCTAACAAAGTTTCTAATTAGTTGTCAATAGAATAAAATATGTTCCCCTACTAGAACTGATTTTGCTGCAATAAATTACTTGTGGAAAAGTCAGTTTAATTGTTCTTGTAAAAAGATAAAAGAAAATTAAAAAATAAAACAGACCGTTACATTGCCAAACGCACGTCCAGTGCGGTAAAATGCAGCAAGTATGATATCGTTTCTAATTAGTTGTCAACGGCTGTAAATCAATAAATCAATGTATAAATCAATTATATTTTCGCTTATTCATAATATCTGGTTGTTGTTTAATTTTGTATTAGTTCTTATTCTAACTTTTAGCATAGAAAAACTTAATTCAAAAGTAAGACAAAATAATAAAGCCTGCATTTGAGAACAATCGGTTGAATCCCACGCCACCAAAACAATTAAAGAAATTCTGCCTAAAATTTTAATTTTTTAACCTTTTTTTAAAAGTCATGTGATTCATTAAAAAAATACTTCCGATTGATTTTCGAAACTGCAGAAAAAATTGACAATTCATCATTTTATATCATACTTTCCTGAATCTGTTTCATAAAAATTTCTCCAAATTGCTAAATATAATCCGATTTTAAGAAATAAGGGCTCATAAGAAAAAAAATGTTGGTTTGATTTTTCTTATGCTTGCCCGTTTATATCCAGTGATATATTAAAGTTATACCAATAAGCATGAATGCTGACTGTTGAAATGCTGACTTTTATCAAAATAATATCTTTTTAACGATAGTTCTTCACGACGCTTTTCCAAAGAGGCATTTTAATGAAACAGATTTTGAAAATAGAATGGAAATTATGAATTATAAAATATTTTTCACCAGTTTCGGAAGCCAATCAGAATTTTTTTTCGTACATTATCATGTGGCTTTACTGGATACTTGATTTCCACAAAGAATTTGGGTTAGTATGTAAGTTTTTAAAAAATTACGATATAAAATAACGATTTAATGTCAGAAACAATTTCGCAAAACGGCAGTACAACGAGCACTACAAGACATTTTTACCGTACAAAAGTTGAACAGCGTAAAAACTATCGGCTTTTTTTTCTAGTTCGGTGGTTGCAAGAACATGAGTTAAAAAATGTTATTTTTATATCAAAGATCATAAGAGGGAGAGAGATCAAATTTTGGCAACGGACTCCTTTATTTCATATTGAGTAAAATATTTCACCTGATATAAAGGGTGAATTTTTAAGCGTTTGGTTTTTAAAAATAGAAAAAACAAACGGAAAATTTTCATTAACCAGTAATATATTTATTTGGAGCGATGCATCAATACCTGTAATTTACTTTTGAAAGATCATTGTATCTGTACATCATGTAAGTTTGTTCATCATTACGGTCCATCCGTAATGCAATTCTGGTAAACTTTCTCCAGAATTTTGGCTGGTATCTCACAAATGGCATCTGTGATGTTGCCTTCCAGAACTGTAATTGTGGCTGCTTTTTCTCTGAGACTACACGTAGCGCAACCAAAAATAGTCTAGTGGGATAAAATCTAGTGGGTCTAGTGGGATAAAATTGCATGATTTTGCCGGCTATTGGACTGCTCCAAAACGTGAGATTAATTTCTTACAAAACTCGCCTCTAACTAGATCTTTATTATTGCGTACCGTGTGGCATGTGGCACCGTCTTATTGAAACCACAAGTCAACTAACAATAAGTGCAACTCTTCTATTTTGGTGACATAAAAAAAGTCGATAATCATTGCACGGCACCTTGCTTCATTGGCTGTAACGTTGCAATTTTGATTATTTTTTAATAAGAACGGTTCACTGATGCCGCCAACCCACAAAAGAGTGCATTTTTCAGGGTGCATTGGCAGCTCTTAAACTGCCTGTATCTTTAATTTACAAAATGAAGACAATTTTTGGATAAAAAGTGAATCTTCATCCAACTCTTCTAAGGTCCATTCACCAACCAAACAACGTTGTGTCGTTGAAGTCTACCGGCTTCAGTTCTTATACCAGTTGTTCGCACTTTTGTTTGGTTTCATACCATTTCAATATTGACTCTGACCACTATCTTATTACAACGAAGGCTAGATGTCGATAAGCTTCTATCACAACGGACCGCCGAGGCCTACTCCGCTAAACTCTCGATTATGCTCAACCAACATTACTCTGAACTCGATGACGCTGGCGATGAATTCTTTAGGAAAATTTTATTAACAGGTTAAGCACCTAACCCAAGGTGCTCAAGGCACCTAAATTGTTTAAAACCAGTGGAATTGATAGGGTGCATGCATTGGAATCTCAGTGATTTGTCCTGTACTAAAGAAAGGAGACCCGACAATCTGAGCCAGCTACCGAGGTATCAGTCTTATTTCACCCGCATACACGGTTTTTTCGAGCGTACTGTGTGAATGATTGAAGCCGCATACCAAAACACTGATTGATCCTCATCAGTGTGGGTTTTATTTGACCACAATAGATCAGATATTTTGGTTAACATAACGCCAAATCCTGGAAAAAAAACCCACGAAAACCAAATCGACACCCACCATCTCTTTGTCGATTATAAAGCCCGATTCCGGATAGCCTGTACGCAACAATATCTGAGTTCGGTAAACATTAAAGCCCAACCTTTAATACGGAACGAGGTTTCAGACAAGGCGACCCGCTTTCATGCGATCTTTTCAATTTCATCATGGAGGGGATCCTACGAAAGGCAGGTGTACATCACACTGGAACCATATTCTACAAAGGTGTCCAGCTCTTGCGTATACTTATAATATCGATATTATCAGCCGAATCAAGAGAGATGTAACTGCTACTTTCACCGCTATCGAAAAGGAACCAGCCATAATGAATTTGACGATGAACGAGGGCAAAACAAAGTATATGTTTTTTTCGCATGAATCTACGCTCAGGGGATGCCCCCTATCAATGCGACAGCATTCAGTTGATTCGGAAGATGGGTAATAGGCTAGTTGGAGGGCGGAAAAATGGTGAAGTGACGGTGAACATTTGTTTTGAACTTACACTGGTCAAAACTGCCAGGAAACATCTGCAGGGAGATTATTCCACAATTTTATTGTGCAACTGAAGAACGGATTATCACGGTAATGCAAGGTTCTGTTGGGCACCAAGGCAATACTGCAGGGATGGGCTAAGTGCGCTGCCCTAGTGGACCTGGGAAGTACTCGAGCTGGGGAAGTCAAGTCGTGTACCTCCCTTGAACACTTCCCATGGTAGTACCTGTATAACAGGCTTATTGACCCAACATTGCGTCGTTGACCAAGTGAATTGAGAGTTTATGAAACGTTATCATCCCCAATCAAATATATCACACGGCATTGAATTAGCTCCAAATAAAATCTTGAAGCTCCTGCCCAAATGTGCGAATACGGCACATACAGTTCGCAAACGAATTATAGTTGGTGAATTTTTCAGTTGAGGTAAACAAAAAATTTTTTTGAGTGTACAGTAGAACAATTGCTTATAGCTGCTACTACGTGCTTAGTAATCAATTAGGTTCCAGAGCACTCTCTAAATAAACTTCGTTATTTACAAATCAGAATCAAACAGTTTATAATGCAATTAAACTACACAATTTAATTAATTAACTTAACAATCTTAAGCAGCTATTAGATGCATAAACTTGAAGACATAACCATCGTTTAATAAGCTACTGTGTTTGTTTTTAAAAAAAATCAAACATGTTAATTTTTCTCATTAATTTTTTAGTGTGTAACGTTATTTCACTAAGACAAGGTCAGGTTATATGACGAAACTTGATGTTTTTTAATAGCTATTAACCTATATTAGAACCATAAAGAATAAAAATAAACTCAGACCTTAAATTTACGTTCTTGACCGACCAGCTAGCTCATTAATAAACAAATTCTATTTTTATTAGCATTGTATTATTAAATAAGAACATTAACCGAAAATGTAAGTAGTTTAAAAGATGCATTATCAACATTATATAAATAATAGAAGGTTCAAGTAATGGAGTGAAAGCAACAAGAAAATGATTAACCAATTCAACAAATAATCATTAAATCTCACTAAGGCTCATTAAGCAGTTCAAATGTGCCCATTTCCGAAATTATATGTATTGGGTATTCAAATTTAAAGGTTTACTTATACATATATACTACTTTACACATATACGAATACCGTCATGCTACTTATTCTTGCTAAACTTGAGTTACTCTCGACAATCTTTTGTATAAAGTCGTCTCAAATTGTTTTCATGAAACATCATCAACAGCAAGAACAGTAAACTTATTGCTAAACATAACTAAATAGTGATTACTTGAATAAACAAGGATAAAAAGATGATCAAGCAATAAAAGCTAATGTCTTAAGGCCAACTTCAAATCGTATACAAAAATAATGCCAGTAATTCTTATTCTGCTGAAAAAATAACCAAAACCATTTCCTCTTTTAATGCTTGTTTTAATTATCACAATAACATAACTACGACTAACATCAACAAACATACAAACACATAATTATTTAAGCATAATGTACACTTAAAAAAAATATATTAAAAATAAATTTAATTAATCATATATTTAAATTTAAATATTTTTTTAAAGAATGTCATTTAAAATATATTCGTAATATGATTGTCCTCTTAAATGTGTGTGTGTAAGGTTGGTTTTTACGAAATTTACAGCTTCATATTTTTCCCCTGGCAGAGAAGATTTACTCTGTGAAACAAAATTATAATGACAAAAGTTTAGATGACTTTTAATATGTCTATAACAGTTATCTGGGAAAAAGTTCGCATTACAAGCTTTGGAACGAATTTGTTTAGAAAAACTAGTAAGGAATCCCTGTGAATTGGCCAAGATTAATTACTCTCATGTTGAAATAAACTCGAAGTTATTTAGGTTTTATGATTTTTATGACCTTACTTTTTAGGGCGGAGAGGGTAGGCGACATTATAATTCAATTTATCCAACTAACAAACTTGAATAAACTTTTAAGTATCAAGATAAATTTATTATTGCGGAATTTATGAATGTTTAATATATTCCTGACCTCACTTTGTTTGGAAGGTAGGTGAAGTTTTCATATTACGTATTACGAATTAAAGCTTATGTGAAGTGATTTTCAAGAGATTTTCTGATGACGCCACATTCTATCGTTTTCAATCTTTTTTCCAAATTTTAAAATCAGAGTGCGTATTTGCGGTGAAAGCTTATGCGTAAAGTATCAAGTTATAAAATTAATTTTTGTAGAATTAAAAGAGATTTAAATGATTTTAAAAAGTTAGATAGCTCCAAAACTACTGCTGTAGTCCTTTCAAAAGACGACATTTTTTTAGTATTTATGGTGGATACCTGTCGTGATAGCTCAATTCTACCCGCCCCATAAGGAGAAGTTAAACGTTTCATGAAATAAACTCTCAATAGATTTGTTAACAGGACTCAATGACATGCTAATATTCTTACTGATGTCCTTCAAACAATCTACAGTGTTCAATGAAGGGTTAATTCAACTTTTCATACCTATCACGCCCCCTTATTGGCGTTGAAAATCCACAAAACGTCATAACAAAATTCATTTATTGAATGATAAATTGAATAATAAATAAAAAATAAAAGTTGAATAATAAATAAAATATCATATATATAAAAATAAAATATATATTGAAAAATTTAATATATAGGTATTTTTTAGCAATAAATTAAACAAAAAAAAATTTTTTAATATTTTTATTTACATATATGGCAACTGGAACTATTTTAAAAAACATTAAAAAACCATGGCGGGCGTGATTATAGCCCACACAGAGGGAAAAACCTATGGACTCAATACATAAATTTATGTACTCATCGCATAGTTTTCTGCACACAAAAATTTTACATATTTCATGTATTGAGTACATGTTGAAATCTCTATTGACTACATAATGCTTTTAAGCGGTTCTGTAGTCAATGAAGAATTTTATGTACTCAACGCATAAATATGTGTCGTGAATTCATGGATGTATGTGGTGAGTACATGCACACTGTACTCATCGCAAACTGTTACAAATAATTTTATGTAATGAGTAAAGAACTTATGTACGTATTACATAGATTATTGACTCAGTACATACATACTTTACTCATTACATATTTGGAGTACATAATTTTATGCAATGAGTACATACATTATTTACTCATTACATATTTTAAATGCATAATTTTATGTAATGAGTACATACATAATTTACTCATTACATATTTTTAGTGCATACATTTATATAATGAGTACATACATCATTTACTCATTACATATGTTAAAAACATAATTTTATGCAATGAGTGTATGCATAATGTCTGCGCGTAAATCACCATCTCAACACATGCAATAAATAACTTAATAAAGAAATGACTAGATTTCACAAAATAATTGCCAACTACTTATAGAAACCCAGCCATTTATTTCTTATCCAATCATCGCTTTTGTTCTAGAGTACAGTGGATAAACTCATTCCCGCTCTGATTTTGTAGAGGCTTAAGAGGTGTTGCTTATTTGAAAATCAAGAAACGAATGACATAAAACAGCAAAATCGTGCGCCGATGTGCAAGAGATACGTGTACTGAGTCCATATGTTATGTACTGAATAAATGTGTCACTTCAATCGTATAAAGGGGACGTGTACTGAGTCTATATTTTATGTATTGAGTAAAGTTTTTGTAAAAAATTACATAACACGTTGATTGAGTACACGTTGCTTGTATCTATTGAAGTCTGCTATGTACTCAACACATAACATGATGTATTGAATACATTTTTTATTCATTTTAAAAAGTGAATAAATTGATATGTAGTCAGTACACGCTCCCTTTACTCAGTAAATACTGCTCTTGTTGCGTTTTCATACAAGTTGCAGTGAATAGATTTTACATAGCTGTCTCTGTACTGACTACATAACTTTTTCCCTTAGTGCACTGGGACATTGTGGTGTCCGTGGCATGCAGGTTAAGTGTGTGGCTTAGCATGCTCGAGAGCCCGGGTTCGATCCCCAGCCGCGGCGAAAAGTTTTTTTCAATAAAAAATTTTTCTGATCGGTCACCACCTCTCTGCAGACAATGGCAAACCTCAGAGAGTAAATAATGCCATGTAAAGCTTCTTGAGAACATGAGCCGTTCGGAGTCGGCATAAAACATGTAGGTCCAGTTCTCGGTCAATTGTGTGCAAACATTTAATAATACACACAACACAATTGATCATAAGAAGCTCGGTCAAAGTCCTTTCAAGGGCTGAAATGGCCAATTTGTTTTTTTTTTTTTGCACTGGGACATCGGAAAAAAAACAAAAAATGGGGTTTTTACCAGCATCAAATGAACAAGAAGAAATAATTTTGTTTGAAAAATAACAAAATGGCGGCGTTTTTTCGAAAATTATCAAGTTTTTTGGACAAAATTGGCCAAAAACTCAAAAACTATAAAACCAATTTTTCAGTCCGTAGTTCATTCTATGCATCGACAAGTGTAAAACAACATATTGAAATATCAGTACGATCGGTCGAGTAGCTTTTGTTTTATCACGCCCGCAATGATTTTTTATAAAAATTCCAATAGCAATATATGTGATTAAAATAATAAAAAAAATGTTTTTTTGCGTAATTTTAAAAAAAAAAAATATATATTTAATTTTACAAAATTATATCTTATGTATTTTATTCAACTTATACGCATTTTAAAACATTAAAATTAAAGTCCCCTTA
Source organism: Tetanocera ferruginea (assembly GCA_958299015.1). NCBI lineage: Eukaryota > Metazoa > Arthropoda > Insecta > Diptera > Sciomyzidae > Tetanocera > Tetanocera ferruginea. Next base: position 54,826,785 of record OY282642.1, on the reverse strand, counting down.
AAGCAGGCTGAATATGTTTTTGGCTGAACTCTAACAAGTATAAATAATTTCGGTCGAACAACAATACATCTGGCTTTTTGAAGTAATCTCGGCATTACAGGGGTCGAACCGCTGCTCTTTTGAAATAATCTTTGGTGAAATCGCGCAGAAAAAAAAATATTTCTACAACAAAATGTTTAAATGCCGAAACACGTTGCCTCGATAACTACAGGTGCTAAACATTAGTCATAAAAATATTAAAAGAAGTGCATAATTTATTGCTGGTTCAATTCACTGCGAGGACAATCGTGATTTGTTATAGTTTCTGAAGTGAAACTTCTTTATCCGCGTAAACAACAATACGTCAAAATAAACGGGCAGTAAAAACGATGTAATCTTAATATATAAAAGACAAGCGTCCTGCTCCGTGCTCCATATCGTTCAAACTGTTATAGTTGTTATTTATATGCATAAGCTGAACGTGTTAGCCTGAATCAGAACCTGTTTCGCTGTTACAAGTGCTTTTTATATGAATAAATCGCTAGCCTTAAAGTATACACACAAAATTTATTTCATAAATATATCAGCTAGGACACATTGACAACGACTGGAACAAAATAACATTTGAGGTAAATGAAAAATGTCATATTGTCTGCTACTTAATTATTTTGAAAACGACCCGTCGTATGACGGGCTTCTATACTAGTATCTTAATAAAACGAAGCGAATTCATAAGTTACTAGGAAGTGTTCAGAAGGTTTAGTTCTTTGAAGTCAAACTTCTTTAGTCACGTTAACGGCAAAACGAACTCAGCAGACGACTTCAGTAGTGCACGATCGAACTAGTTCAATTGAACGATTCGTTCATTGATTTTCGTTCTTTTAGTTCAACTGCAAAAGCAAAGTCAGAACAAGATCAAAAAACTTAGCAAACAATAGTAAAAGACCTAACGAACTAATTATTATTGGTTTGAGTCTGTAATTTTTTATAGAGCAATACGGCGAATTGAAACGGGGAGTTAAACCCAACTAAAATGTATTGAATATACTTGCATTTTAATTTTACATTGTTTCATAACAATGAAACTAAACGTTCTGAACACCTTTAAAACAGCAAACTGCCATTTTTCTTTTCTTTACAAAAATTGGAGGCAAACAGATATGTATTTCGTCAATTTTCTTGCATTTTTCTTTCATAACCGATTCTCCGCCATTTGTCTCAAAATTTCAAAATTCAAAATTTTTGGATAAAGGTTCGTTTCAAACACTTTTACCATGCGTAGCGGCCATACAAGTATTTTTTCTTTTTTCTATACTTATATCAAAATATGTGAAAAGACATAATTTTGATAATATATAGCGTTCCAATTGAGAAATCTATAAAGTTTTATTATGAGAAACCGACAAATCATTATTTGAAGCTTTCCCGAGCCTAGAATCGAACCAATTCCTCTGCGAATTTAAACCAATAGGGGTATTCACACTGCCTTTTGTAATTGGGTAGATTGGCAAATGCCACACATTTTGTTTTTGTAAAAGTGTCATTCTACCCAAGTACCCATCTACCAATCTACTATAGCTGACCCCCTGACTTGTTTGGGTAGATTGATTGAGTACTTTTTTCATAGGTTGCCACCTTTTCCAAAAGTAGGCAAGAATTGAATTGACAAAAAACTAAAACAAAGTCAACAAATTATAAATGAATAAAATAGACAAATGTGTTAAAATGAGTTTTTTTTTTAATTTTTAAGATAAAAATTATTAAATGCCGCAAAGTTCACATTAAAAATTATTCCCATATAAGTTAACTTTTTTACGCCCGTACAATGGCCTAAAGTTTGCGCTCATAGAATGATATGAATAATATGGTGGTAACTCTTTTCTAGCTGTCACTCATCTCTCATCAGCTGTTATTCTACAAAGTACTCAATTGCAGTTAAGGCTGCTTGCAGTAATCAAAAGTACTCAATCTATCCGTACCCAACTACACAAGTCAGTGTGAATACCCCTAATGTGTTTTTCATTTCAGCTATCAGGCGCGTATAAGAAGTAAAATGTATTTATGAAGGCATGTATTTTTTTTCATTTTCAGTTCTGCAAAAACAAAATCCACATATCACAGTTTTAAAATGCATTCGGGAACAATTCTTTACCATTGAAATCTGTTATATTAGAAAAAAAAATAATGACAAAATATTTGTGTGTACAATTCATTCCAACTATTGGATTTTAAGGTTTTCGAAAGGAAAGCGCTTGATATAAGATGATGATGATGGTGATTGATATAAGATGAAGATGATGAAGAACTAAGATGCTCTACTTATGTCAAACATTATATTACCGTAAAAGACAATGTCTTTAATATAAGATAATTCTAACATTTTAGTTCTTAAAATAAAGTAAAGTAAAAAAATAAATTTCTAACTTTTTGAGAAAATATTTTTGAGTGTACTTCTGAAACTTTTCGTGTTTACTTCTATTTTCAATGTTAATTGTACTAATTTATAATTATAAACAAAACAAACTTAATGAAAGGTTAACACATAAATTGCACAGGTTGGCACAAAGTTTTTTTTAACTGCTTGAAAGATTTTGCTTTTTGTCAAAGGCTTAATGTACGGAAATAAAATTTATTGAGTAGGAGTCACATATTTTTGGGTTGATGTATGTTTATAACTTAAGGTTTTTTGAATTCTTCAAAAAACAGTCTTCTTAAGCAAAAAATATTAAAAACAGCAGTTAGATAAACAGTTTATTTATAACCGTATAATGGATATTTATTACCTTTTCATTAACACGAGCTATAATAAGCAGTAAATATTTATTATCTCAAAGGTTATTATCTTAATTACATATATATTGGAATAATAAACTCTTGTATTTAATTATAAATCTTTACTTTGTTATTGAGTAATTACGTTAGTTTAATTTACGATTCCATACACCGAGAAAAAAAACTCGTAAATTCAACAAATTCAGACCTAATTCTAAATAGGTTTTGCATTTGTTTTGTGCTCAACAAAACATCTATTTATAGTTACAATGATGGATTTGTTAAAAATTGCAACAATTTTTTTGTTGGATAAACCATTAATGTATTTATAAATTCTAAGAACAAAAATTGTAATTTCAACAAGGCAGGTATTTGATTGAAATAAGAATGGGATTTGTTGCTTCAACAAGATAATTATTTAAAAAATGTAAGAAGAAAAATTGTTGCTTTTACTAAATTGTTGTTGTTTTTATGTATCAATTATGTATCAAGCAATAAAATTCACATTTTTATGCGTAGTATTTGGTTTTATTAAAAATATCTGGTTTTTACATTTATGTTTACAATATTTGTTTGTTTACATGTTTATATTTGTGTTTACAATATTGTTTTTTTTAAAAGAAATAAATAAAAATGTTGAATTCATTTATAATAACACAGGTTTACAAATAAGGGTCAACTTTTGGACCAGAGATGACAAAAGTGGTTTCGTATTTTTTTGTTGGAATTATTGGTATTTGAAAATTGGTTGTTTTGTGAGTTTGCGCTTTCAGAATTAATATCATTAATTGAATCGTGCTTTCTAATATGATTTCTAAATTTGTATATGTTATGAAAATATCTTAAGCAATTATTATATTTACAAATAAATTCGAATGCAGCTGGAAATTTATGATCTTCCTTTAAGTGTTGAAATAATAATTCTGAAAGTACAAACGTATCATCGCAAATTGAGCAAATATGTTTCGATATTTCTGAGGACTGCAAATTACTTAACATTTTTTAATACATTCATTACTTTTTCTATTTTAGGAACTTTCTTCAAAGAAGATGTTTGATACATATATTCCTGCAAAAACATCCAAACATATTTGCTCGTCGCCGAGTATTCAATTTGAAATACGAAGCATATTTTTATAGTCAGGTCAACAGCACTTAAAAGAGTTGGCACTTTATACAGAACTTAATTTAAATATACGTAAAATTCACAGAGTTCGTCTAATGATTCTTCAACAAATAGCACCTTCGGCTATATTTTTAAATGATCATTCATTGAAGCGGCATTCATTACGTGTTCCATTGTTTTCAGATCATTTATGCAAACTAAGTGCAATATCAAGCCATTTTGGCCGTCTGCTACCGTAGGTTATAAATTTCTGCTTATTCGAGGACTAAGAATGACAGTGTGCAGCAGCTTCAAGAAATAAAAATACTGAGAGTCTGAAAAGAAGAAAAAAGATTTTAGTTACTTTTAAACAAATTTTTTTATTAAAATGTTTACCTTGGCAGGTTTCCATTGAATTCCATTTCAAATAACTTGTTTTTTTTACCGGGGCAGAACATTGCGAAATCTATATATATTAGTTCTGGTTCATTGGGATCCTTATATCTTCGTTATTTTTGTTAATATTCACGATCAGATGTGGATGTGTTAGGTGATGAAAAACTATTCAACTGCAGGGTCTTTACAGAAGTTTCTTCTCGTATAGTGGAGTAGGGCTGATATCAGAGTGAACGCTATGAGGCAATGTATGACAGTACTCGAAGCGGAATAATGTGCATTAGAGCCCACTAACCAAAATTGTTTTTCTTATTTTTATTAAACATTTGCACCGAATTTGCGAACTTTCGCGAATTTTATCTCCTAAACAAATCAAAGCCGCGAATTTATTGCACCATTGGGCTTAGAGGGCCAAAATACATTTAATAAAAATAAGAAAAAAATTTTGGGGACTGGGCCTTAAAGTTAAATTATGTCCTCGAAGCTACAGGACTTTGTCTGTGTTTTAGCAGAAAAGGCACTGATTTTAGCAGCTACAAGCAAAGCTTCAATTACCGCTTTGCTTATAGCGCTCACTTTGATATAAGCCTCTATGAATAACACTATGAATTTATTAAAACACATTAATTGAAGTTACAAATGAATACAAACTTTTAATCCAAGAAAAATTAACAAAATTACATCTTAACACAAACACTGCGCACATAACTCCAGCTTAATTTGATATGCACACATACTTTGTTTTATTACAGCGTTGCGGAACACATGGATGATAGGGCTGCCGTACAACATATCAATTTGGTAGTAAACTAAGTTCGCTGCGTAGTAAATTAATTATTTTAATAACAGCGCTATGCTTTCAAGATTATATCGTTACCTAAAATGCAAAAAGACGTAACTACACTTTTAATATTTTCAAAGGAGAAAATAAAATCATCATGGAAAGGCACATATATAAGATTTGAGAACCTATAATTCTTTTGAAGTTCGTTAAAAAAATAGCTATTTTTGGAAGTATGTGTTTGAAATTTAGATAGACGCTCTAGTTAAGTCAAATTAATTATAATAAATCAAAAATTATATATAAAATTCTTTTGTTGTTACGTCTTTTTGCATTTTAGGATATATACGCAAATTGCTCATATTTATATGGAATATGCACACTAGAGTGGGTCGGCCTCCATACAAAAAAAAAGTTGAGAAAAATACCCCCTATTTTAAAGTTGACCTCGAGATGATTCCGAAAACAAAAACAAATTTTTTTTGGACCTCCGGAAAAACAACCCAAATGGTCTTTTTTGCATAACTAAAGCATTACATGTCAGATCTTAAAAATTATATGTCGTTACTTCTTCTTCTATTTAAACTTCTTTGTTTTTAAACTTAGTCAATAATTTGTTTAACACAAATTAAACAAATTTGTAGAAGTTTAATCTTATGAGGAAAAAAAATAAATTTAAGGGAGGGTAAATCGGATTAACGGGGCTTACTTGTTGAATATGACCTCAAAAGTCAAAATGACTGCAAAGGAAAATGTAGTGCTCGTTAAGCCCTTTTCAACGACATATAATTTTTAAGATCTGACATATGATGCTTAAGTTATGCAAAAAAGACCATTTTGCTGTTTTTCCGGTGGTCCAAAGAAAATTTTTTTTTTTTTAAATTTTTACAAATAGGGTTTTTATAAATGCAGGTTAGATCGTTTGAGAGCTTATAATTTAGCTAAGAGCGATCTCTGTTTTTAACATTTGTTGATTGTCTATTCAGTAATGTGGCTTTCACATCTGTGAACTCATGTGGCAATTAGACTCGTGTCTCCGCACCAATATTTAAATCTAGAAAGTTATATATGAAAAGCTATTATAATTTATTTAAAACAACATTACGAAACAAACCTCTTTTTTAGAGCATTATAGTTAAGCTTTATTGTAAATATACAAATGTATCTATATATATGCTACACAAAACCCATTAATAGCATTAAGGTACTTTAATATTAGTACTTCTGTGCAGCACTTATAGCAACAAATTTCAACATGTTTTTGCACTTATAGCAACAAGTTTTTCATTTAAATGGATTAACAGAAATTCCACTGTATAAGTGACAAATAATTTGTTGCTATTACTAAGCTAAAATTTAAAAGTCAACAATATTTTATTCATTCCAACAAGTTTTTTGTCGGAACAACAAAAATTCTCATAATTTCGATTAAGTGCGAAATATTGTTGTTTTTACTATATTTTTTTTTCTCGGTGTAGATAAATGCAAAAACCATGTCATATTAATTTGAAAGTTTATCATATTAATTAAGTGCAAGTAATTTAAATATACATAGAAATTGCCGTGACGAATATTTATAAATGTTGAAATTCTTTACTGCTTTATTAGGAACCAGAAAAAATTTGCATTGTCAGATCGAGTAGCTAAATAATCGTTTAAAATTTAAATTTAACTGTTTAAAATTTTAAAGTTTGACTTAACTTAAAAAATAAATCGTTATAGATATTCTTGCTTTCACTGGCAATAAAATTTGTTATCAAGATGAAATTTTTCACAGAATTCACAGATTATTTAAGATTTTCCGTTCGAACCTGAACTCGTAGCTATTATTTACAATTTATATATAACTATTATTAAAATACTTACTTACTTTAAAAATTGTTAGCACAAGTTGAAAATTTCCAGGTATTTTAAACTGTCTACAACTGATTTGTTTAGTTTGTTAAATTGTTGCGATCGAACGTTCAAGAGGTTGAAAATTAATGCATATTATTACAGAACTGTATAAAAAAGTAATGGTTGGTAATCAATGGCTAATTAAACTAATAGACAAAACTAATAAAGTTTAAGGGATTTTTAAGGCTTAAACGATAACAGGTTAAAGGTTCTTTTTAGCTTTTAACATAACCTTAAATTTATGTAACTTTGTATAACTATACTGTACATGTGTTTGATGTGACTGTTGCACGTGTCTTTATTCAAATTAATCAGATTATCTAAGCAATCACGGGTTTTATCTCGTCAAGACAAGTTTGTTATAAAATTAATATAAAAGAAACTAAACAAATAATAATAATTAAGATTTACAAAAATTAGCTAAATGCCTTATCCCTATATTAGATGCGCTGTATCGAAGAAAAACACAACGTAGCATGAGTGGTTTTTCATGGATTCAGGCGGCCAAAATTAAAATTTATCAAACACAGATTTTTAAAAACAAACTAATTTTTGTTATTTTGTCAAATATTATTAGAATAACAGACAATATTTATTTTTCTCTTAGCTTTACTCAAAAATTTTGAAAAATTTCTAAACTTTGTAAACTTATTACTTACTTCGCTGTTTCAAATGACTCCCTAATTCCCTATTAGGGTCAAATTTGATACTATTACAGAATAATCAAAGAAATTAATATTTCAACTCAAATTAAAAATACTATTCTTTGTCATAATTATTATTAATTTATGCATTCTGTGGTTGATCGATTTCGTCGAAACGACGCACATGGAGTATTTCTTCGATTTAGCTGGACAATATTCAATTTTGTCAAACATCGATTTGAAAAAATATATATATATTTTAAGTTTGTTGAATAGTGTAAGAATAACGGACAATGAGTATTTATACCCTAAACCTGAAAGGTCAGGGTATATTAACTTTGTGCAAACGTTTGTAACGCATAGAGCGAAGCGAGTCCGGTATAGAAAAGTATATATATTCTTGATCAATCACCGCGTGAGTCGAGCTATCCATGTCCGTCCGTCCGTCCGTCCGTCTGTCCGTCTGTGTGTTGTCCGTATACACAGGATAAGAAGAAGGAGTTCAGATAATTGGATGAAACTTGGTACACATGATCACATGGACCCAAGGATCTGCACTCTTGAATATTTTTGGAATCCGCCCACGGACACGCCTACCTTCCATACAACGCAAAAATTGAAAACTGCATAAAGAAGCTCATCACTAACCTACAACAATAATATTTGGTGCGTATGTGTTTTGTATCAATACAAAGATGTTTATGAAAAATGGGTGACGTCCGCCCACGGACACGCCTACCTCCCATACAACTCAAAAATTGAAAACGCAATAAATAAGCCTCTGTTTAACCTTCAGTGATAAAATTTGGCACGTATGTTTTTTATGACAAAACAAAGATGGTTTTGAAAAATGGACATCGTCCTCCCACGGACACGCCTACCTCCCATACAACGCGAAAATTGAAAACTGCATAACTCAATTAAATTTGATATGTGTGTGTTTTATATCAACACAAAGATGTCTTCGAAAAATGGACGTCATCCGCTCACGAACACGCCTACCTCCCATACAACCCACAAATTGAAAACGCAATAAATAAGCCTGTGTTTAACCAACAGAGCTAAACCTTCCCACTTAGGTTTTTAATGACAAGGCAAAGATGTGTTCGAAAAATGGGTGTCATCCGCTCACGGACACGCCTACCTCCCATACAACCCAAAAAGTTTTAAACTCAATAAATTAGTTATGTTTGTCATAGAGAAATTAAATGTGGTATGTATGTATTTTATACCAAAACTAAGGTGTGTTCAAAAATTGGGAGTAATCCGTCCATGAACACGCCCACGTCCCATAGCGAAAGCAAAATAAAAACATTAACTGTGAGTTACAGGGATAAAAATTGGTATGTGTAAATTTGTCATCAACATTTAAATGCATATAAAATGTAGGCTTTATTCGCCCACGGACACGCCCATTTACAATAAAATTTTTTTTGTTTTTGAAAAGTGGGTTTAGGGTATTTCATAGTCGGCCTTGACCGACTTAAGCCTTTCTTTACTTGTTTTTACCTTGCCCTGCTCAAACATTTTTTTTTTAGCTCTCAGAACCTCTGTTATTTTTAGTTGAACTTTTCTTTGGGTTGCTAGCTATTTAGAAGAATGCATACTTAAGAATTCATATTTTGTCCCCCAATTTTTCTAAGAAGTTAATATAAATGGATTGTACTGAAGCAGGTATATACAAATAATACCTACCAGTATTGTATTTATTTAAAATTAGTAATTATATTTTAAAAATGGGAATTTTTTGAGGATTTTTGAAGTGAAACTTCTTTGGCGGCGAGTGAAATTTCAAGGTCTCTTATTCGTGACGCTAGGCTAACGTTTTCAATTCATATGAAAATCTAAAAAAATTATTGCCGCTGCCGAGAATTGAACCCCGAACATCGCTGCTCGGAAGACTCGGAATCTATACCATTACGCCATGTAGGCATATGATAAACGTACAAACAAAATGTAATTAAAACTGAACGCGTAACATACTGAAAATAATATAATTAACATTAACATTACATTAACATTAACATTACATTATTAACATAACCGTTACATTAATTTTCATCCTACAAGTATGCACGGAAAAAATGTATGTACAAGTATGTTCGTGAATATAGAGAACGAATTAGAGCTTTTAAGAATGCAGCCGCAAATGGGTCTGCAACTAATGATGAAGGTAAGGTGATTGCAACAACGGCTGAGTTTCAAAATGCATTTGTACGAAACATCAGTGTATTTTGGTGAATCTACAAAGAACCAATCCCCAAAAAACACACTGATGCTTTGTTAAAATGTATTTTGTAACTCAGCCATCATCTCAACAAAATTTTATAGCCAAACAAGTTGATACACTCAACAATCAACGTTCGCTGCTTTACGAGGTCCTCACTCAACAAAGCAATTATTATTATCAGGATGCAAAACTCAATAATCAACAAGATTTGTCTCTGCTTTCGGAGGCTCCTTCAACGAGTACTATGCAAATGCAATCTAACATTAAAAAAGTGGCAATGTTGAGAAGACATTCGAAAGCAACTAAAACACCAACTGAACTAAAACAAGGAACGAAAATAACTGTTATTTTACAATTTTCAAATGAAAAAAGTTGTTGAAAGACTTTTTCAAATATACCATTATGTAACAAATATCCTCAGCCTCATGAATATTAAGTTCCTTTTAAATTTAAGACTGATTCTTTAAAAGTTAAAATTGAAGTGTTATTTTTTGCCTTGTATTTTTCGAGGAAAAATAAAGGTTCTTTTGACTATTATTTTATCTCTAATTTTTTCGGTCAAAATTATCAAGCAATTTGTGTTTTTTTTAAAGGCCTCTTGACAGATTGAACTGTTGACACCATGTGTAAAATGTCTCACCGATGAGATGAAAATAATGGTATCAACATTTTTTTAGTCGGTGAAATGACTTGAACAAACATAAGCTACCTGATATTTTTGACCGAAATAATAAATGGCAGAAAATAACTGTTATTTTCGACCGATAAAATAAAAGTCAAAAGTAACTGTTATTTTTGCCCAAAAAACTATAAGGCTCAAAATAACTTTTATTTTTGTCGGACAAAAAAACAAATATTGAATCAACAGATTATTATTCCATTTCGTATTGATTGAATTTCTTTTCAGATACTTTCTCTCTTTATTTCACACTAAAATCTCTCTTATTTCTTACTGTTAAAGAAGTTTAACTTCTGCCACGTGTACGTTGCTACACGCGAGTTTTTTTTTCTTAATTTCTGGATATACGAAGAGTTTTATTATATGCGGCCGTCCGTGGCTGTACATTTTGCTTCGTAAACTTAACACTACAGATGTTGACATCTTAAAAAATATAAACTTGTTGTCCGCTTCGTTCCAAAAAGGGCTGAATTTTTTAAAAACCGTTTAAGCCCAAAACAACTGGTAAAACTTTCATAAAACCTTAAATTTTTATGATATCGCCATCAAACTTGGTACATATGTCTTCTATTTTAATGTAAGGTTTACAAATGGAAAAATCCTCCCACCTCCCATATAAAGTGACGTCATCAGCATGGTAAAATATTTATAAATTCCATAGTTTTTGAGATATCGACTTGAAACTTGACGCATACAATTTTTTCTTTAAAGTCAATGTTAAAAACTATCAAAACCCACTCTTAACTCCCATATAAATGACGCGATCCGATTTGTTTCATCTCTTTTTTTACTAACTCAAATTGAAACCGAAAATTAAAAACAAATATTTTTATAATATGCTGCGTTTCGTTATAAGTCGTATTCTTCGTATTTTAAAAACGGCTTTTCAGAATGAGTTCCGAATTAAAATAGGATTGGTTGTAGATGTACCTAAGGCGGAGTTTGGTAACTCCAATGATGGAAATACAAGCCGCAGATTTTTAGCGGACCCGAATTTAGCAGGAACTTTTTTTTCAATAATAACACTGTGCTAGTTGCAAAATCCATCAAATGGGGGACCCAGGGGGATAACATAATTCGAGTGCGCTGATTCTAATGGTGCTATGCGTTTTTTTAAGTTAGCTCTAGTTCTCGAGTTATTCGAAAAACAAAATATCACTATCAAGGATAAAACGGAAACAATTTTATTTTTTATATTTTACAATTTATTAAAATTAAATCGATATAAATTGATAGAATGACCTTAATATCGACAAATATACATCAAATAAAAACAATATGAAGAATATTTCGATGGTTAAGCGCACTAAAGTGATAAGTGACCTTTTGACGAAAATAGGTTTACTGCATTTTTCAATCCATCAACATAATATCTACCTTGTGTTTTATTGAAAATTTATTGAAAATACATAGTCAGTGAATGCGTGTCAGTATACAGTTAAAATTAGTGTTTTGTATTGAGATATATTGAAATTGAAAAACAAAATCGACGTTCGTTTTTGGTGATGTTCCAAATTTGAAAGTGTGTTTTTTCGAAAAAAATATTGACTTTAAAAATTCATACAAAATCGAAAAAAAATTAAAAAGAAAAGCTCGTGTCATACGATAGCGAATCAAGTTTAAAAAAATAAAAAAACAAATTTCGTCAAAAAATGAAATAGTGCCGCTAGTGCCGCAACCAGTACGAAAAACATGGTTTCGAGAAAAACGCGTTCAAAGTTTGTGAACAAAGAAAAATGCAAAGAAAAATAAAAATGCGCTCTTACTAATCTGGCTGTAACTTTTGAATCCGTAAGAAGTTTTCCATGAAATATTTTTCTTAAAATTTTAATTGTATTTACTAAAATACAAAACTATAAAAAATTGATTTAAAACAACGGCCAATGTCATGTCCCCCTTAAATAAATGGTCAAGAATTAAAAATTTTTTCTTCGTGGGTCTAAAATTTTGATTCTCAAAACTCTCGAAAACAAGAGCTAACCTAAAACAAGTAAAGAAAGTCTAAAGTCGGTCTAGACCGACTATGAAATACCCTAAACCCACTTTTAAAAAAAAAAAAAAAAATTAATTGTAAATGGGCGTGTCCGTGGGCGGATGAAGTCCATTTTTCCAAACCATCTTTGTCTTGTCATAAAAAACATACGTGCCAAATTTTAGCTCTGTAGGTTAAACACATGCTTATTTATTGCGTTTTCAATTTTTGGGTTGTATGGGAGGTAGGCGTGTCCGTGATCGGATGACGTCCATTTTCCGAAGACATATTTGTGTTGGTATGAAGCACATACATATCAAATTTTATTGTTGTAGGCTAATTATGAGCTGAGCTATGCAGTTTTCAATTTTCGCGTTGTATGGGAAGTAGGCGTGTCCGTGGGCGGACGATTTCCATTTTTCAAAACCATCTTTTTCTTGTTATGAAAAACATATGTGCCAAATTTAAGCTCTTTAGATAAAACACAGGCTTATTTATTGCGTTTTCAATTTTTGGGTTGTATGGGAGGTGGGCGTGTCAGTAAGCGGATGACGTCCATTTTTCAAAGACATCTTTGTGTTGGTATAAAACAAACACATATCAAATTTTGTTGTTGTAGACTTATTATGAGCTGAGTTATGCAGTTTTAAATTTTTGCGTTGTATGGGAGGTAGGCGTGTCCGTGGGCGGATTCCAAAAATATTCAATAGTGCAGATCCTTGGGTGCATGTGACCATGTGTACCAAGTTTCATCCAATTATCTCAACTCCTTCTTCTTATCCTGTGTATACGGACAACACACAGACGGACGGACGGACGGACGGACGGACGGACGGACATAGATAGCTCGACTCACGTGGTGACGCTGATCAAGAATATATATACTTTTCTGTACCGGACTCGCTTCGTTCTATGCGTTACAAACGTTTGCACAAAGTTAATATACCCTGACCTTTCAGGTTTAGGGTATAAAAAAAACGCTTAGCACCATTAAAATCAGCATACTCGAATTATGTTATCCCCCCGGGTCCCCCGTTTGATGAGAAAAAAAAGTGTCCGATTCGAGCACAGTGTAATTATTGTTGTAATGATATTTTCTTTAAAGAATTTTTAACTGGAATTATAATTTTAAATAGAAATTTATAGGCTCACACAGTATTTTATTGACAAAAATTACTTTAAACTCAACAAATTTTTAAAAAAAATTTTATTTTTAACTAAAATTTCTGCTAGTAATGTATATCGTGAAAATATCTTTCTGGAATTTCATTGAAGAATGTTTTTCATCAAAAACTTTCGTTACTAGAGCATTTTTAGTGAAACAACTTCTTATAAACTACAAATTAACCCATAACTGCCCAAGGGGTTAATATAGACCTCCGCTTTCAATCCTTTTTTTTTTGTATGTTTTTGCATTCCGTATAGTTTAAAATCATAAAATAATTCTGTCCAACTAAATTGTTCTGGATACTCCACTGTGCGCCGTATGGATATATACCGCATTGAGCTTGTTTCTTCGGCTGTAGTTGATCGGTTGAAGGCATTTCATTTTTCAATATATACTCTTCAGTATATATTTAGAGTCCTCTATTCAATATAAACACTAGTTGCCAATTGTTCGCCAATTACAAGAGATGGCGGGTAGTATAATTTTAGATACTAACTGAAGATTTGGAACTTTTTTGTGTAGTAAGAGAAAAATTAAAAAAATAATATTAAATTTTATTTTCAAGTTTATTTGCCACGAAGCTAGAACACGAACTTTTATTTTTGAAATTCGTTCACACGTGCAAAGAAAAAACTGAAAAAACCAAAAAAAAGTAGGTATGAAAAATGTTATTATAGTTAAAAACAAATTAGAAATGGATTGTTTTAAAGCGGGTATCTATAAGCGGGATATATAAAAGGTTTGAAGATATTATATATATACAAAATTTGCAATTTTATTTTTAAAAATGCGTGCTTTTTGTAGATTTTTATAAAAAAATTTTTTATATCCGAAGAGTTTTGTTATATGCGGCTGTACATTTTTATTCATTAACTTAACACTAGAGGTGTTAGTCTTTTAAAAAATATCATTTCGCTATCCGATACTCTCCGAAAAGTGCTCTTTGTTCCTAAAAACTATATGAACACAAAAGTTGAACAAAAATGTATTTTATCATATGTTGCGTTACTTGTTTAATTGTTTTTGTTAGTTTTTATTAACAACATCAATTACAACAGCGATTTAGAATGAGTTTCCAATTAAAATGGTATTGATTACCCCTAAGGCGGGGTAAGGTAATTCAAATGAAGTCAACACAAGTCGGAGATTTTTCGAGGATTCGAAATTAGCTTAAAAGTTTTTTTAGATTAGTGGACGGCACACGTGAAGCAAATGTTTTGCCATAAATCTCACGTATTTTCATGCTCTTTCACTCACTCGACAAACAACTATTGCCGAAGCACCATTGTTTTGAATGATATGCAATTTTTTTGTCTCACTTTCACCTACAGTCTCATTTTTAATTTTGCCGACCACTGTTTAGATGTACTAGCGGTTGTAATCCGGTGTTACTCGGGGTTGTGCCTCGAACACAGAAAAAGGTCGATTTCAAAACTGCTCTCATTTTCACATATTTTAATTATCAATTAAATTTTAAAAATTTTTATATTATCGTTTTTTCGGGTTTTGCCCCCTCTCTCCGTCGAAAGTGTTTAGTCTTATTTCCGTAAAACTGTACCTGCCGAACATGATTAAAAATAAAATGACATCTTTAACGGCTCGATCTGACGTTTTGTTTCTGAGGAAATTGATCCAGATGTTAAGGAGTTATTATAGAATGACACGCCCACATACTTTCGCCAACTTTATTACACCCCTATGATCTTTCTCTCTATGAAACGTACTCGGTGTCCAAATTTCAACTCATTCGGATAAAGAGTTCGCGAGCCTATACGGATCAGACAGACAGACAGAAGGACAAGCATTTGATTTTTATATATTAGAAGAAGAAGATAACTAGAGATTATAAATTGAATATGGAAAAATTAGCTGAATACGCTATGGACACAACTAAATTATACGTAAGCAAACATATATCTATGGTTTCCGATGACACAAAAAATGCATCAAATGCAAAACATTGCGAAATTGTTATTGAGGATGCTATAGAAGAAGCTGCGGAAGCAAGAAACAAATATATTCGAGAATATCGTCAATGCTTTTACAAAAAACTGCAAAACAAGATTGTAATATGATGTTCCCATCAAGTGCTATTAACGTCAGATCCTCTTTTAACTGAGATGAGGACAATGCCGAGAAAGAAAACAAGACCATTTCCTTAAGAAAGTTTGGAAATGCCTATGCCCGCGGAGCTTTCACAAAATAACGACATTGAAAGTAAAGTAAAGTGTATTTAGAAATTAGAAAATGCTGTTCTATTAAAGAAGCGTTTTTCCTCAATAACGATATATCAGGTCTCAATAAATGTAAAGTAACGAAGACGGACTTACACTAATATTAATACTGAGATAAAAATTACTGCTATTATAAAATATCGGATCTTAAATTTTCAAATTATAAGACATATGTAAATATAATAGAAACGAAGTAATAAGAGATTCAAGAGAACAAATAATATTAGATCAAATTAAGAAATAAAATAAAGACACTCACAGAACACTTACGACATCGATGTATAACACTGTATAACACAATGAAAAAACGTAACAAAAAACACAAAAAATTTTTTTTGGAATTTTTGATTTTGGAACTGCATTTTTAGGACAATTGACATTTGAGGAACTCATAAAAGATAATTTGGGTTAAAAATTTTTAGTTTTGAAAAAAATTCAAATTCGATCAACTCATAAGCTCTTCTCCAACTAAATTTCAAATCGATTAAATAAATGATTTTTGTACAAAAATTTTATTTCTGTTTTAAAAGGTTGGGAACCTTGGGAACAATTTTTAAAAGTGGTTTGCACATCTAAAGCTTAAACCTGATTTAATGACATCTGAATCTATAAAATCGGTCCATTGGTCTGGGAAGAGTTGAAGTC
The DNA here is from genome assembly GCA_958299015.1 of Tetanocera ferruginea. Classification (NCBI taxonomy): domain Eukaryota; kingdom Metazoa; phylum Arthropoda; class Insecta; order Diptera; family Sciomyzidae; genus Tetanocera; species Tetanocera ferruginea. The sequence continues at coordinate 54,810,284 of OY282642.1, read as the reverse complement.
ACAAAAAAAAACCTTAGCCTATTAATTACATAGATTATGATGCTGATAAAAGAATTTCTTCGTATACCACATTGATGGGCTATTAAATGATAAAGCACATTCCCATCTCGTTATCTTTGCCTTTCGTGATCAATTTCATAAACAAATCCAGTAGAAACGTATCTTGCCTAAGAATGTGAATCTTGAGTCTAAAATATTGGATTGATCTTTTATAGGTTTTCTCATGAACAAAAAGAAGAACTAACCTACAATAAAAGATATTGCGATCATTATTATGAACTCATTGTCAGTATATCGAAGCGAAGAAAAAATCACCGAGTTCTTCTTCTTCATCATATGACGATACACATAATTATAGGTTAGGTTAGATTGACTCTTATGAGACACACATAGGCTAATTAGGTCCGTTGTGATACCAGGGGGTTATTTACCTACTCGTTTGCACAATTTGGCTTCAAATAGAGTAATAAAGCTTAAAAGTCTGTAAATCTTAGATTTTGAGAGACCGTCTAGGTTACTAAAAAACCAGTTATCCAGAAAAAAGTGGTGGATTTAAGCTAGCACTGGTAATGTGCAGAGAAGATGTATTGTGGATTCTGCTGCCTCCTCATCCCTATAGCTTCTGCAGAAATCGAAATGGAGGATGTTTAATCTTCCGGCATGGTTACCAATTAAGCAGTGCCCTGTTAGGGCGCCGATAACAGTATTTGTCCCAATTTGATCTCAATTTCATTTCATCTCTTTTTTGGGAAATTAGTTCCAATAATTTCCTTTTTTCTCGATAGGGTATTGGTAGTACCAGTTCGAGCGAGTTCGTCTGCTTTGCAGTTTCCTGGAAAGTTTTATTTTTGCCCTTTTTTTATATTAAAAAGATAAAATTTTACTTAAGATAAGAAATATCTTACTATTCTATAGAGCGTTTGTTCAAATCAAATCCAGGCGATTAAATATTTTTTAAATAAAAACGCCACCGCCTGCCCATTACAGTCACTTCAGTCACGAACTGAAAACAGTCAGAACTGCTCCCGTTAGCTGAAATATAAGAAATACCCAACAGTCAAAACCTGGATACATTCGATAGTAAAACTGAATTTGATCACGTATCTTCATGCAGAAATATGCTAAAAATGTTAGTTAATTTCAATAAATTGTAATACAAATCTGTTCCCACTTCAAATTGAAAGTGTTCCTATTTTAACAAAAAAAAGCTGAGACAACATTTTTATGAATAACAAAATTTTAGAAAGCATTTTATCTCTAAAAAGCTTTTTAACTATTGAGCATTTTAAAGCTATTTTTAGATTTTTTATGAATAAGGCCCGTTAACTGATCTCAATTTTAAACAAAGTTTAGCTTAAACAAAGTTTAAAATTCCTTAACCTCAGTTTAAATTTTAACGCCGATACCTCATCTCAAAAAATCTAAGTTTAACTTGGTGAGGCAAGTTTAAATTTAAACACAGAAATTCTAGGTTTAAAAAATTTAAACTTAGATTCTGTCAAAAATTCTCTGAGAACATTGGAAATATTCTCAATCATAAACAAAAAATAAAAAATAAAAAAAATCATACTTCAAAAAAATCAAAACAATAAACAAAAAACAAACATATTTTAAGTTTTGAAAAAAAAATATTTCAAGGAAACTGACAATTTGCATTTTTTTATAAAAAATGTTTGAAATATTTTGATGTTCTACGTCAAAGTTGTAGAATTTTTACTACAGTGCCGCTCAAATATGTTTTTTAATCTCAGTTTAAATTTTTAAACAGAGTTTAAGAAAACTGCCGATAAAAATGAGATAAGTTACGAAAATAATTTTAACTGAGTTTAAAATTTAAACTCTGTTTACGAAATCTGAGATTAAGGAATTTAAACTTCGGAGATCAGTTAACGGGCCTAAAACTGTTCATTTAAAATTTAATAATTTTGTATTTTATCATTTATGATGTAATATTTTGCTCTTAGCTACAGGCTATGTTGATATATATATATATAGAACATGTTATAATCACTTAATATTCATACAGAAACATTTCTATTCTGAGTAGATACAAAAGCTTTGAGTAACTTAGATGAATGACTTGCTAATACTGGGTTCTAATGGCGGCGGCGGCTTTAACGACAAAAATGCCGGAAAGTAATGACAACAGCACGTTGTTGTTTTTTTTTTCTTGTCTGTATTGAATTTAAACAATTGTATCTAAACAATTTTCACTGACAACAACAACAATTCTTTACAGCTTTTGAAGCACTAATGATAATGATGCTTAATTCTTAGGATTTACTACGTGCCAAGTTGCGCATGTCACATTCAGCCAAGCTAATCAAGCAATTATTAGCAATTGTTAGTAATTTTGTTAAGAAAAAATAAGAACAAAACAAAATAAGAACAAAAGTTTGTATATTTGAAAAGCTAGACTTACAGGCAAGTGGTCGGTCGCATAGATAGGTGTGTTACTGACGGATGTGAGTAGCTGAAGCAAGCATGACAAATTAAATATCTTGGTTAACAAAGTATTCTTGAACATCAAAGATGCTCGTGGCAACAATTCTGTTGTGATTCTTATTGTCGTTGAGAGGTAATTGTAAACACAGTATTGTGCAAAAGTTAAGCAAATCTTTGTTTTAGTTTCATTTAGAAATTGAAACCGTGTCCTTTGTGACACAATTACACTAGCACTTCCTTTCGACTATTTAAATTATGGATACGTATAATGTGCCCTCTTATAAGGTTTCAAAAGTATGAAAAAAGAAAGTATATATAAAGTAAAGTAATAAGTCTATAAGACTTATTCAAAATGTGGTAGAATTTAGAAAAAGAGGCATTAGAGACGAACGACGAGAGGTTTTTTAAGAAGAAATCTTCTTGTTTTTCAAAACGAACTCTTCTTAAATTTAATAAATTAGATATATTCTTATGGTCTTATCCATAAAAAATATCTTAAAATAGATTTAAAATGCTCAATAGTTAAAAAGATTTTAATGCCCAGTTTTACCAAGCTCTTTTAAATACTCAAAAGTCTGTTAAATGTTTAAAAGCATAAATTCCGTTTCACCAAACACTTTAAATGTTAACAGACTCATAAGTTATTCAGTAAATTAGGTGATGATTTTTGGTTAGTTAAAATTTTTAACAACGACCTAAAATTAAATCATCTTTTCCATAGACAGTTATGTCATTTATTTAAAATATAAACTGTTTGAATTGACATTTCGTAAGAAGAAAAACAAATGTGATATGAATTGGCAGGACTCCTTCAATATTACAATAAGTTCTTAATAATAATAACTTTATTTTAGATTGTTAGCTTTATTATCACCGTCATCATCATCTGAAGATGAAGACCAACATCGAATTGTACGCCCACGAATTTTTCGACACCACTTAAGTCCAATGGAGGCAAACGACGATATCGATTTTAAAATGCGATATCGACTTCCAAAGTCTTGCGTTTGTCAATTCTTGAACTATTCCGAAGTGATTTGGAACCAAAAAAACAACAGAAACTTCCCCGTTAGTGCAACAAACCAAGTTCTTATTGCCTTGAGGTTTTATGCAACAGGATGCTTTCAGATATATTCAATGTTTCTAAACCAACTGCTTGTCGCATTATGGAAAGAGTAACGCATCACATAGCAAAGTTAAGACTACACTTTATTTACATGCCATTACAACGTAATGAAGTTATAAAAAAATAGAACGATTTTTATGAAATTGCAAGATTTCTACATGTGGTAGGACAATTGATTGTACCCAAATAAGAATACAATCCCCAGGAGGTGAAGGAAAGGCTGGTTCTCAGTAAACACTCAATGCGTATCTGATGCCCACTTAAGATTTATGGATATAGGAGCAAGATGGCCAGGCAGTGCACATGATGCAAATATTCTTGATGATTCGCTGTTGAGGGCTAGGTTTGAAAACAATGAATATGCAGACTGTTATTTATTGGGTGACGGCGGATATCCATGTAGGAGGCACATGTTAACACCTTTAATCAATCCTAGTACTGAAGCATAAATCAATTTTAATAACAGCCAAACTAAAACAAGGAATACCATCGAACGAGCATTTGGTGTATGGAAAAGACGTTTTCCTTGTCTTTCAATGGTTATTCGAGTCAATATTCAAACAACTTTTACAATTATTGTTGCACCCGCTGTTCTTCGCAAGATTGCAATCGTAGGGGATGAGGAACCCGATGATGATCCTGAAATAGTAACACTAATATACGAGGAAGTTAATCTTTCAATAAACAACGAAAATCATAACTCTGTTCGCACAGTACTAATTGAAACATTTTTTAGAAGATTATGATAGATTAAAGTTTTATTAGCTAGTTTCCTTTTTTAATAATAAAACGACTATTTTAAACAAACTTTCTTCAGTTCTTCCTTTTTTATTTAGAGTTCAATCTGCTTCAACTCCAACTCGGCATCCAAAAGTTGGATTTCCTTTTGCAGCTTGACTTTTCTAAGTTCAATCAATTACTCATTGGAAACCCGTTGAACTTTGACTTCTCTGCGCTTATTTTCCTTAGCCCTGCGAACAAAAGATTTTCTAATGTTCTTTTTAAGAGGTGACTTCTCTTTAGTTGTCCGCAGCTCGTCTTCCAATCGAGCAACATTTGCATTTTTGTGTTCTGTTTCTTTTGCTGATTCAGTCACATGAACTAGTACAACTTCGTTTGAAGATGTATTGACGGGGTCAGAAATAACCGATCATTCTTTTACGTCGTACATTTCTTGTAGAAATTCCTCTTCAAAATCTGCATTCCAGTCGTATGAATTATTGGCTGGAGAATGTTGAAGGCCGCCAATAGCAGCAATCTTCTCCTGTAATCCACTTAGCTGTAAGAAAACTGTTGAACCACCTCCAGTTTTTTACAACTCCACCTTTAAACATGAATGTTATTTCTAATGGTACAACTTAAATAATACAGTACCTTATTGGTGGACATTTGCTCCATGCTTGTATTTCATGCTTTCATACATCTGCTTTAATTGCTGAGGAGTCCTCTCGTCAGTTTTGGCAAAGCTGCTATTAAATATGGCGGCTACTTTCATCCAGACACTATTTTTTTCTGCCAGTGTGATACCATCTGTCGCCTTGTTTTCAATGGTTCTCTTAAATTTACTAACCAGCTCCACAAGATTGTGCTTTTCCTACTCCAGAAAGTTTTTACCACGCCTTTTTGCTCGTTTTTCTGTTTCCATGTTGCTTTTTATAAAAATTTAAATTTTATTTCAAATAAGAGATAAAATGCTTTTTAAAATTTTGTTATTCATAAAAATGTTGTCTCAGCTTATTTGTTAAAATAGGAACACTCTCAATTTGAAATGGGAACAGGAACAGTGTCAAGAATGGTTGGTGAATTTGATAAATTCAATAATTTTTTGTTTATTTGTCACAATTTTATTAATATTTTGACATTGAAATAGTCAAAAAATTTTGTTATCTATGATTTGCTGTCAAAAAATAGTTTAAACCATTTTTGACAATATTTGTGCTCAGATGAGAGTAAAAGTTTTAAAATCGCTTCATCAAGGGTTTATTGAAGGTTTCTCATTTAAGAAGCCTTTATAAGAGGATTTTGTCGTTATTGGACGTTTATGAATACTGTTTTTGATGTTTTTCTTAAAAAGGCTTTATAAGAGGCTCATAAATTTGTATGAATACATCCGTTTATTTCTTCTGAAATGCAAATTATTTATATATTACATGTTGAGAAGAAAAGTAAATAATAAAGAAAACTTTACAGCTTCATGAGATTCCTTCTGAAAAAATCATGAAGAAAACCTAATAGCTTTATAAGATATCTTCTTAAATAAATTTAATAAGACTAGCCGATCGATTGAAGCTTTTAATCATTTTTAGGGAATTTTTAGGATCACATTTAGAGAAAAGCATTCTCTGGAGCAAAGTCTATACCATTTTTCTCTTAATATGATGCCTTTTTTATCATATTCCGAGAAAACTTTTTTCTAAGTGTAATTGCGAAAAAACGTATTTTTTGCAAATTTTTGTACGTCATTTTGAACTTCCATATTTTTGAAATTTACAAAAATATCGATATCATTACACCCTAAAGTCCTAAAGGTCAGGAGGGTATATTAACTTTGTGCAAATTTTTGCAGCATACAGGAATAAGCGAGTCCGGTATAGAAATATATAAATATTCTTGATGTTCGTCCCTCCGTCTGTAAGTCTGTGTGTTGGCTGTAAACACGAAATAAGAAGAATGAGTTGAGATAATTGAATATTTTTTTAATCCGCCCACGGACACGCCCACCTCCCATACAACCAAACATTTAAAACTCAATAAATAAGCTCTTGTTTAATGTACAGAGAAAAAAATTTAGTACGTATTTATTTTATGTCAAAGCAAAGACGTCTTCAAAAAATTTATCTCATCCACCTACAAGCACGCCCACCTCCCATATAACCCAAAAATTTAAAACTCAACAAATAAGCTCGTGCTTAACCTACACAGATAAAATTTGGTACTACTTATTTATCAAAACAAAGATGTTTTCGAAAAATGAGACAATGGGACAAAAAATGGAAATATTTTCTCTACAGAGATAATATTTGGAACGCATGTTTTTTATAACAAACCAAAGATGATTTTGAAAAATCGACGTCATTTGCCAAACGAACACGCCAACTTCCCACACAACACAAAAATTGAAAACGCAATTATAAGACTATGTTTAACGTACAGAGATAAAATTTGGCACGTTTTTATTTTAAAACAAGTAAAGAAAGTCTAAAGTCGGTCTAGGCCGACTATTAAATACCCTAAACCTACTTTTCCAAAAAAAAAAAAAATAATATTATTGAAAATGGGCGTGTCCGTGGGTGGATGAAGCCTCTATTTATGCATTTAAATGTTCATGAAAAATTTAAAAATACCAAGTTTTATTCCTGTAGCTCTGTTAATGCCTTTATTGTTCTTTCGCTATCGGAAGTGGGCATGTTCATAGTCGGATTACTCCCAATTTTGGAACGCATCTTAGTTTTGGTATAAAATACATACATACCAACTTTGATCTTTTTATGACAAACATAATCTTATTTATTGAGTTTTTAACTTTTTGGGTTGTGTGGGAGGTAGGCGTGTCCGTGGGCAGATGACGTCCTTTTTCTATTAATTTTCTATTGTATATTAAACAATCGTAAATTTAAAGTCACATTTTTCATTATAATCCCATTTTAAAAAGTAAAATAAAATCTCAATATTTTCCCAATACGGGCATTCCACGCCCAATACAAGTAGTGATTGGCTCCATGCTTTTCGATTGGCTTGAAATTTTGTCCAAGGGTACTTTTTCCACTAATAAGAATGTAAGTTATTGGTTTTTTTTTCGCCATTTTTTTAAAAGTTATGGAGATACCAATTTTTAATAAAAGTAAAAATCTTGAAAATAGAGTCATTTCCAATAAATCCTATCTCTTTCATCTGTCACCCTATTTTCGTAAATGAAGTATCGTTAGAAAGTTATTAAAAATCGATTTAAAAAAATAAATAAAGAAAGTCTAAAGTCGGTCTAGGCCGACTATGAAACACCCTAAACCCACTTTTCAAAAACAAAACACTTTTTATTGTAAATGGGCGAGTCCGTGGGCGGATGAAGCCTATATTTTATATGCATTTAAATAAAGAAGAAAATTTACACATACCAATTTTTATCCCTGTAGCTCACAGTTAGTGCCTTTATTATGCTTTCGCTATCGGAGGTGGGCGTGTTCATGGCCGGATAACTCCCAATTTTTGAACACACCTTAGTTTTGGTATAAAATACATACATACCAAATTTTATCTCTCTATGACAAACATAACCTTAATTATTGGGTTTTAAACTTTTTGGGTTGCATGGGAGATAGGCGTGTCCGTGAGCAGATGATGTCCATTTTTTAAAAACATCTTTGTTTTATTATAAAAAAACATATGTGCCAAATTTTAGCTCTTTAGGTTTAACAAAGGCTTATTTATTGCGTTTTCAATTTTTGAGTTGTATGGGAGGTGGGCGTGTCCGTAAGCGGATGACGTCCATTTTTTGAAAACATCTTTGCGTTGTTATAAAACACATACACACCAAATTTTGTTGTTGTTGGCTTATTATGAGCTGAGTTATGCAGTTTTAAATTTTTGCGTTGTATGGGAGGTTGGCGTGTCCGTGAGCGGATTCCAAAAATATTCAATAGTGCAGATCCTTGGGTGCATGTGACCAAGTGTACCAAGTTTCATCCAATTATCTCTACTCCTTCTTCTTATCCTGTGTTTACGGACAACACACAGGCGGACTGACGGACATGAATAGCTCGACTCACGAGGTGACGCTGATCAAGAATATATATACTTTTCTATACCGGACTCGCTTCGTTCTATGCGTTACAAACATTTGCACAAAGTTAATATACCCCCACCTTATAGGTTTAGGGTATAAACATTAATTATACCCTAAACCTGGAAAGGAGCTCACGTACACGCCCACCTCCCATACAACCAAAAATTGAAAAAATAATTAATAAGCGTCTGCTTAACTCACAGAGATAAAATTTAGCACGTATGTATTTTATAAAAAAAAAAATGATTTTGAAAAATGGAGATCCCAATCCCATACAACCCAATGGGAGCCTACTCCCATACAGAGCAAAAATTGAAAACTGGATATATAAGCTAATAATCAACCTATAATAATAAAAATTGGTGGGAATGTGTTTTATATCAACACAAAGATGTTTTCGAAAAATGGGTGTCATCTGATCACGGACTCGCCCACATCCCATACAAGCCAAAAATTGAAAACGCAATAAATAAGCTTCTGTTTAACCCTCAGAGATAAAATTTGGCAGGTATGTTTTTTATGATAAACCAAATATGGTTTTGAAAAATATACGTCATCCACACACGGGCACGCCTACCTCCCATGCAACCCAAAAAGTTTAAAACTCAATAATTAAGGTTATGTTTGTCATACAGAGATGAAATTTGGAATGTATGAATTTTATTTCAAAACTAAGGTGTGTTTAAAAATTGGGAGTAATCCGCCCATGAACTAGCCCACTTTCCAAAGCGAAAGCACAATAAAAGCATGAACTGTGAGCTACAGGAATACAATTTGGTATGTGTAAATTTTTCATCAACATTTAAATGTATATAAAATATAGGCTTCATCCGCCCACGGACACACCCATTTTCAATAATATTATTTTTTTTTTTTAAAAGTAGGTTTACGGTATTTCATAGACCGTAGGTCTAGACCGACTTTAGACTTTCTTTACTTGTTTTAAAATAAGTCCATGTCCTTCAAACTTGATTTCAGCTTAAATTAGTGTTGACATGTCTTTTTTTAAAAAACATTATATATTTGATAGATCTTTAAAAAAGTACCACTCAATGCAATTTTTTATAAATTATTTTTTAATTCAAAATTTTGAATTTTACCCTTCATTAATAAGCTTTAATAAATATTGTGTTAAATACCAGATGTTCAGCACAAAAGTAAAACTGACTTGAATATTCACTTTTAATTTTTAAAATTTAAAAACAAAAAATATTTTGCATAATTCTTATCTCTTCATACATTTTTACATTAAACCATATTAATGAGAGGTAAAAATACAAATTTTGAATTGAAACAAAATTTATAAAAAATTGCATTGAGTGGTACTTTTTTAAAGATCTATCAAAAAAATAATGTTTTTTTAAAAAAACCATATCAACATGAATTTAGGGCGAAATGCAGTTTGAAGGACGTGGACTTATTTTAAAATTAATTTTTTTTATTATAAAATTTAAATAAAAAAAATTATTATCATATCTGATGAGTTATTCATTCACAAAGTTGAGGTATTGAAATAAGAAGAAGATTTTAATGATTTTTCCTGCTAAAAATAAAAAAAATTTTTTCTAAAGAAATATGAGAAAATGCATTCCATTTATTTTGCATATCGTAAAAATGTCCATATTTGCTACTTTGGATGATTAAAACTATCGTTTACAGGTGCAATGAGACTTTCAAGTAAAAGCATACATTTTGTATGGAAGCCCTATGAAATGTAAACTTTTCCGATAAAATATTTAAACATGAGAATAGGCCATAAAAAATAAGACTTTTGATACCCATATTGGGTACTTTTAATGTAGTAAAATTTTTTCTCTACATAAAAAGTAAATAAATGCATTTCAATAAAACAAAAATTTTATTATAAACATTAAAAAAAAGTTAAAAAACAAAAAAAGGTACGTTTACAAATTGCCTTAAATCCAACATATATTAATATGAAATAATTGTGTCAACATACTTCTTTGTTATTGACTAAACATGACTAAAAATTACAACAACAGAAGTACAACAAAATTTTCTTATTTTCGTTTGGTATCAAATTTATAAATGTTTGCATGGAAAATAGCGAAACTAAAGCAAAAAAAACGAAATTTTCGTTGATTTTTGAACGCGATTTTGAAACCCTAAACCATCGATTGAGCACGTATAATAAAATATGTCGACCTTAGATTTTTGTCTTCTATCACATATCCGAAAATCATTCAAATTGGAGACTGTCACCTGGGGACCTTTCCTTGTTAGTATAAAATTAATTTTTGTCCATGTCTTTCGAACAAAAAAATAGCACGGGCATTGGAAAACGGGATGTGACTCCACCCACACAAGCCAAATTTACTAGAAGTACAGATTGTAGTTACTACTAAGTGATGTTCTTCTTCTTGAAAACTGGGACGGTCAATAAACAAAAGGGTGTGGCTCTGGCCATACAAGCCAAATTTTTGATATCAAATAGCTTTGGAAGTAAAAGTCGCTGAGCATTGAAATTCAGAATGGAGCTACCATTTGGTAATACCCTTCTAATAGAAAACTGGACCGGGCTTTTGACAAGTGGGTGTGCCTCCCCATACCAGCTACATTTTTGTTCGAATAGGTTTTGTGGTGACCGTGGCATGCAGGTTAAGTGTGTGGCTTAGCATGCCCGAAGCCCGGGTTCGATCCCCAGCCGAACCGAAAAAAATTTTTCTGATCGGTCACCACCTCTCTGCAGACAATGGCAAACCTCAGAGAGTAAAGCTTCTTGAGAACATGAACTTTAGCCGTTCGGAGTCGGCATAAAACATGTAGGTCGAGTTATCGGTCAATTGAGTGCAAACATTTAATAACACACACAACACAATTGATCATAAGAAGCTCGGTCAAAGTCCTTTCAAGAACTGAAATGGCCAATTTGTTTTTTTTTTTGTTTTTTTTTAGGTTTTGTAGTCACATTATTGTTTTAGTAGTATTGTATTCTATATTTATTTTATTTATAGTATTCTATATTTTAGTTCTAGCATTATCGTTACAAATTACCGTTATAATTTCTTTTGTCTCAAAAAATATTCATTTGTTCAAGGTTCTAACAATGCAATCTTAATATTAATTGATACATAAATATATATTTTATGCAAAAAGAATAAACGAATAAAAATGTTAATTTTTTTATTATAACTCGTTTCAAGCTTACCGGTATCAATAAAAATACTAATCAAAATTGAACTTCAATAAATTTGAAAATTTTTTTTTGTTCATAATTTTGTTTCACAAAAGTAAAGTCACAAAAAATACTAGTAGTTCATTTTTTTTTTTGTTTTTTTTTTTAATATGAAGATCAGGAAATATTATATAAAATATCATAAGGTTAGCAGAAGAGATTAAAATATTCAACCGGCAAATAATTTCATTGCATAGCAATAATTTATAACAAAGCGCATTGAATGTTTGCTTAATAAAGTTAGTTAGTATTTCTTAAGAATTTGTTAGAATTGTAGTTTTATGTTTTTACCTTTGTATTAACTTTTTTTTTAAAACCACATCGTTTACCATTTAATCTTGTTCAAACTAATCTTGACATAATTACACATTAACCAATATATATGTTTGCCATTAAATTAAAAAATTACTCACATCTAAAAGCACGCCTCAAAAGTTCAAATCAAAACAAAAATCAAGGGCGCCAAAATAATGCAGTTTATAGCATTGACCTTAGCATACACAAGCTGTAACAGGTTGTACTCAAGGAGCAGATTGGATGGAGCATGGAACTAATGATTAAATTAAAGGTAAATAAACTGAGCATCTCGTAATAAACAATTAAAGTTGAAACTATAACTTCCTACTTAGCAGAGATTGGCCATTTAACAGATACACTCATATCAGTAAATAGCTTGTAGAGTTGTCGTTAAAATTTAATTTAATGTTTTGGATGTTTGGGTGCGATGCACAGTGTAACGAATTGAACAAAATTAGGTATGAAATATATCTTTCTTTTTGTGGGTTTTATGCTATTTTTATGTTACTTACCATGGTCGAAATTTAACGAAATTTAAGTTTTTATAGTTTTGTACTGAACATTTTCCACAATCGCAAAAATGTAGATTTGGCAAGTTCTTTTTAAAAAGTAATATAGTTAATATATAAATAAAAAATTTTTATATTCCCCAAATAAGGTTCTAGAAATCAAAACAAAACTGAGTTTCTAGTACAATCAAAGAAAAAATGTCTTTTGTTTTTTAATATATATGAGTATGTTTTAAAACAATTCTCTCAAACATATTCCCGAAGGTTCTGCTGGGCGAATCAAAATTTAGAATTTTATGACGTTTTTCTAGAGCTCGTTTGGCGATAATGAGCAAATTTATATTTTAAAATAACAATTTTTTTAAAGAGTTTCAAACTCAGCTGAAGAAAAAGGATATTTTTGTTTTTTTTTTTTTATTTTGAGTATGTGTTAAAACAACTATATTTGAACACATTTCCGAAGATTTTATTGGGACACATCAAATTAAAGGATTTTATGACATTTTTCTTAGAGCATTTCTTGCAGCGAAAATTACCAAATTTATAATTAAAAATAAAAGTCAATTGAAGAAAAAGAACATTCATATGTTTCTTAATTTTTGAGTATGTTTTAAAACAACTTTTCCTAAACGCACTCCCATATAATATGAATATATTTAATACAAATCAAGTCAATTTTGTTCCTTGCATTTTCTACCATTGGAGATATTTATTTATTTACTAGCTGTTACCCGGCGCGTTGCTGCTGTCCTTGCCCAATGCCTGTTCTAATTTGCTAATAGTATGCCATCAACAAAAAGTAACTCCACTCTGAGTTTCAATATTCTTTGACCATTATTTTCAAAGCTATTAAATATAAAAAATTGTCTTTGATAGGCCACACCCCTTGCACAATATCCGTTTTAGTTTGCGAGCATTTCCGAGTAGTGGATATCAACAAATAATTACTGCAAACCGAGTACAGAGTTTTGATCTGTGACTATTATTTCGAAAGCGACTCAATTGAAAAAATGTGCTTTATGGGCGGAGTCACATCCCTTGTACAATGCCCCATCTAGTTTTCCAGTAACAAGACACCATAAAATAGTAACTCCATTCTGAGTTAAAATTTTCTGTGACTTTTACTTGCATAGCTATTCTGTATCGAAAATTTGAATTGTATGGGCGGAGCCACGCCCTGTTATCCAATGCCCCGTTATCCAATGACCTGGCCAATCAGGGACTTCATACTGAGTTTCATTGTTAACCGACATTTAGTTCAAAATCCATTCGATATCAAAAACTTGAATTATATGGGCGGTGCCATGCCCCCTTTACAAAGATTTCTTTAATTTGGCAGTCGAAGGGCACGTCTCAATAGTAAGTTCGTACCAAATTTAGTTGATGTGCGATTCATAGATGAAAGTAAAACCGAAAATTTTTGTTTTTGAAAGAGTGCCACGCCCCTCATGGATAGGAAGATGAAAAATACTTTACGACCTATTCTCATATCTACCAAATATACAAAAAAATTTTCATTAAAAACCCAGCGGTCAGAATAGGCCTGAATCAATACATTCTCTCAGGCCTGAGGGGTAATGGTAAGGCCTGAGAATTCAACACACCTCTTGATTTCCTTTTGCCATATAAATGTCATACTTACGGAATACCTGCTATAGTTTAGCGTTAACTCAGGCCTGAATATCCCTAAGAATATTCCTCCGAAAATTCAGGCCTGAGTGAATGCTTAAATATCAGGCCTTCTATCAGGTCGTCCCAAGCCTGAAAATTCAAATGAGAATGCAAATAGCAGATATATCATTCACCAAAGCCGAGCTGCAGTTCGTCTTCGGTGTCATGAGCATTGTTTGAATTATTTTGATGAATTTAAGTTTTTAGAACTTTTTCACAATATAATTCAAATTTTTGTTTTGTTTTGAGAATGAAAAATGACGCGTCGATTACTTTTCATTTTTGTATTTTTATTTTGAAAAAATTTCCCAAACTTGTTTGATGGCATTACGACTTCGCTTCTTATCTCAGCCGTTGCTCAGGTGTCAACACGAAACAAAATCAAAAATACTTTTGAGGGATATTTGGGTTAACTGAAAATACTCATAAACGTTTGAAAGCATTACACCTTCGCTTCTAAACTCAGGGATATCTTCAGGTCTGAGATCGACACAAAACAAATTATTCAAAGGTTAGACAATTTTAGGGAAGTTTTAAGAAAGCTTAAATGCAAATGCTTATTCTGAAATCAGCTATGATCTCATGCCCGAATTTTCGAAGCAAAATAGAACTAATTTCATGCCAGATTTTATCAGGTATGACAAAAACTGACCGCTGGGAACTGTCCAGCCGTTTTGGAGCAATTCATACACTAACACCATGACACGAGATTTTTATATATTAGAAGATAAAAGTATTATATTTTTATTTTTATTTGGCAAAATTTATTTTATGCGACTTGTGTCGTTGAACAATTTTTATTTCTGATGAAAAATTTTTAATAATTTTTGATATACAATTTTTGGATAACTTGATTAATAATAAATATTTTAAAACAAGTGTATAAAATGTAAGTGTATTTCTATATGTGTACGATTGTGTGTCTTGTGAGAGCATCACACTCTAAACCTTAAAGATCAGGGTATATAAACTTTGTGCAAACGTTTGTAACGCATAGAACGAAGCGAGTCCGGTTTAGAAAAGTATATATATTTTTGATCAGGGTCACCTCGTTAGTCGAGCTATTCATGTCCGTCTATCTGTCCGTCTGTCCGTCTGTGTGTTGTCCGCATACACATTATAAGAAGAAGGAGTTGAGATAATTGAACTCGGTATACATGGTCACATGAACCCAAGGATCTGCACTATTGAATATTTTTTGAATCCGCCCATGGACACGCCTACCTCTCATACAACGCAAAAATTGAAAACTGCATAAATGAGCTCATAATTAGTGTACAAAAATAAAATAAGATATGTAAGTATTTTATACCAAAACAAAAATGTTTTCGAAAAAGTCATTCGCCCACGGACACGCCCACGTCCCATACAACCAAAAATTAAAAACTCAATAAATAAGCTCATGTTTAACGTACATAGATAAAATTTGGTACGTATGTATTTTATATTAAAAAAAATCTTGGTAAAATGGATGTCATCCGCCCACGGACACGCCCACGTCCCATACAACAAAAAATGTAAAACACAATTAATAAGATTATGTTGAACTTACAGAGATTAAAATTGGAACGTTTGTATTTGATAACAAAACGAAGATGGTTTTGAAAAATGGATGTCAGCCAACCACGGACACGCCCACCTCCCATAC
This sequence comes from Tetanocera ferruginea, assembly GCA_958299015.1. Lineage (NCBI taxonomy): Eukaryota > Metazoa > Arthropoda > Insecta > Diptera > Sciomyzidae > Tetanocera > Tetanocera ferruginea. The sequence continues at coordinate 54,794,612 of OY282642.1, read as the reverse complement.
AACCCAAAAATTTAAAACTCCATAAATAAACTTATGTTTAACCTACAGAGATAAAATTTGGAATGTATGTATTTTATACCAAAACTAAGATGCATTAAAAAATTGGGCATAATCCGTCCATTAACACGCCCACCTCCTATACAACCCACAATAGCGAAAATACTATAAAACCATTAACATGTGAGCTACAGGAATACAACTTGAAACTTTTATAAATTTTTGTAAATTTTTCATCAAAATTGAAATGGATATAAAATATGGGCTACATTCGCTCACGGACATGCCCATTTTCAATACTATTATTGTATTTTGAAAAAGTAAGTTTAGGGTATTTCATAGTCGGGCTAGACCTTTTCATTATGAAAAACTCGGTTAAAAGAAATATAGTTAATTTCATAATAAATTTCAAATTCCATAAGTATGTAACGTCATGCCACATTGCTCAAAGTTTACCTGATTTCGTTACTGAATTTTGTTGCAAGGTATTTAAGTGGTATGAAGTTAAAAAAATATAATATATAATAGCTTAAACTAATGTTTTATTTACGTTAAATATTTTAAAAAAAAAATTTAACTTAAAATGTTCTGATTTTAATTTAAGTAACGCAACGCCAGTAACGTCACTCCTGATGACTAAGCCTAATAAAAAAAAACCGAAAAAAAATTGTTAAATTTCATAATTTGCAAAACAAACTTATATTATAAAAAATTCTTTAAAAAAAAAAGTTTGTACAAAAAGTCTTGCCCAAATCGCAGAGTTTGGCAAATTTTGTAATCCAAGTTGAAATCACTTCTGTTTTTTGTAACGTCACATATATATATGCATATATATGCGCATATTCTTGCTTATATCTTTGAATCCTCAGGGTCAACTTTTATGTTTTTTTTTTACATAATATAGATTTAATTATTTTCTACGAATTTATGAAAAACCTGTTTAAAACAAAGAGGCTCTTTCATTATTTTTCAAAATATTTTTTTCATACAAAACGTACATTACACCAGTTTGGAAATGCCCATACCTGATATACCTTATGGTGTGGTTAAAACAAAACTAAGTGCCGCAATTATGTAAAAAGTGAGAAATTTATATTCAAAAGGTTTTTCAGTTTAATTGAGGAGTTTACATTCAAATCCAGATAAGTCACAAGAAAAAAAAATTTTAGTTAGAAATGCCATTTTAAAGCTAATGTTATATAATGTTATATATATATATATATAATATATCGATCCATAAAATTCTCTTTGATAAAAATGTTAAAAATCCTAGAGAAAAATGCATTTAAAAATCTGCTTTTCAATCAAAAGCAGACATGTCCACTGTAAATTTTCAATCAAAACCAGATAAGTCCAAGCAAGCTTTCATTTTTATAGTTTTCATTCAAATTTTAAAAACTTTTTAATGCCAAAACGTTGGTGTAAGTCATAAATTTAACATTTTAGCGGATTTGAGTTGCGTTCTGTAAAAAATAAAAAGTGAAATGCAAAAAACATTTTTTTTACTAAAAAGGACCTTCAGGAGAATCAAAATTGCTTGGGCGGTTTTCTTCTGATTTGAAAAAAAATTATGCAGAAATCATTTTAATGAGTTCTTCTAACTTTTAAGACCCTGAACGGCGGAATCTAAATTTTAATTCATTTCTAACTTTCAAAACCAGACAAGTCCAAATTTGAAATTGAAAATACGAATTTTTATTTTGCACTATTTTTATTTACTATTTTATTTTTCGCATAATATATCTATTCCTGTGGAGCATAATTTTACATAATTGGTTTGTTTATAAAAAATTTCTGACAAAATTAAGAAGTTTTTTTCGATTTCCCAACAATTCGATTTGAATTGTTTATAAATCGTTATTATCAATTATTATTAAATTGACATAATTACTGTTCGATTTTGACAAATCTTGATTTATATGAGTTTAAGGTACGCAAAATCGAATTATGACAACCGATTTTTAGAAAGAGTTCGCTCTAGTACAAACTTCATGATTTTCCAAAATAAAGTTTTTAAACGCCTGAAAATATGTATTTTTCATAGTATTCAGTTTTCATTGAACCAGACCATACGATGCACCAATGAAAAAAAGAGCTCATTACTTTTCTAATAACCTTGAATGCATGTAAATACCATTAAAAATACATATTTTATAGGTGTTTTAAAGAAACTTTTTTAAAGAAAAATGTTATATGCAAAAAACTTGATTATTTTTCTGAAAAAGGAGTTCTGAAGAACCAAAACCGCTCTATGAGGATTTCTCCAATCAAAAAAAATTTATGCAGAAAAAGTTGTCAAGAGTACCTCTAACTTTTAAGTCGGTGTCCGTGTGACTTTTTTTTCTTCATACAAAATCGATCCGGCTTACTGTATATATTAGGTCGAGTCGAAAAATAAGTGTTTGATAAACTCGGTCTTAAATATTTCTTGGCTCAGTGTAGAACCCACAAAACGATTTCGTGATGTGTTAATCCTTAAGCTTCCTGAAATTTTTTAAAAAGTTGTCTGTTTTGGGCGACATCCTTTTTTATAAATTCAAGTTTTTGTTGCTCAGAGTTATCAGAAGCAAAAAACCAAAACTAAAGCTCCAAAAATGATTTCTATAAAAAAAGTAATCTAATTTTTAAGTATAATATTTTTAATATGATTATTCCAATTTTAATATGCCCTGCGAACGTTGCATAATTATTAGCTTTTGCACAAATTTGTCAACACTGTTCCCTATATCAATGATGTGTTAATTTTTGAAAAAAAACAAAAAATTTTCATGGATCTGTCGGGAAGTTTTGTTGCCTAAGTTGGTCTCTTAAGTTTTTAACAAATAAAGAAATAAACTGAGAGCTTACTTCGTGAATTTTGCCGTACCATACAACATTCGTTTTTGTAGGTGGTCCCAAAATACAGTCAAAATGTTTTTTTCGTCATACACTTTCATAGTAAAAAACAACTAAGAACGTCTTAATTCGATCTAGCACGCATATGGAATACCCTAAATCTCCTATAATATTTATATAGAATCGATTCAAGATATAGTGATTTAATTTTTCCTGTTCATTGTATAGGAGATTCGTTATGACCAGATTCTACTGCATGTATTTAATTACTACAACAAAAAGACATGTCTTCCTGTTTTTGTTAAAAATTCATGTATGCTGTATAGAATTATACAAGTTTAGCTTGTGTGGGTTGTATGGTTGGTGGGCGTGTTCGGTTGATGACGCACGTTTTTGTGCCCATCTTAGTTTTGATATATAATGCTTCCATACAACGTTTTATTTCTGTAGGTTATATTATGTGATTGTATGGGAGGTAGGCGTGTTCGTTGGCGAATTCCAAAAGAATTCAATAGTGCAGATCCTGGGGTACATGTGAACATGTATGCCAATTTTCATGCAATTTTCTCAACTCCTTCTTTTTATCCTGTGCTTACGGATAACACACAGACGGACAGGCGGACGGACACGGATAGCTCAACTCACGAGTAGACGCTGATCAAGAATATATGTACTTTTCTATACCGGACTCGCTTTTTTCTAGGTGTTACAAGCGTTTGCACAAAAGTAATATACCCTGACCTTACAGGTAGGCTTAGAGCAAGGCTGTCTAACCCGCGGCCCAAGGCAATTATCAATACGGCCCAAAAATATCTATAGGGACTGAGTATGTTATTTTTTCTGAGGAATAATTAATAATTCAGGCTGGAAATTTGTGAATTGTTTGCTAAAAGTAATTTTATTAAGGCTGTGTGCGAATTGATCCAAATTGACTAACTCATTTAAATTATTAAAAGGTTATCGATATACAGTTCATCGATAATTCGAAAACAGATTTCAAAACTCATGGACACAAAATCAAAATTTTTGTATTTTTGCGTCTCCATCGACGTAGTAATGTAGTTGCCAGCAAATTTTCAAATGGAATTGCAATCTGACATTCAACTTAAAGAGAAATTAGATCATGTCTCTATATTGGACTTTTATAAATCGTACCTGTCCAGAGACAAACATCCCGCACTACATAATCATGTACTATTCATGGCATCATCGTTTGGAAGCACGAAGATAAGTGAACAACTATTTTCAAGAATGCCCTTGGTTTAGCTTATATTTAATGCAAAGTATATCTGTATTATCTTCGCATCCACTGTACATGCTCATTATTGCTGCTGCCTAAGAGTATGCAATGACTTTCAGCATGATCAATGCCGACAGTGATGGCCATAAACTTATATATATTTCAACCAAATGCAGTAAAAACGATGCATAACAAACAAACTCGATATGAATGCATTAATATTCAAGACCATATCGAAGACATTTGGAAATATTTGATAAATTAAACACTTTTCAAAAATTTATTTGGCAAAACTTCTATCAATAGTCCAACGACTTTTAAACAAAATTCAACATGATTTGGTCTTATAAAAATTTTAAGCACATAAGTAATAAATAAAACGTGTATTAAATATCTTATTACTTTTTAATTACTTTGCGTTTGAAAATATTTTGAGTGTAGCGTGCACTCTGCAAAAACTAGCGAAATCAAAGAAGTATAAATAACACCATTAAACAAAAAAAAAAACAACAATTAAGTTAAAAACTATTATCTTATCTGCAGCACCACACGCAACTTTTTGCTGCAATACAAGGTGCAACGCTCAGCAATGGCATTGGAACGTCACGTGAGCGCTTCTGAGCTTGTCTTAATTAATGACATGTCTATACCGTAGAGTTGAGTTGTCTTAACAGCGCATGAATTTATTTTATTTTTATGTTATATCCTAGACAGGTATATGGTTATCGTACTACAATCTGTACTACAATGAAAGCTCTAGAATAGTGGCTATAAGCTGGTGCAAAATTTTGTAAATATAAACAATAAAATGGATGCAATCAAAATTATATTGCTCCACTCAACTGGGAAATTAAATGTGCCCACTCCTAATGCAGCGTTTCCAATATATCTTTTTGTTTATTTTTTCCAATAATTTTTTTTGTTTATACTGATAAAGTTTTATATTTATAACTCTGCGAACAAACCGGCCGTGAAAGTTTAAATTCAAATCCAAATTTTCAATTGTATAATTACTATAATTTTCGATAATAAGGTCAAATTTGCATAATCTATTGTAAATTAATGAAACTAAAATCTAGAAGAAGAAACTGTAGATTCCTAAAATGCGTGAGTTTTTATAGATAAATTACAAAAAGCTGAGTCTTTTTGCTTAAATTCATACTTTCAAAGTTTAATATCTATACCGAGAAATATTTATAAGCATATGTTAAGAATGTTTGCAATAAGATATAGGAAAATAAATTATAGGAGATATGTACTCTCCTCATATAATAAAAAAACTCCTAAAAATTTTTTTAAGAAAAACAAAAAGTTGTACGGAAAGAGTTGGTCATATTGTCAATGAAAAAAAATAAAAAAGTTGCCTAATGCCTGCGAACGCTAAAAATTCCTTTTTTTCATAATCTATCTCTTCATAGTTTTGAGTACCTATTAATTTTAACAATTTCATATATTGAAGTTGTGTAAAAGTTTTAGTTTATGAAACATTGTGATGGTGTTAGCCTTTTGAACATCCACACGTTAGCAATCATAAAATAATTTAAAGTTTCGGCAGTCATCATAAATTGAAGGGCTTATTGTAAAAACATGATATGCCACATAAAAAATATTTCGAAATAATCGACCTTAAAGATTTTAAAAAATGTATATTTGTATGAAATCAATAAAATGCTTACAAGAACTTTTACGTATGCGGCCAAAATTGGTCGGGTAATGGTCGCAATATTTTCAGTGGATATTAATAATGCATCAAGGAACGTAATGAACATAAAATATGAATTTTTAAAGCAGTGTGGCATATCATGTTTTTGCAATAAGCTCTTCAATTATGAATTTAATATCAGACAAAAATCAGAGAATAAGTCTCAATTTCTGTATATTCTCTTTATGGGTATTCACACTGCCTTTGGTAGTTGGGTAAATTGGCAATTGCCATACATTTTGTTTTTTGTAAAAGTGCCATTCTACCCAAGTACCCAAGATAGATCTACCAATCTACTCTAGCTGATCCCCTGACTTGTTTGGGTAGATTGATTGAGTACTTATTTCATGGGTACATGAGTACTTTTTCCATGAATATACAAATTTAAATTTCAAATTTCAAATCAATAAAATTCATGTAGAATTTAAATTTTTTTCGTTTTTTACAAGAACTGCCAAGATAAAGTATAACGAACAACAACACAAAGACTAAGGCCCGTATACACCAACCTTCCTCTTTTGTTTAGCGCGCTATATACGGCTTTTTGATATTCACCAATATTTTATTTTTAACCCTCGAGAACTATCGTCTATTTCACTAACGTCAGTACTATCGTTGGGTGTAATCCACCCATACTCAGTTAGTATTTGCGTTTCTCATCTGTCAAATGAAACTATAAATATAATCAATTTATTTTTAAGAATGAATACCCAACTACTGAAAAACAAGAATATTTTATATGTTATTCATTTTTTTTTTTTATATAATCGTTAACTTAGGAACAAAGCAATTAGAGAAAAAAATAAAAAAGTAAAAAATGCATTCTGGAAAATCAGTTGTAACTTTTTTAGTTTTTACGCCATGGGCTTTTAGTTAACTGATTTGGAAAACTGAAAATGTATATAAGAAAAAGTTATTTAATAATTTTTTTCGGCAGAAAGTAAAATTTTTTTTCAAAAATGAGCTAAATACTTACAAATTTTAGTTACTCATTACATCTACAAAACATATCATCATAGATTAGATCGTATCTGGCACAGTTGATTCATAGCAGTACCTACAGAGAGGGTAGATAAAACTTTTGCAAATATTAGTGATTTCTTTTGATTTTATATTAGCAATCACATACAATATTTCATTACTGACTACTATCGTGGGTGAAAAACACCCACAATTTTGGAAAGCCATTACTATCGTGGGTGTAAACCACTCAAGCCTCTTAATAAACTGGCTTTATGTAAATATCACCTTAGTTTAAACGAGTAAATTGTGCTTCTTAACATCAATAAACATTCAAATGAGGATTACATTATAATTTAGTGATGATTTTCATGAAAAATTATATACTTCTCCAAAAAATTCAGCCTTATGGGTGGATTCCACCCAGACGATAGTCCTCGAGGGTTAAGCAACCGCTGACTTCTCTTTAAAATAGCAATCGATTCCAATCTAAGACAGTGTGTCCAGATTGAGCGATAAAGCGCCAATTGGGCGATCTTTTTTATAATTTTGCGCTTATTTTTATTTAAAAAGCGTCTTGCGCTTTTTTGGGCTACTTTTATGAAAAGATTCGTGTATAAATTTTTAATGATTTGTGTTCATGGACATGTGGGAGAAATACAGAAAAGTATTTAATTTATTATGGGATTCTGTTCCTGAGTTTAAAGGTAAGAAGCAAATGTTCATGTGAGATAAATAACCTTTTAATGTAATATACTTGAAGATGCGAACTACGAGCGCATAAAGCAGACTTTTTTCAGACACATGTTCCCAGTAGGCAAAAGCAGGTCTTTGAAGCGCTACTAGCAGGCCTTCATATCGATTTTGTAGACCTTCCACACTCATATCCAAGCCCATAAAGTTTTTAAATGAAACGAGCACATTTTCTAGGCCTTCCTCTGTCGCGACTCTAAAGAGGCCTGCACTTCTTAAGAATGGCTAAAAGAAGGGGTAAACAAAAAGTATTGATAAATTATTTTTTTCTTTTTAACCTTTTTCTGTTTATTATATATAAGTCAGATTAATTTCAATCTATAATCTTTGATATAGCAGTAAGAAGAGCCATTATTGTGTCATATTTTTAAACTGATATATATTCTAACTATAATCGAAAAAGTTGCCCTGAAGTATATGAAAAGTCAGTTTTTTAAAGGAAAAAAGTTTGTTGTGCTGCCTTTCGTGCAAAAAAAGAAGGCCTGTATGAAGAGCCCTGATTGATTTGCCTATTGGGTTATTTCTTCTTAACACATTGTACATTTTTACAAATATAAATAATTTGTTTTGAAAATGAGTTTATTCGAAAATTTTTGGGACTTAATATTGTAAATTCCCCGAATATGCGCTTTTTTTGGGCTACAAAATGTTAATAACTGAAAAATTGGGCGATTTTTGGGCGACAAAAATTTTGTAGTTCGCGCTTTTTTCAAAAACTATCTGGTTACACTGACCTAAAAACAATACAATACCTAAAAGTAGGGGCTTGCTTTTTTAAAATTTTGTATGGCACTTCTACTTTTCGAAAAGTTCGCACATAAGTTCGAAACAAAAATTGTAGCTTGCTAGGTGAATACGAAAAAAGTAGTAAACTAATAGCCTAGACACATTGACAGCGGCTGCAACATAACAACACGAGGTGAAAATGAAAATGTTGGCATGTTGTCTTTGACTTGATTAATTTGGATGCAGCTCGATACGCCGTATTTTCATATATTTTTATTATTAAACATCGAATTATCATTAAAAAACAAACATTTAACACAAACACAATGAGAATGAACAATAAAAAACACAAAAGAAGCACGAAATTAAACGAAAACATTAACAAATGCCGATATTCTTACTCTTGTCGCACGTCAAAATAGAAAAAGTTCTAAATCGACGACAGCAACATTGCTGCAATGACGCATTGTCGTTGCAACATTTTCACCACATTCACTTCCATAAGAAAAGTATGTAAAAAAAATTTGACGTTTGACGCAATGCAGCAGCCGCAGACAATGTGTCTAGGCTATAAAACGCCTGCTGAAATAAAGAGAGTATTATATCGAGGTTGGCGAATACGGTCATAAATCTTTTTAAGAAATAATAGAATTTAATGCAATATCTTGAAAAAAAAGGTTTTTGCCTCGGTAACGATTATCGTGGAATGTTCCATATATAAAAATTTGTATTTAAAATAAATTTCTCAAAATTTAATTTAAGTTTTAAGAAGATACTTTAAAAGTGTTTTGCTTTTCTGTTTTTTTTTATCTTATTTACCTTACAAAAAACTCATCAAAAAATAAAGAATGTAAAACTTTCGCAATTCTTTAAAGTGTATCTTTGAAATCATGCAGAAAACGTATATGAATTATACAACGTTGAAAAGGTGTATTCCTCAAATTAATTGCTTTTCTTTTAAGTTTCATCAGGAATTAAGAAGATATATAAGTTTATACATACGTAGGTATACCTATAAAAAGCAACCTTAATCAAGATTTTGAATCAAAAAATCCAAGTATTTAGTTATAAAATGTTGCCTAACAATGCCAAATCATTATTAGGTTCCGTATCAAGATTATTTTCATTCATGTTTTAAGAAAGTTAGTATCGAACCAGACAGCCAAATAAAAAGTATTACCTTATTTTAAATTAAACTTAAACACTGTGAGTAAACTTTACGGTATCTCCTTTGTTGCAACTCTGTCAATTGTTCAGAAAACAACTTTGCGCTGACAAACAGGTGATTCCAAGGTATCAAGCGCAACGGTGATGATGTTGATGAAGATGATCATGATGATGACAAACATCACAATGTTGATTCTTTGTTAGTCCACTTCAAAAGCCCTCATTGTTGTTGTTGTTGTTGTTGTTGTTGTTGTTGTTGTTGTTGTTGTTGTTGTTGTTGTTGTTGTTGTTGTTGTTGTTGTTGTTGTTGTTGTTATTGTTCTTGTTATTATTGTTGCTTTCTTATGAAGACTTCATTATTATTTTATAGCTACGACGACATGCTTTCAAAGTAGTCACGCATCTTTCTTTGTTTTCTTCTCTACTTTTTCTTTCTTCTCTTTTTAGCTTAAAGTAAAGTTTTCCTACTTCTTTTCTTACTGTTGCTGTTACTGCTACTGCTGCACTCCTCAGCACTACCTCCTCCAAAAGCCATCCGCAACTATTCGGTTAAAATACTTCAACCAACGGAATTTTTAGCCATTTGTGACCAAGACCTCGTGAAAGTTGCAAGAAATTCTTTAAAGAAATTTAGTGAATAGCTCACGTCTTATTCGAAAAGTACACAGAAGGTTCTGCTGGTTGACCCAATCAAATAACTTAACGATTCGTAAACATCTCGTATCTTATTCTTGCATACTGAGTGAACGACATTTTAAAGTGAAATTTTGAATTCATTGACATTCGTGTGTGAAATATTTCGAAGATCGCGTTACTTTCGCCCGCAGTTATTTGAAAAAGTGCTAATTAATTCGAACAATATTGGGTTAATTTACGTTCGTTACGGTTTGAGATAATAAAAGTTGTGCGCAAAAGTGTAGTAAAGAAAAATTGTACAAATTTAACACTCTTACTTTTCAAAATGAGTGCTAAAATGCTGACATTCAGTTTGGTTCTATTGCTATCATCATTAAGCTGTATTTGGGCGCAAAATCGTAAGTTATGAGCTAATAATGGTTAATGGAAATAAGAACGAAATCTTCGAATAGAATATTAAAATCATAACGGAGTTAAAAAAAATCTGAAACTCAGGATTCAAACTTGAAATTTTTCAACTCGAAATGCTTAAAATTGCTTTTTTGATTAATGCCATTGGAACAATTTTAAAATTACTAGCGGAAATTGAAATTTTATCCGCATTATAACACACACTTATATTAAAAAGCAAAGCAAAATTGTTTCAACGAAATGAGTTTTAAAAGAAGATTCTCAACACTAGGTTTACTTCTCGTTTTTTCAAGATACAATAAATCTATGACAAAAACTCAACTTAGACGCTTCTAGTAAACTTGACCTTCATCTTGTGTATCAACGGAAAAGTACATAAATAATGGCCATAAGATGACAAACTTAAAATATGCATATATAACAGTCGATATTTATACAACTTTATTTGATACAACTCTTTAACTGTGCTTAAGAGCAACTTTAAGTTGTTAAGTTTTTGCTAAAATATCAAAAAATACGAGTAACCAGAGATTTATATGTATAAATCTCATTTCTAGAGATTAATTATCTAAATATATTTTCCACATGCAAATATTAAAATTAAGAATATAAGATTTTTTGATGAAAAAATCAAATTATTTAACATTCATTGCGATTTTGAGAAAAAGTTGCCATAAAAAGTATGTTAAGATATACATATATGTAGTGTCCGACCAAATATCCGGTTACGGTTTCGGCCAGTTTTGGCCTTTTCAATCAGTTTCGGCTGTTTGGCATTAATAAGGCCGAAACCGAATATTCGGTTCATTTATTTCAATCATAGATATGAGTTCGCTTTCATCAAAATTGTTAATGCATAACCATGGTGTTAAATAGAACAAAAACGTGAAATGCACAGTTATTAGATTGACCGTGTGAGTTGGGCCCAGCACAAAACGATAAATGTATTTTGTTTCATTTTGTAAATGCAGACAAGCTCCTGTATACAAGCGTTACCTCGTGAGTCGAGATATTGATGTCCGTCTGTCCGTCTGTGTGTTGTCGGTATACACAGGACATGAGATAATTGAATGAAACTTGTTACTTGGACTTCGAAGCTTTTATTATCATAAAAAAAAATATATTTATGATACAAATAAAACAACAAGGATAAATTAAAATAATAGTATTTCAATATTTAATAATATTTAGTATATAAATAAATTATTAGATTTTACCGCGATTAATAGGAAAAATAATTTAAAATTATTTTTTACTTTGTTGCGATTTTGAAGTAGGTAGAGAAAATGATAAATTTTATAAAAAGTTTATAAACTACGTAAACACAATTATTTAACCTCATAATTTTAAAAATGTTTTTCTGTAGTTTCTTAGGTTGCGGTAATAGTGAACGCCGAGTCAGACAGGCAATGTGAACAAGCGAGATAGATAGCGATTTGCATCTCGTTTTTTTACACAGATTTCAGCCTGCCTGCCTGTCTGAATCGCGTTCACTATAATCGCAACCTTATTATTTACTCTTTTGAATTTTTTAATATATTTGCAAGAATTATTAAGGAATATTTCAAATATGAAACTTATTATGAAAAATTAAGTTTTACTATTTCATGGTTTGTTGATTATTTTCAATTTCTGCCTCTTAACAAATTTTATTAAAGTGTCACGCCCTTTTTTGAATTCCGCCTATGTACTTTATTGATCATATTTTATAATAATTCAACCTTGCCCTGCATTAAATTTCAGTTCCCTAGCATCAGTATTAACCGGTATACAGTAGTTTCCTTAAAGCGCCTCACGCCATTTATAATCTCTCCCACCTTTTTAATTATTCTACCTACACCAAATATAAGTACCCAAGTTTCAATATTGACTGAAATGCGGGGTTTTTTTTAATTGTGACACGCCTCTTTGTTGAATCTAATCCACTTTCTTAATTCTGTTTTGTATAACTCTACCTATTATTGTATTAATTTCAATACCCTTGTGTCAATATTGACTGAGATATAGTGTATTTTCTAATAGTGACACGCCTCGTTGCCGAATTTCTCCACTCAGTCATATTGTTTTCAATAATTCTACCCATTATTACAATGAATTTTATCACCCTTGTGTCAATATTATAAAATTTTAACAAACACTGCCACACCCCTTATTCGAATAACGCCCACTTCCTCGGTATTAATTTGTAACAAGTGTTCCTAATTCTGTACTTCATTTCAGTATCCTAGTGTAAATAGCATTCCATATAGTGTTTTCTTATATTGCCACCCCCCTAAATTACGCCCACTTTATTGAGAGTAATTTGTAATAAGTGTGTCTACCTCTGTACTAAATATCAGTATTCTAGTGCCAATATTATTTGAGACACAGTGTGTTTCAAATATTTTCACACCCCTTTAAAAAACAACGCCCACTTTATTGAAATTAATTTTTTATAATTTTGCCTACCTCTGTAATAAATTTCAGTACTCTAGTGTCAATATTATTCGAGATACAGAGTATTTCTAATACTGCCACACCTCTTTGTCGAATAATGTCCACTAAATTGACCGTAATTTTTTATATTTGTAGCTACCCTTGCATTTTTGCTGTAAATATCAGTACCCTAGTGTCAATATTAACTGAGATTATAGTGATACGCCCCTTTATAGAATACCGCCCACATTACTGGCAGAAATTTATTATATGTGTGCCAACCTTTGTACTAAATTTTAGTATCCAAGTATCAATAGGATTCGAGATACAGTAATTGTCTTATATTGCCACACCCATTTTTCGAATAACGCCCACTTTCATAGACGGGCACCTTCGCGTTGATGGTCTCTATATGTTAACAAAAAATTACGGCAATCGGGCAAGTACTTTAAGAGTAATCGATGCACATATATTTACAAAAAAAAAAAAAAAAAAAAAAAAAAACACTGAGAAACCAACCAAATTGAGAACCTCCCCCTTTTTGAAGTCGGTAAAAAATTGACGTTATACAGTCACGAACATGCCCACCTCCTCTACTACGGAAAAATTGAAAACAGCGTAAATTAGCTCATAATTAACCTACAGAGATAAAAATTGGAACGTATGTATTTTATATCAAAACAAACATGTCGTCGAAAAATGAGTATCATCCGCACACACGGACATGCCCACCTCGCATACAACCCAAAAATTGAAAACTCAATAAATAAGCTTATAGTCTAAGAGCTATTGAACCATCTGACTAACCCCTTTCCCACAAGGCTAGAAAATTTTCAAGTGATGATTTATTATCAGTCTATCAAGAAAATACCGTTCTGGCAGGGATCTCACGGTTGCATCATTGTCCTTTACATTTTTGAAAATGTAAAAAAACATTTTTTTGAACCTGCTTCCACAAGGATAAAATTTTAATATGTTGTAATTTACATTTATTAAAGTGTAAAAAAAAATTGCCAACCCATTTGGATGGTTGCAAGTATCTGCCAGAAGACAGCAAAGTTGTCATCGGGAGGGTAATTCATAACTTACTTCCCACAAAGGTGAAATTTTGTGGGTATATTCTTTTTATAGTTTTAAAAGTATATCTAAACAGCCAGCCTATTCTGACGGTTGCAAGTGTCTGCCAGGCGAGCATTTAATAGCTATGATGTTTGATGGGAGTGCGAGCACAACAGGTTTGTACGAGTTCCAATGTCAAAAATAGAGGATGCATCTATTTTGAAGGTGCTATATTCAGATTGCAGCCAAATGATCCCTAAATAGTAGTAAACTTTTTGCTACTTTTAATACTTTTAGTCTTGCTATTAACCATATTTCATTATGTACTACTATTCTTCATTTCGTACCAAAAGCGTGCTATTTCCATGTCAAAACGCAAATGTTGTTAATAATATTATAACGCAACACTTTTGATTCCGTGAAGGCATTAACATGTGAGCTACAGGAATAAAACTTAAAATTTTTATTAATTTTTGTAAATTTGTCATCAAAATTGAAATGCATATAAATCGTGAGTGGATCACGCTCATTTTTCTAACACGCCTAAATTTTTATACACAATTTATACATATCTAATTTTACTTTTGTAGCTTCGACAGAAGCCTATTTATATAGTTCGTTACCATATTTGATCAAGCTTCGATGAGAGAATTTATGACTTTCGATTTTTGGACAAATAAACTGGATAAATGTCTAGATAATTACTAAGGCAAAAACTTATCTCGGGGCCTCGGTAGTCGAGTGGTTAGCGTGTTTGACTGCCAACGCAGAGGTTCCGGGTTCAAATCCCGGTCTAGCCATGGTCCTACGCCTTTACCTCTCTTCAGTTCTTTACTCATTTCTAATCAACTGAAATTAAAACTTCATCAATATATACGACTTTGGAAGTTGTAGTTGGTGGTAGAGATGTTTGTGGAATGAGATTGATTGATAACTCGAATTGACTGAGGTAAAGGCATAATACTTGCCTCAGATTCAAATTCGAATGTTGATATAGCACTCCACCACACTAGAACATTCTACACTTGTTCATTCCCTTGAACATTCTACTTCTGATTTCCCTTTCTCTCCTACCTATCTCTCTCCTCATTTCCGAACCAAGGCAGACTTGACTGAATAGGTTTGACACCTGAAATCCTTGGTACAAAGCTAAAAAAAAAATGTTACCAAACGATCCAATTTATGTATTATAGGGTTATTCACACCGAACTCGTTAGTTTACTGTTACTAGTTATTTTTTTACATGCACTTTGTTTTTGTAAAATTATCAAACTATCGAACTACCGAGTAACAACTGAGCAACTCTGATAAAGTTTTCGTTAGTTGGGCAAAGCAAAATCAGCTGTTATTCAATAACAATTACCAGGCTTACGAGGTTAAACATAAGGGCGTGTTCACAGTCAACAAATTTGACGAAGTAACAACTAACCAAATAACAAACTAACGAGTTCAGTGTGAATACCCCTTATATTTGCAACGATTTTCTTCAAAATATTTTGAGAAAAATTTTTCTAAAAGTCTTTTTTTTTACCCTATTCATAAAGATTAAAAAAAAGTCTTTGTAGCAGCCATAGAGGGTTTAAAATGTTAAAAGAAAATGTTTCTTGTAAAGTTTCATTATAAGTCACTTCAGACAAGTTCTGACTGCAGCTTACTTCCATGCAGAAAAATAATAGCTTCTAAACTACTTAATGTCAAAAGTCTTTAAAAGTATGGTTGATGGACTTGGATTAAAGACCAACAAGGGTCAGCAAACAAAAACTGCAGAAGTCATATCCGATGAATTTTTCCATGCAGAATTCGAAAGATACGAACATTACGTCAGTAATGTCGAAATAACCTCATCTGAAAGGTCAAAAAAATATGGTTGCTCATTTTCTTTAAGGTTAAGGTTATATCTTATTAGTAAACCTGATAAGTTGTAAATACTTGTCTTTTCCTTCAGAACCACTGTATTGCAACATATTTGTTTTTCTGAAAAATTTATGTTCTTTTCGTTAAGAACATCTCAAAATCTTGAAGTTTTAGAGGCCGAATAAGGATTCAGCTTAGAAAAATAGGTCGGAAATAATTTGATTCTGTTTGTTGTTTTCTTTTTTTCAGATCTGTGCATTTGTTCTAACTGTACAGGCATAGCTTGAAAAAGAAGAGAGAATTAACAATTCTATTGGTTTCAGTTTTAATTTTAGTAGTATTTAAATAACTTTTGAAGTATGAAAGCATTCTTAGAAACCGTTTGCTCTAAATTTCAACATTTTCAGCTTACTATCTGCAACAATGTCCGCGAGATGAGGAGCTGATAAATCAATGTTTACGTGAGAGTGGAAACAGATTGGTGCAATACTTGCGTCAGGGCATTCCAGAACTCGAAATCTATGAGGTAATGAAATCTTAAGAAATTATTGAACTTTTAAATAGCAATGAAACTACATGTTTTTCTACTTGCTAGATCGAACCTGTGACCATCGATGAAATCGGCATAGTTCTGGGCAGTGGCCCCGATGGTTATCGTGCACTCTTCCGCAACATTCAAGCTTATGGAGTGAGCAACATAACGGTGACAAACGTGCGGTAAGTGTGTGTGTGTGTGTGTGTATTCGTGCTTGGAATACTTAAATTAAGCGTAGCTTGCGAAATTAACCTACAAATTTCAAACTGCTTTTAAATAATTTGATTTATTCTTTGTTTATAATTATTTATTTAACTTCTTTGGAGAAAGTTTTGTTTAAAATTCTATGTTTTTTCATTATTCGTGGGTGCTATGAAAAAGTTACATTGATTCAATAATTTAAAAAAATAACGATGCGGTAGCAGTTAATGTTGCCCACCTACTGTTAAAGTAATTTGTCTTCTATACACGTGTTTTTATTTTCTCAAAATGTAAATATTTATGCACAATAAATTATTTACGACATTTTTAATAGAGCTGCTTCGAGTAATTTTAAGTGTATTAATAATTTAAATTTATTGTATTTCACTGCGGTAATTAATTCTCTACTTTATTTCGATATCTATCAATCGCGTGTCTATAACACAAATTACACAGTGCATCATCAAAAACTCTTTTATGTGAATAAGGAACTGATAACTGTTTTAAGTTTACTGATGGCTAATCTGACAGCCAATTTTTTTCCATGCTTTTGAGAAGACTGGTATTTCATGTAAGCTATTTCCCAAACGAATATTAACTACATGGTTAAAAATCTTGAAATAATATTTAAACAAATTTTTTGGACTAATGCATTTTTTAATACTCTTCTTATTAGAATTGATACTTTTCAGAATACTATACTTTTTTTTTAGTCGAGACTGTACTAAAATTTAATAAGTTTGGAATAAAGTTTAATCCTCAGTTTTAGAATTTACTACAAAATAACTAAAAGGTGTATTTTGTATTTTGTTTAAATATCATTCATGGTCTAGCAAGCAACAGTTTAGCCCATAGTTAGAACTTGCAACTCTAATGCAATGATAGCCGCAGTCCTCTATTCGATACTAGGATGTGGCAAAAAATTAAAATGTAGCACAACACAATATTTACATTAAATAATTAATGACATAAGATTATAATAATATAAAAAATAATAAAAAAAATAAAATTGGATCGTCTGGCGGAGGATCTAATCAGGACCACTCGGATTCATCAAATCAGATCGACAACCACTTAACCAACTGAGCAGCGGAATAAAATTTTTTGCGCGTACTAATTGTTTGCTTCAATGTTTACGAAATTCAAAAACGAAACCGATAGGAGCTTAAAGTTTCAATTTAAAACCCATGCGGAACTAAAGTTTTAGTACTTGACGTGATTTAAATTTGAATACAATATACAATACAAAATGGACTAAAATTGAGTTCAAGATTTTCAACTATGTAATGGCGTTTTCTTTTGTCGACAAAAAATACTGACCTCTGAGAGTGCAAAATATTTAACATTTTGATCGGGACTAAAAAAATGTTGATCTGTTCTAATCGAGTAAAGATTGAAAAAATTCAAAATTATTTTCAATGTTGTGCTGGCTGCCGGCTGTTTTGAGAAACGCAAAGAAAGAAGCCCAAACGTTAAAGAAATGTCAATCTTCAATATTTACATAAAATGTAACTTTATCGCTCCTTCAGTTGGTGGCATTTGAGAGAAAATTTTGAAATCCTAGATCTTAAGAGTGTAAAAATTCTTCATGTTTTATCGTTTTGGGGTCAACATTTGCGAGAAAAGAACACGATTTAATATATTAAGATCAGAATTTTTTGAGAAAAGAACATAAAAAGTGCAAAGTTCTCGAGGAAAGCAGAAAAATTCAGCATTTTTTCGATAAAAGAAAACGCAAACTAATCAAGTCAGAAAGTCTTCTCTTTCAATTAGTCTTACACTTCCATATGACCATAGATATGTAGCACCTTTCATTTGAACTGATAATCGGTTTTCAGCAGGCAGATGTCAGCGGCATTATCAGAGTTCCCTGTCACCAGAAGAAACAACACTGGGGACATATTACAGCCTTGACCGTCACAGCTGTAGACTTCGAGGAGATACTTGTGTAAAACTCGACACTTTTCTCCTTCTTAT
Organism: Tetanocera ferruginea; assembly: GCA_958299015.1. Classification (NCBI taxonomy): domain Eukaryota; kingdom Metazoa; phylum Arthropoda; class Insecta; order Diptera; family Sciomyzidae; genus Tetanocera; species Tetanocera ferruginea. The sequence continues at coordinate 54,776,144 of OY282642.1, read as the reverse complement.
TTCATGTTGCTTTAATTATAGCGATCATTTTTTCCGACACACCTCTCCGTCGAAGGGCAACTCATAAACAACTCCTTCTCGAAATTGACCACCATCATGTGCAAATCGCATCTGTATTCCATAAATACGTCCTTGCCGGCACTGCTGTATATGTCCTGTATATAGTTCGTACAGGATGAACAAGCTAGAAAGCCTACCTATTCCATACCAATCGACTAGTTCAGGTGATCTTTCATTCGCTCCAGAACAACTAATTTTTGAAACTTGCAACACGCAGATATCACGACAGTTGGCACAATGCTTTAAATCGCCTTTCTTCGGTCCACTCTTCTGGGTAACTTTAATTTAGACAGGCGAGCGTTGTAGAACTCCGCTGGTATTTCATTGCTTTCACCTGCATTGTTGTTGGGAGGCGATTTGATAGCTGCGCAAAGCTCACTTTCACTGGGTGGGTTCGTGTTTAATTGGAAATTCCTTTTTATGTTGGCCAGGTTGGCCGCGAAGTTTGAAGTGTTATCAGCAGGTGGCTTAACGCCGTCGAAGAATTATCCTTCCGAAAGTAAAATTTGACCGTTCATATGCCTCATCGGGTGTTCAATCATAATGCTCTTATCGGCCAGCTGTTCCGTGATTACTGCGCTTGTCGACAGTTTTATCTCCTGCTGAGCGGACGCTGCCTTTATAACTTCACAGTACTGTGTGGTCTTGTGTCTGGAGTCAAGGCATGTTTTATGTACGAACATATTCCGAAAGTTGGTTCTGCTTCTTTGTTATTAAAAAAATATGTTGACGTCCGCTGATTTGAGACCGCGCGATATTTTAATGCTGCGGTGAGGAGTTACTTATGTACATACATGCTCTCTATCATGAGGTGATGGTCATGAGCAGTGGCGAACGCAGGGGAGTTTTGGGGGTTGAACCCCCTCCCCCCCCAAATTAATGAAAATAAATTATAAAGGCAAAACTATAAAAATTAAAAGATTTGAGTAAAAATACTTAGAGTAAAAAACTTCTTTTGAAAACTATTAATAGAAATAAAGGTATGTATATTAAAAAACAGGATTCAATACTCAGAGTATTATGCTGTTCATAAAGAAGGTGGCTTTAAGTTTTTCCTTACCATTGTTGACAAATTAACCTTAATATGAAGTAAGGTTTGGAAAAAAAAAATTAAAAACAACTAGAAAAACAATTTTTTTTGCTCAACATTAGGCATAGAGTAGAATCAAAGCTTGATTAAATGTTGTTGTTGTAGTTGTCTTAGGCCCATGGGAATAACGCTCAATGTGTATATTTATGTATATGTGATCAAATAAAATCTTATGTGGAATTTAAATTTTTAATTTTGTATATTCTTAACTTCAGTTTTTAACCATTGAAATACAGTTACGTTAGTTTTATAAAGATGCTTTAATTTTGGCTTAAGATTCAACATTAAAAAAATATTTAAGTAGACTACTTGATGATGTCTATTCATTTTTTATAACATAAACTGAAAGGATATTTTTGAAATGACAAACAGAAATTAGGATATGTCTCATTACAAGGAAATATATACTAGGTGTCAATCAAATCAAAGTGGCGTTCAAATAAATGTACACAAAGTATCTTCGGTTTGGTAGAAAATGACCTTAAAAACATTAAATTCAACGAGGCAAAGCAAAATGGAATGTTCTGGAATGCATGAAACGTTTAGCTGAAAATGAAGATGCAGCTATATGAAAAACTTGTAAATTTTCTTTGTTATACATATAATTTTTTTTTTTAAAACACCTACCTTAAACATTTTTTCTTAAATATCTCTTTTGTTTAAAAATCATTTTTAACAAAAAAAACGTTGTTGAAAAGGTGATGAAATCTTCTTTTGGTCAGCAAATAAATTAAGTAGAAACAACTTCAGAAGATGTCGCTTTTCTTATTTTTTTAAAAGGATCAGCATTTTTGACATCCAAAAGTCAAAATTGACATTTAAAATGTCTTACCGAAATATGGGCTTCACAGTCCATTTCCAACTTTTAGAATAATTTTTATACAAATTGGTTAGTTTAAATATTCAAATTGAGCTCTATCGGAAGTAACCTTTAAAAAGCTTCTAAATTACCACGAATAAAAATGACAACCAAGTCCCTGAACAAACATTGCTACAACTATATACATCTTCACCATCTTCAACAGTAAAAAATTACTTTTTCTAAAAAACGCTTTTTTGGCATCATGCTAATTATAATGAAATCTGAAAATTTTTTATTTCTTGTTGACACATGATGAAACAAACACGTGCAATTTATAAATAAACTAATATATTAAATTGGTTATTTTGGTTATTTTTTTTTAATTTCTTCACATTTTGTAGCAAAACACAAATTCAAACTTTCTTTCGAAGAACCGGATGCTCGAAATCGATTTTAGGCTAAGGTGTTATTTGGGAAAAGATGGCCAGAATTTTCCTTAGAACATTTTCCGCGCCTACGATTTTTTGAAAACAAAAATTGATCCGGCCTTGAGGCTACAAAGACTCAACACTTATGCAATTAAACCATTTTCCATTGGAAAACCCATTTGGATAGAAAAATACCCATGAAAATAATTTTTTTCAAAAAACCACTAAAAAGTTTGGGTAAGATATATCGCAATACTTTTGATGGGGATGGTTAGGTAATAGATCAAAATTTCTTAGACTACTTGATGTATCTTTGAAATTCTGCCATTTGACTAGCGTTACTAGACTACGCAAACCATTAGTTTTCGATGGTGGAAATATCGGCAGTGGAAAGCAGAAAATATAGAAAAAAAAAATTAAAGCACAACAGAAATATTTAGTTTCTTATCGTGCCTTTTCATCGACACCTACTTGGGCTCGATCGCATTATTAATAAGAAAGTAATAAGTTATTTACTGATTTCAGTATTATTCTACCAAATCGGCCGTTCAGCTTTTAATTTTGCCCTCCACCGCCAAAAGTAACAAAAAACATTTCAGTCCTTGAAAGGACTTTGACCGAGCTTCTAATGATCAATTGTGTTGTGTGTGTTATTAAATGTTTGCACACAATTGACCGAGAACTGGACCTTAATGTTCTATGCCGACTCCGAACGGCTAAAGTTCAGGTTCTCAAGAAGCTTTACAAGGCATTCTTACTCTCTGAAGTTTGTCATTGTCTGCAGAGAGGTGGTGATCGATAAGAAAAAATTTGTTATTGAAAAAAAATTTTTGCCGTGACTAGAGATCGAACTCGGGCTCCGAGCATGCTAAGCCACACACTGAAAATAATCGGTACAGATTTCAATTAGCAGTTTTGTCGTTAAATACGCATTGCAATTATTTAAAAAAAATTCGAAGAAAAGATATCACTATGTCCTAATGGGTTGAAAAATACCTAATGAATATATCAGCAACGCATTGAGGTATGGAGCAGAATGTTTGTTTTTGATAATTTTGAATCAATTGTCATACTTATGTTATAAATCATACAATCCTATATGAAATTTTATCAAAATCGTGTGAGCGGATCTGGTTTCAGGCGGAAATGGGTTAATAAAACTAGGTAGACTGGGTTAATAAATGGTTTACTTCTGTTAAGTGATCGTAGGGGTCTAGAAAATAATATTGAGAACATTTCAAGTGCAATGGTCCAAAATAAAAGAAAAATATATATTGTTCTCTTAACATTATTTACAGAATAACAAATTTAAATAAGTCTGGAAATAAAAACATAAAACCCCCCCGAAACTTTTTCCTTGGTGCACGCCTGGTCATGAGCAATTCCGATGTCATCATCTCTCCTGCTTCTTACGACAAGAAGGCAAGTCGATATGTGTTTTCTAAGTAGTCGATTTGGTTTTCAGTTCTACCATCGGCGAAACCCAGCTAATCGCATAGTTTGCGCTGTAACATGGTTTCGCCTAAGAAAATATTTCCGTTAGCGGATGATTTTTGACCTTAAAACTTTTTTCAAAAATCCTGACATCATGTAGAAATCATCTTGGGCGCTAGATTCATGATAAGTAACTTGAATAATTTATCCGTTTCTTACTTTAATTTCTTTCTGTTGCACTGTGTATAATTCAAAATAATTTCAAAACTTCTCTGACTGAATAAAATAACAACTACATGAGTGTTCTTCTGTGTAAATCCAGTTCCACTCAGAAATAAAACTAAGTGCTGCTACCTTGAGGACGCCCAATATTGTTTTTTTTTTTTTTTTGTTTGCCCTCCTATTTTGCTGTTCTTGTACTACCAACAACATACATACAAGTGTTTCGCATGTGCAGGCTTGACAACCGAGGAACTGGGTTAACGTCATTTATGCATTTTTTTGCTCTTGCCAGCCGGCGAATAATTCTAGCCACCAACATGCAACCGGCTAAATTTGGATGCATGCTTTAGGCCAATAGCATGGTATTGGCCTTTATCGTGACAAGTTTTGCAGGTTTGACTTTGATTTGGTGTTGTGGTGCTTACATGACGACGTTACGTTTTTAACTTTTTCGAAATATTTTCGATGATTACGATTTCTTTATAACGTTATTGTTGTTGTTGTTGTTGCATTCAACTCTTAAGTCAGTTCTTAAGCTTTTGTCGCGTGTTGCCTATCGTAAAAATTGCATTTATATCAACTCAAGCTAAAATGATTCTTCTGTGTTGTTGTTCTTGTTATTGTTGTTTATTATATCTACATCCCATACATGTGCGTGCATTTTTTTGTCGGTTTGCAAGGTTAAGTTTGTTCTATGTTTTATTTTTGTAATTTGAAGTGAAATTAATTGTTTGAACATCAAGTTTGACCTTAGTTGGTAGAAGTCAGTCAACAAGTCAAGCATTCTTGCCCACGGCTAATTTTTTTTTTTCTATTCTTGACGGCACAATTGTAATTCAAGGTTACGCATGCGCATGAAAAGTAAAATTTATTTTTGAAAAAAAGGCCACGCAACGCAACAGACAATTACAAATAATATTGTGGACCAGTTATTTTTTTATTACCTTGCCTCAAAGCTCTAGCTATGATTTCAAAAATTATCTTTAGCTTTAACTATAGGGCTATAAAAAACATCCTCCAAATGTCCTCGGCAGTTAATAACCGATGCGTCAATCTAAAAAACTTTCTTTAAGCCATTAATTAGAGAAAGTATCCAAGTGCTCTGACGTTGATCTGACAAAAAGGTACACATTCTCATTTTTCACCATGCAATGACAATAGAGTTCAGCTAATACAGCTTTTTCCACAACCAAAAACCACAAACCACAATTGTGAAACCACAATCCAAATCATAATAAAAATTTAATGATAAGGATTCCAGTGGCTCAAAACAAGTTAATGTGGGAAAAATTTACCCACGAAAGTTTGGATTGGATAATTACAGAATAGCTAAAATGAGTTGGATAAGTTTACCTTTTTGTTTAACCTTTTAACCTTTTAAAGTTAACCTTTTGATAAGTTAACATCAAAAATGCTACAGTTGTTAACAAAGGTACTCATGCGGTTGATAGGAGCAGTGAGCATTCAACAAATTCATTTTCCACAAATTATAACTCCTCAAATCGTATCCAAGTCCTTTGCGAATTTCGATGCTTTCTGCTATATAGTATCCAGATTCTAATGAAATCAAAAAGATATGCTACAGTAACGTGTAACAATGACCAGAAGATGCTCGAACAAAGAATTGTTCAGGTCCAACCTTAACAATAGTCGGTACAAAAACCTCGTTGCAAATCGTTTGACGAACAGTGGAGCTTCAAGGCCAATGAAAGTCAGTCAATAATTTTGCGTACGAATGAAATAACTATCGGGTATTGGGTAGGAAAATATTCAAGGATTGCAAGAGCTTCGAAGTAATGCAAATAGAAAATAATTTGACCATGAGAGAAATTTTACAAATTAGTTTATATGAACACAATTCTAGTTGAGAAATTGAAAAATGTCGATGTAATAGGTTTCTCGAAAATATATGAAAGTTTTAATAAAAACTAAGTTTTGTATAAGTTTTTTACGAACCCGATAATACGCCCACATAGCTTAAAGGCTTGATAATTTGACAATCAAACCCAACATAAACTTTTGGAATATATTTTTATTTAAGTCCTTGCCTCGGATTGCCCTAAAAGGCCATCGTGATCATCAAATTTAATTGATAATTTGGAACACGATCTTACGTCAACAACTTACACTCGCCGTCAAAAAGCCGTCGCATTGAACTCACCACAGAAAATCTTTTAAAAATTCTAATTTTTTACACAATAAAATATATTGATTGTAAAAATCAACCATTATATACTATATTCTCTTTTTGTATGAAATTTTTTAAAGATTTTTATACTTTGCTACTTTGATGACGTCTAGCAATCGCATGAAGGATACGATTTGGTTTTGATGTAAAATACAAACGTACCAAATATTTTTGCTGTAGCTTAAAGAGAATCCTCTTTATAAATTTTTCAATTTTGGTGTTGTATGGGAGATGGGAGTGTTTGTGGGTGAATGACACCAATTTTTCCTACACGCATACAAGGAAATGTCCCAGGTGTCACTCCGATTTACTTTGGATACGTGGATACGTGATAGAAGACAAGCTTTACTTTGGGTACCTGATACACTAAGGGAAAAAGTTATGTAGTCAGTACAGAGACAGCTATGTAAAATCTATGCACTGCAACTTGTATGAGAACGCAACAAGATCAGTATTTACTGAGTAAAGGGAGCGTGTACTGAATACATATCAATTTATTCACTTTTTAAAATGAATAAAAAATGTATTCAATACATCATGTTATGTGTTGAATACATAGCAGACTTCAATGGATACAAGCAACGTGTACTCAATCAACGTGTTATGTAATTTTTTACTAAAACTTTGCTCAATACATAAAATATAGACTCAGTACACGTCCTCCTTATACGATTGAAGTGACACATTTGTTCAGTACATAAAATATGGACTCAGTACACGTATCTGTTGCACATCGGCACACGATTTTGCTGTTTTATGTCATTCGTTTCTTGATTTTCAAATAAGCAACACCTCTAAAGCCTCTAGAAAATCAGAGCGGGAATGAGTTCATCCACTGTACTCTAGAACAAAAGCGATGATTGGATAAGAAATAAATGGCTAGGTTTCTTTAAGTAATTGCCAATTATTTTGTGAAATCTAGTCATTTCTTTATTAAGTTATTTATTACATTTATTGAGAGGGTAATTTAGGCACAGACATGAATTGTATATATATTCAATACATGGAATTATGAACAAAAAATATATAACGAATACATTATGCATGTACTCATTGCATAAAATTACGTTTTTAACATATGTAATGAGTAAATTATGTATGTACTCATTAAATAAATGTATGCACTAAAAATATGTAATGAGTAAATTATGTATGTACTCATTACATAAAATTATGCATTTAAAATATGTAATGAGTAAATAATGTATGTACTCATTGCATAAAATTATGTACTCCAAATATGTAATGAGTAAATTATGTATGTACTGAGTCAATAATTTATGTAATACGTACAAAAGATCTTTACTCATTACATAAAATTATTTGTAACAGTTTGCGTTGAGTACATAAAATTCTTTATTGACTACATAACCGCTTAAAAGCATTATGTAGTCAATAAAGATTTCAACATGTACTCAATACATGAAAAATGTAAAATTTTTGTGTGCAGAAAACTATGCGATGAGTACATAAATTTATGTATTGAGTCCATAGGTTTTTCCCTCTGTGTAGAAGACAAAATCCTATGGTTGACATATTTTTTATATCTGCTAAGTTCAAGGTTAAGCCTTTCAAAATGGCGGTCCAAAATTTTTCAATACGTCATCGAGTGAAATGATTTAATTAGCCCAGCATGTTGAAACCAATTTGAATAACAGATTTTTTTATTTAGACGATGATCTCTTTTCACTGTCGTTTTCGCAATATTTTTTTTTCAAATGTCACATTTTGCATAATTTTTCACATTTCTTATATTCCACTCATTTTATCTGTTTTTATCTGGCAGTCAGAGTTTTGCTTACTTTACTTTTGTAAAATGCTGGAAAAGCACTTTTTCTAAAAAGGGCGCCACTTAATAAAGTACTTCTTGAGGCATTTTTCACAAAATTGGTTAAGCGCACTGTTCAATTGAAATATTTGTTTGCAAATTACTGTTAAAACCTTACCACAATAAATATAAGAACAAGGCAGCCGCTTGTTTCAAAATATTAATGAATTTTATATTTAATATTGGGATTTTGTTAACCAATTTAATACGAGGATTTGGATCACTTGGTATTCCGTCAAGAATGATCCGTGTCGTGAACACGTATATTCTTAAAATAAATTCAAAAAGTTCAAGATGCTTTAATGGAAGAAATATAGATTGTTTTGTATTTTCATACCCTAAACATGAAAGGTCAGGGTATATTAACTTTATGCAAACGTTTATAACGCATAGAACGAAGCGAGTCCGGTTCAGAAAAGTATATATATTCTTGATCAGCATCTCCTCGTGAGTCGAGCTATTGATGTCCGTCCGTCGGTCCGTCTGTGTGTTGTCCGTAAACACAGGATAAAAAGAAGGAATTGAGATAATTGGATGAAACTTGATACACACGGTAACATGATCACCCACATGAAAATGGCTGCCATCCGCTCACGGACACAACCACCTCCCATACAACCCAAAAATTGAAAACGCAATAAAAAAGAAACAGTTTCGATAGTATCGTAAGTGTAGACGTAGAATTCCGTTGAAGTTGTAACCTCGTCTATTCTATCTATTTGGTCCGATTGTTTTGTTCATTTTGCACGTATTTTTTATTGATCTTCCGAAAATTAACTAATAAATCAATAACACTCAATTATGGACTTCTTATTGAGACCAAAACAAAGAAAACGTTAAAAGTAAGCATGATAAAATGAGCAAGCAAAAAGAAACAAGCAAAATGTTAAATTTTTTCGATCATTTCGATAAATTTGACAGGTTGAGTTCATTGAGTTCATGTTGAAAAGAAGGCGAAGCAAATGCACTTTCCATTGGTGCCACTTTCGTCTCTGCCCGATATATAGTTTGCGAGCTACAGTCAGTTTAACTACTAATTTCAAATTAAAACAAGTAAAGAAAGTCTAAAGTCGGTCAAGGCCGACTATAAAATACCCTAAACCTACTTTTCAAAAACAAAAAAATTTTTATTGTAAATGCTTAAGCCTATATTTTATAAGCATTAAAATGTTCATGAAAAATTTACACATACCAAGTTTTATTCCTGTAGCTCACAGTTAATGCCTTTATTGTGCTTTATGGGAGGTGGGCGTGTTCATGGACGGATTACTCCCAATTTTTGAACACACCTTAGTTTTGGTATAAAATACATACATACCAAATTTCATTTCTCTATCACAAATATAACCTTATTTATTGAGTTTTAAACTTTTTTGGTTGTATGAGAGGTAGGCGTGTCCGTAGGTGGATGACGTCCATTTTTCAAAACCATCTTTGTCTTGTCATAAAAAACATACGTGCCAAATTTTAGCTCTGTAGGTTAAACAGACGTTTATTTATTGCGTTTTCAATTTTTGGGCTGTATGAGAGGTGGGCGTGTCCGTGAGCGGATGACACCCATTTTTCTAAGACATTTTTGTGTTAGTATAAAACACATACATATCAAATTTTATTGTTGTAGGCTAATTATGAGCTGAGTTATGCAGTTTTCAATTTTCGCGTTGTATTGGAGGTAAGCGTGTCCGTGAGCGGATAATGTCCATTTTTCAAAACAATCTTTGCTTTGGTATAAAAAACATATGCGCTAAATTTTAGCTCTGTAGGTTAAACAAAGGGTTATTTATTGCGTTTTTAATTTTTGGGTTGTATTGGAGGTGGGCGTGTCCGTGAGCAGATGACACTTATTTTTCTAAGACATTTTTGTGTTAGTATAAAACACATACATATCAAATTTTATTGTTGTAGGCTAATTATGAGCTGAGTTATGCAGTTTTCAATTTTCGCGTTGTATGGGAGGTAGGCATGTCCGTAGGCGGATGATTTCCATTTTTCAAAACCATCTTTGCTTTGTTATAAAAAACATATATGCCAAATTTTAGCTCTGTAGGTTAAACAGAGGCTTATTTATTGCGTTTTCAATTTTTGGGTTGTATGGGAGGTGGGCGTGTCCATGAGCGAATGACGTCCATTTTTCAAAAAAATCTTTGGGTTTGTATAAAACACATACATATTAAATTTTATTGCTTTTGGGTTGTATGGGAGGTGGGCGTGTCCGTGAGCGGATGACGTCCATTTTTCAAAAACATCTTTGTGTTGATATAAAACACATACACACCAAATTTTATTGTTGTAGGCTTATTATGAGCTGATTTATGCAATTTTCAATTTTTGCGTTGTATGGGAGGTAGGCGTGTCCGTGGACGGATTTCAAAAATATTCAATAGTGAAGATCCTTGGCTGCATGTGACCATGTGTACCAAGTTTCATCCAATTATCTCGACTCCTTCTTCTTATCCTGTGTATACGGACAACACACAGACGGACGGACGGACATAGACAGCTCGACTTACGTGGCGACGCTGATCAAGAATATATATACTTTTTAATCCGGACTCGCTTCGTTCTATGCGTTACAAACGTTTGCACAAATATACCCTCACCTTTCAGGTTTAAGGTATAATTAAGACCCCGATTTTTAAAAAATCGTATGGTAACTATATTTCACGCTGAGCACATGTCCTTTCCATTAGTGCCACTCTCGGGTCTGTCTGATATTTAGTTTGCTAGCTACACTTTCGTCTCTGTTCAATGTATAGTTTGCAAACTACACTCGCTAGTGATAGTGGGATGTGGAATCCAAATTAATTTGCATTAAAAACAAAAATTAAAATTTTACGCCATCTATTGGGTAAAAGCATAAAACGAAATATGATCAAATTCGTTTTTTTTTCAAAAGAGTTAAATCTAACCGGATCACAGGCCCATTTCGTTAAATTTGACAGTTTGAGTTCATTGACTGAGTTGAAAAGAGGTTCATAACCTCTGGTTTCAAAATAGAGCACTTAGTAAACTAGAACAGTAGTGCATACATAAACCCAATGCGAACCAATGCTTACAATGCTACCAAAGCGAACCAAAAACAAAGAAAGCAGCAGGCACAGCAGATGCTGATTGATTTTCTTATATAAAAACATGCATTTTTCTTCTTATATTTTACTTTTTTGTGACTTTAATATAATAGTTTAATATAATATCCTAAAGTATTACCCAAAAAGTTGCATGAATTTAAAAAATCTGTTAAAACGACCCCAAACCGCGCCAAAACTATACCAAAACTAAGGTGTGTAATACGCCCACCTCCCATAGCGAAGCACAATAAAGGCATTAACTGAGAGCTACAGGAATAAAACTTGGAATGTGTAAATTGTTCATCAACATTAAAATGCATATAAAATACAAACTTCTTCCGCCACGGACACGCCCATTTTCAATAATATTTTATTTTGGAAAAATAGGTTTAGGGTATTTCATAGTCGGCCTAGACCGACTTTAGACTTTCTTTACTTGTTATAAATTATTTTGCTTAAGTAGCACAAGATCTACCTCTTAGACCAGAGTTGTAAATCACCAATTTCAATATTTTCGTGTGTTGTAGTTCTGAGAACTTACTTCGCCGACGCATCCCGCTGCTACAGCAAGAAAAAACATTTGCTTCTAAGACTTTGACAGTTCTAATAGGCAGCTCCTTATCATTAAAAATTAATGGTAGTTAGACATATAATTCCTTCTATATCCAGATTCACTGACTCAGAGCAAAAGCTTATCCAACAACCAAACATTTCGAATTATCTTTTGCTCCGTAAATTTAAAACTACGCTTTCAGTCTTTTCAATATCACTCATTTCGTGCAAGGCTGTCACAACTCAAAACTAAGAATTTAAGAGATGTCACAATTTGAGTTGTTACAGTCTTTCACGGCATGAGCACATGATAAGAAAAAATTGGGATGATAAATATGAAATTTTGAACAAAAGAACACAGAACTGTGTAAATTTTTATAATTTTTTATGAATTCTAACAAATTTGTAATATTTTTCCATAATTCAGCTCGGATTTAGAAACGTTACAATTTCAAATGACCTGCGAAATTCCACGCATCAAAGTCAAGGCACAATACCGTTCCACAGGAGTGTTGATCTTGGTAAAAGCATCTGGAGCTGGTGATTATTGGGGTGAATATGGTGAGTAGTAGAGAGGATTAAGTATTATCTTTTATTGGTTTAGTTCTGTTCCAACGTTTTAAACTTATTTTTTTTTTTATTTGAACTCTTCAGAGGGTGTTAAGGCTAAAATTTACTTCAAGGCAAATGCTCAAGAAGGCGAAGATGGTCGCACATATTTGAGCACTGATCAAGTCAAGATGGATTTTAATGTTAAGGAGATACAGATGGGCGTTGACAATATTGCCAATGGCAATTCCGTTATACGTACGTTTTGCACTTTTGATTTATTTTTTTTTATTTATTACTTACTAATTTCCTAAATTTTTTACTTTCTACTACTTTAGAAGCCGCCTTGAATCTTTTCATCAACTCTAATGCTCAAGAACTGCTCAAAGAAATGAAACCGGCTCTGCGTACTAAACTAACATTAGTCATACGCAGCTTTATGGATCGTCTGTTTGCCAAAATTCCGTTAGATGAATGGATTAATTTGGATTAGATTGTAATTTAAGTTTATTGTGTGTATCTTAATTAGACATAAGTTTGGGGATTTCCTCTATTAGTATTTAATGTCTTGAAATATAATTTCAATAACTCAAATTATTGAACTATTAAAATTTTAATGACCTTTAATTGATATTTTTATTATGATAAAAATGACTACAAATGTACTTAAAATAATAATTACAAAAAGATTAATTTTAATTTTAAAAAAGATGAAATAAAAAATAATTTATAAACTAACATTTTTACATTGCAATTTTTATAGTCCATGATCAAATACAATATATTTGGTCTCCTTTTAAAATGTCTCTCATCTTTTAAAAAGAAATTTCACTGTGAAAAAAGTTTTATTATAAATATTTTCTAGTAAAAATAAGATCCACTTTTTTAAGACTTTTTTTTAATACAAATTTCTTTTGAAAAGCAATTTCACCGTTGAACATTTTTTTATTTAAAATAATTACTAGTACAACAATAATAAAATATACAGACAATTATTTCATAGTAAGTAAATTTAAAAAAAAACCCTCTTAACCAAACTCTTACCTGTTATTAACGAATACTTATAATTAAATGCCATTTCTAGCAAAGGTGCTGCTTACGTGACCGAATATCTTATATCCAGATTAAGATTAACGTGGGAGATCAATTATTGAGTTACTTATTTAATTATTAATAATAATATTTTTTTTCTTTTTATATAGTTTAATATTAGACAGAACTCGATTGAACTATCAAGCAATTGCAGCAAATCAAAATCACTCTAGTTTTCTGATGTTAGTGGGTTTTCCTAAGTTAGCACGAACCTTCAACTTTAGCCAGCAAAAGTTCGTAGAAACGGTAATAATAGCTTCAACTCCCACATGACTTAAAATTGTGTTTTCCATAGTGCTCTCTGTGCTCTTTGTTGGATTTTTTAATTTAAATCGAAATAAGTTATAATTCAGCTTCAATATTATAATAATTATGAGGAACTGGACGCAACCATGCTTAGGTAAGAGTAGCAGTTAAATTGTAATGCTAGGTTCAAGTCTAGGCAGGTAAGAGTGTGTATTAATAATTATGGCTGTTGTTGTTGTTGTAGTAGCTTTTGATTGCTGTTGAGAAAATCAAGTGATTTAAAAATAACTTCTTAGAACACGCAACTTTGAAATGCAGAACATGAATGAATAAATTAAGATTTATATTGAATTCGATGAACACATTAGGAAGTATCTATCTATGAATTTTTATTTTTGTTTTTTAAGAGAATTAGTTGGTCGTTAGCGAACTGACAACGAGTTAACGAATGAAAAGTGTAGTAACAAATGCTGCGCTGACACACTTACTCAAGTGTAGTTTATTGTATCAGGCAATGCGCTAACTCATAAAAATACATGTCAACTCACGAAAAATGGTAAGTTTTTAATATCATAATGTAGTAAGTCCATCATCTGAAGAATTATCTGTTCGGTGCATAATTTTAGGAACTGTGTTTCTTCAGATGATTAATTTTTTAACCCTTCGTCACTCGCGCGGGGTGTACCAGACACCCCACGACTTTTTTGGATTATCTTTTATATGAATTTTTTGTACAGGATATTAATTATTTTTTAGAAGAAATTGTTTTGATTTGCTATAAAAGTAGTATGATAATTTTTAAAATATTTATTTTTGTAGAATTATTTAAGGTTACTCTTTTGCATGAAACACCCCACGAGTGACGGCGTCCAAAAATCAGTGCGCGAGTAACGGCGGGTTAAAGAAGGTTATTAAAATGTAATTGATTTTATATATATGTAGAATAATCCAGGATATTCCCCCGGCGGAAAGGGGGTTGGGTTTCGATAACAGAAAAATTTAAGTTTATAAAAACAAGTCAAAAAAAAAGATTCCACGATAAATATAGAACCAAATATTTCTTTATGTGGACTTTTTTTTATTTGACCATAACAAATGTCAACCAGATCAATTCAATTTATCTGATTTCAATTTATAGGATGGTCATCGATTCGAAAAATATTAAATTAAATATTAAATTTGGTACGTGTGTTTTTTATAACAAAACGAAACTGTTTTTGAGAAATGGATGTCATCCGCTCACGGATACACTTTCCTCCGATACAATGTAAAAATTGAAAACTCAATAAATAAGTTTGTGCTTAACGTAGAGGGATAAATTTTGGTATGCATGTATTTTATATCAAACCAAAGATGTCTTAAAAAAATGGGTGTCCGCCCACGGACACGCCCACCATCAAAATAACCCAAAAATCTAAAACTCAATATATAAGCTTATGTTAAACCTAGAGGGATAAAATTGGGTTCATCAGTTTTTTATAACAAAACAAAGATGTTTTTGAGAAATGGGTGTCATTCGCCTACGAACATGCCCACCTCCCATACAACGCAAAATTGAAAACTCAATAAATAAGCTTATGCTTAACCTACAGAATTAAATTTCGGTATGTATGTATTTTATATCAAAACAAAGATGTTTTCAAAAAATTTATGTGACCTGCTCACGGACATGCACACCTCCTCAATGCAAAAATTGAAAACTAAATAAGCTTATATTTGTCTGGCAAAGATAAAATTTGGAATGTATTTATTTTACAAAAAATCAGTGAGTTCAAAAATTGGGCGTAATCCGTTCACGAACACGCCTATCTTCCATACGACCTACAATAGCGAAAACACTATAAAAACATTAACATGTGAGCTACAGGAATAAAACTTGGTATATATAAATTTTTCAAATTTTCATAAAAATTTAAATACAAATAAATTATTGGCTTCAGACGCCCACGGACACGCCTATTTTAAATAATTTTATTGTATTTTGAAAAAGTTTGTTTAGGATATTTCATGGTCGAGCGAGACCAACTTTACACTTTCTTTACTTATTAATTGTGCGATTATTCTTGTTATTAAGCAAAATGTGCATCAGAAATCTGAATCTATACATCTTTATTAACAAAATTTCATCAGACTTTTTGTCATTTTTATAAATTCTGTTCCAATTTATAGTATTACATTTCAAAGGACTAATGCGGTCAAACTTTGCAATCAAACTTTAGTTTGGACCTAGATTCGAGTTTACAGTACATAATATCTGAGTACAAAATTATAAGCATCATGAGTGGTGACCGTGACATGCAGGTTAAGTGTGTGGCTTAGCATGCTCGGAGCCCGAGTTCGATTCCCAGTCGCGACGAAAAGTTATTTCAATAAAAAAATTTTTTTGATCGATCACCACCTCTCTGCAGACAATGGCAAGCCTCAGAGAGTAAATAATGCCAGGTAAAGCTTCTTGAGAACAAGAAATTTAGCCGGTCGGAGTCGGCATTAAACATGTAGGTCCAGTTCTCGGTCAATTGTGTGCAAACCTTAAATAACACACATAACACAATTGATCATAAGAAGCTCGTTCAAATTGCTTTCAAGGGCTGAAATGGCCAATTTGTTTTTTTTTTTGTTTTGTTTATAAGTTGGATCATTAATTTTCTTTTAGTATAAATAGGCACAAACGATGTAGACCACCTAAGGTTCCGTAACGCAAAGTACGTTTTGCACACAACCGAGTTAATATGGTCTTCACAAGGGAGTTTGGAATTTATCTAGTAGCCAAGACTTTTAACACACTCAGCGAATTTCAGCCAGAGAATTTCATTATCTCTGGCTTTGAGGTCGATGATTCTTTTTTAGACGCCTATTGGAATGTTCACGTTTGTATGTTGGTTCTGTTTGTATCTATTGTTGCTATACTTATTGCCAGCTCATCTGCTTTGTCATTTCCTTCTACATTGCTGTGTCGGGGAACCCAGCAGAGGGTGACATTGTGGGTATTACAGACAATTTCCAAGACTTGTTTACAATTTAGTACCCTTCGGGCTGTTGTCGTTTTGCTTTCCAGTTGTTTTATGGCCGCTTGACTATCTACAAAAACTACTATCCTTATGGGGGTTAGTTTTTTGGTGTGAATTACTTGTGCTGCTTTTTCAATTACATAAATTTCTGCCTGAAAAAACTGCAGTGATCGGGAAGTTTGTACGACTCCTATCTGCAATGTTTCGCAGTACACACCTGATCCTGTTCTTATCTTTATTTTGAAGCCATCAGTGTAGAATTGGAGATTACCATAAAGTTCTATAGTCGTATTTTCCCATTCTTGACTGCTGGGTATGGATATGGTGTATTGTGTACCGAATCCCACCCTAGGTTTAATGTAGTCGGTTGTTTCTTTTGATTTCACAGTTCCATAGAGATTCAGAATAGATGCATGTCCGAAGATGTTGTTTTCCAGGCTTGTGACTCACTACGACGAATCGCGCTCTTGGTTGCCGAACACTTAAGGCAACCATCATTTCTAGACATGCCTGTGGCGTAGATCTCATGGCTCCTGTTACTCCTATCCATGCTTACCTTTGCACTCCTGTTAGAGAGTCAAGGTAGCACCTTTTGTAAACAATTTTCCACCACACCAGAGAGCCGTAGGTGAAAATAGGTTTGACAATCGCTGTATAAATCCAATGGATGATGTGCGGTTGCAGGCCTAACTTCATACCGAAGATCTTCTGGCATGCATAAAGGTCGCATAGTGCTTTTTTCATTCTTTCCTCTGCGTTGCGTTTCTAGCTGAACTTGTTGTCAAGTATATTTAGTACCAAGATATTTAACTTCAGTGTAGAGTTTCAGAGTTATTTCATTTAGTTTCAAAAGTGTGAAGTTGTCTACATTTCTTTTTTGTCTTGTGAGCGAGCAAAACGAGTTCGGTTTTGATTGAATTCACAGCCAGGCCGTTCGTTTCTGCCCATACGTATAGCTCGCTTAGTGCTCCCGACATTAGTTCACTAATTGTTTGCAGGAATTTTCTGCCTTCGATATCTAAAAACGTTGCTAAAGTGTACTCTTTGTTCTGATGGTTTCCCCGATCCTGCTCCCGCGGATTTGTAGGGTTCGAAAGATTTTATCGACCATTCTACAGATGACCTTGTTATAATGCTGGGGAGTTCCTGTAAGGATTCTAGGGAGGATCTGTAAAGATTATATATCATCTCCGAGTTCCTGGTAGCTGCGTTTTGATCTAGATCTTTGCAACTTGGAAAGTAGAGATAGTGTTTCTTGGCTGGATTCTGTCCATGATCCGTCAGGCCTTCTACGGTATTCCGGAACCAACGGGTTTTGGATATCGTCTAATGAAGTCTGGCAGCTTCACTTGTGTCTTTAATGGACTCGCAAAAATTAGTCCAAGATGTTCGCTTATTCTTACAGCTCTTGTGTAGGCTATAGCTCTACTTTGATCTATAGCTTATCAAGTCTTGCTCTAGCTTGCTATGAAAAGCTTTCCGGTGCAGTTTTGTGACCTCCGCTCATAAATTCTTAAGGTTACATGTCCACCAGCTTGCACTTGTAGATTTGGGACATTGAGACTTAGGGCAGAATTTCTTGAAAGCCTTGTTTATTTTTTTTCGTGAAAAACTCCACTGCATTGTCAATAGATGCGTCTTGGGAGAAATATTCTGTGCCTAGATCTGCAACATTGTTGTTAATCCAGACTGAATAACTTCCACAGTTTGTACTTACACTAAGGGAAAAAGTTATGTAGTCAGTACAGAGACAGCTATGTAAAATCTATGCACTTCAACTTGTATGAGAACGCAACAAGAGCAGTATTTACTGAGTAAAGGGAGCGTGTACTGACTACATATCAATTTATTCACTTTTTAAAATGAATAAAAAATGTATTCAATACATCATGTTATGTGTTGAATACATAGCAGACTTCAATAGATACAAGCAACGTGTACTCAATCAACGTGTTATGTAATTTTTTACAAAAACTTTACTCAATACATAAAATATAGACTCAGTACACGTCCCCCTTATACGATTGAAGTGACACATTTATTCAGTACATAACATATGGACTCAGTACACGTATCTCTTGCACATCGGCACACGATTTTGCTTTTTTATGTCATTCGTTTCTTGATTTTCAAATAAGCAACACCTCTAAAGCCTCTAGAAAATCAGAGCGGGAATGAGTTCATCCACTGTACTCTAGAACAAAAGCGATGATTGGATAAGAATGGCGGGGTTTCTATAAGTAATTGTCAATTATTTTGTGAAATCTAGTCATTTCTTTATAAAATTATTTATTGCATTTGTTGAGAGGGTGTTTTAGGCACAGGCATGAATTGTGTATATATTCAATACATGGAATTATGAACAAAAAATATATAATGAATACATTATGCATGTAGTCATTGCATAAAATTATGTTTTTAACATATGTAATGAGTAAATGATGTATGTACTCATTATATAAATGTATGCACTAAAAATATGTAATGAGTAAATTATGTATGTACTCATTACATAAAATTATGCATTTAAAATATGTAATGAGTAAATAATGTATGTACTCATTGCATAAAATTATGTACTCCAAATATGTAATGAGTAAATTATGTATGTACTGAGTCAATAATTTATGTAATACGTACATAAGATCTTTACTCATTACATAAAATTATTTGTAACAGTTTGCGTTGAGTACATAAAATTCTTTATTGACTACATAACCGCTTGAAAGCATTATGTAGTCAATAAAGATTTCAACATGTACTCAATACATGAAAAATGTAAAATTTTTGTGTGCAGAAAACTATGCGATGAGTACATAAATTTATGTATTGAGTCCATAGGTTTTTCCCTCTGTGTATGAGGTTCCTTAATTGCCTGCCTGATTCTATTCTGAAAGATTGGCCTATTGCAAAGAATTCGTAATGGATCAATAGGCCCCCACGAAAGCAACTCATAGGTGCACGACCCTTCTAACCTAAACTAGCCTACCATAGGACTGTCACCTCAAAATATGTTTTCTCAAGAGTTTTACACATTTGCTTAATATATGTAAAATATTAATTGCATAAAAAAATTCACTGACATAAATCGGTGATTCTGCGATGATATTTTTTCTATAAATACCTATAAAGAATGATATGGATGTTGAAACAAATAAATGCTTCTATTAACTCGTGTTCATGATTGATTTGGGTGTTTGTTTGATGGATGTTTTTGGTTTGTTTACATTTAACTTGACGCTGTCCCTTGGACGCTGTCTAAATCATTTTCAATGTATGCGTTCTTAAGGCGAAATTGTTTGAATTATTTATGCATGCATCACTTCATCAGCAAAATATGTGGAAAGCATGTCCGATGGTTGGAATCTCAGTGTGATTTGTCCTATACTTATGAAAGGAGACCCGACAATTTGCGCCAACTACCGAGGTATCAGTCTTATTTCCATCGCGTAAAAGGTTCTTTCGAGCGTATTGTGTGAAAGATTGAAGCCGCATACCAAAACACTGATTGGACCTTATCATTGTGGCTTTCGTCCTGACAAGTCCACCATAGACCAGATTTTTACACTACGCCATATCCTGGAAAAAACCCACAAAAATCAAATCGACACCCATCATCTCTTTGTTGATTACAAAGCTGCGTTCGATAGCCCGATTCGGGATTGCCTGTACGCAACAATGTCTGAGTTCGGTATACCTGCAAAGTTGATTAGGCTCTGCAAGATGACGTTGAGCAATACATGCAGCTCCGTCAAGGTAGGAAATGACCTCTCCGAAACCTTTAATACCGAACGAGGTTTCAGACAAGGCGACCCGCTATCATGCGATCTCTTCAATTTCATCATAGAGGGGATCCTACGAAAGGCAGGTGTACATCGAAATGGCACCATTTTCTACAAAGGTGTCCAGCTCCTTGCGTATGCTGACGATATCGATATTATCGGCAGAACCAAGAGAGATGTAACTGCTGCTTTCGCCGCTATCGAAAAGGAATCAGCCAAAGTTGGTTTGGCGGTGAACGAGGGCAAAGCAAAATATATGCTGTCTGCAAATATGGAAAGCGCCTAGACGCCGCTTGTTACAACAGGCAGTTTTCAAGGAGTTTACATACATTGGCACCGCCCACAGTACTTTGACCAGTAGGAATAAATAAAAAATATGTTAGGTTACAAAACCTAGCAAAACGTATATCAAATGATAGGAAATACTTTCATTATAATGAATCCAAAATTTTTTTTCAATACAGGAAGTTTTTTAATTAATTTACAGCATTTTAAAGTGAGCAATTTTTTTGGGTTTTCATATTGGTGGATTTTTCAATTTTGCGCATCATTCAAAGAAAAAAAATGTTGTTAGCACATTTTCCAAACAATACGAGTGTTTTTTTTTTTATTTTCAAAAAACTATGAACAAATTTTGGTTTTTGTATTTTATGAAAAAAAAAATTATTTTGAAAAAATTACTTAAATTTATCAAAAAATTTGACAAATATTTTGAAAAATGTTCAATTTTTAGCAGACAATAAAAAAAGCTACACATACCTCCAATTTAATTTGTATTTTTTAATTTAATTGGTTTTTAGTCTTTCAGAAACTGTTTTCACATTATCCGACTTCTTCAGATTCTTTGAGTAATCGATTTTGAATAAGGTTTTCATGATATATATTGATAGTGAAATAAACGAAATATGAATTGAGAATACTCATGTGGTTTATTAATGCAGTTAAAATATTTTGACGTAGAATTACGTCTTACAGCGCGGTTTGTATGGGGTCGTTTGAACAGATTTTTTCAAGGTCATTAGGCAACGTTTTTGGCGAATACTTTAGGGTATACCTACAGCCTTTAATACTCTTTGTTCAAAGATAATATATATACTTAAATATCAGATATATCCTGCGCTGAATGAATATCTAACTTTGGATTTTGTCACTATTATATTAAAGTCACAAAATAGTAAAATAAAAGAAGAAAAATTCATGTTTTTATATAAGAAAATCAATCATCAGCTGGTTATGTGCCTGTTGCTTTCTTTGTTTTTCTATCGTTGTTTATGCTTGTATGCTTTGGTTTTGCACGAACTGATTGGTTCACTTTGGCAGCATTGTAAGCATTAGCTCGCATTGGGTTTATGTATGCACTACTGTTCTAATATACTAAGTGCTCTATTTTGAAACCAGAGGTCATGAACCTCTTTTCAACTCAGTCAATGAACTGAATCTGTCAAATTTAACGAATGGGTCCGGTTAGATTAAACTCTTATGAAAAAAACGAGTTGGATCATATTTCTTTTTATGCTTTTACCCAATAGATGGCGTATAATTTTAATTTTTGTTTTTAATGCTAATTAATTTGGATTCCACATCGCACTAGCACTAGCGAGTGTAGTTCGCAAACTATACAACGAATAGAGACGAAAGTGTAGCTCGCAAACTAAATATCAGACAGAGACGAGAGGAAAGGACATGTGCTCAGAGTGAATTATAGTAACTATACGATTTCTTAAAAATCGGGGTCTTAATTTTAATCTGAAATTAGTAGTTAAACTGACTGTAGCTCGCAAACTATATATCGGGCAGAGACGATAGTGGCACCAATGGAAAGTGCATTTGCTTCGCCTTCTTTTCAACTAAGTCAATGAACTCAACCTGTCAAACATAACAAAATGATCGAAAAAATTTGAAATTTTACTTGTTTCTTTTTGCTTGCTCATTTAAGCATATTTACTATATAATTTTTTCTTTGTTTTGGCATCGATAAGTAGTCCATAATTGAGTGTTATTAATTTTTTTTTAATTTTTGGAAGATCAATAAAAATACGTGCAAAATGAACAAAACAATCGGACCAAAGAGACAAGGTAGAAGAGGTTACAACTTAAACGGAATTCTACGTCTACACTTACGATACTATCGAAACTGTTTCTTTTTTGTATTTAGTTTAATTTACTCCTATTAACTTGATTAAAAAAAAATACCAATAAGAATAAATTTTTTTTTTTTGCAAAACATATTTTTTACATGTAGAGTAGTATTTTTGTTGAAAAAGTGCAAAGGAAACTATATGCATATCTTTTAAAAAATAAAGATATTGCCAAACGGTTTTCAGTTTTCAAAAAGTTTAAGCCTTAATTGCTTAAAATTAATTTTGTGTTTTTAAAATTAAAGAAAATTTTTTTTGTTGAAACTTCGTTTTAAGACTTCGAATAGCGAAAAAACTTCCAAACTTAATTTCTCAGGCACACAAAAAATCTTTCTCATTTATGTTTGGCCCTTGAATCTGATCCTGGGGTTAGAATAGCCAGACCGTTCCGTATTTGCTGTTTGCAACTTCATGATGGTAATGCTCTTAATCAATTTGTTCCTGAATACGTTTAAATTAAATTATGATTTTTTTATGACTTCTTGACATTCTTTTGGAACAGTTTTTTGCCAATTTGAGATCGATAGATAAAAATTTTAACGTGCTCGGTTCTTTCTAACAACTTATTCTTATAAAAAAAGTCTCAATGACATGGAGCTAAAGCCACCTCGCTAATTCTCAGGGAATGGCCAAGTTTTGGTAACTTTTTTACTGTAGCAGGTAAATTCAGAACGATCTGGCTTTTCCGACTCGGAATCGGATACAGGGGCCAAAAATAAATTGGGAACCAAGGGTACGGTCTTTGGCGCAGATACTTTTTTGTCATCTATTGAATTTGTAGGCCAAGAGTATTTCATAGTCGGTATATTAAAGTATTGCAAAGTATTTCTCAAAAACTACTTTACCGATGACAGTCCTATTTGTTTTTATTATTATTATTATTAATTTGACTAGTCATGACAAAAATAACATAATTTTTGTTATTTTTATTTATGTTATGATTTATTCAGCATTATTTTAAATAGAAAATTTTGATACATCATCTTAACATCATTTTTTTTTTTATGAAATATCTGTGTCGACAAGGAATAACCGCTAAAGTCGAGTTAATACGAAGTGAAGTTATTAGTTTCAATGCGTTTTTTCGTAACGAAAAACACTAGTACGCAAATGGTTATGGTTATGGTTGTACCTTGACAATTAAATGTTTGAGACCATCAAATCTAAACAGCTAATGTCAGTGTACCCTTATATTAGGCAGATATTTTAATCTTAAAAATGCTCTTTTGCAATTTTGAAAATGAGTGTAGCTGTTAGTCCTTGTCGACACAGAAATATAGACATTGGCTTGTATTGGATTAAGTTGATTTTTTGTTTAGTGTTTGGCATCTATGGGAGATTTGAACACCCAATATTCAAATTTAACAAGGAACTTTTACATAAAATATTTTGATACAGTTTACATAAACGGCTTCGCGTTCTTTGTACAAGTTAGACGTAAAAAATTAACATTGGAGTGATATTTGTTGAAAGTTGCGTTTATTGAGTTACTGTGTTATAGACGTAATTTTTTAAATAGGTTCTTATAACGCTGAAAGCTAACAGTTTTACTAAAGTTCAAAAGAAAAAAGCAAAAACCTCTATATCCTATTCTTTTCTATTTTCGCTTTTTAGTCAACGCAACCAATAATAATAATAGATCGTGACTGCCAAAATTGTACGTTCATTATTAAATAAAAGGTAACAATTTTCAGTTTATTAACATTATTATGCTGTACTCTAATGAGTGATGAAACTACGTACTTAATAATTAAGCAAACGAGATATTTTTTCATTATTTAAATATCATCCAAGTTCTTGCTTCAACATCGTATAAGTATTTTGATTTGAGTTGTTGTTATTGTTTTTTTTTTGTTTCTTAAATCATTAATTACTTTCACACTGAATATATTTTCTATAATAATTTCAGTGATGACTGCAGTGATGCGCATACCTGTGATTATTATTGTTGTTTGCAAAATGATTGCGTGCGGATATGTCAGCAACTAACTATTCATCACGAGCGAATAACTATCAGTCAGTCACTCACTCAGCATGTCCGTTTAATGAGACAAGACAAATTATAAGCTCAGTTTAATAGGCAAGATAGATGCTTAGATGAATTATACATAGATATTATCACAGATACATGTGTAGATACTATATCGTACAATAAAACATGGTTTGTTATAGCGACACGCTGTCTTGTCGGTTTTGACGGTTTTATTAACGAAACAACAACAAGAATAAGCAGAACGAGCAACCCTCCACCCTCCACCCTCCTCCAAGACAACATCATCCAGAATGATTAAGCATGAGCTTCAAAAGCTAAGCTTTACATGCTACTCGAGCTTAATCCCTAAAATGCCGAGTAAGTTCCGACTTCTGTGTGATGCTTCACTGCAATTCGATTTGAATTTGTCACTAATTGTTGCTGTTGTAACTGTCGCTTACCAGGTGAGCATGAGTACTTCGCTGACAAGTTGCATCGATCGTTTTGTTTTATCTCTTAGATCGCTTCTAGCTTATAGCTTACAATCAGTAGTTCTAGATACATTCTGAGCTAAGCAGTCTTTTTGCGTCTTTTTTTTTTTTTGCTTTCTTGTAAATGTGCAGCACACATTACAACAACTGCAGATACAAAGATATTAATTCTAAGCTATGTTTTAGCTATTTTTGAGATTCTATAAAATGTCGCTACAGTCGTTCAAATAGATTCAGTTCGGGTTGAAGTTTAGATCGCGTTCGTTTAATCATTTGGTTACAAGCAAACTTAAGATTATTTCAAGTTTTCTTTAAGAACATTAATTATTCGTTTATAAACTTGGCTTGTATTTTGTTGCCAACAGTGATAAATAAGTGTGCCAAAAAATCCTTGTGATATATTTTAAGCTTAAGAAGGATAACAATATTTTTATATTTTCTACAAAAGCTCTTTGAAAAGTGAGTTAACATGATAACGAAAAAAGATAATAAAAAACAAAAACTACAAAAAAAAAATTTTAAAAATCAGCCATTTCTGACAATCTCTCAGACACTTGGAAAAATAATAATAATAATAATCCACTTGATAAATATAAAGAAAATAAACATTTAAACTAATTTCATAATTAAGAAGAGTTCGTCGACAAATTTGAAGTTTTAGTTTAATATGCACAGAAAACAAATTCAAAATAAACAAATATTTCAAATATATACAAATATTGATCATTATAATTATTTATAACTAAATATAAATATTATTATATATTAATTAAAAAAGCATATAAATTCAAGATAAGAGGTTTTATAGTTAATACAAGTGCTTTTAAAAAAAGTATCTCAAAAATTTGCATATTTTGAGGTTAAAATATGAAAAAAAAAATTTGTATTTTTATTTTTTTAATGGTTTTAATTAGTGTCTGACCGATTAATTGGATGCGGTAATCGGCATAATCGGCCGATATTGTGACCTTCGGCTTCGGCTGAAATAGCCGATTATTTTTGCCGAATGTTTTTGCTTTGACAAAAAGTTTTTTTTATATGTTTTATGAATTTTTTTGAATTATTCAGTGAACTCCGTTCAAAATTCCACATTTGAAACATTTTCATTGTTCGGATTGTGTTTCTCTCCTTTTCTGTTCTTTCATGAGAACTGAAATATAAAAATCGAGTTAATGCTAGAAATTTTCTGCAGACTTCAGTTAGTATTACATTTCAGTAGCTTTTCTCGACTCGGTCGAAAATCGATTAAATTTTTTTCTACGTTATCCTGACGTCAATAAATCAATTACAGTACAACTTCGATAATCCGCACACATATAGTTTTAGGGTCGTTCGGATTATCGAGGTTGTCCGAACTATAGAAGTAAACATTTTTGAAGCAATATTGATGAAATAAAACAAAGTTTGTTCTTCATTCAAATCCATTTCAGAAACAATGTTGGCAAACTTTTTTTTAAAAAGGCTCTACGGCATTAGTATCACTTGAAACTTTTTCACCACAAATTTTTAGATGACGAATTCCATATCTTAACTTGAATTTATCTAACCAGCCTGAGCTGGCTGAAAAATCATCCTTTCCAGGCATCTGTACATAAAAGAATTAAACCTTTGCTCTTAAAGTTTCGGAAGAAATCGGGATATGATTGTTTCTTTGTTGCAGAAACCATGTGTAAAGCGCTTCTTCTACTTTTGGATTTTCTGATTTTTTCATCACTTTTCTATTTCCTAAAACAAACATTTATATTTTGAAAATGGTTTCAAATATTACTTTGTACCCTTTCATTGGTCACCAGTCCAGAGCTGTGATGGGCTAAAACTGGTAGTAGCTTGCTACGAAGTCTGACCAAGGACTTTAAAACTGGTACCACGGGTAGTCAGCGGCCCCTGGCTTTCGCCAGGCTGACTTACTGGGCTGGCCCTTCGGGGAGCTTCGTGGTGGTTGTGGTTTAATACCCATTTCGCGGGAAGAGCTACCTAGCTCGGTGTGTGAGTTGCATTCTCAACTCGGGCGCCGTACTCCGTAGTACGGACGAGGTGTTAGATAGGCCTCCACCCAAACCAAGGGTTGCGATATGTCATCATAACATTAAGCTAATTTGGTACCTTTGAACCCTCGAAGGGGCATTGGCCGATGCAATGTTTCGGTCCCATGCTATGGAGCAACGTAGACTTAAGCCTACACGGCAGGTGTCTACGTAAAACACTTTGTATTCATTACTTTGTACCATGATACATTGTCGAAACGAATTCGTTTATCTTCTTTTTGTTTTTTCTCATATCAAAAATCGTTGACTTGGGAATTTTAAATTTTTCAGTAACCTGCCTTATAGTTTTACCCTATCCAGACTTTGCAATATATCAAATTTTGTTTTTAGATATTTAATCAAATATTTAGATAATATTTGAAAACATATCGCTTGATTTTAGTGCTTATGATAACAAAATGAACTAAATACACAAGTTTTTGCTTACTAGGAAACAGAAGTTAACTTCGGTGATGTAACGACAAGACTAATTAATTCGAGCAACAATTCCACAGCCTCCTTGATAACTTCAATACACACATAAATTAATAAGTGTGTGAAATCAAAAAAGGTAAAATAACTGCCTTTTTGCATAAGAAAAAAATTTGTCCGGATTGTAGAGGTAAAAATTTGGAACTGTCCGAATTATTGGAGTGTCCGAAGAGGCGCATGTCTGGACTGTAGAAGTTGTACTGTACATAAAAATCCGAATTTTGCAGAAAAACTTGTTTTTTGTACTGAAATGAGTACCTATATAACAAAAGCAAAGAATAATAGGGGTATTCACGATTCAGTGCAGTTGCCAGTGTAGTTGAGGACTTGAGGACTTGTGCACTTTACAAAAACAAAATATACGTACGTCAAAAATCTACACAACTACACTTTTACTATAGCCTTAAACTTGAGGACTTGAGCAGTTGTAGTTGTGTACATTTGAAAAAATTGACAGGTTTGAAATAGTGCCAATTACTTGATAAATAATAATCTCATTCAAATTATAATAATATTCTCAATAAAAATCATAATAATCTCAGTTAAAATTATGGTGTGCTCACGAAAACCTAACTGCACAACTTCACAAGTCCTCAACTACACTGGCAAGTGCACTAAATCGTGAATACCCCTAATATTTATAATTTTTTTTACTTGAAAACATTTGTTTGTTATTCGGCCGATTAATTCCACTTTGCCGAAGATTCCGTTTCGACAAAAATTCATATTCGGTCTAACACTAGTGTTAATACAGTGAAATACGGATAAATGCAAAAATTGCATAAGTGCTTGTCATTTTTAAACCATTAGCTATTTTTATAATTTTACATGTTAAAATATTCGGATTGATGCAATACGCACAGAAGGAAATAGCGTATAATTGCCATAATTTTTTCCGCTCTTAAAGTAATTTTAAGTACAACTTTGTATCTATAAATGCACAAATGAAACCCTTTTACTACAAAAGAGGTCCTGCAGAAAATATTGTTTTGTCAAATAGTGCAATAAAGAAAAGTGTTGAAAAGAAGAAAATCTATCTTTTATTCAAAAAGAATGCAACAACTACGAAATTTTTGTTATAAATAAGCGAAGTAAAATTTTTTAATGAAAAGAAAACATACTTAATAATTAAATACGTTTTCGAAGAATATAAAAATTCAACTCTTTTTTCTTAAAATTGCAAATGCACAATAAGTTTATTTAGTCATGTTCGTTTAATTGCAACATATGTGCACTTATTCGTTGTTTTCATAAGTGCAAAGATTGCATAAATGCTCATAAACTCGAAAAAAACGATGTGAATTTTACCTTACTTCACTGTTAGATTATCAGATCATATTCTTTTATTAAAAAAAAATCGGTAAATTTTGGGCACCCCAATTTTTAAAATTTATACAAATAAAATTTTATTGTGTCTCGGTTGTCGGTGGTAGCAAGCATGTCAGCCCAAAGTTCCAAGTTTGAATGCCGGTCAGTCCATGAACATTCGCAACATTTCAACAAGATGGAAATACTCCTGTCTTGTAGGGACCAGAGGCTTTTTTGATATTGAGTTTTGCGAGAACCATTTCAACTGATTTTGATCAGAAATAAATGTCCTGCATTGCAGACGATGTATTCCCAACAAAAGGCTGATTGTAAGCCGCGATTGTGAAGTTCTGTAAAAAAAAATTCAGCTAACAGGTTGACTTTATCAGTCGGGACAGTGAAGATTTGGTCATCTTTTAAAAGAGTTGGGATAGACAAAGACTGGTTCTGGTTTGGTTCTTTACACTTTTAATAAATGACCAAAGTTTTTGCTCACTTTGGGACAGAGAAGAACCTGTTCTCTGACGCGAGTCTCGTTCATAAACATTTCGCAGTATAAAAATGAATTACAGCGATTCCTAGCCTTAAGCATAGTACTCTCTTCGGCTTCACGTGAAATTCCACTCAAATCTCCATACAAAAAATGACAGCTGTGAAACAACCATGAACATTTCACAACTTTTTCGTCAAAGCTGTACTATGCTTCGCTGCGGAAAATCTAATACTATATTCCTCAACATGAATCTAGCAACATTTTTTTCACGGCAATTTAATTGAACCGACCATTTATTTTACCGTGAAAAGTGACAATCGCCATTTCAGACCCACTAAAGAAGTAGTATATACAAGAACCCAATGAAGAAGCCTACAAATCAGTTCGTATAAAACAAAAACAATGCAAGCACAAACAACGAAACAAAAACAAAGAAAGCAGCAGGCAGAGCATAAGCAGCTGATGATTGATTTTCTTATAGAAACACATGAATTTTTCTGCTTATATTTTACTATTTTGTGACTTCAATAGTGACAAAATCCAAAATTAGATATTCATTAAGCGCAGGATATATCTGATATTTTAGTATATATATTATCTTTGAACGATGAGTATTAAAGGCTGTAGGTATACCCTTAAGTATTCGTCAAAAAAGTTGCATGGCCTTGAAAAATCTGTTTAAACGACCCCATACAAACCGCGCTGTAAGCCATAGTTCTACGATAAAAAAAATTTTTGACCCACAGCCAAATGGCATTTTTTCCTTAACTTATGCATTTTATATCCGATCTTTGGAAATGATATACCTTTAAAGAGCCTTAACTAGAACTAAATTTTCTTCTTAAAGACTTCCAAAGCCATATTCGACTGGTAAGCCCTGTTATATCGATTTAATCCCATCTGAACTCGAATTCTTAAACATATTAAAAAAATTGCTCACTTCTTCTGAAATCCAAAAACTTTAAGAGGAAAATTAAACTCATCAGGCCT
This sequence comes from Tetanocera ferruginea, assembly GCA_958299015.1. NCBI lineage: Eukaryota > Metazoa > Arthropoda > Insecta > Diptera > Sciomyzidae > Tetanocera > Tetanocera ferruginea. The sequence goes on along the minus strand of OY282642.1, from coordinate 54,745,887 downwards.
CTTTTAACTATATACTATTTCCTAAGAGCGGATATTAAATTCAAGTTATGAAAATATACCATTTTAGTTTTTCCCGCGGTCCAAAAAAACTTGTTTGCTTTTGGAATTTTTTTCGAACTGATCTTTCAAATAAGAGATACATTTTTCAATAATTTATTTTTTTGTGTAGAAAACGATTCAATCTATCGAAAAATGTATATATTACTTGAGTGTAACTGAAAATATTCCTTTCTTATTTCTTAACTTATTTAAATGTGACTTTTTATAAATATATCAGCTCGTGTAACATGATTTTCCGATTATTTATTTTCAAACTCATTAAAACTTTATTTTACTTGTTCATTTTCCATAATTTGCTATTTTTCCATAATTTCTAGCTTATTCATATACTTTTGAAATATATTTAAATATTGGAATATATGAATGAAAACAAATAAAATACTTTGTCAACTTTCTGGAAAATAACATTTCTTTCATAGATATGCGTCCAACCTCATTTTCCCCGTTTTTAAACATGTTTTTCCCATTTTCCCTTTTTTTATTGAAAATTCCCGTAAAACGGAGAAACAACAGATAAATTGGAAACAATGAAATAACCGAGAAGACTAGTAGTATTGTCTCAGAACCATGTAGGCATATTTTTGAAGTGAAACTTCTTTAGCCGCGTATACAATATACGGCGAACGAAATGGACTGTAAAATCGATGAAACGAATGAAACGGCGGCGAATTAAGGTGAATTTAGGTCAATTTAGGTGAATTTTGTTAGAATTAGGTGTTCAAAATACCTTATAAATTCGAAGGAAAAAAATTATCAAGCAATGGTTTGAGTCCAAACTAACAGATGAATTAATCAACAAAGTTTTAGACCGTACGTTTTGAAGGTGAAATTTTCAACTAGATACGTTATGCTTCAATTTCCAACCGTGACACGTTACGCTGAAATTTTCAACAAGTATGATTCAATGGCCAATCGGATGCAATACGATTATCTGAGGTCACAGGCGTGTCATTAGCACTTTTATGGATTCCATGGAGCATTTGGACAAATATGGATGATTCTATGATCAATCGGATACAATGGGATTATCTGAGGTCACAGGCGGGTTGTTGGCACTTTTAAGGATTCCATGGATGATTTTGACCAACATGGATGATTCTATGCCCAATCGGGTGCAATGAAGTCATTCGCAGGTGGTCATTGAAACTTTAATGGATTCCATTCTTAAGTACATTTTTTTGCAAGACGAACTGAACTCAATGATGATGCATGACCTTGAGGATCAGCACTTTCGCTCTTATTAAATCTTTTCATGGCTTTATATGAAATGATACTTTTTTTGTAAGACTAAATTAAAAACGTTCTCCTTTTTTGGGTTAAAGGTTCACTTATACGGTGCGATGTCTTTTCATACAATAGTTGTTTAAATAAGTTTTTGTCTTCACAATGTCAAAAGAAAGCGAAAAATATAAAATAATAGCTGGTTTATTCGAAAAGCATACATTGGATGTAATAATGGCTGACTCAAGTAAATACAAATACGACACCACAATAAACATAGGCTTCAGTGTTGTAATATTTTAAGACATTTTTGTATGGAAGATAACGTCAGCAATTTTAAACCATTGTAAAATTTTAGGACAACAAGACGAGATGGCATACCTTGTGAATACCCTAAATCTATTTCTTTACAATATAACACAAATGGTTCACAAAAATTCAAAATTAATAACAAATTACTCAGTATGACCGCTAAAAAGTAACTTGGTCCAGGTGCTCAATTTCATTGCAATTATGAAAATATCGAATGTAATTTTTGAGATGAGAATTTAGTTTGAACATGAAACATGTCATTTAATATAACTCAACTTTCTTCAGACTTTGAATAAAGTTTTTTTCTTCTTTCTATTGTCTTCTAGAAATATTTCTTTATTATATTTATATTTAATATTTATTTATATTAGAAATTTTTCAAACCATTTTCCCGTATAACGTATCCAAAAGGGTGCCCTTGGACAAACATTAGAAAAATCTGGATTGTTGCAAGCTAACTGCTGTAAGGTTCCACTTTAACATTGATTATATCAATCGATTATTAACATTAATTGCCATTAATTATTGTGAGAATACATGAATGCCCTTTTTAGTATTGAAATTTCTATTCAAGTAAACGCCATTAAGTGTTAATTTCTTAGACAACAGCAAGAAAAAAATGCATAATCAATGGATAAATAAGGTTTTTATATGCAAGCAATTAGTTTGGAATATTAAATAAAGATTGTTATTTCATCAATATAAAATTTAATTATTTATTTTCTCTTCTTGCAAATAAATTTAATGACAGAAATAGTATCAATCAAGGCAACTTGATTTTTGTACGTAATTGAATTCGCATATAAAAATTTATAAAATGAGTGAAATGAAATTTGTTGTGAAATATCTGCTTAAATTAACTTAAGATAGAAAATTCAATTAAAGTCTAGTAGTAGTCATTACTTTTCTTCTCAGATTCCAGCCAAATTTTTTTCAAATCCAACTCTATTGTAAGTGAAACATTTGATCGCAACTTTTTGAAGTTCTTCAACTATTATTATAGCTGTTGAGCCTAAAAAATTAAATTAAGATTATTTTTTAAAGTTTTGTGCAAACGTTTTGTTCCTCAATAAACCTCAAATCATTCGAGCAATTGGTACAGATGACAGTGGTACTACAAGGGTTACAATTGTGCCTGTTGGGGTACACTTTCACTTACGTCAGTACGAAAGTACACCTTTTTTTCAAAAGGTACACTTTTGGATTTTGTAATTTTCTATTTCATATTAACAATAGTCCACTATTTTTTTAAGACATGGCTTCCACATAAAAGTGCAGTAGCAGAGCGCATTAGTTCTAAATTTAAGCTCATTAAAACAAATCTTCGAAACAGCTATCCGTTAAACTTAATTAAAAAACGTGAAATTTAAACTTTAAGCTGATATGGCGCTTTTTAGTATTTTACTAATAATTTTCAAAAAAGTAGGTTTTTGGCTAAAAAGGTAGGGGAGCTCGGGGTATTCTTGGACACACTTTTATTTTGGCCAAAAACTGACCAAAAACATAATTTTTTCTGAAAACTTCCAAAGTCAAAGTTTTAGTACGATACATAACCTTTCTTTTTAGTTTTGACAGTTTGATATTTTTTTTCAGATTTTACACTTTATCTCAGTTTTTGCAAAAAGTGTGAATTTGAGATTTTGAAAAATCTCGGGATATTGTTGGACAGCTAAAACAATCGATTAAAAAATGAAAATTATTGATTCAAAACGTTTAGTTATGAATGAAAACGAATGAAAATTTATTTTTTTTAAGAATATTAAAAATTTAAACTAATCCGAATCGCAGTGAACACAAGTAAAAGTATTTGGGCTTGGTCCAGCGCATCTCAAGTGAACACCTCGAGCACAAACGATGCAATGGGCCGTATTTTGCTGAGTCTCCTTCTTCGGCATGTTTTTCATGCAAATTATGCAGAAATCGATGTCAGTTTCCGGTTTCTTTGGCGTAGTGTTCGATTTCGGATGGCCTTTTTGTTTCTTCGCTGGTGGTATATCGTCTTTTTTCGACAATCTTTTTTGCTTCTGCTCAGCCTTATTTCGTAAGGCAACTACAACTTCTGGCGATGTCAAAACGGCTGATTTCATTGGCTTACGGCCACGGTTTGACTTCTTGGCAGGCGTACCAAATTTCAGCGGTCCAACCGATTTCAATGTGTCGTAAAGACTTTCGGTCGAACCAAAAAAGATTGACGAAGCCGCGCCGCTTGTCGAAGGCTCGGATGTTGACACTTCTTCAATTGCAGCTTTCAAAATCGCGTCTCCAGACACAATGATGCGACGTTGATTGTCGGGATCTTGTTCCTCAACGTCGCATTCATTTTCACCACTCAATTGCGAAGCGATGAAGTCGATTTCCGTAAAGGCTTGTGGATCGAATGGGAAGATGCCTGTCGTCTTAAATCCCGCCTTGATGTTCTTTGGCGTCGCGGCAGCATCTAGGCATTGGTCGACGATCAGTGGAACATGATGTAAACCAAAAGCCACACCGACGTTTGATTTCTTCCAAGCATCATGTTTTATGGTGAACATGGTTTTGAAAGGGCCAAAGACAGATACATCAAGAGGCTGCATACGGTGTGTGCAGTGTGGAGGAAATGACAACATTGTAATGCCGTTCTGCAATGCCAATTCAATGGACTCAATCGACAAATGTGATGTGTGATTATCGAGGAGCAAAAGTGTTGGTGAATCCACACTTGCGCCGGTGTGCTTGATGAAATGTTGCATGTACTTTGGGAATTCAGTGGATGTCATCCACCCAGAGCCATTAGCAATACCAACTGCACCATGTGTTGCATGTGTCATGTACACTTCTTTCATGTTGTTTCGTGGAAAGAGATAAAACGGCGGAATTGATTGTCGAGACGATAGATTGCTGAAGAAGGCATTCTCTTTGTTGAAGGACTTCGTACGGTTCTGGCTCACTTGCTCCGGCGTTTGCAATGACAAATTACGATGACGATTCATGAAGGCCAATTGCCAATCTGTACTTGCCTCTCCGTTGACATCCCACGAGTCCGGAAACGAAATGCCGATCTTTTTACCATATTCGTGTGCAAGTTTCCGCAGCTCTTTCAAACTCAATCCATAGTTAATGTAGCTGGCTTTGAGAATGTATTTCTTTAGCGCATCTTCTTGCTCGGCATTGAAAATCTGAAATAAAAATTAATTTATTTCTGATTCAATGAAAAAAATGAATGAAATCAACACAACTCACAGTATGACCGGGCGTCGAATGTGCTTTCAGCAAATTCTTCATCAAATCAACATTAGCAGTAGAAACGTCAATGTTTGCCTTATCGAAATTGGCAATATGCCATGCCAAAGTGCTTTTCGGAATATTGTGTGCCGTTGCAGTTTGCCGAATAGAGTTCTTGTGGATTTTCACCTTCTTAATAGCCTCCAAAAAATTATCAACATCCCCGAACGCTTACTTTCACAAAATGGCGGCGTATCATTAACACAATGCAAAAATTCACCGAATTTCTTTTTCTTAAGTTTAAGGTCCAAAGAACGTATAAAAAATATTTACCTGACTTGATTCGTTGAAATGTGTTCTCAAAATTAACAAAATACTGAGCAAAGATTTTTTTTTTGAATACGAAAATTTGGGCTCCTTTTCGCAGAGAGGTAAACAGTGCGTGTAAACAGGTTGACTGCACAGTAGAAAATGAGCTTGGTATGAGACGAAACAATGACAGTTGAATGCAACTGTCAAGCCTAACAAAAGTAAAAAAATATCGCGCTGTCCAATAATACCCCGTGTCCAAGAATACCCCGAGCTCCCCTACTTTTTTCTCATTTATAAAAGTACACTTTAAAAACCTCTTATAGCATCACTGACAGATGAGGTTTTGAGAACAGTTGTGACAAAGCAACGAAAGAATTTTCCCTCAATTATATGGCATCCGCAAGTTAATAAGTTTTACAGGTTATCATTTTAAACATGTTGGTAATTTTAAATTTTTATTTTTTTAAAACAATTGTAATACATGCGAATAATTTTGAAAAACGTTTTTCCCAAAGCATCTCGATTTTTGTGTTTTCGAGAAATCTTTTTTAAAATGCATCTTTTTTTTATAAAAAGATACAGATAATCAAGATTTATTAAAAGAAAGTGTCAGAAGTAGATTGACGTCTATCATAGCCACATCATGATTCAATAATTAAAAAGGTTATCCCGATATTTGACGTCTTCTAACGAAAATGGAGAAAGATACCCTTATTTGAAGAGGAGAGCATTTTTAATGACACAAAAATCCCACAGGTGCTTAGATATCGTACTATTTTTTAGTACAATATATCTAAAAATTTCTAGTCAATACATTTTCTCCCACTTTTGTATTTTGAAGCATCCATCAGATGATTTTAAAGGTTCTGTGACTTCACAGACTCCAAGCTTGAAGTATTTTCACGAATTTATTGCCATAAAAAATTCAATGAAAGCAATCAATTTTATTTCATTCAAATTCGAGAGAGAATATTTTTTGTTTACAAAAAATAAGGATATGTCAAATATCGGGATAACCTTATAAATTATTGAGTCATGATTCACATCGTAGTGCTGTCAAACTTAATTGCAGTGCTGCCACTTTTCCTTTTTCTTTTTTTTTTTTGTGAGACAAACACTTTGAGAGCGTGTTTTGGTATAGAAAGAAAGAGATTATGATACTAAATATCATTAGCAGCGAAATTTTGTAGTTGTTTCAGCTGATATAACCATAATAAGTTTATACATGAAAATAATTTGAACTTTTTTGTTTTAAGGTGATTAATATCGTTTCCCATCCATGTTGTTAACTTCTTCGTACTACCATTTATAAAAGAAAACACAATTTTTACAGTTTAATTTTTATTAATTTACTATTTCCCATGAGTAATTGTTTACTTTTTTGTATATTAAATTGCTTATTTATGTGTTTAATTTTAAAATATATTCGACATATAAAAAAAAAAACATTTATTATGTTTGTAAGCGGTATTGTATGTTTGTATGAATTTTTGCGCTCAACTCAAGTAATTTTTTTTTTAAATTGGTTATGGAATAAATGTGACGCCCATTAAATTTGATGAAAATAGTCTCAAGGCTTTTAATATTTTCCAAAAATTCTACGCAATGGTTTTTTAGGCCTCCTTTTGAAACTTGGTCAATCCAAGTTCAGGTACTTCCTTCAAACTCGTACGATTCCAGTTTCAATTTTTTTATTATGTACCCAGATACATATTCTAGGCCATCTTCATGTAGAATGTCAAATTCATCGCCCGCTTCTACATTCTCTGGAAACGCTGGCTCGCAATCATGCGAATCTTCAACGCCTTCAAAATTAAAATTGTCGATTGACTCGACGAAATCATCGCACACTCTGCTTTGAATCGTCGAAATTTTTTCCGTGTTTATGTGCAACCAGCTAGTATCATCTGACTCAACGTTACCAATGTTATTTAGCAACTCTGTATTTCTGGCTATAAGAATATATGCTGCAAGAAAATATTATGAACTAAGGAACTTAACTTGCTGAATACAATGTTTTTGCAAGTATAAAGAAAACAAATAGTTTTATTTAATTTAAGTTGATTCATTCAACAAACGTCAAATTTAAGCATAATAAAGGATATTATTACGAAATGGGGAATTTCAATATCAAGAAAAAAGTTGTAATACTATTAAAAAATTTTGAGACAAATAATTGCATTTTTCTTAATTTATTCAAAGCTTAAAATTAATTAAAACAACTTTTTGAAAAACTTTAAAGTATTCAAGTGTGAACAGTCTTATGTTTACTTATTTATGACTTATTTATGTTTGTATTACAGTTCGATATAAAAGTATGAAAATAACAAAAAAATATTAACAAAAACAAAAATTTTGATTTGATTTAACTTAAACATGTTAGTCGATTCGCCTAAGTCTTATTCTAACTCTAACTCTAAAGGTAAATATTATAAATTGGGTCTGTGGTTTGAGTTTTTTGCGATTTTGACCTGGAAGGTGAAGTTTTTTGGATTTTATATTTTGGCAATTTTTGTTCCTTATGACAAGAGCTACAACTTTGCCTCTGAGAGTAAATCGAAATTCTGAACGGTTTACAAGATATGAGCCTGAGAAAATGATCACATTTTTACGAAAATGATACCGAGGCCCCAAATCTTTGGGGGCCCATAAAACAAAAAGTGCATGACTTTGGGGAAAATTGGGAGACACGGGTCTTTTTTTTTTAGTCTTTTATCACGTAGTGGTGTCCGTATATGGTTATTTTTTTTGGTGTTGCACTGTGATATACTGCATATCATATCTATTAAAAACATATTCGTGAAGCATTCGCAGTGAGTTGTTCGAGACCATTATACCCCTTTGAAAAGGCAAAATTGATTTTTTATTGGGGATTATTATTTCACCCATTACGCTGTCGATCTCTACTAGCAACTTTTGCTGTTGCGGCAGATCTTTTCCATAAGCCTTTTAACTTGCAACGTTGGATGATGTTAACAGTTTTGTGTTAAAAGCGTCAAACCAGTCGTTTATCAACTGAATGAAGTCAGCAGTGCTTAAGGCGTTATAGACGTATTTTCCCACGGAATAACAACGCCTTATTGCGCTAGCTGTTGTATTAGAAAATAACTGAGCTGCTTATTTCACTTTTTGCCTACCTAAAGGAAAAATATTTTCTGTTAAATACTATGTAAATATCTTTGAACAACCCCCAGTCGTATTTATAAACTTAGAAGTACCAAAATCGTATTTCGTAACACCCTGTTTACCTGCATGCTTCACACTTAGATGGCCATCTGTTAATTTGTGGACAATTAAAACATCCGATTCTCTAACGTACTCCATTACTTCTTTTATGGTCTGTGGTGTAATAACCGAGTTCTTATATATAAGACCTGTGTTCAAAAAGTGGTTTCTTATTAATTTCAGCAAATGAAGAACGTCTGCAAAAACGAAGATTTTTTCATGTTTATTTGTAGGATGAAGGAACCATGTCTTGTCTAAGAGGTAAAATTTTGAAACCGCTTTGTGAAACACTCGTTTTTAACAAACTTTTTTAAATCAACTAACTTATTGAAATTCCAATCTCTTTTCATAGTGCTTGGTTGGTTGGGCCCATGTCTGATACCATTGCCACAAGCGGATACCCTAAATCAGCACCCTGATTATGTCGAATGCTAGCTCTTGGCTCATCTTAGTGTCAAACGCATAAAAAATTGGAAGCCTCCAAAATGATTTTAGGCCGCGAACGATTGCAACTTGGACGTGATTTACTGGTGCCCTTACGAGGTCCATTGATGGATCGTGTTCGAAAGTGGACGAAACCTTCATTTCGTCGAACTGCAAAACGCAGATTCTATCCTCCCTTGAGCGTTCATTAATTTTCATTGCATCAAGTGCAAATTGCTGAATTCCTTCGACCAATTCAATTTTACGCGCCCATTTCGTTAATGTGTCGACGCAAGGCAGTGGGAAGCCTTTTTTGTACAGATATCTAAATGCTCTTGGTCCAGCAGCGTGCAAGACTATCGACAACGATATGTCTTCCCAGCAGCAATGTATATTTTTGCTAGGATTTGCCAACTTCCGGATTTGACCTTTTGTGAAAATCGCGTTAAGGCTTTCTGTGCAATGGCTAGTTTCCTTCTGTAGCCTTTCGACTTCTTTATTCAACGGAGCAATTTGTTTTTTAAGATCCTCAACGGATTCGAAATTATCGCTAGATTTAAACCAAATAATTGATTAAAATAAGCTGGCAGCACTGGCAGAAATGTCAATAAAATTGAAATAAATAAGCTGCCTTTTTAGAAAACATTTTTCTAAGATTATTAATTTTTGTGCACTTACTCAGTCTGCGTACTGCAATTTACCAATTTGCATTTGTTGTTGTTGCGGTTCAAAATCATAATTTTGCACCGATGAACTTAATTGCAAGGATGGCATTTTCGCTCGGCATCAGACGTGCTTTCTTGCATAGCGGGCCACCTGGAGCATTAATGAAATCTTGCATCCTGAAGTGCTTTTCGCAGAGTGTGTTCGTGGGCTTCAACTCTAAGCTGAAACAATCGATTCACTTCCTTCTTCGGAAGTCGTCCTTGGGAACTTTGAAAAATAAATATTTTCTTTGTTCCAAGTGTTATGGCAGATAGTACAGCTTTTAGACATATTTTTATTAAGTTTTTAGATTATCACAAAAACAATTAACACAACAAATATCAGAACAAATAACACGAGAAAATTAGCAAGAAAATTCGCAAGAAAAATCACAAAAAAAATCAAAGAAAAGTCGCTCAAGATGCGTGTTGTTCACTCGAAACCGTAAGACCAAGTAACAAAACATAGGATTTTTCATAGGATTATCCTTCAAAATACGGCATCACTACGTTTTTTCGATTTTGACATTACAACGGTGTTGACTTTTTAGACTTCAGCCTACTTCTGCCACCTTCTTTAAATATATAAATTATGATAGACCCAAGGGGGATATGAAAATCTTTAAATTTTTTTAATTTGCGCCAAATAGGGGAGTCTACCAAAAAGAAAATATTCCGGACCACCACACAAACATATTTTCACACACCAATTTCTGCTGCGAGAACCTATTACCAACTTGTATTCTTTGTACCCTGCATGTTAAGTAGCTATTTAATAAGTTTACAGAATTGCCACAAAATCTATAAAAGTGTTTTAGCTTGTGACAAAGAAGTCTCGATTGCTTTAAAGAAATCAAGCAGACAAAGGAGAGTTATAGCCTAGACACATGGACTGCGGCTGCAACATAACAACACGAGGTGAAAACGAAAATGTTGGCATGTTGTCTACAACATGATTAATTTGGATGCAGCGCGATAAGCCGTACTTTCATATATTTTTATTATTAAACATCGAATTATCATTAAAAAACAAACATTTAACACAAACACAATGATAATGAACAATAAAAAACACAAAAGAACCACGAAATTAAACGAAAACTTTGACAAATGCCAATGTTCTTAGTCTTGTCGCACGTCAAAATAGAAAAAGTTATAAATCGACGACAGCAACATTGCTGAAATGACGCATTGTCGTTGCAACACTTTCACCACATTCACCTCCATAAGAAAAGCTTGTAAAAAAAATTTGACGTTTGACGCAATGCTGCAGCCGCAGTCAATGTGTCTAGGCTATTACTCTACCATCATCATAAAATGACCTAATGTCATACAAGACTTTGAGGGTAGCCGTCGAGCAGCTATGACTTTTAGCCCTTAAATGCATGACCTCAGCAATTTTCTTCATTATTTTTTTCACCTTTGAGCCAAATCAATGACTCAATGAGCCAACTCAATGAGCTGAATTCTGTATGTGTTGCCGCTGTAAAAGCTTCAAGCCAGTATGCCTCAACAAATTTATTATTTTTTTCAAACTTACTCTCGTACATAAGACATGAGAAGAAATTCTTTGGTTGTGCCATATATGGCACACTATGCATTTAAGGGTTAAGTAGGATTTTGATTGTGTATGATTATGATTATGAGTGCTAAAAATGACGATATTTGGTCAGCCACAATAGCTTCACCAACCTTCGATAGGGACAACAAGATGCTTATTGGTCTGAAACTTTGGGTTCAGAAGGTGTAGTTTTTTTTGTCACACAGACAGAAAAAAAAACACATTGTAAAATCAAGTAGAACAATAATGATATTACATGATTTACCTATGATTTTGCTTCATAGAGATATAAAGTAAAATTATTATGATTTTCATGTAAAAATTGCAAAAAATTACCATGTTGAATCATTATCATTATGATGGTCATGTTTGAAATCATATGTCATGAAATCATCTTAAATCATTATTATGGTCTTGTTGAATCATTATGAAATCATGTAAAATCATTATTATGGTCATGTTGAATCATTATGAAATCATGCTAAAACATTATGTTGGTAATTTTGAATCATCTTGAAATAATGTTTAATCATTATGAAATCCAGCTGAATACTTCATGAAAATTAAATTTTTTAATAGTTCATCCAGTTTGGTTTCATCATTTTCTTCATCAAGGAATTCACCATATTCATGAGTAATATTCTCATGGAATATCACATAACCTTATTCATCTACTTCTACTATTAATTCACCCGAATTCACTGTTTCAGCCATTTAATTTTTTAATTTTAATTTTTTTTTTAATTTTTTTTAAACACTTATGTAACGATGTAACTTCGAATGTGCAGAAAATTTGAAAGAAATAACGGAACTTCTTCAGCACGCCACCAAGTTTATTTTAACATGATCCAATATTTATAAGATTCCATAATGATTCTACAAGAAATCATGTTAACTAACTTCTTACATAATGCAATAATGATTTTACTGGATTTCATAATGATTCTACATGTAATCCTAATGATTTTCATGTTGCTGACACCATGAAATATGAAATCATCTTAAATAAAATGTAGTGACCGTGCAGTAGCCTAGACACATTGACTCCGGCTGCAGCATTGGCTGTGCTCACACGTGAATCAAATGATTGAAGAATAACGGGATTTTTTTGTGAATTTTACTCTCTCTGTGAGTATTTGAATGAAGCCTGCTCACACGTGATTGTTTGATTGAACAGGCGACGCAGGCTTTTCTGCTACCTACTGTTTGCGGTTAGTATCATTTAGTCAAAGCGTTGCAAATTTTAACTTGGCTGCTGCTTAGAAGTAAGTTATTGATAAGAAGGTAGTAGATTGAACAAAAAATACTTTCATTCTATTTTATTTATTTTTTTTCTGCTATTTCGCCATGGTTTTATCCCAATATAGTTGAGATTCTGGTGAAGATTTTTTAGTTTTTGCCACAAATGTATTAATTCTATAATTTTTCTCCTGACAATTTTCGATAAAACACAAATATAGTGCGATAAAACACAACGAAATAAAATAGTAGCCAAAACGAAACTAACCGCAAACACTAGGTAGCAGAATAGCCTGCATAGGCTTTAGTCAAATACTCACAGAGAGAGTAAAATTAACAAAAAAATCCCGTTATTCTTCAATAATTTGATTCATGATATGATGACCAGGTAGTATAAATTGCGAGGGTTCAACTGTCATTGGAGGCATAGAATGTCAAAATGACGATTTGACGCCAAAACAATGATGCTTCTTGTACAATAATAAATGAAAACAGGGCTATTTCTATTAATGTGTTTTCCTTGATGTTGGATATATTTTGCGTAAATTGTATCATTATACAGTGGTAGACATTCGTTTATACGCAAACATTTTTTTTTAGTAAACTGAGTAATTGAGAGTAAACTGAGAAATTTGAAATTTTTTCGCATATGCTCCGCGTTGTCTGAATTATGAGAAATGCGTTGCTCAAAAAATATTTCTGATAACGGGACCTCTCTTACTGTAGCAAGCAATCAACAAAACGTGCACATAGTTTTGCCGCGACATTTGTATATGCGCACTTGAGTTATTTGATATTTTTTATGTGAAAAAATTTAAAAATTTATAATATTTTGTAATTTAAAGGTGAGTGTGGCAAATTTTTCCTAACAACTGTGTTTTATAAATGTTATTTATTGATTTTATAGCCATGGGAAAGGGTACAAAGCTAACTGATGCTGAGCAGAAAATTATTAGAGTTTTGAGGGAGGATAACTATTCCAACAGGAAAATTGCGAACAGAATCGCCAGGAGTGAGGGAGTAATAAGAAATTTTTTTAAAAAAGGCCAAAACTATGGCGTTAAAGCTCCAACTCGAGGAAACTCGAAGCTAACATTGCGTCAAAAAGGACAAATTCGATACGAAGCAATCAATAATCGCTTATCTTCAAGAGAAATTAAAAACAAATTGGATCTTCCCGTCACTGCCCGACATGTGGCCCGAGTTTTAAGCGCCACTCATTCAATCAAATGGACAAAACTAAAGGGAAAACCACGCTTGACTGCTGCTCATAAGATCAAACGATTGGAGTTTGGCCGTAGATACATGTCCTGGAGTGAAGAATGGCGCAATGTAATTTTTTCGGATGAAAAAAAGTTTAATCTCGACGGGCCGGATTGTTACAGTTGTTATTGGCATGATTTGAAAAAGCACAACGTAGTACGTTCAAAACGAAATTTTGGTGGAGGAACTGTAATGGTTTGGGGAGCCTTTTCGTACTTTGGAGCGACTCCAATTTGCTTCATCACACCGAAAATGAACTCCGAAACCTACACAGACCTGTTAGAAGATGTGTTGGTGTCTTATTATGAAAACGACCCCGAAAGAGAGTTCATTTTCCAGCAAGATAATGCTTCCATACATGTTTCAAGGAAATCAAAAGAGTGGTTTTCTATAAAAAACATCAACTTGTTGCAATGGCCTGCATGCAGTCCTGATTGTAACCCCATCGAGAACCTTTGGGGCATAATTGCTGGAAAAGTGTACTCAAAAGGGAAACAGTACAACAGTGTGATCGAACTCAAAAATGCAATTCGCCAATCTTGGGGTGAAATCGGGTCAGAAACCCTACAAACGCTTGTTGACTCTATGCCAAATCGAATTTTTTGTGTCATTCAAAATAAAGGAGGCCACACTAAATACTAAAATGGCGATATAACTTTTTTTTTTCTTTCAATGTTTGCTCCTTACTTAATGCGTTTAAACAAATGTCCATACTGAAACTTACTTTTTGAAGAAAGGAAAATAAATGGAATTCCTTCAAGTAAATTCTTATGTATATTTAGGTTAAAAATGAATAAATACATGATCCTATGTTTTTTAAACCAACCAAAAGTCGTTTGTTTTTCACGTTTTGGTAAAAAGAGTTGGGCGTATAAACGAATGTCTACCACTGTATAATATTATTATTAACTTTTGTGACATATTTTAACCTAATACTCCTATTCTAAAATAAAAGCGGAATTGTTTTAAAATAACGACAAACAAATTTTACTTGTTTACTCTAGTTGGAAAATATTGCAGTTTACCTAGAAATAATTTTTACCTTTTATAAAATGTTAAAAATGTGCAAGTGAAACAACAGAAAAGTCCCTTTCTTTTAGTGGAAAAGTAATCAGAAAGTGCAAGACCAAAGATAAAAAAATTCCTGTTAACTTCTTCTTATGATTACACTACTTGTATTTGACACATGAATGCTTCCGTCTTGGCAGCGCAGTCGCTTTTTATAATACCTGGTTTTATATCATGATTTGATTCACGTAAGAGCACAGCCATTCTGACAAATGATCATCACAATGACCAAAGACAGGAATGATCATTGTTTTTGCAATCGGTACCTTCAATATCGTTACAATTTATGTATAATGGTTTTAAGAAATTATCTACAATGTTGTTAGACAAAATAATATTGAACGGGGTGAAAAGCCAACATTGTGGTGACCGTGGCATGCAGGTTAAGTGTGTAGGCTTAGCATGCTCGGAGCCCGGGTTTGATCCCCAGCCGTGGCGAAAAGTTTTTTTCAATAAAAACATTTTTCTGAAGGGTCACCACCTCTCTGCAGACAATGGCAAACCTCAGAGAGTAAACAATGCCATGTAAAGCTTCTTGAGAACATGAACTTTAGCCGTTCGGATTCGGCATAAAACATGTAGGTCCAGTTCTCGGTCAATTGTGTGCAAACATTTAATAACACACACAACACAATTGATCATAAGAAGCTCGGTCAAAGTCCTTTCAAAGGCTGAAATGGCCAATTTGTTTTATTTTGTTTTTGTGTTTTTTTGTTTTTTGAATAGCCAACATTTGTTTTAGTTTCAAATTTTTAGTGTTGTTAACCAGGGACGGAAAATAACTGTTATTTTAACATTTTAAAATGAAAAAAAACATAATGAAAAAATGATCGAATTGCTTTTTAAAATATACCATTATGATACTAATGTCCTCAGCTTCACGAATATTAAGTGACTTTTAAATTTTCGACTGATTCCATTAAAGTTAAAAATTAACTGTTATTATGTGCCTTATATTTTTCAGTCAAAAATAAAGGCTATTTTTTACTTTTATTTTATCGGCCAAAAATAACAGTTATTTTGTGACTTTTATTTTTTCGGTTAAAAATATCAGGTAGTTTTTGTTTTTTTAAAGGCCGCTTAACTGATTAAAAAACCTATTGATAACATGTGTAAAATGTGCGCACCGATGAGACGAAAATAATGGTATCAATATTTTTTAAAACGGTCTTTGATAAAATACAAATTGCTTGATATTTTTGACCGAAAAAATAAAAGGCTGAAAATAATTTTTACCAAAAAAATTAAAGTCAAAAGTAACTGTTTTATTTGCCCAAAAAAATTAAAGGCTGAAAATAACTTTAACCAAAAAATTAAAGTCAAAAGTAACTGTTATATTTGCTCGAAAAAATAAAAGGCACAAAATAACTTGTATTTTTGTCAGAAAAAAAAATTTTAAAGATAGCAGTTAGCGGTACGCTCCCTGTTGTTAACACAAAAAAACTAGTAAGGTATATCTTCGACTTGGTCGAAATTAAAATAACCCTTCGGCCGAGTCTTAAGGGTAAAAATCTTAAATTGTAGAGCTTTTTGTATGAGATTTTAAAAGATTTTGCAGGAATCATATCAAATTGTTTTCCTGCAGCTTAAAGATAAGCCTCTTTATAAAGTTTTCAATTTTAGGGTTCGGCGTGGTCGTGGGTATTCAAAAATACTGAATTTCCGTTTTATAACCTTAAAATTGTACCTTATTCGAATATAATTCCTTATCTTTTGCACTCCAATAAAATCGAATCATTCACAACAATAATACTTCTATTTGAATTATTGAAACACATTAACGAACAACATTTACAATGTAAAAAATGTGTAGTAGTTATTCAATTTTTATGTGACTGTTAATGAAAAACATTCTAACCCAGTAATTGCTGTGAAAAATCATGAATGCACTTTTTAGTATTGAAATTTCCATTTAAGTAAATGCCATTAAGTGTTAATTTCTAAGACAACAGCAAGTAAAAAAATGCATAATCAGTGGATAAATAACGTTTTTATATGCAAGCAATTAGTTGATGAATATTAATTACAGATAGCAGTTTTTTTAAACTTTAATTATTTATTTGCACTTTTGTTAAATAAATGTAATGACAGATATAGTTAAAATAATGAAAGCTTGATTTTGCTACGTAATTGAATTAGCACATAAAAATGTATGCATTGTGTGTAATGAAGTTTGTGGTGAAATATCCGCTTAAGCTAACTTCAGGCAGAATTCAATTCGCAAGATCATTAGCATCACTTTTTTTCTTTTAAAATTCCATGAAATTTAATGCAAATACGATTTAGTCTAAAATAAAAAATTAGAAAAAATTATTTTTTTTATTTTAGGTAACCTTATTTCAAAATGAAATCCATCATATTCATAGCGACACTCATGATTATTCTAGGAACTTTGCATAGATCTGTTGCTGTTATGCGTAAGTGTTGAATTCGATTTTTTCCACCATGAATTCGAAATAAAAAATATTTTTATAATTCTATAACTTTCAGCTGATTATATAAAAATATGCTCTCGTAATGATCCGAACGTAAGTGAATGCGTAAAAAATAGCATTTACAATATGCGATCTTATCTCAGGGATGGCATCAAAGAACTCAACGTCCCGGCATTGGAACCGCTATACATAGGCGAACTTAATATTCTGGAAGGTGGGGCGTCAGGTATTAATGTCAAGGCTAAAAATTTGAACGTTTATGGAGCATCCAATTTTGAAATAAAGAAAATCAAGTATGTTAAGAAGAATTTAGAGAGAAGTGGCGGGGTTCAATTTCTCAACACTTATAATATTCTTTTCTTATCTTTATAGAGATTCGGACAATGCAAAACATTTTGATTTTGAGTTAAATTTGCCACGTCTTGAGGGTGAGGGACACTATGATATCGATGGTCAAATATTGGCATTACCTTTAAAAGGCAATGGACCGTTTACGGGAAATTTTAGTAAGTAACTCCAAGAACATATAGAGCAGAGCTTTGCTGTTAAGTTCTTAAACTACTGAAAGCTTTGATGTTAATCTTTGATTTTGAAAAATTATGGCATTGTTTTGTTCGAAGTATTGATAGCTTTGCATTATGCTGATTAATTATGTTCTGTAGATGATCTCTCAGCTGAAAATTGGTTTTTACCGTCATTTTTGTAAAAACTCTAAATTTAAAAATTTTTTATTTCAAGATTTAGAAAATCATTTCATAATCAGTAACTTCCAAATAGTTCATTATATTCTTAAGCCTGATTGTTTCACGAAAATTTGGTAACCTTTTAAATGTTAAAAAAATTAACAAAATATAAAAAATACCTATATAAATTTAAAGGCAGTCATTCAAATTGACGAATTCATATTCATATATAAATTATTTGTAAAAACGTTCTATTTTATATGTATTTTCACTTTATTTCGCCTTTCTTTTCTCTGAATAGCCAATTTCTACGCTTACGTCAAGGTACAATTTGATGTGAAACCTGTAAATGATATCGATTATATGGCGATAAGATACCTAAAAGTCAAAATTCGCACCGGCAAAGGAACCATACGCTTGCAGAATCTCTTCAATGGAGATAAGACTCTAGGCGATGTCATCAATGATACAATTAACCAGAATTTTGAAGTTTTCACCAATGAACTGATTGGTCCCATCGAACGCGCGCTGGAAAAGCAATTCACTAATACAGCAAAAAAAATCTTAGAAAATTTCACATACAATGAACTGTTTCCAGTTTAAGTAAATTTCATGTTGAATCTTGGTGATAACTCATAAATCTACAAATCAGTAGGTTCCAAACAAAAAACCTAAGAATTCAAGCTCGTTTTTTTTTAATTTTGTAAATTTGTTGTTAGATTTTTTATCGATAATTTTTTAAGTTTAATGTGATTATCCAAAGCTAAAATTTTAATATACCTGAAACAAAAATATACTTTTGTATTGGATTTTTTTTTTTTAATAAATATAAGATTTTAATAAAATAAGTAAAAGAAAGTGTATTTTTCGTTTGATGAATATAAATATGAATGTAAGTAAATGTTTTTTATTTATGTAATAATATTCTTTTTGAATCATGAAAAAAATATTTAAGACGAATACTGCATTCCTGGAAAATTTAACAAAGAAAGTGTGTATAGCAACCACTATTGGTTGTGAAAAAAAATTTCTATTATATGTGATTCTGATATATTTGAAGGCGAAAACATGATAATCCACATTGCTTTAAAAGTTTATATGTTATGCCATATCAATATCAAAAAAAATATTGCGGAAATTGCTCGATAAATGTGGATCCCTATACAAAGCGCTTAGAAGCAAAGCGATCGGTCCAACCAACAAAAAATTGTTTTCCAGTTATGCTATCAAACACTGATATTTTGGGATAAAAATCTCTTACTTAATATTTTGCCATTACTGAAATTGTTTAAGAAAATAGTTCGCCTTTTTTAAAAAATACTCTATGTAATGGAAAAATGAGCCGACCAAAAAAAAAAATGTTTATTTGCATTCATAGAAGGTTTGAGTATATGTGAATATGAAGCAATTTTGTGCACTTTTTAGCTGGACGCTTTCTTTTTGGGCGACAAGAAATGCATTAGTTTTTCAAACCATTTCTTTCTCCATTACTTCAGTAGGTGGGTTGGACGACTTTTGCATCTGAATGCATATATAATACTCTTTTGTACCATAACCATAATTAATTACAAATACACATTATTTTAAATCATTAAGTGCTTGGGTACTTATAAACTTCCTTATAACTATACTTAAAAACTACCCTTTCCTGTGAGGATCATATTAACTCTTGCTTCAGAAAATTACATTAGGTCTGTTTCCGTACGCACTTCAAGTAAAATTCGGGTAAAGTTCGTGTAATAGAGAGTATTATGATTATCTATCAAAATGAGAAAATTTGTCAAAAAGTACGGAAACGGTTTCAAGTAAGTTTCAAGCACAACAGCTGTTTTTTGAAAACAATAAAATGTAATTGCTTTGTTTTTGTATTTAAAACACATTCGTAAGCGTTCATTTTGTTTATTTTAGCTATTTTCATTAATTTCCTAACCAATTGCATACATTTTTTTTCAAAACACAATGCAGAAATTAAATTTTATCCCTTTGCCAATCAGCTGTTTGAAGCTCGAGTTTCGTGCTCGAAGAAATTTTTCAAGTAAAGTTCGAGTAATAGAGAGCGACAAAAACTGACATTTTGCTTGTCCTTCTTCTCTCTCGTGCTGGAAAAATGTGTAAAGAAACGCATTCGAGTAACTTCAAGTTACTTGAAGTGAGTACGGAAACAGACCTATTGTGTCGATAGGGATCGGTATTATCAATCCCGACAGTCACGGTATTGCCAATACTGTTCGAAAATTACAGTCTTAGTTTTCATACATCTTATTGACATTTTTTAAAAATATATTAAGTTGAAACCTGAATGCAACCTTATTACTCAATAATTGATTATACGTGATCATCTACTTAAATATTGTGAAAAATTGTCCAATAAAAGTGACATGAAAGATTTCATCATACTTTTGACTCGTACAAATTCTCTTCTAAAATTAAAAAAAAACTGTCGTGGTTTTTAAATCCTCGAAAAGTTTAGGATCGAACAAAAAACATTGATGATGGCATCGACGCTGACATCGTATAATTTGAACCCAAATTTTGGGAACATATTTTGCCTTGATGAATTTGCGACGAAAAAATCGACAATTTTTGATGAAAAAATTTATTTTTCCAAATCAAAACCACTAAAAATGTCAACCTGATTTCAAAAAATTTTAAGATTTAATACCTTCTCAAATACAGTTTCCACAATTAGTGTCGAAAAAATTTTCTCCCGCCTGAACAATAACAAATTTTGTAAAATCACATAATCACAATATTTCAAACTTTCATAGAACCTTTTTTCAGATTAATAGCATCTTGCTGTAAAACAAACGAAACTTCTTTCAAAAGATAATAATCAGCTGCTTGATGTAAAACGTATATCGTTAACAATCGAGAACAGCTGATTCAGTTATGAACAAAAACGTAACAGCAGTACAAATTTGGCTTGCTGTAAGAAAATTAAGCGAAGCCGAACGTCAAAAAACGGCGATAAACAAATAGGCATCGTCTACAAAGTTTTCATGTTGGAAGTTGCTGTGGAGAAAAAGTAAAAACAATTTTTTCATAAGCACATTTAACATTATTTATGTATTATATTAACAATTTCTTATATATTTTTAGCACAAAGAAAACTACAAGAATTTGGAAAATCCAGCACGTTTGTTTCATCGCGAAATCTTCTACGTTTGGCACGCATTGGCGGCTCATCACTATCACTATAATTTTCTATTTCGGTGTTAAAATTTAAAAATGGTAAACAAAAGTAAACAATTACATCAAACCAAAAAAAAATTAAAAAAATATGTGTGTAAGAATTTTAAAAATTATACGGAAAATACTGAAATTTCATAATCTGGTAATGCTTTTTTTGACAAATATTCACGTTGAGAGTATCTGAGTAACGTAAGCGACGAAATAGTGCACGATGACGCAAAGAGTAAATACAGCAAGCAAATTCTGTCCGACATTGTTTGCAAGCAAATGAGCCTTCAGACGAAAGCTTAATTTTACAGCAAGATTCTATAATACTATATTTACATTACAACGAAATCCAAAAAAAATAGCAGTCATCTCCAAACTGAACACTAAACTGCATAGTTTCGCAGAAACAATCTCACATTTTGTTTCGTTATGCAACATATAATTTCGTTTTACTATTTTCACAAAACGAAAATTAAGAAAATAACAAGGAAATGTCAGATAATAAAAACAAACAAATATTTCAATAGCACAAATTTTAGAAAACACATCTTGAAGATAATGAACAAAAACTTCTGCATTAGTGGTTCTCATGAAATCTTGCAAATGCCTCGAATACCACGTAAAACGCACAAGTTTTCACTGCGTATATCAGCTGTTCTCTTTTTCCATACAAAAGAGTTAACGAGATCCTCGCAAAATTCCAATGCATTTTCGGTTCGTAAACTTCGTGTAAGAACCTCGTATTTGCATTTTGTATTGCAACAGCTGATTTACACACTTGCAACTTCTAGGGTATGTTCATTATATGTCGTATGCAAATATGCGAAAATACGAGTGTGCGAGATTAAGAGCTTTCCTGAGGACCTCTAATGTTTATATCGCACAAACTTTAGCATTTTTAATTATTTTTCGTAATAAATTCAATTTTCAATAAGCTAGAAAGTATTTAAGAAGTAGTAGAAACTGATTGAAATAGATAATGTCATAAAGTGACAGAGTTAACCATGTTAATTATTAATTAGTAGCTCGTTTAGCTACTTCGTCAAGTTTGTCTTCGATTAAAAATTTAATAGAAAATAAGCTGGGAAAATAGAACAGACAAAAATAGTGCAACTTGTTAAGCACTGAATAAGAGGCTGAACAGAATCACAAGTCGTTGCGACCAACGATCCTCTCTGGTCGTCGAACGCAGCGAATGCGTCCAGAATGAAACGATTGCGATTTTTTTATTTTCGTTACCAATTAGTTGTGGCTTACACTTTGTAAATACAACAAAAGCAAAAAAGTGTTAGTGTAAATACAAAACAAGCAAACAACAAACGTCAGTTCATAATAACAACTAAGAAAATGGCTTTGAACGTACCAAATTATAAGCAAAAATATGGCAGCACTAATGGCTCTCAGAGAGAAAATCGTCGGTCGCAGAAGAAAAATTAGAATAGATTCTAAGTCAGCGATTTATCGATTTATCGTTACCTACGATTTGATTTTGGACGTGTTCATATATTTTCATGTATTGTTGTGCTTTGTGATATCGTCGGTCGCAACGACTTTTGATTCTGTTCAGGCTCTTATGTTGTACATTTTCGGTAACGTGCATTTCTTAAAATTGTAATAGAGCTCTGTTGGATACCATCTCTAACCATGGTTGAGTGATGCACATCACTAGTGTGTGTGACTATAAACAGCTGTTCAACAGCTGATTGTTTTGACAGCAGAGTACATTCGCTAACTTCTTGGTGTTTCGCTATGTTTGGAATCGTTCCGATTTTAACTTTTCTTGCTAATTATTGTGTGTAGTTTTTTGTTATTACTTTGTTTATTTTTGTTGCTTTTTTTGCACTTCCTCCTATTTAATACGTGACTTAAATGCCATAATAACTTTTAAACATTAAAATATTAAGTTGAATATATGTGAAAACCTTGCAAATATGTTGGATAATGAATTGAGTTCCTTTGGTGATTGGGAGCTGAAGCAGCGGCTTGGTGCAGGTGGATTTGGTGAAGTGCTGCTGTGGAAACAGCGGCGCTCCAATCAAGAAGTCGGTAAGAAACAATAAGCAACATTCAATATTCGCGCAATATTAATTGTTTTGAAATGTTAATGTTTTCGTATTTCAATATTATTGCTGTTGAATCACGAGGCGGTAGTGCTTGCAGTTCAGTTCCAGGAATCCAAGTGCTTTTGAACTTATTTGCGCTCTTATCGCAGCTATTTGTGCTAAATATGCAATTTTAACGATGACAAGAAAATGAAAACAAACAAACGTAAGAAAAAAAAAAAAGGCGATCAACGCTGATGCTAATAAGAATGATTTGGTCGTGGTCTACGCAGATGATATTAAAGCTGGAAGTTCATTCGATGCATTTGCGTTTTTCATCCGTTTACTCGCTAGAGCAATTTACGCAAGAAAATGATGGTAGAGTTCAATCACTGCGTTTTACGTTCAGAGCAAGCAAGGGCTGCAACATTATAAAACATTTTGTATGTTCTTAGCGTCATATTTGTTAATAATTTTCATCATTTTTAGACAAAATTACTCAAAATGTTTTCATTTATAATCATAAAAACTTAAATTCTACGTATTAAACACGTCCTGTTAACAAATAATCAACAAAAAAATCGAAGACATTTAAAATTTTTAAGATCTATGTGTTAGAGTCATCCCTGAAAGTAATTGCTTCTGACTCGTTACTTTACTTTCTTCTCGCTTTTCGTTATAAGTAACGAGCTGTCAAAAAACGCAATTTACGCAAGAAAAGTTGAAATATTTTCAACTTTCTTGCGTAACTAGCGTTTTGCCAGCGTAACTTTCACAACCATTGAACTCGCTCCCATAAGCTTTCACATACTTCTATTTTATAACGCCAGCGAGTAAACGGATGAAAAACGCAAATGCATCGAATGAACTTCCAGCTTAAAGCTGGAAGTTCATTCGATGCATTTGCGTTTTTCATCCGTTTACTCGCTAGAGCAATTTACGCAAGAAAATGATGGTAGAGTTCAATCACTGCGTTTTACGTTCAGAGCAAGCAAGGGCTGCAACATTATAAAACATTTTGTATGTTCTTAGCGTCATATTTGTTAATAATTTTCATCATTTTTAGACAAAATTACTCAAAATGTTTTCATTTATAATCATAAAAACTTAAATTCTACGTATTAAACACGTCCTGTTAACAAATAATCAACAAAAAAATCGAAGACATTTAAAATTTTTAAGATCTATGTGTTAGAGTCATCCCTGAAAGTAATTGCTTCTGACTCGTTACTTTACTTTCTTCTCGCTTTTCGTTATAAGTAACGAGCTGTCAAAAAACGCAATTTACGCAAGAAAAGTTGAAATATTTTCAACTTTCTTGCGTAACTAGCGTTTTGCCAGCGTAACTTTCACAACCATTGAACTCGCTCCCATAAGCTTTCACATACTTCTATTTTATAACGCCAGCGAGTAAACGGATGAAAAACGCAAATGCATC
Source organism: Tetanocera ferruginea (assembly GCA_958299015.1). Classification (NCBI taxonomy): domain Eukaryota; kingdom Metazoa; phylum Arthropoda; class Insecta; order Diptera; family Sciomyzidae; genus Tetanocera; species Tetanocera ferruginea. The sequence continues at coordinate 54,721,520 of OY282642.1, read as the reverse complement.
GAATGAACTTCCAGCTTAAAGCAGAGGTGCACACAAGAGCTTCGGGGAGCCCTCGGCTTTCACAGACAAGTCGTGTGTACGAAGCTACCGAACTTCTGCGACGCTAGCATTGAATCAGTTTGCGTTTGATCTTCACGCAGTAAGCATCTTTTCCGCAAATGGATATGTTGAATTTTTGTTTTCTCCACACATATTTAGACAAAAATTGTGCGCTTGTGTTGGAAGCTCTGCTAACGCTGTGCATCACTGTATTAAAGCATGAATTACGCACGTATATGTGTGTGCGTGCGTAAGTTGCAAAGCCATCCCACTTGGCAGCTTGCCAGAATTTAAAAATAGTGGTGGTCGCCGGAGTTGGTGCTAAATTTGCTGTTGCGGTATTCCATAAGTTGTTGTTTTGTTTGTTTGTTTGTTTGCTACTAAGTGTGATCTGCTGGCCAACTGGCCGCTGGTTGATTTTATAATTACATATACTTAAATGGCTATGTCCGTTTTATTTTAGAAATGAAGCTGACTGAGAGAAATATTTATGAGAAACAAATCTTATTGTTTTGATTATGCCTTTGTTTACGTTAGAAAATATTTATTATATATTTACAATAACATTGCAATTCAATGCTCGCTTATATCTTGCTTATATCTTTTATATACTTTTATGTATTTATGTACTCTTGCGGTTACAGTTGATAAGCTACTTGCTTTTTTATTTATATATTTATTCCGGCATTGTCAAAAATAGAAGTTGCAAATATAAGCAACATCTTTCAAATAACGAAAAGAACATCATATTTTGTTTAATACTTATGTACTATGCACATAATGGAAACATTTTAAGGTTTCTTGTTGGACGACAAAGACTGAAAATTTGAATTTATTGGATGGCTGGATCTAAATGTAAAGAATTTCAAAATAAAACTATCAAAAGTATTCATTTGCATTTTGATAAGTTGCGGAAAAATATTTACAATTTAAATAGAAACACTTGTTCTTGTTGAAACATTAGTTTTTAATTAATTTTAACAACGTTTTTAAAATTGTCAAAAAAAACTTATCTATTTTTGCAAATAAATAAATTTCAAATGTTAATAGTGACACATCTGTTAAATTTCAGTTATATTTTCTGTAGATATCATTTTCCCAACAAACACAATTTCTTTTTATTTCATAAGACCCATGATATAAAAGTTTACCAGGTAGTATTGACAAGTGTTGATTCTCTCAGATCGGGGAGCGCTGTTATCGGTATTGAAGTTTCAGAAAAGTTGTCAAGTTGATGAAATGTCAAGCTTTGTATTAAATACGAATGGAAATATTACCGATAAATTAAGAATTTTCTATTTTTAAATGCACTTTAATGCGCAACTTCATATTTATGTGCATCAAGTTTTGACTTAACAGTTGCCAACTGTTGAGTACGCTGGATGTGGCAAGTGAAAATTAATTGTATGCAATGACGGATTGTGAGGGCTCTCTTCTTTGTTATATTTTTTGACAGAAGTTCGTTTTCAACAGAAACGTCAACACTAGAGCAAAATTTTATAAAAAGTAATTGATAAATTCAATAATTCTCTTTAATTATTAAAACAAAATTTTGGTACTCTCACTGCTTTGCTCTATTAAACAAACATATTGCAAATAGGGCTCCAAACATAAATCGTGTTTCTTGAAAGCGTCGTTTTGAGAACACACATGGTTTTGAAGAGTCTAGGAATCAAAAAACTATAGTTAATTTAAATAATACAAATGTCATCAAAAATATTGTAAATTCTACTGGCCTGAATGGGAATGCTGTTGGTGAAAATAACATGGTAACGGTGTTCATCAATCTGAGCGAAAATGAAAATGTTCAGAGTGGGCTTCTAATACAACAATCCAATCCTAATGGTACTCAAACTACAAACACGAGATCTGATATAAGGTCTGTTTCCGTACACACTTCAAGTAACTAGAAGTTACACGAAACCGTTTCTCTACAAATAATCAATTTTTTTATTGCAAAATTGTGTGGTCAGCTGTTGTGCTTGAAACTAGCTTGAAGCCGTTTCCGTACTTTTTGATAAAATTTGTGATATTAGGTTTGTTCCCATACTTTTTGGACTAAAAATGGTAAAACTGTCAAAAGTTTTTCGAGTATGGTAACGCTTCTATGTCAAATCTATGTGAGCTAGATGTCAAATTCAAAGCTCTTTGAATTTGAGTTGTTCTAATTGTTGTTGTTTCGTTTGACGTTTATAAAACTCACAGCATTGTTTGTGTAAAACCAGACATTTGAGCAGCCATATTAATATGAGCCTACCTTATTATTCTATCATGTTCGGACTTAAACCTGTAAAACTGGTAAATTGGACAAAAACTTACGGGAACAGACCTATTGACAGATAATCAAATTACTCTCACAGCTTGAACTTTGCTCGAACTTTATTCGAAGTGCGTACGGAAACATACCTAATGCAACAATTTAATTTTATTTTACTCTGATAATCAAATGTTTGAATTTTTTAAGAAAAGTTCGATTAATAGAGAGTGACAAAAAGTGACATTTTGCTTGTTCTTCATCTCTCTCGTGCTGTAAAAATGTGTAAAGAAACGTTTGCAAGTAACTTCAAGTTACTTGAAGTGGGTGCGGAACAGACCTATTATTTTAATTTTGAATATTTTGAAATATTTTACTGTTTTCACATTTTTTGAAATAGTTTGAAGTATTTTTGACAATATTTGTGCTCAGATGAGAGTCAATCAATTTATTGAAAGTTTCTCATTTATGAAGCCTCTATAAGAGGTTTTTATCGTTATTGAGAAAAGTTTATGAATTATGTTTTTTTATATTTTTCTTGTAAAGCCTTTATAAGACGCACATAAATTTGTATGAATACAGCCGCTAAAATAAACAGTCACTTTAAAATAAAACTTTTAATGCAGGGTTTTTTGTTTTTGTCTCCGCTCTACTTAGCTACCAAGCGATGTTTGCGTGATCGTGACAGAATGCATGAGGACGAAATTGCCAAATTAAAAGAACGTTGGCTGCAAGAATATAACTGGATGCACGACGTCAAGACGGATTTCATTGTGCGTGGCATTGATATGCTCGATGAAGACTTTGCTGCTTATTTAAATCAACAACATGGTGTATGGCGTCCACTTCCGGTTATTATAATGGAATATTGCAATGGCGGCGATGTGCGTCAACAGTTGATGAAAGTCTCGAATTGCAATGGCCTGCCTGAATTTGAGGTGCGGCAAATTATGTTGGCGCTGCGGCATGCCGTAGAATATCTGCACACAATATGCAAAATAGAGCATCGTGATCTGAAGCCCGATAACATAGTGATACACTGCACTGGACGCGAAAAAATATATAAGGTGGGTGGCATCTTAAGATGCAATAATATATTTGAATTTGTTTACAAAAAGATTTCTTCTGTATGCCTCTTTGTTACAGCTCACCGACTTTGGTTTCAGTTGCAAGGTATTGGAGCAAACAACACAGGCTAGCATTGTAGGCACCAGCAACTACATTGCGCCCGAAATATTAGACACCTCACAATATACCAAGACCGTCGACTATTGGTCACTTGGCATTATTGCATTTGAACTGATGTGCGGTGTGCTGCCCTTTGTGCCACATCAAAGTATTTACAACAAGATCACAAACATTCGCGCTAAACCCAACACTTGCATAGCCATAACAGAAAACCCAAAAGAGAAACTGAGATTCAAATTTGAATCAACAGTCTTTGCCGAAAATCGCATGAGCAGCATGTTTCAATTAAAAATGGAAAAGTGGCTGCGTCTAGCATTGAACACAAATTTTAGAATGCGTGGCTGTGAAAGCTGCAACATTGCAAACAACACACCTATGCGAGAACTGAAAATATTTACGTTATTAGATGAAATTCTGGAAAGTAAAATCTTAACTGTATTCTGCTTAAATACCTACAAATTCTACTCATACGACCTACGAACGGATATGAGCATGCCACAGCTGTTGGAAGCCTTGGAACGCGATACGCACATATCACGTACAACGTATTTTGTAATTCTACCTACAGGTCATCCGCATCTTAAGCTGACGGCTCAGACTAAGCCAATTGATTTGTATGTGCCAGCTTGGCTAGATACGAGCCCAGATAGCGGCAATCCTCCGGCCATGCTCTATCTCCTTAGCTATAAAGGCGAATACAATTCACCTCAACCACTGATTTCACCGCTAATACAACATTGTCTTGAGCTGGCGAATACAATTTCGAATAATGCACCACCAGCCTGGGTGCAGCAGCAGATAGCAGTGCAAACGCATTTCCTTTTGGCCAATGAGCAACATCACTTGGAAGCTTGTCTGTGTGCCCTCAACGAATATGCGCTTACAATTGAGCACGAAATTTTTGTGTTCGAACCCACCGTTGTCGATATGACTGGCAAAATAATCTTTGCTGGTGGAAGCGTGCATCAGTTTAATACGATGGTGCAACAAGCTAGACTGGCGTGTGAGCAAAAGGTTGGTTTGAAGTGACTTTATATAAATGTTTTTTTCTTAGTTTAAAACTCTTGTTTGTAGCTCACAAATGGCGCTGCATTTTTTTCCACATGGAACACAAAATTAAATGTTTTAAATGAAAAAATGCAGAAAATACAAATGTTGGATGTGAGAAAGCGCTACAACTCAGCATTAAAACGCATACAAAAACAAGCTGTATGTTCATTCTTCAAAGAGTTTCCAAGCAAGGATGTCTATCAGTTGTAAGTTATATTTCAGCAAGCTTCAGAAAGTGGTCATAGACCCTTTTTTATAGGTGAATCTAAATAACTTAAAAATGAGTTAATCATCATTTGATAACACTGTGTGACGAAATCGACCAAAAAAAAAAGCACAAGCAATCATTATATTCTTAAAGAGAAACATGTTGCGCGTCCATCGCACCTTGTCAGACTTCTCAATGTCGTCACAATTTTTTGTAATTAATTTTTAAAATCAAAGTGTTAAAATTTTGCTTTGCCGACTTTCATTGAATTTTTCGACCCATTTGCCTTGTCGGGAAATTTTTACACCCATTTGCCTTGTTTTTTTTTAGTCGTCACACCGTTTAATTGAATTATCTCTTTTGAGAAGAAACCAATTTTTTTTTTCTGAAGAAATATTTTCTCATTCAAGAGTGCACTCTTTAGTGTGTCTTTAATATGACTGTTAAATAATTGTTCAGAAATAAAACTCATTAGAGTCATTATTGTATCGGCTTTATAAGTGCTCTAAAAAGACACTCATTAAAGAGTCCTTAATATGACGGTAATATGTTTGTTCATAAAAAAAACTCATAAAAGGATCATATATTGATTGATATAAGCGTAATCATAAAGTAGATTCATAATAGAGCCTTATTTATGAGTGTTTTATGAGAGAATAGAATCTGATTATTGCAAAAGCTCCATATCAAATAAATAAATAAGAACTAAATCGAGCATGTGTATTTTAATTGTATAAAACTTTGTTACTGTCCGTTATGGAAACATCCTGACGTACTGTTCGGAGAATTGCTTGTTTGTGGCGATATATATGCATTCAAATTGAATTACAACAAATGTTCGTTGTAAAAAGACTTCTTTATGAGTCTTAAAAGAGTATTCAATATGAGTATTGAAAGAGTACATAATATGATTCTTAAAAGAGTATTAAATATGAGTATTAAATCTGTCATTACTATGAGTCTTAAAATGGTATTAAATATAAGTCTTAAACCGTCACTACTACGAGTTCAAAAAGACTCACAACACAATCATTATTATTAATCATATTTTGGGGCGAACTCATGACTCAATAATTTATAAGGTTATCCAGATATTTGAAATACCCTTATTTTTTGTAAACAAAAAAATATTCTCTCTCGAAAATGAATGACAAACAGAGTTTTGTGGTCTTCTCAAAAAAATTTATGTTTGGGCGAACTATGACGATAAAACCTTAATTATATGAGCCTCGTGAAAGAGGCTTTTAAGAGTCATATTGTTTGCTGGGTGTCATTTCATGCTTGTTTTCTTTTTGCAAATGTCTTAAAAAAATTGTTAATTAATATTTTTAATATTTTTTGCAGAAATAATTTTCGCAGACAAATCACGGAATGGCAACATTATCCCGAAATATGCAATCTCCTGACTCTATGTAGAGACGCTGTCTATACTTGCGTCGAACAACGCAATAAGTTTCTAACAAGTCAACTGCTGACCGAAGTGCGAACTGACATCACCGCCATACATGAAGAGTTCATTATGATTAGCAAAATAACCGCCGATGCGCAGTCCTATTTGCAAAGTTTTGAAACTCATTTGGTTGAAGCGACAGCAGAGTTCCAGCGGGAAATGTTAGAAAATTATGCGCCGAGTGCAAAACTTGACTTTAAATTAAGCCAACAAATGAGCAATCTGTCAATGAATGCTAATGTGAAATCTCAGCTGGATAACGACCACGACGTAGCGTCATTAGATGAAATTTTAGATCTACCCTCGACAGAGCAGCTGCTACAGGTCAGCAGGCAACAAATGAGTCTGTAAGTAATATTTTTGTTAACTATCTTCCTCTGAGATAATGAACTTATTTTTATAGCTTGGAAGTGATATACAATGAGGAAGCTAACGATGCTATACCAGCAACAATTAATATGGAATAAATTTTACATATCGCTCTCTAACTACAAAACAGTCACTACTCAAAAATAAAACTCTTTGGTTGAAACTGCAGAAGAAAAGCACTTTTCATTCAAACAAACAAACTTCATTCTTCCATTTAATGAAGAAAATAATGAAAAAGATAGTGCGATGTGTGTTTTTTTAATTGATTTATAACATAAAGTCAATAAAAAGAATTTTGAGTTGTGACTGTTCGGTATTTAGTGTGCGATATCTTTGTTTTAAGCTGAATTTTTTTTTTTTTTTTTTTTAACTAATCAGTTGTCATCATGAAAGCCATAATTTTGCATATATTTTATATATTTTTTAACCTGTTATTCTTATTGTTTGCAAAACATTTGAATGTTTTTTTAAAATTGTTTTAAATTTCTTTTTATATTAACAGTTATCTCTTAAACTAAGCCTTACCACACTGAAACGCTCCTGTTACATAAAGTTAAGGTTTTAAGCTGAAATAGTGACATTTTTTTAAATAAAAAATTTACTCTGTTAATTTAAAATAAAAAATATATATATTTAAAACTTTTTAATATTAAAAATATGCTTTTTATTTAGCTAACTGAGCTTATTATTGGACTTTTTAAGACTGTTGATTTAAATTGAATAAAAAAAAAACTAGAAATAAGCACCGATTGAACTATTTACCACTTGTTAAATAATCCATGATACAACAACTAGAGGTAAACTCGATAGATGATAGTGTGCTGCAGCAATTGTCAAAACGAAGTTGACAACTCATATAAAATCTGAAAGCTATGAGAAAGTAATAAGTGTCAAAATGTAAACGAAATTAAATTGTTGAACTTGTCTCGTTTCTTAAATTAAAAATTGTAAAAAATGGTTCTTTTTCGTGTTTTTATTGATATATGTAAAAACAATTAAAATTGTTGCAAGTCCAACATCATTTAAAATTTAACAAAAAAATTAACTGCAAGCCACATATTCGCCGTACAGCTGATTTTAGCAACATCGGCGGTATAAAGAAGAGAGCACAATCAACGCTGCATCTGCCTCGTTTTTATATCATGAAATGAGCTAAACAAAATAGCAGTTGGAGAAAAACAGTTAATTTTATATTTATTTATTTATAAGCTATATTTTTACCAAGTGAGCTCTCAAAAAACGACAAAAGCTGCGTTCCATTCGCCAGTGCTCAACTCGCTTGTGAAAAGAACGTCTACTCATTTTGCTTTTATTTTCTCAATAGTTGGCAACGCTTTTATTCTGACGACCATATCAATAAATACACTAAAACTTATCCCGTACACCAACCAAGTGAAAAAATAAGAACTTGGCAACGCAACTTTACTCAACTCAACAGGTAGTTGACTTTCTCTATGCTCAACTAGCTGGAGACTTTGTTGTTGTTTTCTCATACAAATTTTGAAATAAGCGACAATAAGCGAGTATAGGCTGGCGAATCGAACGCAGCTAAAGTCACCTAACAGGCCGTGTCGACAGGGCATAGCACTTACCATCAGCATAGAGAGTATATTATAACTCTCTTAGTAGCTCTTTTCTAGTAGCTCCAACAATGTTACTTGGGTTTTGATGTTTTCTTTTCATTGTCTTATCCATCTCCACTACTGCCCAAAAAAAACAAAAACCATTTAATGGACGTGACTTTCTAGGTTTTTTTGAATTCTTCATGCTTTGTTTTATAATACTCTTGTCCCTTTGTAATAACGTGTGTGTGTTCGTAATTTAAACCTATTTACATTTTGAACATACCCAGCGGACAGCAATTATCATACCTGATAATATCCGGCGTGAAATAAGTTCTATTTTGTTATTAAAATTCGGGAATGATCATAACTGATTCCAGTGTAAGCATTTCCATTTGAGCTTTCTTAAAACTTCCCGAAAATTGTCTTAAGTCTGAACAATTTTTTTTTCGATCACAGAACGGAAGATATTTGGAAACGAAGGTGTTACTTGAGGAAACACCAACTTTGTGCAGATTACGGCGAAGGTTTTCTCACAGCAAGAATATATTCGTCACCAGCTACTCTTCTTCGTCAGCCGCTTCTTCGTTGGTATCAAAGGAGTTTTCATCTGTGGAAGCCGGAACTTTCGCACTTTGGTTCTTGCCAAATTATTGTCCGATAGGTGCCGCAGCATGCCTCAAGTGTAGTAAAGTATCAACAGCCAGTTCCAAGAGTGGAAAGGCCCACCGACCTTTGCCATTCTTTTTATTCACGTAGCGGCAGTCCCAGTGATTGAACTCCACCGCAAAACTGTTCCGTGACGTATTTGTGGCTGACTTTTGTGGAACCAAATCTTCTTAGTGGAGACCTAATGTTAAAAATTTTGCTCCATAAGCTGCACAATTTCAGGGAACTGCCGACTGTTGGTTTTTTCATGCTAAAATTAAATTCAAATTTACTAAACAGCAGAAAAAAATGGTAAAATTATGAAAATATTGCACGTTACTTACCTTTTTCTCTATTTCGTAAGTTTTTTAAGCAAAAGTCTTATATTTGGTTATGATTCGCCAGCTGCTCACAAAGTATTTTTTTATTCGTCTGTTTTTGACTTTTAAGTCTAGTCAAATTTTTGAAATTCGCGAACAATGATACCAACTTGCCGAATTTTATATTTTTTTTAATTCGATTCGCGGACGGTGAAAGGGGTATAAAATAATTAAACAATGCTTATGACAGCGAAGCCGAACTGCAGCTCGGCTTCAGTAAATGGTATATTATCTGCTTTCTCAGCTGAATTTTCAGGTTTGAATTACGACCTAAAGGAAGGCCTTATATTTAAGCATTCACTCAGGACAGAATTTTCGGAGGAATATTTTTCGGAGCCTGAGTTTTCGCTATACCATAGCAGTTATTACGTTAGTATGCCGTAAGTATGAAAAGGAAATCAGAGGTGTTTTGAATCCCCAAGCCTTACCATTTCCCCTCTGGCCTGAGACGATATATTGATTCAGATATATTTTAACCACTGGGTATTTGAAGAAACTTACAAATGTAATGCAAAAAACGGTTAATCGCCATTAAGCATAGTACTCTGTTCGGCTTCACGTGAAATTCCATTCAAATCTCCATACAAAAAATGACAACTTTTTCATCAAAGCTGTACTATACTTCGCTGCGGAAAATCTATTACAATGTTCAGCAAAATGCATCTAGCAATATTATTTTCACGGCAATTTAATTGAACCGACCATTTATTTTGCCGTGAAAAGTGGCAGTTGTCATTTAATTCAAGAAAAAGTGCAAGCAAGTTAATAATTGCAGTTGTTGGAAATTGTTAATACGAATGCACCTTCCCGCGGTGTTGGCGGTCGCAAAACTTCGCAGCTTGCAGACTGCCATAAACTAATGACTTGTTCTGCTCCACAACAAAGAACATGCATACTTGTATAAATATTTATTTTGCATTTATATAATCACAAATATGAAAATTAAAGAACTTAAATGATTTTCTGCTTTTCCTCTAATAAATTGTGGCTGTTTATTTACATTTTGTCGAAGCTGATCATCAGCTGTTCGTTCGCAACAAAATATCTATCAAAATTTTCACGCAACAAATAAATGGCTGTTGCCAGCGAAATTTCGCGCAATCGAGCATAGTACTAGGCTTTACGCGTTTTTAATCATGCATATTCAAAGTAAAACCGCCGCTGAGTACCGAATCAAATATTATTTTCGCTGGAGCTTCGTCGTTCATTCTCTCGACATGACCTAGCCAACGAAGCCGCTCTATTTTAATGCACTTGACTATATCGATGTCGGCATATAGCTCATACAGCTCGTGGTTCCATCGTATTCGGTACTCGCCATTGACGCAGATTGGACCATAGATCTTGCGAAGGATCTTTCTCTCGAACGCCCCCAAAGTTCTTTCATCAAAGCTGCTAAACGTCCAGGTTTGTGATGCGTATAGTAGGACGGGCATGATTTTTGACATATAGAGCGCCAGTTTTATTCATCGAGAGAGATCTCTGCTTCTCAATTGCCTACTGAGCCCAAAGTAACACCTGTTGGTAAGAGTTATGCTTCGTTTAATTTCAATACTGATATCGTTGGAGAAGTTAATGCTGGATCCCAGGTAAACAAAGTCCTTCACTACCTCAAAGGGGGTGTTGTCAACGGTTTCCAAGACGCTGGGACTGTTTGTTTGTTGACACAAGATACTTCGTTTTATCTGCGTTCACTGCAAGACGCATTAGACTCAACTCTTTGTCTAGCCTGGGGAATGCTGCACTGACTTCGCGCGTATTATATATGATGTCAATATCATAAGCATACGCCAGCAGCATAACACTCTTATAGAAAATTGTGCCGCTGCGTCTCAGGTCAGCAGCTCGGATGATCTTCTCCATGACTATATCAAAGAAGTCGCACGACAAGGAATCACCTTATCTGAAACCTTGCTTGGTATCGAACGGAAGGGAGAGGTCTTTCCTGTCAATTTGTTTTTCGAGGGTCTTTTCCAAGAATTGTCGGAGCGTGAAGATCGGGTCGATGGTGGACTTTCCAGGTCTGCAGCCACACTGATAAGGTCCAATCAGTTGGTTGACGATGGGCTTCAGTCATTCACATAATACGCTGGACAGTATGCGGTATTAAGAAGGCTTATCCTACGGTAGTTGGCGCAAAGTGGCATCGCCTTTCTTATGGATTGGGCAGAGCACATTGAGATTCAAATTATCTGGAATGCATTCTTCCGACAATATTCTGCATAGAAGTCTGTGAATGCATTTAAACAGAGCTTCACCACCGGTCTTAAACAGCTCAGCCGGTAGGCCATCGGCTCCTGCGGCTTTGTTGTTTTTAAGCGGAGCTATAGCTGTTAAGACCTCGTTAAAGTCGAGCAGCGGAACTTCAACGCTGTCAGCCATCATTGGGGTTTCCGGGATATCATCTCCACTGGAGGGATTGTTGTCAGCGTCGCCATTTAAAAGACTAGAAAAGTGCGCCCTCCATAACATCAGTGTACTCTGGATATCTGTCACTAGATTCCCATTCTCATCCTTGCAGGAAAAAGCTCCGGTCTTAAAACCATCGGCCAGGCGTCTTATTTTTTCGAAAAATTTTCGAGTCTCATTCCTGTCGTCATGCATTTAAAATTTGATTCAAAAACAAGAGACTACTTATCTCAAACCTAGAAAAATGCAGTCACCTGCTTTTTGTTTTGCACGGCAGACTATAGTCTGTAATCGAAAATATTCCATTTATTTTCTTTAAATTTTTGACAAATTTTTGTGTCCAATAATGTCACCTTGTATCATCTAAACGCCTACAATTCATTAATTTCACTGTTGCCATTTAATCAAACAAATATATGTATGCTATTAAATCACAACTATTAAAAAATATAAAGAAGTGATTATTAAACCCTTAACATTTTAAGATTTTCATGTAAAAAATGTACTAACACTGCAATAACATAAGCATTCGTTGTGATTTTGCTAAACTATTTGACACATGCACCGTGTATTTCGACATTTGGGCAATATGCCTGACATTTGTCGTAACTATTTAATAATAGGTCTGTTCCCGAACTCTAAAGTTTAAGTCCAATTTACTAGTTTTTACCAGTTTTAGTCCGAGAAGCGTTCCCGTTCCCGAAAAAATGGTAAAAGAGAGTGCAATCGAGAGAGTAAAACATTTCCCCTCCATGTCAAAAGTTTTAGTCCGAGAAATTTCTTCGGGTAAAAATGGGAAAAGGTGTCAAACAGCTTAAAATCAACTGTTTACAAGTTAGCAAAGAAATTGCGATACATCAAAACGTCATTGAAACTATGAAAATGGAATCCAGAAACATGGGAAAATGTGTAAAAACTAATATAAATTCTTAACTTGAGAATTTATTTCAATATTATTAAAGGTCTTAGGCATTTCGTCTGCAATGCCGATGCTCCACATCAAGCCAATGCTGGACAAGCTATCTTATTTGACAGTTTTTACAATTTTAGTCCGAGAAGCGTTCCCGTACTATTTTGTGTTTTTCTCCTTTTTCGAAAAATTTTTTCTCATTCTCAGACTTTTGACAGTTTAACGATTTTTAGTCCAAAAAGTACGGGAACAGACCTAATATAAAACAGCGCTAACTAAAGTGTCACTGTCAAAACACTTGTGTCGCTTGAAGGCGAACTTTACGAGATGAGCTGTCAGAACGCACGACCTATAAATTAACAAAACTCCCAGCTAGACAGGTAACCGTGACATACGGCGTATGTTTGGCATACGCGTCACGACTTTGACGTTATTTTCATATAAAGCACTCCATACAAATGCACGTTACATTTGTTCTAGCAACATGAAAAATATAACGTACCGACACTTAAATGTAATTACCGACACTCATCCGTGTGATCTGGCATCCCTGTCTACCACTCATGTTTTACCTATAAGCAAATAGTATATCTGAACTGCTCACACCAATTGCAAATTCATGCTCTCCCCTCACCCCTGATACCGTACCTATCATGTTCTACGACATTCACGTTAACCAAAGAAAACAAAAAAAAACAGTTTATGTTGATTCTAAATGTTTTCTTTATTTTCATTCAAATATACAGTAAAATAATAATCCAATAACGATTACTAAAAGAAGCAATAAATAAAGACTTAAATAAAAACATTATATATTCCTCCGTTAGATGCATCTTGTCCACAACCTGTCCGTCCACTCACATATCCATTTTCCCCACTTTTGAACAATTGAAAATCCTTTTATATTATTCTTCACAAACACAATTCAAACATAATTAAAACACGATTTCAACTCTTTATTTATATGGTTTTTATTTATTTGTTTATTTATTTATCAATTATTTTATTTGTTTCAAAATTTTGCTCAACATTTATTGATGACTTTTTTACCGACTCAGGTGTTTGACGTGGAAAAGAGCAAGCTATGCAATCATATATAACTTACTTTGTTTAACACAACATCTTAACGTAAGAGTGTATTAGTGAACACCAAAATTTGTTTCATTGTGTTCGTAAGCACGTTACAGCTGTCTAGCTGGGCTCAATGATGCGCTGACAGATCGTGCGTCTGTAATTTTGGCGATGCCAATAAAAGCAGCTATACAAAAAAGCCCACAAAAGTTGTTCTTACCTGTTTCGCCAACGCATATTTATACAAAGATAATTTGAAGAAAAATAATACAAATAGATTAACTTTATCAAAATTTTCATTTGATTACTTAAATAGCACGAGTTATTAAAAACATTATATAAAACATAAATTCCAGCGATGATAATATAAATCCCACGAAAATCTATCTTTGCCAGTGAAACCATTTAAAGCGCTTTCAACGAAAATGCAACTCTACTATATGAAGAAATGTCAAACGCACGACCGAGTAGAACATTTTTCTACTTATCTCGTTAGATCGTACTTTGGTCGTATTTTATCTCTTCTTCTTGTTTTACGATATAAAGTACGACCAACGCTTGAGGTCGAATTTAGATTTGCACCATAAGAACACGTTGATCTCTACTCGAGCTGTCAATGCACGACCGACCTAACGCAGTATTGCGATTTAAGGTCTCTGCCCACTTACGGCACGTAACGCAACGACTGTCTAACGGCGACGGTAAGGCAAAGTAGTGTTTTATGCACACTTAACGTAATGGCGGCAATAACAAATCAAATAAAATTAATGTTTAATATGAGCGCAACACTCTACAATCACTCTACAATTGATTTTTAAACTTTTTTGCTAAAATGTTTGCGACTCATGTCATAAAAAACAACATTTTCGCTCACAAGTTAAAATTTCTTTCGGAATTCATTTTTTGCAGCTAATTTTTGTCAACAAAGCGAACGACAAGTCTGTCAGAATTCTTTGCAACGATTCCCACCGCCTTTTTCGTCGGCGTCAATAGTCGTCGCCGTTTCGTTTACGGTTAGTGAGCATGTATCCATAAGAACACAAGTTAGTTATATTTTGTAGTTTCGTGTCGTTTCGTTACGTGCCGCAAGTGGGCAGAGACCTTTAGCCATAAACCTAATCGCAGAGTTGCCTGAAAGCGTAGTTTTCTATAATATGGAGTAGGTTTTATTGTTACAGTACGAATTTAAAAAAGTCTTGCACTAGTAGTATTTTATTAAAGGTATTTCAAAGGTCGTGTCTATATTTGGGTCAGTAAAAAATATTTAGGTGCTTTAAAATTAACTTTTTTTTGGAATTATTAAGGTCTTACAGCAAAAATTGATGATATGTGATGCAAAAATAATATACTATAAATATTATTATGGGGCCCATATATAGGCGGACTTGTTCACGAACTTGGATGAATACATGAAATGTTTGTTCGTTTGCGGTCTTTTTGGCAGACATATGAAGATTCATGAGTTGGTCTCAAGAAAATGAAAACTTTTTGATTTTGTGGGAGAAGAGCTTCAGGTTGTACAACAGTTTTCTCAGTTAATAGTGGTGTCCGCGTACTTAAAGTCAAAGTTTTGAATTTTGAAGCACAAATTGGCAATTTTATTTGTTTTTATCGTCAATAATCTCATAAAATGGCAAATATTATGGACAAAGAGCTTGGGCTTTTTAGAGAATATATTTAAATTTTTTTAGAGATCTTCCTTGATAAAAAAAAGTAAAAAACGAGCAAAGCGTGTTTCTTTTTGTAAGAAACGTACATCTTAAATTCTACAAGTTTAAGATGAAGTGCTATCTGTTAATGGTAAGTTCCCTAAAGTTCCCTCATTTGGGAAACAATGGTTACTTACAAAGAACTTCTACTACTTTTGGAGTAGCCTAATTTGAGAGTTTAAGTAATCGAAAAGACACAAAAAGCTACGAATTATAAAGATAAGGGTTCCAATATTGTGATGGGCTCAACAGTGGAAACAGTTAACGAAGTTACCATGGAACTGAGAACTTTTTAAATTCCTTCATTTACTGCCACAAATCTCGTAAGCGTAACAATTCGGATGAACCATCGTCAATTGGAAATAAGTTAAAAGTGCTAAGAGTTCAAAATCATTTATTTCTTCTTGGTCTTTACCCTAAAGTATGAGCTTTTAAAGATAATGCCTGTACAGAAAAATACAGCTGGTTTGTTCGCAGCTCCATCAGAACCTTGGGTAATTTTTCCAAGGCCAACTGTGACACCATATTGCAGGCGTACGCATACTTGACTCCAGATTTTTGGAAGGAGGTGCATTGAGTGCTACTCCTTATCAAGAGTTTTGATTTTTTGGTCGAAAGGTCTGGTAGAACATTTTAAATTTAAACTATATTCATGTGAATACAAGAAAACTCAGCCAGACCAATGACTTCTGCTGAAGAACACCTGATGGAAATCAAAGGAAAGAGTCAGCTTAGCTGCAGCAATATCTCTGCGAACTGACAACAATATGGTGAGCTGACTTCTGGGCAGCGTAGCTTTTTTGATTTTTTCTGGAAGGTCCTCCGAAGGATGCTCCAAAACTTGAGGTGATGATTGAAGTGATTTTGAAGACTATTCAGCCGATTATATTAATATAAATACAAAATAAAAAAATAATTCCTTGAATTTTCAATTAGATAAAATTTTCAAATGAAAATATTTATATTGTTTTGACCAAGGTTGATTTATTTAAGGTTGCGTACATTTTTTGACGCATCCTTATTTTATGTAAACAAAAATATTTTGACGTTTGCAGAGTAGGGTTTTGTGCTGCTCGAGAAAAAAAAAGTATTTTTCAGGGTTTTGTGCAGTTTTCTGTTTTATTGTGTTGACTAAGTCAAGATGTGTTGAAATTTTGATTTCTGTCAAAATTAAAAGTTAAAGTGGTTTTTACGATCACCGTTGTCCAATGCAATGAAAGTTTCGAATATGAAAATATTTATTTGGTCTGTCTTTCTTGATTTTCTTAATATAAATTAATTTCATTAAACCTTTTTTAGGGCATAGTACTGAAATCCTTCAATCAAAACTAAAATTATGGGGGTAGATCAAACTCAATGACTTAATTTTATCAGGACATCCGAATAAAAAAAGGACCAATAAAAGTACTAAACAAAAATTTTAGTATTCTATTTACCAAATAGTACTACAAAAAACTACCAATAGTATTATATTCAGGCAACCGTCTCAGTTCTTTACTCAAATGACTACGCTCTTTTGCTCTCATTTCAAAATAAGGGTGCCGAAATGAGAAAACGTCAAAAATGTATGCAACCTTATATAAATAAGCCTTGGTTTTGACAACTAAAGCAATTTTACGAAAACATATTAACGACAAAAGCATCAAATTTGTTGCGTAAAATTGAAAAATATTCGTAACTCAATGTGCATAGAAATATTTTTGACGTTTTGTAAGTTTTTACGCAATACGAGCTTACGAAGTGACATGAAGCACCTTAGTATTTTCTTGTAAAATAGAATTTTGATAAAAACTGTAGTTATACCGAATTTTTTTCGTATTTCTACAAATTTCGGTATACGAAGGTTTTACTGATACATATGTATAACACATATATAAATAACTATAACGAAGTATTGTTCGATCCCCTTCAGATTCGTTTTATCTAATTTTTACTCTATAATTAAATTTGTAAAATAAATACTTCTACTGATTGCGAGTTCCTTTCAAAGCTATATAGTTTTTAGCTTAACTGAACCTAGCTCAATTAAAAATATGTTGTCACAAACATTGTCTGCCGGCGCATTACTTTCCCTCTGCTCACCGCGTCAACTTAACATTGAAACTTAAAACTAGCTCAGCACAAAACCATATTAATTTTCCCTTTTTTTCTTTTTTTCTTAAAATAAAAATGTAAATAAAACATATTTTTATGCTAAGTAATCATAATACGAATATGACGAATAAGAATGACTCCGAAGAATGACCGTCAATAGCGCTGAGCTATTATTTTGCTTATTGCATAAAAGTCAAATGCGCGCACTGCTTGGAACACAGTGTAACGTTTAATACAGTAACATACAAACATGTCGATGACACTCCAGCGATATAGCAGTTCTTTGTTGTTTATACAATTCCTGGCTTTGTTCACATTATGTGCTGCTGTTCCGGCATTCAAAAAGGACCGAGTTAAATTGCGTAAGTTTCGAATTTGAATTTAATTGTAACATTTATATTTCAACTAATGAATTTTTCTGTAGCATCCTTTGTCAAAGTATGTCACCGTAATGATCCACAATTGAGCGCCTGTGTACGCGAATCCATACATTCTCTCAAAGAACGCATACCTATGGGCATTCCAGAGCTGTTTGTGCCGGCTCTCGAGCCATTGATGGTGCCGGAAGTAAAGATGGATCAAGATTCGGGCGCCATCTATATGCATTCCACCTTCAAGGACATTCACATTCGTGGTCTGTCTAATTTTACGCTCACCGACATGTTTGTGGATCCAACGCGTCTAAAGTTCTCGATGACCATGACTATTCCCAATATTACAATGAGTGCACAGTACAAGATGAAGGGCAAGATAATGATGATGCCACTTATGGGCGAGGGTGATTGCATGGCCAATTTCAGTAAGTAACAAAAGCGAAAATAAAAATCTCTTATTCACATACTTCTTATATTTTACTTTCACAGCCGATGTTGAGCTTAACGCTGTCATTACCGCTGTACGCTACAAGCAACAAGGTGGACGTGTGCACATCAAGGTAAAGGACATCAAGACCAAGTATACTCTAGGTAAAACACAATTGCATCTAGAGAATCTCTTCAATGGCGACAATGCTTTGGGAGATCGCATGAACACATTCCTCAACGAGAACTGGGAGGAGCTATCTGAAGAAATACGTCCTTTGATGGAAAATGCTTTGGCCGAAATAATGCGTTCATCGACGGATAAACTGTTCAAAACCTATAGCTTTGATGAACTATTGCCAGCGTAAAGATGAGGCCGCAACCTAGATAATTTAATTCCAATATATAATAATAAAAAAATTTATATAAGTTTGTTTCAGTCTTAAATTAGTTGAAAAGTAATTTTTTTACAGTGTTCTTTCAATTTAAAAACATATTTTGAGTTTCATGTTGCAAATGCTTACGACTGCTCCAAAGCACTTGGCTGTATTTATTTTTCGTCTGCCATTGAAATGTCACAAACTTCAACAACATCGAAGAACAAAAGTGCATGCGACATGCTGCATTTCATGAGTTGCCTGCTGACCGGAAGTTTTGTGGTCAGTACACTGTGAAATTGTTCTATTCAACTCTCCAGGGACTCAAGATAAAATGCTGCCAAGCATGTCTTTAATTAGTCGTCGAAGAAGAAATAGTGCGTTTGCTTTGTCTTCTCCAAATGAGTTTCGCTACGAAGCAAGAGTTAGAATTTTTAATGATTTCTTAACTCCAAGGTTAGCGGAATGAAAGTTTATTAAAGCAAATATTTTAAAGTAATATCTATTGTTTTCTCAATGATTTATTTAAAAGTATGCGAAGATCGTTATTTAAATAAGTGCTTTAAAAATACATATCGCCCATTTCATATTAGGTCTGTTTCCGTACTCACTTCAAGTACCTTGAGTTACTTGAAAGCGTTTCTTTACACATTTTTCCAGCATGAGAGAAAATAAGAACAAGCAAAATGTCACTTTTTGTAGCTCTTTATTACTCGAACTCATGATGTAAAAAAAAAGCTGATAGCGACTTTTCCTCTTCACCAAAAATTTCTTTCTTTCTGTCAAGAAATTGCGGGCGAAAGAGCGGAACAGTTGATAAATATCAAATTTAATTAATTTTTTCATTTGCTGAATGATTGGTATGGTTTTAAACAGTTGTGTGAATTAGTGTTTAAATAAATAAATCATGCAATTTTGCGGTGTTATTGTGTTATGAATAACTAACTGGAAGTTGTATCCACCTGACCATTGAAAGGTTTGCAACATTGGATATAAAACGTGCGCTGGAAGGTACCACTATCCTGAAACCTTGCATCGTGCTGGTGTGATTTGTTGTGGAACTTACAAAGAAGGCGCCTTGGGAAGAAATGATTTTAACAATATTTCTACTGATTTTTTGTGCAAATAAACTAACAAATAAGTCAAGGTGACGGTGCACCAGAATTCTAACCTCAAATTTCTCATCTAAATAACAATGAGATCAACTATCATCAACTATTTATTGCACTATTTTCCATTACACTTAATTATGTTTAATAAAACTATTATTAAATAATCACTTTGTAAGATTAAATCAAAAACTTGTTTAATTGCTCAATAAACACGAATTTCACAAATTTTATTCCAATTCACCATCAGCTGTTTTTGACCAGAACGGGGAAACATAAATTTATCATTTTGAGAGAGAAGTATCAAACTCGCTATCACCTTCTTTTTGCATCATGCTCGAACTTTACTTGAAACATTTCTTCGAGCATGAATCTTGCTTCAATAGCCCAGCAAAAACTTCGCTTACATGTAATCGAGAAAATAATCCAGAAAGCTTGAACCATCAATTACCTTCTAGATTACAGAACGCATTACATTAACATGGGCATGTCATTGGCGGTAATCGAATACGATTTCTGGATATTGAATGCATTATTCAATTGCTTCCAATAATGGGTTTTATAAGAACTTATTATTATGAACTTTATAATAACTTTCCATAATATACTTTATAATGGCTTCTAGTAATGTGTATTATAATTACTTCTAAGTAGTGCATTCTTCAATGGACAGTGAGAGTTCATATAAAAAGCAATAGCTCGTAATTGCAGACATATACCCTTATAATTTCAATTATATAATTGGTTCCTAATAATCTCTTCTAAAATAAGTGAATAAAACGTAATGCGTATTATTTTCGAGGTTCAGTTTATTATTGGATAAAATAACTTAAAAACTTATTTTATTAAAAAACAAAAATGCATCATTCAAAAAGCAAAACAAATAATTAAAGGATTCATTTATATAAGACAAAATAACATAAAAAAAGAAAAATAAAGGAAGATAGGTATAATGAAAAAGTCAACAATTTTCAGCATTTTGTTTTTTGTTTATACATATATTTTTAAAATGACGGTTTTTGACATTTTTTATGCCTTTACGTAAGCCATCTAGGAAAATTTTTTCACTTGAACCTTCCTTCAGTGTTGCTTCTGAAAATATACAAAGAAAATATACCAAGATCTATCAAATGCATAGCATCCAAAGGAAACTGTGAAACCATTTTAACACCTATTTCTTCCAGACAGTGCGCCATGTTTATATGCGAGGGTTGATGGAAATTCTGATCAAGTCTGTTTGAAAAGGAATGGTCACTTCGAAGTGTTCCAACTCCAGTGCTATAAGTAGTTACGTTTCTAATTCTTACACCAATTTGTTGGCACTTACTACACCCTGATAATGAAGTATGGCCTTTTATACAACATATGAAAGATCGCGCAGGAGTATCACATATAAAGGCTCGTATAACAAACTTCATGACTTTTTCTTCACAAAAAAAACCATTCTCTTGTAAAATTTTCACTTCTGTTATAAGATCATGCAGATACGACTCAACAACGTATGGTTTTTGCTTGCCAACATAGCTTCCAATCAAAAAAACATATTTTTTTGACGTATTTAAAACTCGTCCTAAAATTGGCCATAAACCTACTGATGAGCTTTTAAATAGCGGTAACCCATCGATCCCTATGTCTAACACAACCTCATTCAAATCCTCAAGCTTTATTTCTTGTGCTATTTTTTCCAACTGAACTGCTAAGCCGATATGAACGTATTGCCCAGGAGAAACAGTACGTACTTTTATATCACCTCGTCTTCCGACTAAACCAGCTACGCTTTTTGGAACACAAAGATTTTGAGCAGCCAATATATGCAAAAGCTCTGTACAACATTTTACGGACGGACTAAATTCTAAAAACCATGAACTTAAATCTTGTGTTAAAGATTTCTGACTTGAAACTATATTGCATGCATTCTCAAATGTATGCTCATCACTAGCTATCAATATTTCCTCATTCACTTGTACACTTTTAATTGATTTATTTAATGCGTCTTGAATCCGTTTCTTTTCTTTATTAACAAGACGTTTGCACTGCCGTTTGCTTAACATATTATAAAATATACTTACTTTTAGCAATAAAAATAACAGGAACAACTAACACAACGAATAGCACTGCACAAGCTTACAAAATGCACTAATTAAAATAAACTGAAAACAGAGTTCAATGACAAATAACGGGACCACCAACAAACGAAAAGAAACGCAAAACAGGAATGGTACAGCATCTATCGCCTTTTCATAAGAATATGAAAATGAAAGGAAGATGCTATAACTGCATTACCCTCTGCATTACATGTAATCTAAAACGTAATCCAAAACGGATCTGTTGGCATTGATCTGTTGGTAATGTGTTATATAATCGAATGGCGCTGGAAGGCATTGTGATTTTCTGTAATATTTTTGCTGGGAGGCCACCGCAAATGATACTACATGTCAGATGGACATGAAGTTCGACAAGATAACGGAACTTTTTTGTTGGTCTTACACGGTCGGACATATCGGATGGACCTCAGTTGCCAACAAGTAAGCATCAACAATTTTGTATCATCAAAATGGCGAGCGCGTTGATAGCAGCAATAATAATTACTGAAGTAATTGAAGATGGAAATGAAGAACAAATGTTAAAAAGAAAGCAAATTTGGGAAAAGGAGTGGAGATTAAAACGAGAAAAATATTCTCATAAGCATCAAGTGAAAAAACTGGAGCTAACTTGTCCTGATGACTACAAAAACTTCTAACGAATTAATACTGTGGTGTATGCAGAACTTTTGGCAAAAGTATCACCCTACATACAGACTCAGAACACAAACATGCGAGACTCCATTTTACCAAATGAGCACCTTTCTGCCACTCTTCGGTATCTAGCTACATTGCAAAACTTCGAAGCGCTGAAGTTCGACACTCACATCGCTAGCTCAGCACTAGTGAAATCGTTTTGGAAACGTGCGGTGTCATAATTAAAGCGCTGAAAGAATATAGCATTTTCCGATAAAATTAAACCTTTTTCTAATTAAATGAAACTATTTTCAAATTGAGTGAAACTATTTTCGATTTAAGCGAAACTTTTTTCATATTGAATGAAACTTTTTTCAAACTAAACGAAACTGTTATTAAATTAAATGAAACCTTTTTTAAATTAAACGCAACTTTTTTCAATTTATATGAAACTTTATATAAATAAAATGAAATCTTTTTAATTTATATTGAAACCTTTTTAACATTTAACTAAACCATCAATTCTGATAATTAAACATATATTTTGTTAAATAACTAATGAAGTGGATGGCGATCTGCAGCATTTGGAATGTGCATAATCATATCCATTACGTAATTTGAGCAATCATTCTGGTCAAGCTGTTGGATACTTTCCATGATAACGTCAACTATATTATGTTCTTCATTTACGTCACTAAGTATTGAACGAGCGTGAGTTTTCATGTTTGAAAAGGATTTTTCAATGGGATTGAGCATTGGAGAATAAGGCGGTAAATATTTTAAATGACATCCGCTATTTTCAACTATATCTTGAGTTTCTCTTGCCTTATGAACCCGAGCATTGTCCATAATTAAAAACGAATATTCTTGCCGTGGATCATTATTAATTTTTTCAATAAGCTCACGTATAAATAATTGGAAACGCTCTGCATTCACTGTTGAACTGGCAAATATTTTTTGGTGAATAACACCACAATTATTAATAGCAGCGACCAAAGTAACATTTCGTCCCCTTATAGTGGGTATAATAACGTGGGCTCTTGTACCTATTCTGGAACGGGCTTGTGATCTTCGAATATGGAGACTGAAACCGCACTTATCAATAAAAATTAATTTTTCTCGTTGCTGCGGAACCCACTGCAAAAACTCCCTAGTCCGTTGACTATTCATCCGAAACTTCAATGTTATTTTTAAATTCCGCAAACTATTGAAAGTCGTTGTTGTCGAAAGATTTATATTTTTCTTTCTAAATAATTTTCTCCTTATATTTTTAATTGTTATTCCGGACTCTCCTTCTACAATCATTTCAATACACTCCAGTATTTCTGTTGTTACTTTTTTAGCACGATTTCCACCACGTTGACGATTTAGTAAAATATTGTCTGATTTGTTGTATCGCGCTATAATTGTTTTTGCTGTATTTATATTCATCGATGTAACACGTGCAGCTTCGGCGATAGTTTTACCTTCTTCGTATAGTTTTACTAGGAGAGCTTTCATGTCATCTTTTATTTTTGTTTAGCCTCTTACTCTTCTTCGGGTACCTTGACCTCTTTCCCCGCGATTTGAAGCGCTCCCTTGGCCTTGCTGCGATGTTGCCGTAGATCTATGGTTAGGCTGCACCAAAGACTCCTGGCTCGATGGCCTCGATGTCTCCCGGCTAGGTTGCCACAAATTCGAACTCCCGGAACTAAAGTCTTCACTACTCATTTAATATTATTTAAATTATTAAAATATTTTTATAAATTATAATTATTTTAATTTTATGCAAATATAAAATTTTTTAGCAGTTAAAAAATCAACGTGCAGTTTGAGTGTTGAAATCGAGACTGAAAAAATATTTTATTTTTCAATAAATACATATACGTAAATCAATGAAACATATATAATAAACAATTCGTTATTAACAAGTGTAATGTAACAAAGTATATAAAACCAACAAAATTGCTTCGACTCGATCTAATTACTGACATGTTATGATATAATGTTGTCCACGAACAACGGTTTCTTTTGTTAAAGTTAGACTGAAAAAAAATGCTTAGAAAGGGTGTTTTTTTAAGAGCATGCTGATTTGAAATTTAAATAAAACACATGCCAAATTATGAAATGGCCAAACAAATTTTTTTTATTTGGTAGATAATTTCTTGGTATTTAACATTTAAATATAATTTCTGGCATATGGCCACCACGACTATTTTGCCCAAAGGTCATTTTGGAGGTATTTTCGACCACCTTTTCAAGCATTTGAGGACGTATTTCAGCAATGACGCGTTCAATATTGGTTTCCAAAGCATCAATCGTTGCTGCTTTATCCACATAAACCAATGACTTCACGTAGCCGCACAAAAAATAATCAAGTGGCGTCAAATCACACGAACGCGGAGGCCAATTCACCGGTCCATTTCTCGAAATAATGTTGTTGTTGAAATGTTCTTTCAATAAGTGGATTGTTTCACCCGCAGTATGACAAGTTGCACCTTCCTGTTGAAACCACATTTCGTCCACATGCATATCTTGAAGAGTTAGCAACAAAAATTCATTGATCATGGTTCTGTATCGATTTCCATTCACGGTAACGCGTCGTCCTTCTTCATTTTTAAAGAAATAAGGACCGATGATTCCACCAGCCCATAGACCGCTCCAAACAGTACATTAATCGGGATGCATTGGTAATTCTTGGACGGCGTGTGGATTATTTTTGCTCCAAATACGGCGATTTTGCTTGTTAACACATTCATTCAACCAAAAATGCAATGATTATGTGCACCATAAAATTCACGAAGTGCTCTATAAACATTTTTAATTGAACACTGTTTTTGAAAATAAACTTCTACGATTTGGAAGCGTTTTTCTGGAATTAACCTATTCATGTACTGAGCAACAATACTGAGTAGAGTCGTCACTTTAAGCTGTCAGACAATAGAGTAATCCATATTGAAAAAAAACCTCATAAAAAAACACCTTTTACATAAAACTGCACATTGGAGTAACAAACAAACAAAAGTTTATTAATTAAATTTACAACGTCATTTATAATTAGGGTTCTAAATGTTTCAATCAATTTGAAAAAAGTTTAATTTAGTTTAAAAAAAGTTCAATTTATTTTGAAAATTGTTTCATTGAATTGAAAAAATGTTTCGTTTAATTTGAAAACAGTTTCATTTAATTTGAAAATAGTTTCGTTTGATTCGAAAAAGGTTTCAATTTATTAGAAAAAAGTTTCGCTTAATTTGAAAATATTTTCATTTAATTAGAAAAAGGTTTCATTTTATCGAAAAATGCTATATATACGAGTAAGAAATTATTACAATTCCTAAAATTTTATATAATTTTTGCCTTCTACAGTCTCCGTTGTGCCATCTATACCAACGCCATGTGCTTACTTTAGTTCTAAAATTGCTAAGCAATTGTTCTTCAAAAGCGCCACCGACTAGTAACTCGTTCGTCTTTGACTTGCCTTCAGCATTCAACGTTGCTTAAAACGCATTCATTGTAGATTTGTCTTATTTACAATTTTAAATTTCCTGTCTCAGGATTTCCTCTCACTTTTATGTATTCAAAAAAATTTAATGAAAAACAAACAAGCGAAATAACAAAATGCAATTAAAAAATAAGAATTAAAACAGCTTGAAAATGTTTTAAAATGTTAAAAATTTTAAACAAAATTAAAAAAATCATTTAGAAAGAACAACTGAAAGGAATTTCCACTAATCGAAATAGTTGTTTTTTTTTTAATTGTTTCCAGTTCTTCATAATCACCAAAGAATAGATACGTGCTGCTAATCATTTCCAAATTTTGTATTTTAAGAATAAAAAACAATAATATATTCAACTTGGCACAATTTTTGACGCTTTGCGATGGAACATATGCGGATGATTCTATATTATCGTAAAAATTTTCTTCTTGATCATAAGAGCCTTCAAACACTTCCGGATCAATTTGGGAATGATATTTCTGTGAATGTCTTTAATTTTTAAACGTAACTGCGTGAATGTTTGTTTTACGAAGGTTGAATACATTTTCCTCTGTAGAATTTGGTGACAGAGTGTTGGTTGGTATTGAGGTGTAAGACGTTTTCGCCATCTTAGGCTGTACTTGGGAAAGGTATGCATATGATGGAACTATTTTCGTAAATGTGACTCTCTTAATAGGTGCATTGTTGGCATGCTGAATGTTGAGAGTGCTTTCCTCTGATGAATACGGAGATGGTATGGAGACGAATATCGAAAGTATATGTGTTTGAGTTTTGTTCAGATTCAACTCTTTTTATAATTTTGGCTTTTGTTTGCTTGTAGTTGGGTCGAATTTTCATATACTGTATTCGGTGACTAAAAGCTTATATTAAGGAAAGTGCGTTTATTTTCAAATATCTTATAGGATGATTCATTTAGATTTCCTAGCTGCCCTTGATATAGTATATCCAAAATTGATTTAATAGCAAAAAGTTGTTGACGCAGTTCTAAATTTCGGAACATAGTTTCTCAGGTTGCGCTTAATACATTGGCTGCATCTAAAACTTTTTGCTTCTTCCAAACGCTGGACAGCCTTCAGAAGTATTTCATTTCTCTGAATTTGAATGCCATTGCCACAAATTTTTATTTTGGAGAAAATGATGAATTTATTGAGGTTGTTTCCTAGAATTATATAATAATATCAAATAATGATTTATTTTTATAATTTATAAATACTGTGGCAATATTCAATGTAATTTTTCATAACATATAATTGAATTACAGTAAATTTAACATAAAATATAATAAACTTCTTTTATTTTTTTTCATTTACCGCAGGAGTCAAATATTGTGGCTTGAATTTAACGATTAGTCGAATTTTCCAAATTGTGTTGGGGCAATAGATGGCGAACACGTCAACATAATGAAGCCACGAGTGTCTGGCGCATACTATTTCAAATACAAAAAAACGTACTCTTTTGTCTTAATGGTACTTGTGAACGCAAACTATGAGTTTACCATGGTTGCAGTTGGAGCCAACGGTAGAGTTTCTGATGGTGGCGTTGTCTCTGCAACAAAATTTTATGAGTAGTTTGAAAAAGGTGAACTTCATTGGTGAATTCCATTGCCGATCAAACTTCCTGGTTTTCATAAAAAATTGCCATTTGTTTTTGTTGCTGATGATGCATTTTCGTTGAAGCCATACATGAAAACTTGTTGAAGCCATACAGCATGACACGAAAGAGCAAACATTTTTTTTAATTCCAATATTTAGAACGCGAATTTAATAAGACACAGTCGATTCGCATTATTGCATATACTTAGATGGTTATTTTCATTTTCTGTAAACACTTCCAAACGTAGACTTATTTGAACGGGAAAATTTTAATAATTATTAGATATATGAATTTGGACGATATAATTAACTTTTTTATTAAAGAAATTTCACTTTTAAATGTGTCAAACTATGTGAATATGTCAAATTATAAATTACAACTTGTTGAGTAAATGTAGCGGAAAAATAAAGCGCTCCGAAAAATACACAACTGTTGTAAGTAGCGGAAACTGATACTTGACGTTCAGAAGACTTTTAGGCAACAGTTGCGCAACTGTTGCGAAAACGCACCCAATAAAACAACAAGATTTTTAGGTTGTGGTCTTGACTGATAATATAAGACGAACGAATAGTTGTTTTTGCAAATTCGATTTTTGCAAGATGGAACGCGACGAAGCAAAATATACTTTTGAAGAAAAATTTGTTGTTTTTCGAACGCACTCAGAGTACGATAATTTGTTCTCATCAAATACACAGAAAAAATTATGGCGGTTAATATGATTAAAAAGCAGGTCAAGCTGATGAAGCGGTAATCACTATGCGGTCAACACCTCCTAGGTGTTAACGCAACAAATCTTCTGTTGATTTGAATAATTTTTGCAAATTTAATTTTGAATAAAATTTTATCATTTTGAATAAAATTCTTTAATGTAACGAAAAAAATTATTCAAATAAAAAAAATTTTTTTCAAAACAACGAAAAATTCTTCACACTAACAAAAAAAAATTCTATAATTGCTGAAAAGATCAACAAAATATCTTCAAAATGATATTCTTATTCTTCATATTGACGAAATAATCTTCAATTTGAGTAATTGTTTTCTTCGTTATAACGAAATCTTATTCAATTTTACTTAATTCAGTCTTCATTTTAACGAACTATTATGAATATGACTAATATTTTTTCATTACCAGATAATTTTCTTCAATTTGACTTATTTTATTTATTATTCATATCAATAAAATGTTCTTCAATTGGAATAAATTTTTTCTTCATATTAATTAAATTTTATACAGTATGACTTTTTTTTCATATTGCTAAAATATTTTTCTTTTTGATGGTCACTACTTACCAAAATGAGGCCCCAGTACGCAAATTTTAAAAATAACAAATGAAAAAATCTTACTTTGTTTTAAATAATTTTATTAAAAACAGTATTTATTGGTGGTGGTGACCGTGGCATGCAGGTTAAGTGTGTGGCTTAGCATGCTTGGAGCCCGGGTTCGATCCCCAGCCGCGGCGAAAAGTTTTTTTCAATAAAAAAATTTTTCTGATCGGTCACCACCTCTCTGCAGACAATGGCAAACCTCAGAGAGTAAATAATGCCATGTAAAGCTTCTTGAGAACATGAACTTTAGCCGTTCGGAGTCGGCATT
Source organism: Tetanocera ferruginea (assembly GCA_958299015.1). Lineage (NCBI taxonomy): Eukaryota > Metazoa > Arthropoda > Insecta > Diptera > Sciomyzidae > Tetanocera > Tetanocera ferruginea. The sequence continues at coordinate 54,692,513 of OY282642.1, read as the reverse complement.
AAACATGTAGGTCCAGTTCTCGGTCAATTGTGTGCAAACATTTAATAACACACACACCACAATTGATCATAAGAAGCTCGGTCAAAGTCCTTTCAAGGGCTGAAATGGCCAATTTGTTTTTTTTTTTTTTTTTTATTTATTGGTTACAATATGTTACATAAAATGTTTTCATATAAAATTTTATATATATTAATAATGTTTCTTAAACTGAAATTATTTTAAATAAATGAAATCATGAAAAATAAAATGGATAAAATTTAATTTTCAATACTTACCGTTTTGTATTGTTTTCATAAAGATAAATAATGCATACACATTTTAATTTAAAATAAGAAATCAAAAAATTATCTTTTATAACTGCGCTTTTAATCAATTCAGTTTGGATATAAGTGTTGTAATTTTGAGACTTTGGATATCGAAATCGGAATCTTTAAATAAAAAATAAAATAATAATATAAATAAAAAAAACTATATGATACAATGTTATAATTATGTCGCATGATTACGAATAAATTCTAAGTTATTAACAATAACAAATCTCCTCACAGTTTACTTCGGATTTGCTTATTTAATTTGTTTATTAAAAAGAAATTTTAATGAATTTTTATTAAAATTATTTTCATATTGAAGTAAATTATGTTTCTGGATATACTTCGAACAAACTCATCAATCCGCACAGATTCAAATAAAAGCATAATAAAATATATGTTGCAATACATACATATTTTCAGCTAAAGCATTAATATAATTTACCAAAAAATTGGGTTATTAAAACAAAAAATTTCTTAATAATAGAAAAGTTCATGATATTTTTTACCCAAAATTTATTTGAAAATTTGAAAAAGTTCCCTTTACTTTAAATTAATTTAATTGCAAAATTTATTCCGTGCCGCAAAATAAGAAGCATAATTGAAGAAGTTCTTTCAATATAACACCATCAGATTTAATAAATTTCTTCAAAATAACAGTCTATTTTTTCTAACTAGGTTAATTTAAAATTAATCCTTGAAAACTTTATACAAATGATAAACGCAGCGAGTCGGGCCGACATACGTTCGCACGAACGTATTTTTCGGATGGACCGGCAGAATAATCAAAAATTTTTCGTACGTCCGTGCGAAACCCCTTATTGGTTCTCTACTCAACGTTAAGAGGGTGATCCAATTAGATTTAACTTTGGGCTATGTTATGCTGACGGTCATGGGCTCGTCATGAGCACAAATTTTTACTCTCTTTTTCCGTTTGATGAATGTCGTGCCCAAAGTATGCTATGCTGGCGGTCATATGATCCCTGATCACTGGTACACTTTTTGCTGCTTTTAGTACTTTATGTAAAAAAGTAGGGCTATGACTCTTATTCGAAGTTTTTGAACTTCAAAGCATTCGAAGTTCGAAGCTTCGTTTCAAAACTTCGAAGAGGAAAAAAACTTCGAATTTACGAAGCTTCGAAGCTTGACTATTTGTTTGAGTACTTTGAGTACTATTCGAAGCTTCGAAGTTTTTACTCAAAATATTTTAAAATTTTTTGTGCCTGTGTGATACACTTCGATATAAGAAAAAAACATGAGATCCTGAGTGTGGAGCATTTATACTAAAAGTTCTGATGCTCAATCAACGATTTGCAATCTATGCGAGCAAGTATTGTAGTCGCATGGGTCCACGAGTTCACTTCGTTCGCATCTAAAGATGCATTCAATTTTTCCAGAAGAACAATTAGTCGAGACCGTAGAGTAGCGAGAAAAATTTTACAAGCATGTACAAAGTTAGAAGCCTGCCGTCGGCTGCCATTCAACTTTACGTCCAGCCGCGAATTCAAGGAATTCATAGATGTTGTCGAACCTGGTTTTACATGCCCTTCGAGCGAGACAATCGTATAGCATCTGCGCGTGCTCGAGGATGAAATAAAATGCAAAATAGTTGCAATATTGCAGAAATTCGAATTTATTGCATTGGATACAGACTGCTGGACCTCTCGCGCCATGGACGGTTTTCTAAATGTGAATGCACATTTAATTGACGATCAATTGCAGCTGCAGATATTCACGCTTAGTACGCAGGAAAGAGAAGAAAGACACACATCCGAAGTTTTAGCCGATTATCTGCAAGAGATTGTTATTTGTTTTATCAAACTGGGTATCATTCGAATACTCGAAGAATTGAATTCTTCGAAGTTTTTCCTATTCGAATAGTAATATTTGAAGCTTCGCCTCAAAAACTTCGAAGTTCCGAAGTTTGCTTCGAAGCTTCGAGTATTCGAATAATAAAACAACAATTCGAAACAATAAAAAATAAAAAAATACCAAACAAAGTACGATTAACGGTAAATTTTTTATATTGCTTTAATTACTATTCGAATGTCGCGTTCTTGTACCTAAATCATCATTTGTTATCAGAACTTCGTGATCGTTCTAAGCAAGTGTCTGAAAATTGTAACTTTTAATATTGATCATCAAAATGTGTCGCGTTCGCGATCATGCGCCGTTTTTTTAATACACTTTGTATGGGAAGTATGGAAAGTTTTCATTCGATTTCTCTGAATTTTGAACTATGTGTTAATAGTTCAAATTAAAGCTAATGTGATAATTCTCAAATCATTAAATTGATTTTTTAATCGATTTTTAAGAAATTTTCCATTTTGCGAACGTCAATTTGTATGGGAGGTATACGTGGTTTTCATCCTATTTGGCTTATTTTCGTACATGATCTCTATTTTTACGATTTAAGCTTAAATATCGAATTTCATAACGACAACATAATAATAACGGCTGAAATTATGTCAACTGATAGGGTGACATACAAAAACAGGGTCGGACATGGTTAAATCAACTTAGATGGTATTAGATGTATGCACTTTTATAAATCGGCCACGGCTCCTTATGATCGTAAAAAACGTCGTCATAAAGTAAATAACCACATACGCAGAACGGGTGGGGTTACAATAATAAATCATAATTTTTCTCACTGGCCTCATATGTATTTTTTTTTTTTTTATAAATATTACTAATATAAGACACATAAATAATAAATACGATGTTTTTGGTAGGTAATGCAATATTTAGAAGAAATTACTTTAACTAATTCTTATTACAAACGTGATGAGAAAAAATGTCGCGTTCGCGATCAGGCTTAAGCTCAATAAAAAAACAGCTGATGGAAATATGTCAAAATGACAACTTTTTCTTGAAAGCCACATTAATCTGTTTTAATTTACAATTTACCGCTGTAAAATATTATGTTGCGTTTCGCAGATATCTGCATTTTTCTTAATGCAGCCGAAAACGAGTTCCATTTTTTGTCGCGTTCGCGATGCCATGTTTATTGCTAATATTTTCGAAACATAAAATCTAAAGAACCTAACTTTTTTTCTAAATATAGTGCAAATAAAATGCTATCTAAAACTTGAAAAAAAAGAAAATTTGTTTTGAGTTATCTTTATTATTTTGCTCCTCAAAGGCGTACGAATGTCGCGTTCGCGACTATGGAAATGCCCATATATAATTCCCACATCATTCGCACCATTTAAAAGTTTAAAAAAGAATGGTTATCGTAATTTTTTCAAAATATTTTTCACTGGTATTCAACAGGAAATATATATCAAATTTGAATATATGCAAGTCAAAAATGGTCTCATTGTGGCATATGGACTGAATTTCAATGTTAAACTCAGAAGTTTAAGTTTTTAAACTTGTGCTCGTCACACCCGTCCCAGGTGTTTAAGCGAGTGTAACTATTAAACTAGTATAAATAATTGCATTATGTTTTAGCATTTTGAAACCTTGGGCATCTTCTAAAATACCCTATGGTAAATTGCTAAAATTTTCACCAGTTAATTTCACCATTTTCAGCACGATAAAGTAGTCAAAACGTCACACTCGTCTCTATGGAATGAGCCCATTGCTACTTTTTATCGTAAGATATTTATTTAAGTGAGATAGTTTGTCAAAAATTGGTTTTTCAAGTACCATTATCGTAAAAGACAGTACTTTTTCCAAAATCCTCTATTAAAAGCTTCAGTAGAACACAAATTATTATTTTTTTTTTGTTCTTTGGATGAACAAGTTGCGAAAAATCGTGTCGACCGCATTTTTCAGGTTATTTACTGAATTACGGATTACGGGTATATTAATTAATATTTTTTATCAAAAAAAATTATAATTGACATGAAACATGAAACTTACATAAAATAAACAGTTACTTTTTCAATTTGCAGTCAACTATTTGCAAAACTTATATCATCTGTGATTTCAAAATTATGGCAGCATGTGTTTTTCTATTAAGAGCAATCGAATCGTTAGAAAATAATTTATAATGCCCGTTTAAATACGCTTTCTTTTCTTGTTTTTTTATAGAATTTCATTCACTTTATTTTAAAATTAAAAGTAAAATTGTATGTAGCGAAAATTGAGTGAAAAGGGCATTCGCTAAGCCTTCCTTTCAACTAAGTCAATGATCTCAACCTGTCAAACTTAACAGAATGATCGAAAAAGTTTGACAGTTTGCTTGTTTCTTTTTGCTTGTTTTAAAATTTTTTTTGAGGAAACCACAAAACCCTGGTTGTCATTAATTTTCGAGAGAGAACAGTTTTTTGTTTACAAAAAATAAGGGTATGTCAAAAATCGGGATAACCTTATGAATTATTTAATCATGGTCTCGATAAGAAGTCCATAACTTGAGTGTTATTAATTTATTTGTTCATTTTCGGAAGATAAATAAAAAATATGTGCAAAATAGAAAAAAAAATGGGCCCTCAGAGGCAAAACAGAAAAGGCTACTAGGTACTTAAACGAAACTCTACGTCTACAATTACGATACTATCGAAACTGTTTCTTTTTTACGTAAAAAATTTTTCCTCTGTTTTCGGAGAGAATTCACGTTTATGATTTGATTCATATTTCTTAAGAAATAATGTAATTTTCTTTTAAATATTTATTGATTATAGCTATAAACATTTTTAATAGCAACTTCTATAACAAAAGAACCATTAAACTTAAAATAATTAATTAATAGCTAATAGCACACATAAGATCGAATAAAGCAACGACTTTTTTCATCTTACATCAAATATAAAAATTGTTTTATTATGTGTAAACATAAAGAAACTATATTGCTAAATAAAATTATACACTATTATATAATCTACAGTCAACAGTTTTTACTCTATCACAATAGCCACAATTTCGTTGGTAACTTCGAGAACACGTTATTCCACAAACCATGAAAGATATCCGCCAAACCACGTTCCAAATCGGGACGCAACTCTGCGATTACCTCGTTACCATTCTGATTGAGAAACGTGTTGATTGAGGCAGCGAGTATTTCGTTGCCATTGAAGAGGTTAGACAAATGAATCCGCATACCGCCAACATTGAAGGTTACTTTCATCTCATCGATATGTATGACTTCCTTGAAAAAAAAAAACAAAACCAAAAATATTTTGTTTTTTAATACTTCCGTTATTAGTGCTACTTACTTCCGGTTCGTTGCTCATGTGTATTTTGGTAAAGACGGCAGTTTTAACCTCTTTAAGTGCCATCGTTACATCACCGTTGCCTATGAGTGGTAACAACAATATGTTGCCTTTCAGATTGTATCTGGCGCGTATGCGCAACAGCGGTATTTCCAACTCGAAGTTAAGCAGCTTTTTATCAAGATCCAGGCTACGAAAAGTAATAAGCGTTATATAAGTTTTTCCTTAAGAAGTTTTTTGTTAAGTGGACAAACCTTGCTCTACGCACTGTCGCATTGGACGGTCCTCGTATGACTAGATTTTGAAATCCTCCTATCAAAACTAGATTTCCACTTCCTTTCGCCACCGAAACTTGATCAATGTGCAGCGGCTCGAAGCTTTTTACACCTATTTCGGGTACTCCAGCGGCGAGTGCTGGAAAGCAACCTTCGAATAGTTTTCGAAAACATTTGTTCTCATTAGGATTGGCTCGCGGACATGTTTGCAACCAGGAGGCTGTAGTGGTATCGAAAAAAAATTATTCAACAATTATTCGTTGATTATTCTTATTAAAGAAAATTGTTGATATTTTCAAAATTATTAGAGTAGGTTTTATTTCAGAAGTTTTTATTTTTAAGTACATATTGTCTGTATTCAATATGCAGTTTTGATAATATAAATTGTAAATTATATGCTTATATGTATAACGGTGATAACTTATGAATCGTAATTGACAAATCAGTTGAGAGAACCATTTTTTTCGTTCTATCGATTCGCAACTCATGCAATCAATAATATCACTCTAACAAAACTTTTCCTTTTAGAGATAATTCTATTCTTGAAAATAATGCCTTATGTTTAATTAACATATGGGCATCTCCCAAAAAAGGTCCACCAAAAGTGAAGAAAAACATTAAAATAAAGCACTCTAACAGCTTTTAACTTTATTTTTTTTTTTATTTTGATTAGTATTTCTGCTATGTAACTTGGATTCAACTTATTATGATGTATTTTTATTAAAATTTATAATGAACATCTTTACTGTATTTTTCTACTGTGGAAAAATTTGTCGCGTCCATATTAGTGCTATATCTATTTAAAAAAGATAAGAGATAATTCTTATATTTCACAAGTCTACCAAGAATAGTTATCCTATGACCTCCATTAACATGTATATTATATATATAAAAAAGTTCTCAAAATTAGTTGAATTTTGCATATTTCTACACGAGCTTAAAAAAACTTCTGTTTTTTGTCGCGTCCGTTCTATTGAATGATTGCTTATTACTTTGTACTAATTTGTACTAAATCTCGCCAATATTTTTATAAAATGTAGCACTCTTTCGTCGCGTTAGAACACTTAAATACATATCGGCTCATTTTGTTTCTTTCTTGTTTTCGAGTAATTAAAACCGTGCGTATGTTGAGTCCGTGCCACTGGGAGATGCCCATATGTGGTTGTTTTTTCACAATTTCACAATTTTTTATATACCTGTATGCATTTGATAAAGGGTGATTAAATTTTAAGAGGCGATGTTGATTTTGAATAACACACAAATTATTTACGAAATTATTGACATTTCTTTTTAATATAATAATATTGGTATTATAATAATTATGTATGGAACAAAATATCCGCCAAATGGCCGCCGCGATCACGGCGGCACACCTCCATCCGATGGTCCAAATTTTCGATGACGCTGAGGCGATGGCTCATATATAGGGTTTCTAACTTAAAAATTTCGATTTACATGAATGCGCTCATTAAAATGCGGGCCAATGCGGAACATTTTTAAAATTCAAATACAGCTTCTACATGAATTGATACTAAATCGTTTATAAAAAATGCTTTATTCCAAGCATTCACGTTATATCTCAATAGATTTTTAGAAATTGTATAATAAGTATTCACGAGTACATCAACACGTTTCCGAACCGCCGATAGGGTTATAATTGTTATGCCGGCGCGTTGCCACAAAACGATTACATTTCTAACCGCTGTTTATCACTGTTTGATGCAGATACAATAACAAATTTATAACATTATACTCCATTGGTAATTTAGTTTTATTTAAGTCACTCGCAATAGAAGACATTTTTATACCCCCACGCGTACTGCGTAAGTGGTATATTAATTTTGTCACGACGTGTGTAACGCCCATAAGGAGGCGTGGTAGGCATAGAAAAGTATATATATTCTTGCTCAGCATCACCACCTGAGTTGATTTAGCCATATCCGTCTGTCTGTCCGTCTGTCTGTCTGTCTGTGGACACGATTACAGCCGTAATTTTAAAGCTATCGTGCTGAAATTCATGTTTAACCTTTTTTCTTAAAAACAAACATCAAGTTAGAAAATGGGCTAAATCGGATGAAAACCACGCCTACCTCCCTTACAACCCTAATGATGAAAACTCCATAAAGAAACGAATATTTACGCTAAAAAACATAAATTCGGTAGTTGTATAGTATATGACAAAACTCAAGTGTGTTAGAAAAATGGGCGTCATCCACCCACTAACACGCCCACCTCCCATACAACCCTATTATTGAAACCTATATATAGAGGCTTGTGTCAAAGCTATAAAAGTAAACTGAAATATTTATTATTTTTATATAAAAATTAAGACGATAAAAAAATGGGCCTAATCCATCCACGAACACGCCCACCTCCCATACAACCCCAAAATTGAAAACTATTTAAATAGGCTTCTGTCGAAGCTACAAAAGTAAAATTAGATAATTATTAGACCGGATCATTCTTATATGGATACAAAAAATTTCAACCGGTCGGGGTCTCAGAAGTTAGAGGAACTCATTAAAATGATTTCTGCATACTTTTTTTTCAAATCGGAGAAAAACCGCCGAAGCAATTTTGATTCTTCTGAAGGTCCTTTTTAGTACAAAAACATGTTTTTTGCTTATAACTTTTTATTTTGCACAGAACACATACCCAAATTTTCTTAAATGTTAAATTTCTTACTCATACTAACATTTTGACATAAAAAAATTGTTAAAATTTTGTTTCATTATAACTCTTATTGACCATCAAAAATTGAATTTTTTGCTATTTTTAAAAAGGCATTTTTTTAAAACCGCTGTAAAAGACACATTTTTTATGAGATTTACGTGGAATTGTTATTGTTGGAAAGGTATTAAGTTCTTCTTTCGTTATATGTATCGTTTTCATCAAAGCTATGTGATTAAAAAAAAATTTATCGAAAACTGCACGATAAAGCAGTGAACAAATTAAATTTATTGTTTGTATGAATAAGAAATGCTTCATTTTATCAGATTTCTAAAGTCGATTTCTCACATTCTGTCAGTTTTCGCAAACAGCTTTGATTAAAGCGATACACAAAAAGAAAGAAGAACTTAATACCTTTCCAACAATAACAATTCCACGTAAATACAATAAAACATGTGTCTTTTACAGCGGTTTTTAAAAAATGCCTTTTTAAAAATAGCAAAAAGTTAAATTTTTGATGGTCAATAAGAGTTATAATGAAACAAAATTTTAACAATTTTTTTATGTCAAAATGTTAGTATGAGTAAGAAGTTTAACATTTAAGAAGATTTGGGTATGCGTTCTGTGAAAAATAAAAAATTACAAGCAAAAAACATGTTTTTTTTACCAAAAAGAGACCTTCAGTAGAGTCAAAATTGCTTCGGCGGTTTTTCTCCGATTTGAAAAAAAATATGCAGAAATCATTTTAATGAGTTCCTCTAACTTTTGAGACCCCGACCGGCGGAATCTAAATTTCGATCCGGTCTAATAATTATTCTTTTTATAATAAAATTTAAATGTGTTAGAAAAATGGGCGTCATCCATCAATGAACACGCCCACCTCCCATACAACCCATAATATTGGAAACTCTATAAATAGGCAAATATTTAAGCTACAGACCTGAAATTAGGTATTTGCGTATATTATATCAAAATTGAGGCGTATTAGAAAAATTGGCATCAACCACTCAAGAACACGCCCACCTCCCATACAACCCCTGATTGAAAACTTTATAAAAAGGCTTTCCTTTACTTTGCAGGAGAACAATGTGATATGAATGTACTTCAGACGTCATCAAAATAGTAAAATTTTTTGAAATCTCATATAAAAAGAGCTGCAATTTAAGATTTTGTACCATTGCGAATCGCCCGTGGGGGTATTTTAACTTCGGCCAAGTTACGAGTTATGAAAACATTACGAGTTTTTAAATGTTTTTTGGTCGATTTTAAGTGAAAATTATCAGAACTCTATAAAACTCGCGTTTGAAATAAATATTAGACGGACGCAATTTTCAACTGTTTTTTTTCACGTTGAAAAACTAATAATTGCATAGCCAGTGTTTGAAATTGGTTGACTATTTTCAATGTGGCGAATCAGCCAAAAAAGCGAATCAGCGAAAAAAAAGGTAAAGTGAAAAAATAAAATATAAATATTGTGATAAATATAAATAAATGATATAAATAAAATATTGTGATTTATTAAATAATACATTGTATATTTAATAAATCACAATAAAAATAGTGATGATACCTCATATAGCATTGGCATTTTTATTCTTTTACGAGCATTAACCCGTGAACATTGGGTATTTGTTATATATATGCATACTTTTATATATAAAAATGGATGTATATCGGTGATTCCATATCATTTCGACAAATTTTAAGCAAAATCTGACCTTAGTGCTTCCGATTTGTTTGAAACTTTGTAGGTTAGTTTATTCTCATTAAAAAACATATTCTATGTTTTTAATTCTTCCAAATTTTTTTTTTTGCAAAGTTATACACTGACGAAAATATTAAATATTTCAAAAAATTAAGTAGATGCATGTATTTAAACAGCTCTATCTCCTGAACTGTTATTCGTACACAAAATAATCTCAGGTATAGTTTAAGAACCGTGAATTGATATTTCTGGTGGTGTCATTTGTTTGCAGTTCTTCTATGGAAAAAAGTTTTTCTTTCTTATCTCGAAATTTACCATCAGATTTTTCGCAGTCGGCGCAACAACTTTTTTAACTTTTTAATATAATGCCGCATTTAGGCATTTATTCTGAACGTTTTCGCAAAATTTCAAGTTGGATCTCCAACGATTGCTATTTTTAATGATTTTTTAAAAAAATGCCTATTTAAGTTTTTCTATATTTGTATACTGATAATTTTTTTTTTTGGTATTAAAAAAGTTAGTTTTCCTTAGTTTATATTTACATCAATTCAATGCGACATTAAAGCTAATTAATTCAAGCAAAGAGGAACAGTCAAAAGCCCCCAAATTTAGATCAGAAATGAATAAAAGTGACGCAATTGTTCGTATATTTTGGAGAGATTTTAAATTAATGAGTAAACATCGTGCATTATAAGAGGTAGTATGATCATCAACATTAATAGTGCTAAGAGCAAAGCGAATAAAATTCTTTTGGACGCGTTCTGGACGTAAGATATGAGTGTCGTAAAAAGGACTCCAAATGAGAGAAGCGTATTCCAGCTTATACCGCACTATAGAAGTATAAATTGCTTTAAAAGTGTAAGCATCTATAAAGCTTGATCTGTTTCGCCGAAGAAATGCTAATAAAGCATAGGCTTTGGCAATAATGTAGTCCAAGTGGCCAATATATATGCAGTAACTCTTTGGTTTGAAGTAAGTCCTTCAAATAGATCATCATATAAAATTAATGTATTCCAAATTTATGGCCATGTATTTTACGACTCAAAGGATCTATTGAATGCGCTTTTGTGCAATCTTTCATACTTGTATTTTCTTAAATTGTGCAACTATTTCTGTCCTTAAGCTGCATAGTTTTAATATAGATACCAATCTAATGGCCTTGTAAATAAGTAAGAACTGCTTTGATGGAAACAATTCTGTTCTAAAGTTTTTTGACATCCAATTATAAAATTTTTAAGGTGAAGGAGCTGAAGTTTGATTCATTGAGTCGCAATGCACATGTCCATACATAAAAAAAATATTTTTTTTATGATCAATCACAAGATTCATTGGTTACAAATGTACCTATATATTAAGTAGGGAAAAATAATTTTTTTTATATCAAAACAAAATTTTCGATATACAAATATAGGAAAACTTAAGTACACTCAGAAAAACGCTTAGCGGAATGTGATAAAAAAGGCATCATTTTTAGTTTTAGAGAAAAATGGTATAGACTTTGCTCCAGAGAATGCTATTCTCTAATTTCGATACTAAAAATTCTCTAAAAATGGTAAAAAGCTTTCATGAAAAAGAAAAATATATCGTTTTTTGAGAAAAAACTTTTTATTTTTGAGAAAAGATTTGTTTTTATTGAAGAAAATATTTCTCTTAGTGAATTTTTTATCAAAATATAAGAAAAGTTTTTCATTTTCAATAAATTTTTCTTTATAAATGAGAAATTTTTGTGCGAGAAAAATACTTATCATTATTAGAGACATTGAAATATTTTCATTTCCTAGAAATAAAGAAATATTTCTTCGAAAATGTGAAAATTTATTCTAATTTAAGAAAATTTTATTTGAAAAAGAGAAAATTTCTATATCGAATATAGAGAAATTTTTTACCGGAGCAAGGTATGTGTTTTTTTCTCAGTGTAGGTATTTTTAAAAAAAATCATTAAAAATAGCAACCGTTGGAGATCCAACTTAAAATTTTGCGTAAACCTTAAGAATGAATGCCTTAATGCGAAATTATATTAAAAGGGTGGAAAAGTTGTTGCGCCGACTGTGAAAATTATGATGGTAAATTTCGGTATAAGAAAAAGAAAGTTTTTTCTATAAAATAACTAGAAACAAATGACAAAACCAGAAAGATCCATTCAAGGTACCTAAACTATACCAAAATTTCTTGTCTGTGCGACTTACTGTTTAGAAGATAGAGCTGTTTAAATGCATGTATCTATTTAGTTTTTTTTTATAATTTTTAATGTTTTTGAGAGTGTATAACTTTGCAAAAAAAATTAACTTGCAAAAAAAAGTACGCAGTTATTATATTTTTCAGATGAAAAATCCACCAAAAAAGTTTCAGAACCTTCAAAAATAGTGATGTCAGAAAAGTGTGCCTTTTGACATGGAATCACCGATATACAGTGGCTCACAGCTTATTTGATACACTACTTTTTCTATAATTGAAGCGCTTTTATTTTAATAATTAAAGAGAATTAAGAAAAGATTTGAATGCCAGTTTATAGGATAATGTTGTAGTTTAACCAAGTAACTTTTTTTTCCTCCAAATGGTAACTTAACAACAAAAAAAATGCAAAATTTTAAGTCACAGCTTATTTGATACAGTTCAATTTAAACTCAAAAATCGTGTACCCTTTAGGTTTTATTTTACTTTTAGTATTTTGTGTTGTGCCTTTTTGCCTCATCAGGGGCTTGCATCCGGTTTGGCATGAATCCACAAACTTTCGTGTAATGTCTGGTGTAATTTTCTGTCATTCTTCCAGTAGCGCCTTCTTCAATTCTTCTCTGTTCGAGATTTTGTTTTTACGAATATTATTTTCCAATAAGGCCCACAGGTTTTCAATGATGTCCATGTCAGGTGGTGTCATCAAGTGAGGACAGTTCCATATGAGCCAGCACTGCACGATTCCCGACTTATGCTTCAGGTCGTTGTCCTGATAAAACCGGAATTTTTCGATTATACCTAGTGGCTCAGCACTTTGCAGCAAATTGTTCTTCAGTATGTCAAGGTTCATATTTTTGTCCATTATTCCTTCAATAAATTCTAAATTTCCTACACCGGCTGCAGACATACAGGCCCAAACAATAATGCTACTGCCGCCATGCTTTACAGTAGTTTTGAGGTTCTGTTTGTTAAGCTCTGTGTTTGGTTTCCGCCAGACGTAGGAGATGCCATCGCAGCCAAACAGGTTGAACTTGGATTCATCAGAAAGAAATTACGGTGTTCCAGAAGTCAGAGGTCTTGCAAACATGCTCCTTAGCAAAAACAAGTCGACTTTGCTGATTTATCTTGCTTATGAAAGGCTTTTTCAAGCTACTTGACCATGAAAGTCACAGTCGCGAAGCATACGGCGGACGGTTTCTGCACTGCACGACTTACCCAATTCGTGCTGTATTTCGGTAACCAATTTTGGTGCCGACAACTTCGGATTTGCCTTATTTTTCCGGACAATATATCGCTCGTCAGACACGTTAAAAATTTTGTTTGGTGCACTTCTACCGTTATCTTTCACCCGATTCTCGCGCAAGAAGCGTTGAATGATATGCTGTACTGTACACGCACTTCAATTAACATTTTGAGCAATTTTCCAAACCGATTGCCCAAATTTATATTGGTTTAAACCCAACTAAAGCTGCTCAATTATGGTGCGACGACCCATTATTTTAAAGTCTAAAATCAACACTTAGACTTGCGAGATCAAACTAAAATTTTGCTGTGACTGACACCGAAAATAACGGTAAATGTAGAGAAAAATAAAACATCGATCAACAGCTCGGCACTATAGGGTATAAGCGTACAGAAGAGACTGTATCAAATAAGCTGAGAGATAAATATTTGCTCTGTAACTGGTTTTCCTTTCTAGCGGGGCGAGGAGTTTTATTTCTGTGAATTCCGTTTTGTGCATCATTTTCGTTAAATACACGCCTATTAAGCTACATTCAAGTTTTGTCTATACATTTCTTAGTTTTGAAGATACACCGATTTTTATTTTAAATCAGGCACTGTATCAAATAAGCTGTGAGCCACTGTATGTATTTTGGTGCGTATCTCAGTTATATGCTTCAAAAAACCTAAACCAATTTTTATGAAATGTTCAGGTAAACTGTGGTAAAGTCTTGAGTTTGTTCAGGTGTTGATCAAATAAGGAGGCGTGGCACCTCCCATACTACCAAAATTTACAATATCGAATAGCCCTGGTCGCCCAGCCTTGGAATTCGGTATTCGAATTCAATTTACAAGTGGTGTTCTGATGGTAATATTCAATGGGCGCTTTAAGAGGGGCGTGAGGCTTTGTTAGCATCACAAATTTTCGGTATACTTTCAAACTAGAACTCACACATCCCTAAAACTCGCTTCAAACTAACTTGCCATAACCTTCATCTGGAAAAATTGCGGTAACTTTAGGCAAAGAGGCTTGGCACAACCCATCGAATTCAAATGTTTGATACCGAAAGCTTTGGAACTACATGTCGCATAATAATGAAACCCTGTACCAATAACCAATTGAGCGTGTCATAATATCCTGCCTAATGAAAAATTGGCACGGGCTGTAGGAAATTGATAAATCGGGCCAAATCTTCAATAAAGAATATTTATGGGAAAAAAAAGGCACAGTGTACAAACGAAAATTCTAATAAATGTTTTAACCCTTAAATGCATAGTGTGCCATATATGGCACAACCAAAGAATTTCTTCTCATATCTCATGTACGAGAGTAGGTTTCAAAAAAATAATAAATTTTTTGAGGCATACTGGCTTGAAGCTTTCGTTTTCTCACAGCGGCAACACATACAGAAAACAGCTCATTGAGTTATTTGGCGCAAAAGTGAAAAAACTAATTTAAGAAAATCGCTGAGGTCATGCATTTAAGTGTTAAATATACTTAAGGACATTTTATTTCCTATAATAACTCGAGAGTTATCAATAACTTTATGATTTTTGTATGGGAAAAGCTGAAAGCTATTCAAAATATAAAATTAACGGTCAAAAGGACCATGAATAAAACGGTCCTTATTGTATTCCAATAAAATTACCGAGTGTATATATGTAAAACGTAAATATATACATGAATTATTTTCATTATTTATATATTCATATTCATGCTGTATTCTTACGTATGCTGAGATTGCAGTGTTAGTCGATGATAATGACGATATTGAATTTGGCGATACGACAATGGTGAAGATGATGACTGGTTACCAGATGATGCAATTGCATAGGACACCAAGATATATGATGTGAAGAACAAAGTGAATGAGAACGATAGCGATAAAGACATAGAAGCATATATCCAAAATGCTTTGATAATATATTGGGCCCACACTAAGTAAAGAATGCGCCCAAAATCATCCCATGCTATAAAATCTACAGAGCTCTCTAGCATGGGACCAAAACACTGAATTTCCCTTTTGGGACTAAAAGGTACCAAATTAATGTCATGTTGTGAGGACCTGACGCAACTCTTGGCATAAGTCTAGCCCTTTGGATCTACCGCTTCCATACTATGGAGAACGGTACCCGAGCCTAGAATGGAACTCACATAACGACCAAGGTAGCTTTGCCCGTGGTACGGTAGCGAACACTGACCACCACAAAATCTATGTGCAAAAGACTTTCCGTGGTACCAGTTTTCAGGTCCCTGGTCACTTATTGTGTCCTGTCTGCCAGCATGTGAACAGTTAACAGCAAAACTCGAGCTAAATTTGTTTCGTTTATTTTAAATTGTCATGTATTCTTCATACATTTTTATATAGTCATTTTTATATATAGTATTTTTACATAAAAAAAACAAATTGGCCATTTCAGCCCTTGAAAGGACTTTGACCGAGCTTCTTATGATCAAGAGAACTGGACCTACATGTTTTATGCCGACTCCGAACGGCTCATGTTCTCAAGTATTTTTACATACATTTTTATATAGTCACCCCCCAGGTGACTCGTCGGCCGAAATATGACTTAAAACTTTTAACATGTACTAGTTGACAAAGACAAACTTGGAAATGCTTTATTTTGCGTTTTTTGTACTTAAAATTAATTAGTTTAAGATGTCACAGAACATGAATAAACAGAATTGGTTTAAAATATCCTTTTTTGCGCGAGAAAAGTGAAATAGTCACCAGGGTGACTCGTCGGCCGAACTAGGGTTAAAGTTTCTCAAAATCAATTTAAGGCTTCTAAGGACATGTAGGAATTTTTTTTTTATTTTGGAGAAGAAATAATTGTTCTCTTTTAAACAAAAACATCAATATGTCAAACAATATGATAAGACTTTTAATACCGAAGATATGATGAAAATGAAAAAAGGGAGCCCTGCGTTCGGAAAAAAATTTTCAAAATTTTTTTAAAAATAGTTTTGCTGGAAATATCAATATACTTCCTGAGCAAAATATTAATGATATTTTAAGAGCTTTATTTTTTTTATATTAGGGTGGTACATTAGGATGGTGGAACTGAGATCTGTAGGCTAAGTAATAGAACGGTGCACCTGAGATCAATGACCTCTATAGAGGTCATATTGGTCCTCTTGAGAAAAAAACATTTATGTACCAAATTTAAAATCCGACATAACCGCTAAAAAGATGTAACCAGCAATTTACAAAAATTTGTTTTCTTATCGAAACTTATAATTTATTTCATTACCAATAATCTATAATTATAAACTAATAGTAATTATAATAATATTATTATTTATATGTAAGGATTGTATAAAAACATTATCGTCACTTCAAATATGAAGTCGAAATTAATTAAAAGAAATCTTCTCCTTTAAAATTTTAGTTTTGATGGTTATATCTTTTTCGCGGTTATGGCTCGATATGTCAATGCGCGAACCCTACCTTCGGTCAATTGTCTAGCAAAAATGCTTCACATTCGCTGGTATACGGCACATTATTTTTTTTGAGGTACGGTTTAATGGTCAGATATGTGTTTTGTGAATTGATTTTTAACAAAAAGTCGATATCGAAAAATTTAGAGTTGTGACTGTTTTATATTTAGTGTGTGAACTGTTAATAAGAAATGTCTATTACTATTTATTATGAAAAAAATTGTAGAGAAAAATTATACTTGCGTAGGGAAAAGTGGGGATTTTTTTTTTAAGATGCGGTAGGGAATTTTCCAAAAATTTGCTGGCAACACAGATTCCAAATGCGTTGCAAAATCAAAAAAAAAATTGTATTAACATCTTTTTCCGTAAATCTTGTAAGTAGCTTAAGATCAGTATTTTGTACTAATAATTTTAGTTAACAAATAAGTTCTTGAAAAAGTACATCACCCTTAGGTTCACAGGAATATAACTATAGTGTGTTCCACCAAGAAAACAAAAACGAGTTGGCAATTTCATGAAATGTTATGTTTGTTGTTGAATTTTTGTGCACTATTGATCTGTTTACTGAACCTACATGTTTTATGTCGACTCCGAACTGATAATGTTCATGTTCACAAGAAGCTAGACATGGCATTGTTTATTCTCTGAGGTGTACTTCAGAAAAATTTTTTATTAAAAAAGCTTTTTTTTGGTAGATGTCAGGATTGAACTCAAAGTACCAGAGTTTGTTGGACAGTACGACTCACACTTAACAAGCACAGGTTCGGTCGCTGTCAAATTATTTTTTTCACAAAATGTAAATTACTATTATACAAGTTATCATATCAAATACCTTTAACAAAGCATAAAACATTAAATTTAAAAAATATTTTAACACCACTAGAAGAGAAGTACTTTTTGATAAAAACAGTTTCATTACACTGAGAGAAAAATGTGTTAAAATTAAATGAAATTGTGTTCATATCTAATGAATTTGTTTTTGAAATAGAGCTTGAAACAAATTCATTAAAATTAAACACAACTGTATTTAAATTTAAATTCAAAACAAAAGTTCTTGTTTTTAAAACAATGTTTTTGTTATGAAAAACAAATTTAAAACAAAAATTTTAAAATTTAAAGCAAATATTTTAAAGCATATTTTCGATGCCATTTTTTTAGCTTTACCGAGTTTTTAACATCAGATGCACAGACAGCTACCATCGGGACCTCCGAATGTTAACTCCATTCGATGAATTTTACATTTGATATATTTTAATATTTAATTAATTAGTTCTTATTTTATCGTATGTTCGATATTTTTCAAACCAATTCAAAAAATTCAAAAATTTTCATTGTATTCAAATTTTTGTTTGTTTTTTCAAAGAAATAATGAGAGAAAATAAAAAAAAGAAAGTTGTTTATAGGTAGCTGAAAATTAAACACACTTGTTTTAATTTTTGTTTTGTAGAAACGTAATGGCGTTAAATTTCTATTTCAAAATTTTTTGTTTAATTTTAAAGTATGTTTTTTTTTCTCAGTGTACGAAAGAAATCAGATTCTTTTTGAATTTTCGTGAATATTGTTATCATTGATTTATTCATTAATTTATTTATTTTATTTGTAAAGTATATTTTCATTTATTCTAGATTTAAAAATAGAAGCTTTCACTTTTTTATGATATTCACTTTAACACTAATAAGAAGAAGAGAACAACATTAATGAAAAAACAGCGCAGAGATTTTATACTGAGCCTTTTTTGGCACAGAAATTTGTTACCACATATTTAAAAAAAAAAAAAACTCATTCTTACGTCTCTCCTGCAGTTGTGGCAAATTATTAACAATATCTCGCGTGAAAGCCGCCTCATTTGTTGGCAACAAAATAATTAAAAACGGTAAACTGCTCAAAAGTGCAACTCTGACGATAAACATTTTCACGAAATACGTTGCCGCGTTTTAAAAAAATGAATAAATTTTTTTAATAAACTATTTAACCGTTCAACAACAACCTCAACCGTCAACTGTCTGCAAGCAAGTGTTCAACAAGTTGGTGTCATGGTTTGGACCACAGTTGCTGATTAGGTTGTTGTGATTTTAGCAGTTTTTATTGTGCATAGTTTTGGCTTAAATGTCTCAACAAAAACAACAACAGCAACAAAATATTAACAAAAAGTTAACGCAAATATTGCTCCCAACTACATAGCTTACGACAAGGCATAAAAGTCAAATCACGAGGATGTGCAGAAGCTGAACAGCAATAAAATAACAAAAATAAAGCGTAAGTAAACGGTTAAATATAACAACAACAACAACAACAACAACAACTTTTACAACCATGTCATTATCAAAAGCTTTGTTTGTACGCTACGTGCGAACTGCGCATGGATAACGTTCAAATATTTGTCTATTGCTGTTGTCTGTCTAAACTTGGCTAAAACCAGTCACCGCTACTTTAGCTGCTGCTGCTGCTGTGTATGTTATTGTCAAAGCCGCATTTTTGGCCAATTTTGCTTTGTTGCATTTCTTCTTTGTTGGTGCTACTGTTGTTGTCTTCTTGTCTCTACCGACAGCTAGTTTTTAAGCCGCAGAGGGGCTCCACTTTAAGATGATGTTGTAACAGTTCATTAATTTGTTTACATGTCGTGCAGTATATAACTTGCTATAATGTTGTTGTTTTGTTTTTTTTTTGTTTTTTTGTTTGTTAGTCATATTCATGTCCACCTTACTCTGTGGACCACAATAATTCAAAATAAACGCAAAGAAATGTTAAAAAAAAAAAAACAAAAAAATTAGCCTCAGCAGAAAATTATACACTTACTTCTGGTTTTAAGTTTGAACCACTTTGTAGTTAAATTTCAGGAAAACAAAAAACCAAAACATTAAAAACTCATTTCTTGTGTCGATGTAGAAATGCAGCAATTGTCTGTTTTCATTTTTATAACCAAAAAATAATTAACGATTATTTAACCAGTTGGTCACAATGAACAAACATAAAATTATTTGAGTAAAAATCTTGTTTTTTCAACTGATTAAAAAATATTATTTAATTATCTTCAAGATCATGCAACACAACAAAACTTAAAATTACAACAAAATGCTTGCAGTATACGTTGTAATAATTTGTGGAAGTGGCGCATCATTGTCGATCACTAAGTGTTAAGGAAAAATCTCGATAGGTTGTATTTAATTTTTTATCATAAACTAGAGAAATGCAATTTAAAATCTCGAAATAAAACGGTATTTTTTAAGTTTAAATGAAATGTTTAATTACTGCAAATTTAAATGTGTGTCAACACGTGGGGAGAAGAAAATTCGGATAAATCAACAAAAACAACTTCAAAAGAATACAATAAAATTTATTGACAGAGCAGGCGTTGCCACATGTGGAAAAATCATACACAATTGTTCTTCCCCTCTTTCGTCTACGTTCGCTAGAATAATATACGCGGCTGTCTTTTCTTGGTAGATCTTCGAAGAATTGTCGGAGTGGTAGTTATGCCTGGAGGTGATAAAGATGTTTGATGTTTTGTACTTGAAGAACGTGTATTCGCTGGGCTGGCGTTGGCTCGAATGATTTGTGAACTCTGGATTGGACACTCTGAATTTTCTGACATTATATTTCTGTCACTCTGGTGAAGTACGGGTTCAGTTCTGTAGGCGACTCAAAGTACCGAATTTTGGTTGGTTGGTCGACAGTGATGGCTCTCGCTTCCAAACGTGATCAGTCCGGCGAGGGTAGCGTGACCTGGTTTCGACGAATTTGGTCCACATGACGCTAAGCTCGTTTTCCCTCAGGATAAATCTCGTAGTGTACGTCATCTAAGCGTGCTTCTTTTATACCAGGAACCCATTTATCCATTCGAGGATTTCCTGAAGAGAAAAATATGGATTGTGAGAGACTGAATATTCTGTACGTTGGATTAAATTCTGTTTGACAGACATCCTTGTAAACAAGCTTTCAGGATGTACGAGGTTTATTCGTGTACGTCATAACGGATTACCAAACTGGTGTCGAAAACTCAGAAAAACTTAAAAAAAATGGCATCGGAAAAATTTACTTTTAAATATTAAAATTCTTTTCAAATTTGTTTTTATATTTAAAAACATTGTTTTAAAAAAAACTTTTGTTTGGAATTTAGCTTTAAAATCATTTGTGTTTGACTGAAATGAAATTGTTTCAAGCTCTATTTTAAGTGAGTTTTAAGAGTTGAAGTAATTTTTACATTAACTTTTAAATATTTGGAATTTGTTGGCACCTGAAATTGTTAATAATTTTGTATTTAGAAATAGTACAAGTTTTAATTTTAATTGGTTTCAGCTGACACATTTTGCATATGAAGCAGAAAATCGAGTGAAAGTTCCATGCATTTTCGTATTAAATTATTATTAATTTGATTTAAACAGTGCTGAAGGTGTACTAATTGGAGGAAAAAGAGTAATATGTGTATTTTTACATATAAGAGTATATAAAATATTAAAATAAAAAAAAAATTACAAAAAATTATATTACAAATTAAGTGGCTCCAATGTACTTTTTTTTTTTTTTCATGCAATAACAAAAGAGTTTAGCTACTACAGCTTTTTCGCACTTTCTCAGCATTAACTCATTTGAAGCCACAGTCCAAAGCATCAAAAAGTTTTAATGATAAAGATTCCAGTGGCTAAAAACAAAGTTAATGTGGAAAAAATTTACCCACCAAAGTTTGGGTTGGGCTCAGGGACAACACAAGACGTAACTACTAACGTAACTACTAACTACTAACTTTAAACAGAAATATTTAGTTAACAGCATTGATACTTTACTTCCTAGTTCCGCATTTTCCTTATTTCGATCCACTGTGCGTTCCCAGCTTGCGCCTAGAAGGGTAAAATGTGAGACTGACACCCATTGCTTTTTTTTCTTTTTAGCGTTTTAGCCCAACATACTTACCTTCTATTTTTAACCCTTAAGGGAGCTCCTATACAAAGTTTTATATTTTTTTAATTATTTTTTTTTTTATAAATGTGGCTTCTTATACTCAAAGTGTGCCTTTTACAAGGCTGAAATGAGAGATAAACCAAATTTCATTTCGCTTTTTCAGCACATTTCCGTTAATGCTCACACTTTCATCGCTGGCTGAAGACTCTTTTGAATTAAGGTACTATTACAGTTTGTAACAAATGAAAAATAATTTTTTTGTTTTTTTTAGAATCTGGTTCCTTAAGGTCTTAAGAATGCGTATATGAAATTTTAGAAAAAAATATCAAATAAAAAAAAGATATAACATACATTATATTCGTATGTCACGCATTTATTCATATATTATCATTCAAAGAAGAAAATCTAATCGCGTTTTTCTCGAAACAAGTTTTTTCGTATTGGTTTCTAAGATATCTCGAGTTCTGCTTGATCGATTTCGATGAATCTTGATTCATTGTGATCTTCATAGACTCTGTTAAGCATTCTACCTATAAAAAGCCGAGAAACTTTTATATTTTGTTTTTACTGAAGAATGCACTTTGATTTTTTTACTTTCTGACGCCTTGGAAATGCTGGAGACGAGAAACCAACTTGCAACCTTTTTTTATGACCTCTAGAAAATAAACAACAAAAACAAAAACAAAAAAAAAACTTTTTTTTATATCTTCAACTTTAACTGTACATAATGTAAATAAATTTGAATTAAATACTTGTATAATACTAAGTAAAAAAAATTAATAAAAAATGTGTTGTTTTTAATAGCTTCACAGTGTAATAGTACCTTAAGCAATGGATTTAAATGCCTTCTTCCCTTGGTTTTTTTTGCATGGCGACTCCGTGCCAGTGTTGCCGCTCGAGGATTTTAAAACGAAGTAAAATAGGCTATAAGAAGGAAGTACTTTCAGAGATTTCGAAGTGTTAAAATGAATTAGGGTGGGACATAACATTCACGGCAGAGAAAACAGACCTTTTTTAAAAATTTATAGCTCAGTCAAAAACAAACATTTTTCCAAAAATTTTTTTATTATTGTAGAGAATTGAACAAGCTACAAAAAAAATTTAAAAAAATATATTTTTTACTCCAACATGGTTTTATAGAGCTTCAAACTGGGGCAGAGAAAAAAACGGGGCGCAAAAATTGTCCGATCTGGAAAAAAAAAATGACTTTTTTTAAATCTTAAAAAAATTATCAACAAAGTTATCACAAGGGCTTTTTTAAAAAATTTTTTCAATTTTGGGTGATGTTCCAAATTTGAAAGTTTTTTCGAAAAATATATTGACTTGAAAAATTAAAAAAAAAAAAAAAAAAAATGTAAAAAAAGCTTGTGTCGTACGATAGCGAATCAAGTTTAAAAAAGTGCAAACAAAATTTCGTCAAAAAATGAACCCGCTAGTGCCGCAACCAGTACCAAAACATGGTTTCGAGATAAACGCGTTCAAAGTTTGTGAACAAAGAAAAAAAAGGCGAAATTTAAAAATGCGCTCTCACTAATCCGGCTGTAACTTTTGAACCCGTAGGAATTTTTCCATCAAATTCTTAGAATCTTAAGAATATTTACTAAAATACAAAATTATTAAAAAAAGTTCATTTAAAAAAACGGCTAATGTCATGTCCCCCCTTAATTCTGTTTTTAAGATGAATGTTTATTAAACATATTTAGGTACATTTCAAAATGAATAACGAAAAAACAAATAAAATATTTTCTTAAAAAATCAATAAACAAAGTTCAGTAAAAAAATACTGAAATACATTTCAACCATGCATACTTACTTCTCCATTCCTCTCTGAAGCTTTGCTAGAATCTTTTTGTGTAGACATGTAGTCAATGAAAGTCGTATCACCATCCTCGGTTCTTACATTGCTTACTGCGGCACTCTGCTTCGAAATAATGACATGGTCCACATTCGTATTTTTTAAGTCATTTTCTATATCTTTTTTAAAAATTACTTAAAATAAATGCAAACCTTTTTATGCCACCCTGCTTCCACATGCTGAAAATATTAATTTAAGAATTTTTTTAATATAAAAATACTATAGTTAATATTATCAAATCCAAACAAAGCTCTGTTAGAGACGGTAAAAGTTATGCATTCGTTTACACCAACATTTATGCCATGTTATTGACTTTTTGATGTGAAATGCAGTAAAAAATTAAGAGATTACTTAATTACTAAAAAAGCCTTAATCACTCAAAATCGAAGTGTTTTGTCAAAAGAGGAAGTGAGGAAGTGTTTGACATAAAAGTGAAGTAAAAAACTTCGATCGAAGTGAAAACGGCAACGCTGCTCCGTGCTCTTTTACTCGTTTCATCTGGCATGCCGAAGGAAAATAAGAGAAAACTAGTAAGGTATATCTTCGACTGGGCCGAAGTTAAAATACCCCCACGGCCGATTCTTAAAGGTAAAAGAATGTTAAATTGGAGAGCTTTTTGTATGAGATTTTGAGAGATTTCATTATTTTTATGTGTCTTAAATACATACATATCAAATTGTTTTCCTACAGCTTAAATATAAGTCATTTTATAACGTTTCAATTTTGGGGTTGTATGGGAGGTGGGCGTGTTAGTTTGTGTATCACGCCCATTTTTCTAACACACCTCAGTTTTGTCATGGAATACACGAATATCGAGTTTCCGTTTTGTACCTTTAATATTAGCCTCTTTATAGGGTTTTCAATTTTGGGGTTGTATGGGAGGTGGGCGTGTTAGTGGGTGAATAACGCCCATTTTTCTAACACACCTCAATTTTGACATATTATACTTAAATACCGAGTTTCAGTATTGTAGCTGTAATATTAGCCTCTTTACAGAGTTTTCAATTTTGGGGTTGTATGGGAGGTAGGCGTGGTTTTCATCCGATTTTGCCCATTCTCGAACTTGATCTTAGTTTTTTAAAGAAAAGCTTAAATATCGAATTTCAGCTTGATAGCTTCAAAATTGCGGCTGCAATCGTGTCCACAGACAGACAGACCGACAGACGGACAGACGGACATAGCTAAATCAACTCAGGTGGTGATGCTGAGCAAGAATATATATACTTTTCTATACCTACCACGCCTCTTTTTGGGCGTTGCACACGTCGTGACAAAATTAATATACCCCTTACGCAGTACGCGTGGGGGTATAAAAATTATACAATTTGGCTTGGTTACCTTCAATATTTGTACAAGGTGGCGCAAAGTTAATCACCCTATTGGAAGATGTTATAATTTTTGGAAATGGTGTCTTCATTTAAACGGTTACATCAATTAATAAAATTTTCATGTCTGAGGCTCTGAAAATCCACGTGTGATACATTAAAAGCCATTACATCCACTCAAATCCACAGTTTGGTGCGGCGTTCACACGCGAGGAGTTAATTGGTCGTATTTTTTTGAGGACGCTATCCGCAACACAGGCATTTTTACTGGGGAACGGTACAGGGTTATGATAAACGATTTCCTACTGCCGGAATGGGATAAGCTGGACTTGGTAAACGTGTGATTTCAATAGGACGGTGCAACCGTACACACTGAACGAGCTACAATGGATTTGGCATGGCCGGCCAGATCAACAGATGAATTTAGCTTCATTGCCGCCCCTTAAATAATGTCACCGGGTCACAAATTTGTTGCTTTTAAATAAAATAGATTTTATCTTTTAGTTGAAATTAAAAAATTGCATTTCTTACGTTCATCTAAGAATTTAACAGTTGCGGGTTGCAAAAATTAAACAGATGCGATATGAGATATATATATATATACTCGTTGCTCAAACTTTGATGATTAGGTGTTTTTCTTCGTTAGATCCGTTTGGTTAGTTTCGTTAGTTTGGACTCAAACCATTACACCATGGCTTATGGTGAGTTATATAATTGCATGAATTCGCTGCGTTTCATTAGTGTTTCATCAGTTTTACTTCTCGTTTAGTTCGCCGTATGTTGTATACGCGGCTAAAGAAGTTTCACTTCAAAAAATTTCACATCCTGACCTTACTGAACATTAATGCTTATAACTTTTAACTTGGAATTTTCCCATCTTGTTTAATTACTTATTCATAAATTTTAGTTGGTATATCATACACTCATGTCTTTGTTTTCGTAAAAATGTCCATAGTGTTAAACTTATTTTGAGTTGATGTTTATTTTTTTTGAAACTTTTGGAAATTTCAATCTGGTCACATGGTGCCAAGACTTCTGAAATTACCAAAGTAGACTTGCACCAATAGTGTTCTTCATACGTGAAGATTTGACGTGAATTTTCAAAAAAGGTACATACTGCGAGTAATTCTTCTTAAATCAGTTATCACGGAGTCTGAATCAGAGCCGAAGTCGGAGGTGTAAAATCAATCGGAAGTTCCGACCTTTCGGAACCGAAGTCGAAGCCAATAAGTGGGTGAATTTTGCGTTGACGATTATGTACAGTACGAAAATAAAATCAAATCTGCGTAACCAATCTACTGATGCACTGTTATATTAATGAACTATTTTTGATGTCTATTTCCACAACGTCTGAGGTCTGATTTAATTTTTTTGGTAATTGCAAATTTTGCAAATCATTGAATTGCAATTAAAGTTCGAAAGTATGGCGGACATGTTGGCCAACTTGCAGCAATGAAACATCGCACATCCTTCACCTGCAAGGACCGACCAACACCGCGCATTCAGTGGAGTTCAACGGTGCCCATACAACTTTTATCGAGTTGAGCTTTCAACCAACCATTGGATACCGCTATGTTGGTGGAACCGTGCAGTGAACCATTAAATGATGCGGACCGTGGCGCAAGTAGCAAGTAATTCTTGTGGCACACATTTTGTTGCTACTGATGATGGTGTAATAGTTGTGTGTATGCAGTAGAATGTGTGTACGTGTGTGTGTTTGGTGTTTTTGTTGGAATTTATTTTCACCTTTGCTCTGCCAGTGAAAGTAATTAAAACTTGAGCAAATGTGTTGATATTTTAGTTTAATTGATGTGTTTTTCTTCACAAGCTGTCGATAGTAAACTTTTTTTAAGTTGCTGTACAAAAATGATATAATTAATTTAGCAAAAAGTTTAAAAAAAAAAACTTGAGTTCATAACAAACGCAAATATTTAATTATTTATTACTAGTTCTTTCCCGTCAAAAATGACGGACCCGGTTTTGTAGTTCCAAATATTGATAAAATACCTATCTAAAGCGAGTATATTTTATCATTTAAAAAGCGTACAACTGCCTGCATCATCTTTACACACTTTCTTTTGCCAAAACAGTTGGGGCGAATCTTAGATTATGCAATTAAATTTGTTATGTTTTTTTCTTTAATTTTTAAATTTCATTCATTGCAACATGTTCGACTGGTTCGTCGATGTAATGATTTCTGTTCAGCTCCGTACTCAGCAAGCTATTATTGGACACTTACCTGAATGAAGCTCGCAGGTAAGTCGTTTACTGTTTTAAGTATTTCCGCACATTCATGGTTTTATAAATTAAGAGGAAATTAAATACGTAATAATTTCTGGGATGTTTGGAAAAGTTAGATACAAAAATTATTACTGTTGTTTGTTTCTTAACAAATACATATTTCGAATCTCCCCTCATATTATCATCAGATTTATCAGTCTTACTTTAATATTTTCCACCTTTTCTTATTCACAAATTTTCCCACACTCTCATGTACAAACATCAAACTTTACAAATAGCTGATGTGCCAACTCGTTTTGACCTTGTAACACTTTGTGTTTTTTGGCTCATATTGAGACCACGACTGTCATTTATATTCTGCAAATCATGCCGCCCTGCATCATTCATTGTTAGGTTGTGAATAGCAATTGCCATTTGTTGTTGTTGGTTTTTGATGTCTTCAACTTTTTAACAGTTATCTAACTATTCTCAAAACTTGTCACGAACATTGCACAGTGGAAATTGTCAATTGTTGGATATGTCAATAGGGGAATACCGGGCATAACATTTTAAAACTTTCGTAGAAGATATTAATTTATTTATTGGTTAAGCTTAATACAAGCTTATAATACATAACTGGGAGTATTTTCATTTACAATGGATTAAATATATGTATGCTTTATATCTCTTAACGGCACACCTGAAGCGACTGTGCGATTTAAAGAATCATTTCGGAGAATCTAATAACGTTTGTTCTAGAAGGTTTGTTTCAAATAAGTTTTTTTGAAAATGCCAGCAAAATTTGTCCGTGGTCCATAAAGGGATATATTATTTGTAAGAACACATAAGAGAGGGGGGGGAAAAAGATATGTTGGAGTTAAGAAGGGTATTTCGGAGTCAAGATCTGCTCAAATGGAAATATAATTCGCGTGGGTAGAAGTTTTCAATTGTTTACCATGCAATGGTTAATTCTTGAAATGAGACAATTTAATTTTATTTATAAGAAGCACATCTTCTAAGAGACAAATAAAATTGCATTGGTACTTACATATATATTTTACGAAATAAAAATTTTAGCCGTCTTAATAAAGGGTACTATAAAAATTGTTCATTTAAGAATTTCGAATTGGTGCTGATCCGAAGTAAGGTACCTAAATAAATAAATGATAATGGTTTTTATCATTAGATATTCATAAGGACAGATCCTTTTATATTCATCAAAATTGGTGAATATGCAGCTTACCTAATGGACGTTTTCATATGGAATGACTCTTATATATTTTCATAATATTTTTTGCATTTGGCTCATTCCATACAGACGAGTGTGACGTTTTGATTACTTTATCGTGCTGAAAATGGTATTAACCGGTTAAAATTTTAGCAATTTACTAAAGGGTATTTTAGAAGATGCCCCAAGGTTTCAAAATGCTAAAACATAATGCAATTATTTATACTAGTTTAATAGTTACATTCGCTTAAACACCTGGGACGGGTGTGACGAGCACAAGTTTAAAAACTCAAAATTCTGAGTGTAACATTGAAATTCAGTCCATCTGCCACAATGAGACCATTTTTGACTTGCATATATTCAAATTTAATATATTTTCTGTTGAATACCAGTGAAAAATATTTTAAAAAAATGGCGATAACCATTCTTTTTTAAACTTTTAAATGGGACGGGTGTGACATAAGATTGTCCCGGAAGTTACGAGTGCGAATGATGTGGGAATTATATATAAGAACTTAATGGGTATAATAACTTTCACATATTTTTGACACTTAAATCAAAAAAATATGTTTTTAATTAATGTATTACTTTAAAAAAAAATATTTTTTTGCAAACAATTTTTTTGCATGAATTTTTTACCAAATTAATACCTTCACAAATAATTTCAAATTTTTAATATATTTGAAAAAAAAGAATAATATTTTTTTGCAAAAATTTTTTCGCATGAATTTTTGATCAAATTAATACCTATACAAATGATTTCGCTATACATGAATTTACAAAACTTGTTTTAATCAAAAAATTTATTTATATACTTGCAAAAATTGCATTATAAAAAAAAAATTTTGAAAACCGTTCCGGGTGTGACCAACTTCTTGTAACGGAAATGTAGAATAAAAATAATTTATTGAATGAAAAAAGTTAACAAATTTATGTAAAACATCAACATTCTTACTTTAGGAAAGTTTCATTCTTATCATAAGCCCATGTTGCTTCTTAGGAAAACTATAGCCTTTTTTTGGGACGGGTGTGACACAGAAAAAAACACTCAGTTTAAATATTTTGTACTTTGAAAACGCAGTAACCAATCATTATTACAAACTATTTTAACACAACATTAATATCTTTTTTAATATTACTGACCTTATTTTTTTTAAAGTTGTATGAAAAGATGACTGATTCCAAGGTTTAAATTAAATCAAAATATTTAAAAAATTTTTTTAACTCGAAGTTTGTTTAGTTAAATTGTCAAAATAATAAAAAAAAGCATTTAAATTAAAAATATTTTTGCAGCAGGACTAACTTAAGATTCCACTTCAATTCGAAAACCAAAAATTACTTCAAATACATGCATTTTAGAATTCATGTTTCCGTTCCTCATTTCTGTGGAATGGGCCATTTATCTTTTTCAATAACAATAATGTTTCTGGTATTTTTCAATAATAATATGTATATCTTTTGCAAGATTTAAGTGGATGGTGCCACACCCAGTCTTTCAATATCCAAAATGTTTTCGTGACTCTAGGTAGTGACTATTTGCATTTTTAACCCCATTTTTTAAAATATACTAATATATAATATATGAAGCTTGTTATATATTAGTAAGGGTGATTAAATTTTAAGGGCCGATTTTGAATGTGAACCACACCTAAACGTCAAGTTTTTTTCTGCATTTCATTTGACATTTCTCAATTTCAGACTAATTTAATTTGAACCATGGAAAGATACACAATCGAGCAACGTCTTAAAGTTACTATGAAAATGGGCGTTCAAATCAAAATGCATATAGTGCACTTTTCACCTCATGATAAGGCACATTTTCACCTCAGTGGGTTCATCAATAAGCAGAATTGCCACATTGCACCCACAAAGAGTCACTGTTTGCTGCGGTTAATAGGCTGGCGGCATCATCGGGCCGTATTTTTACCAGTGTATGAGGCCGGTCAGGCAGTTACTGTGAATGGTGTTCGCTATTGTTAGATGATAAACATATTAAAAAGTGTTAAATTCAATGTCATAAATCAGGAATAATATCTAGATTTCAATTGATAGATTTGATGTAATATTTGTTTTCTTATATTTTCAAAAACAAATTTTCAAAAACAATAAAGAGTACAAAATTACAAAAATAGTACAGTTATGCACATCGTTCGAGTGTACAAAATAAAAGTTCAACGAAAATATTTGCGCATTAGATGATTATTGCGGAAAGAAAAAACAATTATCTGATAGCATCACTGAAGTTCCGTACCTTCGTACACACGACTTGTATGTCACTTTACCACAATTGTGGTAGATCTACCACTTTTTACGATTTTTTTGACATCTACCACTTTTACCACCCACTATTTACCTTTTCCCAAAATCTACCACTATTTTATTTCTGTCACAATTTCTATCATCAATCTATTTTTAAAGAATTATATATATTATTTGTTTCTTTAATTTAATTTTTATAATAAGGGTATTCACTTCACTGCTGAAATTTCCCAAACCGGAAATTTCCGAAGAGTTGAAGTGAGCGACCGTTGTTAAAATTTTTTATTTCTGTCAAACCGAAAACTGCCATTACTCACATTCATTGAAAATAAAGAAAAGCAAAAAATTATTATTGCCGGCAGTTGGACGATATTATGAACGGTAGTTGGCCTCCCGCTTAACAGTCATACCTAAATTGGAGCGTTATGCGTTTTGCT
Source organism: Tetanocera ferruginea (assembly GCA_958299015.1). NCBI lineage: Eukaryota > Metazoa > Arthropoda > Insecta > Diptera > Sciomyzidae > Tetanocera > Tetanocera ferruginea. The sequence goes on along the minus strand of OY282642.1, from coordinate 54,661,341 downwards.
ATTTAACGCTTCTCAAAACAGGTAAGCGCCATACCGCAATTGAAGCGTTACGTTTAAATGTCGAAATCTTATTTAAATGTCAAATAATTATGGAGTGTCTAAAGAAAATTAAAAAAAAACTGCTTTCATGATGAGGCCTTCACAACTCTTTTCGGCTTCGTGGTCTTGTTAGACAAACGTAGGTGGTTAAGAGAATTGTTTCCAAAGCGCCAACAGATCCCATAATATTGCTTAGCTACCAATATTGTTGATATGTTACTTTTGGAACATATTGCTTATTGTAAAATCATTGATCAAAAATTTTATAAAATGTGAAAAAAAAACAATTTCAATTTATTTTTATTTGTCGCTTATTGACAATTTGTTCTTAACGCTCTGTCAAAATTGGAAATTCAGATGGGTTGGCGTTAGTGCGTTGTTTATTTCGGTATGCTACATACAAAACATTCGAACATGAGAAAATTTTGACATTTAAACGACGCTAACGCTCCAATTTAGGTATAACTGTAAGTTTCTAAACGTGAAATATTTATTTAATTGATTTAAAATTCAATAAGAAAATTACCTTTAAAAATGTCTCTTCCATTGTATGAAAAATTAAATTAAAATTATTTGAAAAAATTTGACAACTGATTTGATTTGACAAAAAAATTTTGAATTTTGAATTTGTACACATTCACAATGACTCACATCTATCAAACAGGTCTACTTATGACTACTGAACATAACTTTTCTACGCAAATTTCCGACGATTATTTTTCATCAACTCAAAAGATGATTAAATTTAAGCAAACTTCGGAAAACCAAAACAACAACAATTTCACTGAAATTTTCGGAAAATTCAGCAGTGAAGTGAATACTCTTAATATTATACCGAGACAGGGGATGGAATTTTTTTAAATGTGTGATTGAATTTGAATAGTATTGCATTGGAATAAATCATAAAATCTTTGCAAAAAACAAATAAAAATTTGATTTTCAGTTCTTTTTCAAGTAACCCGAAATTCTTTTTTTAATTTCGCAGGACACGAAAACGTTACCTAAGTTACAACTCTTAAAAAGTTTTCAAATTCAATATAACACATTATCTAACAATCTTTTGGTGTGCGCATGAAAACTTTGCTTGAAAGTTGCTTATTTTCTGGTTCGCGAGCAGCTCCTAACTTGGCTCTTGGCTCGCTCGCGGTCCAGTTTGTGCGTTGCATCTCATGATAGGCAGTGGGAGTTACGGAAATTTAAAAAACGGCTTAAGCCACGAGCGTCTAAAAAGTAGCGAGATCCAATAACGAAATTTTTACGTTTATCAGTCTTTATGATCCGGTATTCACAAATGAAAATTGATGTAATGCTATTTTTGGAAAATAATTTGAGAACAGTTGCTTATCTTACTTTTCCAATAAAATTTAATGAATGTTAAAATAAAGTTATACCATAATTTTGATGAGATTACTGCAAGTAAGACCCATTTTTTGAAGATAGGAAAAAATCTACCACAAATTTTCTTAATCTACCACTATTTTCAGACACAATCTACCACTATTTATAATTTTCAAGCGAGTGGCGCTGTGAGGTTCTCGTGTGCAAAACTGGAATATATAAAGGGCGCTTTATTAAGAGGTATACAACTTTAAGTTGGCAACACTGTTTTAACTGGCGCCCATTTTGTGAGCTGTCAAGTGATTTGTGTTTACTTTAGTTTGGCATTTCAACATGAATAGACTGACGCCTGAACAACGCTTCCAAATTGTGCAAATTTATTATGAAAATAATGGTTCTGTTCGAAATTTTCATTGAAGAAAATTGTGTTTAGCGATGAAGCTTGCTTTTGGTTGAATGGATACGTCAATAAACAAAACTGCCGTATTTGGAGATAATCCTCAAGTGTATATTGAGACACCGTTACATCCAGAAAAACTGACTATTTGGTGTGATTTATGGTCTGTTGGAATCATTGGTCCGTTATTCTATAAAAACTATGTTGGCCAGAACGTTACAGTTAATAGGGACCGCTATAAAGCCACAATAACTTTTTCGTTCCTCAATTGAACAACCATGATGTAAGGAGCTGTGCTTTCAACAAGACGGCGCAACATGTCACTCAGCTGGTGCCACAATTAATTTACTGAAGGAAAGGTTTGATATGTAACCGTATAATTTCACGTTCCGGATCCGTGGAGTGGTCGGAGGCTGGGTCGATTAGCCGTAATGGTCAAAAATACATACGCTCCAACTATAAAGTATGCCTTGAATTTTGTGAACTATTTTTCGAAAACTGTAACTGTAAATTTTTATACAAAACGAATACATGTAAGACCGTTTTTAGGTTGAATCGGATACGACGATTTCATTTCTGTCACATGTTTCAGCACGTTTTTAAAAAAATGTTTGAAAAAAAATTGCTTAAGAAAAAATGCACAAAATTGAGGCTGTGATAGGATAAAGTGCACCTCAGCACTATTTTTATTGTGTTTTCATGCCGGAACCGAAAATAGCCTAGATAACTTCGGATTTTTACCTCCATACAAATCGACCCAGCCTAGTCTACATATAAGTAAAAATACTTACATTTTTAAGCTTACTGGAGAAAGAAAAAAATAAAATTATTTAAAAACACTTCCACAAAAAAAAAAATATGCACATTGTTTTAAAAATGACGGAGTAAAAAAAAGTTAATTTAATTTTCTTTAATATTTTGGCTTTGAATGTTAACAAGAAATCGCTCTTGTCCCAGCGAGCACGCAAGAAAAACCTCAACTTTCAATGCACCTTGCGGATGAAGGGTACAATATTTTGCAACATTTTATCTTCTTTCATCGTGTACCAAATATCAGTGTGTAGCTGAAAATTAGTTTTTGAATTAATATACACTTTTGGTCTCAAAATGATCCACTGTGGGTCGACGGCATTGAGTTTATTGTGACATTTCTTTGTTTACTTATGTGTTCTCATATATTTTCGTTTCCTTTTTATTAATTTGTGGAAAACTTTTGTCGGATTGAACGATTCGTTAACGATGGAGGAATTTCTCCTGTTCACGATATAATAAGAGAATTGTATATAATAATTGCTATTAAATGAAATAGAAAGCGATTCATAAGCGATATCATAAGTGTATCATTTTGTTTTTTTTTTTGGGATATTATAAAAATGAGTGCAAATGAAGAGACAATTTTATTGATTATTAAAACATACAATGATTTTAAAAATAAATTCTTTGAAATGGAGTTGTGAAGTTTGCATAACAAAATAAATAATTTTTGCAATAAATAAAAAAAAAATAACAAGAGCACAATTGAGAAATAGCTGCTTTTGACATTTCTCGGCAAAAAATGTTTCAAAATTCAGAACGCACCCTAAAATATAAAAAGTTTCTTCTCAACGCATAATTTTATTTGAAAATTAGCATACTTTTAGGCACTTCTCAAACTGAGTTTTGATAAACTCAGAAAGTAAGCTGTGTTTAGTTGAATTTCATCCTGGAGTATTGTACTGGGAACTCAAGAGTTTATATTGAGTTCAACGGCAAAACTCAGCTTTGTACTGAAAACTCAAACTAAACTCTCTGTGTCGATATGATATTAAGGAAGAAGTTATTTATATAAACTAAGGCAGAAAGTTGTGATGCCTGCACATGTGTTTTTAGAAAAACATAATATGTACGTGGAACGTATTTCATAAATTTGAGCATAAATATTCAACTAAAGTTTAGTTAAAACAAAAAATGAATTTTTTATGTTTCGATTGTTACATTCGCGCCTTACACTTGACTCAAGTAAAACTGGAGTACAACTTCATGCAACATTCCACACTGAAGTTAGTGTTATTTTAAGCCAGTGTTTGTTTACCTTGTTTTTGCAAACGCAGCCGCCAACACTCTCAACAGGCAAATAGTAAAAACTCTTACTTCTTCATATCCTCGAACATCCTTGACTACGAGCTACGTTCATTTTATTTGCAATTTAGAACGACAAAGTGTTCAAAGCGTTCAACCCACAGCACCCACCAACCTGCATACATGTAAAATCTCACAACCACACACATGAAATGTTGAACCTGTTTGACTCTCCAGAGAAATTTGAAATATTTAAATTAAATTTCCTCTGTGATTTTCTCAAAACGGTTGCAAAACCCATGTGAAAAGGACCCACAAAATAAAATGACAAAAAAACCGGAGGGAAAAAGAAACAAAATCCACCAAAAATAAAACTACTCCAACAACAACAACAACAGAATGAACAAAACTTTACAAATTAAGTTGCACATACCTGGTTTTTACTGTTGATTGTTAGATTGTTACATAGCGGTATTTGTGTTATGGTTTTTGTACAGACTATTTATATAAATAGTTCAGAGTTCCACCAGCGGCGGAGCATTACATCGAAATTTTACAGTTCAATACACAAACAAGAAGACAAAATAATGACCAATTTATTAGTAGACTTAACTAAAATCAATGTTAAATATAAAGTTATTGCAACATTAAAAAAAAATTATGAATTTGATCATACGTGATATTAACTCATTAAATAATAAAAATTTTAAATTTAAATGTGAAATTCAGTAGTTATTTTTATAAAAAACATATAATGTTCCGAAAAAATAAATTATTTTTTCTAACTATTTTCGCTGAGTGTACACTTCAAATACTTTCTTAATTATAAACATATTTTTTTATTCCTATTACTACTACGCTGCACTACAAAATTGTAAATTGTTTTTAGTGCATAAAAACTTTTCGCTATTTGAGAACGTTAAAATGTCCTCAACCTCGGCTGCATCCTTAACTGCCACTTTACACTGTACAGCAATTTCGTGACTGCAACAAAAATAACATAAAAAAAAACACAAACTATACCAAAACTCACACCTTTACAAACTGTTCAATTGTTTTATTAACATGACCAAAACTATTTTGGCCCCAAGCATGCCGCATGGCCGTGATCTGCAAGCAGCAGCAACAGCAGCCAGCAACCAACATCGAGAGCAGCAGTTGAAGCAGCCGCAGCAGCAGTAACAGCTGCAGGTGAGCGAATATATATCTATATGTAATGGACATATTTGGGTACTTCGGTTCCGGCACCTGACATCCATACAAGTTTTGGGAATAATTTTGCAAAGTTTTTATTTTTCATATTGGCCCACTTCACAGTGAATCGGTTTGTTCGTTGATTGTTTGACTGCATAGAAAGCTTTTTATATGCCAGTCGAGGGTGTTACCTTCAAATTGTTGTTATTGTTGTTGTGTTGTTTAGCTGCTCTGTTTATGTGTCTTTTTTATTGTCATTGATATCAAATTTTATGCAGGCAACTTTTTGTTTTAAGCTGTTTTAAAAAAAAAGTTTGGCTTGGATTAACTTTTGTTTGAAGTTTAGTTAATATAAAGTATGGTTCACTTAAAATCAAAACGCACTGAAATCGTAACTCTAGTGACAGAAGCAGAAATTAATAAAAAACAGTTCTTGAACCATTACGTATTAAAATTTTCAGAAATAGAATTTGTAAATCAAAAATTAATTCTGAACCAACATGTTTGAAATCTGGTTTTAAAAAATCACAAAAAAAAAAAAATTGTCAACTTTTAAAGTCGAAATTCTTGAAGCGTCGGCAGAATTAAAATTATAATCGAAGATATTCACTTCAATTAGGATTAACTCCAGGTTGCTGACTGCTAAAATAATAATATCTTCTACACTCAGGGAAAAAAATGCTGTTTTATCAAACAAATCATGGGTTGAAATAACAGAATTCACTGTTAACTCATTATAGCCCAGGAATTTTTTTTTTTTGATTTTTCTTCAAATCTGAAGTCAGAAAATTTAAAAATTTTTTTTTTACGAGAAAAATGGTGTTCGATTAATCGAACGCTGGGCACTTCTTATAATTTATAAAAAAAAAAATTTCCTATATATTTTACCGAAGGAAAACTTGGTATATTACAAATTTTAGTTATTTTATTGTATTTTATATGAATGAAAATTGTTTATTTTTTAATTTATTTATTCCAATTTCTTTTCTACATGGTATAACTCAAAACAATGTGTATGGAGTGGAATATTACATCTTTTGCACAAGAATGAGGCTGCTTTGTGGCAATGTTTACATATACGTTTCCTTTTGTGGTCTATTTTAACAATAAGGTGCTGTCCTTTATTGCGGGGAAGATTTTCCGGTTGAGTATCATTTGAGTCCGGAAAATCAGGAGGGCTATATAAATCGCCTTCTTCGGAGTTTGCTTGCTCATCTTCAGCTGACATCATAAGAGAGTAAGCGATATCAACTCGAAAGTCTTTTTGAGGAACTATATTCTGCTTTTGATATCGTCGTATGAAACAAGATAGTTTCCATGCGTTAACAATTGCTGAATTTAGCATAGCAATCCATAAGGGCCAATACCACTTCTTTTGTCTTATAGCAATATAATAATTTTGGGCTGCATTGTCATGGAGATCAACTCCACCCATTCCATGGTTATAGTTTTTCAACAACTTTGGTTGATCGTAGTTCGCGAAGTAACCCGGTTCTAAGACTTGCCCGTCTTTATTTCTTGTTTGCTTTTTCCATCGTTTGACTGAAACAGTAGGTACAATCTGGTCAAAATTGGTCGCTATTGTAACTTCTTTGTTGTCTTGCCAACGACAAAGAAGAATTTTATTGTTAGTGTCAAATTGGAAATCATGGCTGCCCCTTTCCAATTCTTTTCCAGTTTTTAATTTCGCACCTCCAATTCTATTAGCGCGCACTGTTCCCGTTGCACATATTCTTTTTTCATTTAGGAGACACATGAGGTAGTACGACGTAAAGAAATTGTCAAAATATAATATATGACGGCTCGGATATTCTATATTTTCCAATAACCGAAGAACTACATCGGCTCCAAGACCAATTTGCCTATTGTAATTGTCGGATGCTCCACCATATGGTATGCAGCTATAAAGGTATCCAGCTGAGGAGCAAAGACACCACAATTTGTACCCAAATCGAATAGGTTTGCCACGCATATACATTTTACAAGAATGGCGCCCAAAATATGGAACCATCTGCTCATCTATTGAAAGTTCTGGCTCCCAGATACCGAATTGCATGAACTTTTTATTCATCACTTCATACAAGGGACGAATCTAAAAACGAAAAGACAAAATTCCGAAATAAAAAATAAACTCAATTTGAAACTTTACAAAATATGTTTATGTACATACCTTGGCCATTTTGTCTTTTTTATCCAAATTTAAATTGTTGCTAAAGTGAATGTACCTCTTTATATCGCAAAACCTGTTTCTGGTCATGCACTGTTTTACAATATCAACACCCAAAGAAGGGTGTTTTGACCAATAGTCCCGAACTGAAGGTAGCCTGTGATATCCAGATAAAACCAAAATACCTAGGAATTGCTTCAGAGCCGTATGATGTAAACGAAATTCTGCATTTTATTGTTGAGCATAAAGGTTTGTTTCATCAACAATCATTGTCAGAATATCAATATCGAAGAAGAGACTAAATAATTCCATTGGAGATTTGTCTTTCAAATTATCCACCAAGTCTTTTTGGACGCCCTTTAGCAGTTCCGTTATTGGGGCAATATCGTATTCAAAATTACCTTCACGGTTTGATCTCTGCGTCCACTTTGGTAAACCAAAAGCAGACAACGGTTTGTACATTTGTTTTGGTTTTTGTACCGATTCAATTCGACGCCGCTTTGTTGACCGTGATACGGCAGAAGATGTCATCGTATTCTCTCTCTTCGTCGCTTGAGTCCACATTAATATAATCTCCGGTACTTATTTGGACTTCATCAATCTCGAAAGTTCCTGCGCAATCGATTTCAACGTCAGGCTTTGGAAAAATACGCCATACATTAGATTGACATTAAGATTTTACGCACAAAATACCTACATCCTGCATGGGAATAATGTCATCATCCAAATCTTCTTCATCTGTAACATCATCAACTGTCGGTGGTACGATGCAAATTCCAGCGATTTCTGTCTCATCATCACTCCAGTCATTAATTATCGCTTCCACTTCAGCCCTAGTTAGTGCTCGGCGAAGTTTTTTTTTTAAACACTTTTCCATTTTTTTGTTATGGGGTATAAATAAATTTTAGATCAAGAATACAAAGCACTTTTCTTTTTACGTGGCACAACACTTTTCTTTTTATGTTATCTTCTGTCGTAATGAAGGTTGCAACTGAATGAATCTCTTTATAAACACAGTTATTTTTTTTTACCAATAAGAAATTGGTATACAACAAAAACAATAACAATATGCATTAGAAGTTCAGCAGACACAACAACAAATGTTAACATTTATACAGTGAACTGGAGAGAGAAAGATAAAAGCTAGGAAAACGAAATATCAATAACAAATACAACAATTTTTACAAAGAGCTGGAGAGCTATAGTTAAAATTCTTAGAAAACGAATGATCAAAATAAAAATTGCAATAATGTCAAATAGAGCCCAGTGTACGATAAATCGAACACCCAACTTTTTACTCACCTACCGTCTAATCGATTGACTTCTTGTCATGGCAAATGTAACTTTGATGAAAGTTCGGATCAGTTCCAACAAAGCTGCATCATTATTTTATTATTTTTGGAAATTGTTCTACGATTTTACACCGCTCAAACATAGAGCAAAAAATGGGGGTTTTTTCTAGCCCCCTCTTGAAGGGGTGGGGGGCAGGTTGGAACTAAATACAATTTTTTATTTAAAGTTAAGCCCACATATTATAAAAGTCCGTAAAAGTCTGAAGCTAAAAGATTCAATAACATTGAGAAAAAATTTTTATAAAATAGTTCAAATTTAGTGTACGATTAATCGAACGCTGGGTTAAAATGGGTTAAATACCATCCAACAAATCAAACTTTCAAATCAACAGTGGGTTGACTGTTGGTTTATTGAACACGAAACCCATATATAAACTTATTTATTGAAATTTGATCACTGCTTCGAAAGTTCATGCATGGCCGAGTGTGCTAACGTGTGCGTCTAGTACTCGAGTATCCACGGTTCAAATCCGGCAAGGCCATTAAAAATTTTTTGTTTACATAAAATATTTTTTTTTAAATAAAAAATGAAATTTGCAAGATTGTAAGCATTTTATTTTGAAGGTTATTTTTGACCAAACAATTAATGAAACAGAATAATTATTATTTCAATTATTAAATTACAGTTTTTGATACTTACACAGCTAGGGTTCGAACCCAAGTCTCCCGCATGACAGTCTAGTGCACATCCACTGAGCTACTGGCAACGATAATATAAATATAGCAAAACACATACACTGAGAAAAAAAAAACATACTTTAAAATCAAACAAAAAATTTTAAAATAGCAATTTAATGCTTTTACGTTTCTACAAAACAAAATTTAAAGCAAATGTTTTTGATTTCCAACTACCTATAAACTCCTTTCTTTTTTTAATTTTCTCATTATTATTTCTTTGAAAAAACAAACAAAAATCTGAATATTATGACAATATTTTAATTTTTTAAATAGGTTTGACATATGTAGACCAAATGATAAAATAAAACTAATTTAATTTATATTAACTAATATTGAAATATTTAAAATGCAAGCTTCATCAAATGGAGTTAACATTTGGTTTTCGGAGGGTCCCGGAGGTAGCTTATTATGAATCTGTTGCCAAAAACTCGGAAAAGCTAAAAAAATGGCATGGAAAAAATTATGCTTTAAAACATTTGTTTTAAATTTTAAAATTTTTATTTTAAATCGTTTTTTATAACAAAAACATTGTTTTAAAAACAAAAACTATTGTTTTGAACTTAACGTTAAAAACAGTTGTGTTTAATTTTAATGAATTTGTTTCAAGCTCTATTTCAAAAACAAATTCGTTAAATATGAACACAATTTCATTTAATTTTAACACATATTTCCCTCAGTGTATAAAAACTATTGCTTAGAAAAAATTGACAATTCAATATAAGTACAAAAATATTTCAACAGATGATTTTAACAGCACAAAAATACTTTGAAACGTTATTTCAACAAAGAAAATTGTCTACTTAAACGCAAATCATTCAATCGAACAGTGTTTTGAAATAACAGCGGCCGACTATTAATATTACAGTTGATATTTTTCTGAGTGTATGAATAACTAAAAACTGGACACTAAAATTAACAAAAAAAATGCATAAATCTTAATGTTATATTTTTTTCTTTCAATAGTTTGTTATTTTGCAAAACCAGATAATGTGTCCTTTAAATTTGAAGACTAAAAAGGATATATTAAGCAGCACACATAACCAACTAGTTTGAAAGTGAAAATATACATAAAAAAAAACAAAAAATGTGATTCACCTTCTAACCGTTAGTAACACACAATTTGAAAATGGTTGGTTATTGGTAAATATACACGTTGAAAAACATTAATAGCATTAAAAAAAATAGTTTTGACTTCTTTAATAACACAAAAACTCAAAAAAAGTCGTCAGTCATTACCCTACAACAAATCCTATATTGAGAAATATAAAATACCAGCCACATATCCAGCGCGCGTAGCTATACCCGGAAAGTATATTGAAAAATAATAACTAAATTCAAAACTTTTGTAAATACTACGCTTCCACTTAGTCCGAAAATCCACTTTTCGGAAAATAATGGCTTTTCACTTAAAAAGCTACATTTTCGCCAAAGAAAAACTGTCAAATGAAAAGCATATTTTTGTTTCCTTTTCAGCAAAAAACTATTTTCGCGGCTTTTCGGATTGTGTGTGAACAGAGTATTAGTCTGATACCACGCTAATGGTCCACTGCCCGTTACAGTTTACTTGCAGCAGCATATCACGCTCAGGTGACAATAACATTATGAGCTTCAATGTTCTGTCAGTTTTTCTTCCGTAGCTATTCTGTATCGAAAAACGAATCACACCCCCTATCACCGTTGCCAGAGAACCGCAGAAAGAATTCTTCATTGTGGTATTAAAAAATCTGAATTTCTACCAAAAATACTTCCTTTTAAAAATGTTCGAACTAGGCGCATAGGAAAATAAAAAAATTTTTTTTTTATTGGTAAATTTTATATTTAAAATAATTCAAATCAATTGCCACTAGCAATTTGTAGTCTAGGCTGATCTATAAAGCAAATGAGATCTTTCAATAAAACATAACAAAACAAATGAGATCTTTTGATAATAATTCAGTTCAGTTCACTTCAATAGAATATATCTTCTAATATATAAAATCAAATGTTTGTCCTTCTGTCTGTCTGTTCGATTTAGGCCCACACACCATTCATCCCATTGAACAAGAAGGCGCAAGTTTGTGGGCGTGGCACTCCATAATAACTTCTAAACGCCTGGACCGATTTCAATGAAATTTGGTATGATCAACTGCGCCCAAGATAAAAAGTAGGCGTTAAAAAGTTTCAAAGACTTCCGCAAGAGGGATCTTTAAGTAGTGCATTTTTAAGACTCAATAATTCCTAAACGCATGGACCGATTTCAATGAAATTTGGTATTAAGGTTCAACTGCACCCAAGATAAAACAAAGGTAAAAAAGTGGGCAGAAGTATGTGGGAGTAGCACTATTTAAAAACTCCTTAACATCTGGATCGATTTCAATGAAATTTGGTATGAAAGTTCGACTGCGCCCAAGATTACATAAGCTATAAAAAATACCAAAGACTTCCTCAAAAAGGCGCTTTAAGTAGTGCATTGTTAAGACTCAATAACTCTTAAATGACTTGACCGATTTTACTAAAATTTGGTACATGAAATAACCTGACCCTGCAACAGAATTGAGGGTCTATTTAAATTTCAGAAAACTTCTGTGAGAGGGCGTTTTATTCAATCAACTATGTCTGGCTTATTCACGTCACAATGGATGAACCGATTTTGATGAAACTTTGTAAGCATTTGTATCTGTTACTGAAATAGATCCTATGCTTTTAAAAGTTCTTTCGACAAAAATCAAGGAAAGAGCCGAAGGCAAACAAAGTCCAAAGAACCAAAGACTAACGAAGAAAAAGAAGTTTACCGAATACGAGAAGAAGCTATATGTTCGGTCCACCGGTGAACACCCTGTAAATTGTCGATACAGCGGTGTTCAATGAGCAACTGCGGCTCTTATTCTTTATTTTCTTTTGAGCAGCGCTTCTCGCTGCTCTTTTTAAACTTTGTTAGTTTATAAGTTTTTAATAATAAAAGCGACATCGGTCGATTAAGTCAAGTTCCTTGAAACCACCTCCGAGTTTTTACTTATTTATTTCGGCAACTCCTCAAGCTCCCCAGTTATTTAAAGTTTATTTTAATTCCCCCCGATATCCGAGAAAATACATGGTCCATGGTCATGGAAAATACAAACTAACGCAAATTAACGCGAGCCGCCGCGAGTTTTTAAAAACAAAAACCATAAAAGCAAAAAGTGTTGAAGTGTTGTGCTTAAGAACTAAAAATTAAAAATCAAAAATTGAAAAAAAAGCTTCTTTTAAAATAAAATTAAAAAGTAAAGCTTAAGTGCATCCACACCAGCAGCCTCATCATCAACAACATCATCAACACCAGCGGTTTGAACACCAGCGACATCAACAGCAACATCAACACCAGCGGCATCAACAACAGCAACAACAACAACTTCTATACAACAAACAACAATTTTTAAAAAAAGCAGAAAAATCAGGTAAAATTTTTTATTCTAATAAATTGTCTATATATTATATTTCTTATCATAAGTTGATTATTGTTATTAATAAAAGAGAAAAGTGACGTTTTTTTTCGTTTTAAAAATTCGCCATTCGCGCGCGGTTCGTTTCGGTAACATTGATTAAAAAAAAACAATTTTTTAACTAATAATTCTTAAGTGCAAGTTACTGTTTTATATTGTATATAAAGTGATATATATCGGTTTTAACCAAAAAATTTGGCGGGAAAACCATATATATATAACTTTATGTACAAGGTTCCTTGAACTTGAGACAGACTTGCGAAGAATTATTTTTCGTCTATTTCTTTATATAAAAAAAAAAAAAAAAAGTTTTTGTGCTCACGGTTGACTTCAAATAAAAAGTCAAACTTGTGTCTTTTTGTAAAACTTACAAAAACAAAAATATCAGCACACTGGGCTGAGTTGATATTTTTGGAGCCAAAAACAGGCAAAAATTGTACGGAGCAAGAGTCTCAGCAGCATTTCTGCACTCTTGTTCAGCAATTTTTGCATTCCTCTTTGTGCGGTGTCCGCAGCGATCGACGCCAGAACAGCGCTGCCGAAAGTACTACTATCGGAGTATTATACTCCTATTGGCTCTTGAGTACTACTATACTCCCCAAATACAAAAAGTACTACTATTTATTAATAGCTCAAAACGGCCTAATGTTAACTCACCATTAATGCAAAAAATAATTTTAGTGTAACGAGGCGGCCAAATGGAAAAAATTCGCGAATTTGGAAAATAAGTTAGCAGACTTCTAGTTAAGAACATAACTTATGTGAATCTAAAACCATTCGGCGATATCTTTCCATTTATGGAATTTATACTCATTGCTTTAAAAATTTGACGAAATTTCAGTTTCTGCAGTTTAGTACTGCAAAAACAAAAGATGATAAACGATTAATTACAAAAATTTTCTTATACCAAAACAAAGGAATTCTTATACCAAGGAATCGTCAAACAGTAAATTTTGTGCATTCCACTATTATTCATTAGCTTTTCTACATGTTGGATAACAACATATACAAGTATTAAAAGTACAACAACATGCAACGTCTATATTATGTATTTTTAAAATGATTCAAAGGCGATTATTTAAAAATTTTTATTTTTGGCTTATCATGTTTATGCAATAAGCCCTTCAAGGTTGGCACGGGTTTCATTTTTGGAGTGTAGTTTTGAACCGATTGGGAAAAATTATAACTTGGATAAACCAATAAAAAGGTGTGCTTCATTGGCTACAACTATGAAGCTATGTGATATTGCCATCATGTCAAAATTTATAGCCATTTTAATGAAAAAACTTTGTTAATGAAATGAAAAAACAAGGTAAATTAATAAAAAGGAAAAATAATAACATTTTATATCATTATATGTTTGTTTTGGTAAAGTTATTTTTTGTCATTATTTCCAAGAACTAAAGTACTCCTAAAACTTGCAAAATACTCCCCAAAAACTGGAAATTTACTACTATTCAAAATTGTAAAACGGCAGCACTGCGCCAGAACCGTGCTTTGTGCTTGCTAATAGCAACCCCAAGTTGTGTTTAAAAAGTATTTACTCTCTCACGCACTCAATTTAATTGTTTGCGTTCAAAGCTGAGACTGCATCTCGTGCCCAGCGTTGTCGTTTTCACTTCGATCGAAGTTTTTTACTTCACTTTTATGTCAAACACTTCCACACTTCCTCTTTTGTGGAAACACTTCGATTTTGAGTGATTAAAACTTTTTTTAGTTTTTGATTTTTTCACTTCATTTCACATTAAAAAATCAATAACATGGCATAACTGTTGGTGTAAAGGAATTCATAACTTGTACCTTCTCTCACAGAGTTTTGTATTGGATGAGAGAATTTTAATGATAGTGGCAACACTATGTTCGATTAAATACTTCTTGCAAAAGCGCGCGTTGTGAAGGTTGTTGAAATGTAAGTTTGTAAGAATTAATTACTTCGAGGAAGACTCTGATATTACAAGTCGTATTGCAATATCAGAATCACGAATGACTGATTCAAATGTGATATATTTACAATTCTTGTCTTATATTCACTCAGTGCTGTTAATTCACTTAATGTAGAATTTCAAACAGAATCGCTTAGTTTTCATGAGTTGTTAAAATCATTAAAATTGTATTTCAGAAGTATTGTTATTAATTTTATTGACATCTCTGCCGTAGAATTTGATATAATTTTTGAAAATGATCTCAATAATTTTAGAATTAAGCCTTTGTCTGATATATATATAGTGCCTAGAGCCCAGATAAAATTTAATTCCTATGATATATCTGTGACAGATAAGAATGAAATTTTAAAAAGTTGTGTACATTTCTATTACATTCGTACACTAATTATGAAAAGAATCAATTTCAAATATCCAGTTTTGAGAACATTACAAATTTTGGATACAAGATCTTTAGCTTATAGTTTGGTTCCCCTCATAAAACTTTTTCCTAATCTCATCGAAGAAAAAGATATCGACTGTCTAGAAAAGGAATGGCGTCTTTTAATATTAAATGATTTTTTAGCTGAAAAAGGATTTGAAGAGCTTTGGTTCTGCGTTTTTAAATTAAAAAGTGCCTTAGAAGACCTGATGTACCAAAAAATAAAAACTTTCGTAAAAGCGTTGTTAAGCACGGTGGTGCAGCAACAGAAAGAGTATTTTCACAATTAAAACTAATTAAAAATACAACTACAAATAAGTTAAAATTTAGCACCGTAAATTCGATAATGCTAATAAAGGACGACTTTCTAAATGATAATTTTTTTAAATTGGAATCCTTAAACGAATACTTTATCGAATGTTTGTTATAACAGTGATATTTACTTCAGAACCGAAGAAATAGCTGCATAGAAAATAGAAATTAGAAATAGATAATTTTTTTAACATTGTTAATTTATACATATAAGTGATTGAAATGTATTTCAGTATTTTCTTATTGAACGCGTTTTTTCTTATTAAACTTTATTGATTGATTTTTATGAAAATATTTTTATTGATTTTTTCGTTATTCATTTTGAAATGTACCAAAATATGCTTAATAAACATTCATGTTGAAACAAAATTAATTTATTTTAACACTTCGAAATCTCTGAAAATACTTCCATCTTGTAGCCTATTTTACTTCCTTTTAAAATTCTCGAACGGCAACACTGCTCGTGCCTGCTGCGCTTGATACACAGCTCTTTAGCCGGCTGCATATACTTGCAGTGAGAGAGTATATAAGCTGCACAGTGGGACTAAGGCATCAATTTGCAATCAAAATTGACTTAGTCTATTTTCATAGGAAAATTGCACTGTGGGCAAGAAACAATATTTTGCAAGCACAAATTTATTGAGAAAAAAAAAGAAATAATAATATATTAATTAAATAAATTTAAAATAAAAATATTTTATATATAAAAAAAAAAAAAATTTTTTTTTCTCATTGTATTTATTAATTAAATAATATAAATTAAACAAAATAATTTAAAATTTATTTTATTAATTGTTTTTACGGGTATTACTGCATTTTATATAGACATATATATATATTTATATATTATTTATAATAATATATTTTATTTTAAAACAAAAAAAAATTTTTTTTTTTACTTGTTGTTGTTCACATTTGTCTATACATTTATAGATTTTTGTTGTTTTTTTACTTCTTAATTTTACACAAATTAAATTATTAATAAACAAAATAAAATGTCCTCTTTAAAGGCATTTATTCGTCTGTCTGATGCGCTGGTCGAGTTTGAAACGGACTTTAATGCCGTTGAAACTCATGACGTTTTCTCCCTGGAGGCTCAATGTGAAGAGCTAAAAGCCCAGTGGAGAAAAGTTAAAGCCGCATATGATGCTTGTTTGGACAAAATGTCCAATGACGAGGATTCAGATCTTGAATCAATTAAAAAAAAGTATCGCGCCTGCTATCAATCTTATATACGGGTAGCAGGAAGAATTTCTGAGTTTTCTCAGAATAAGCCCTCGAAGCAAACAATTGCTTCAGAGCCGGCGGCAGTCATGGGCCACAGCATGCCTGTGCCACCATGCGATACTGAGGTTTTCAGTGGTGATTACCTCTCATGGCCGTCCTTCAGAGACATGTTTACGGCCATTTACATAATGAACTCGCGGCTAACGTCAGTGGAAAAGTTATTCCACTTAAACCAAAAAACACGGGGAGAAGCAAAAGAGATTGTACGAAAATCTCCTTTAACCAATGATGGTTTTGCAAAAGCTTGGCAAGATTTATCTGACCGATACGAAAACAAGCGTATCATGGTCAACAGCCAATTAAAAATATTATTTAATTTGCCCCATGTGCCAAAAGAATCTGGCACAGAACTGAAAAAACTACAAAGAGATATCAATGGTTGTATTTTTGCTCTAAAAATGCACAACATTGATATCAATAACTGGGATGCAATCTTTGTTTACCAATGTTCGACAAGATTGCCAGAGGTCACGCTCTCCTTATGGGAGCAGTCTATTTCGAATAAAAACGAAATTCCGAAATGGACTGATCTCGATTCCTTCCTCACCAGTCGGTTTCAAACTCTGGAAACCGTGTCTGATATTCGCAGCTCTAGCGGCGCAATACCTAGACAAAACTTCACCACATCTTCCTCCAACTCTAAACCAAACCAGAGCAATTCATCTGGTAAAAAATTAAATAACTACCAAGTTAAAATTACTTCAGCGAATTGTAAGCTGTGCTCTCACGAACAGCACGCACTTCGCTTTTGTCCCCGTTTTCTGAGAATGGATACTCAAAATCGGCTAGCAATGATTCGCAAAAATAAGTTTTGCCTCAATTGCCTAGCCTATTCTCATGAGGTGAAAGAGTGCAAGAGTCAGTATTTGTGTGTGATGTGCAAACAACGTCATAATACTCTCTTGCATCGAGACTCGACTCCACCCCAATCCCCTACTTCGAGTGTAGACTCAAGTAGGTCGAGCTCTCGACCCAACCCCCCGGGCTCTAACACACAATCCCATTCTACGCAAATACAGTCCACTAGCAATGACGTTCAATCATGCTTCGCTACCACTACCAAGCACGTATTGCTTGGTACAGCAATGGTGACCGTATGTCACCTAGGATCAGCGTACACAACCAGAGCTCTGATCGACTCTGGCTCTGAAGGTACGTTCGTATCTGAAAGATTGCAGAAGCTATTGAAGTTACCCACAAGAGCCGTAAGCGCTCAAGTTTCGGGGCTTAATAACGCAGTTTCAGCGCAAGTGACGAAAGCTTGCGAAATAATTCTCAGTTCGCCTATTAATAGGCAATTTCAAATAGAAGCTACAGCATTTGTGCTGTCACGCTTAACTGGGAATCTGCCGTCATGCTTCATTGATCCTTCTTTGTGCAAGAGTTTGCCGGATTTACAACTGGCAGACCCGCACTTCTTCAGAAGTGACCTAGTTGACGTACTTATCGGTGGCGATTTGTATCCTGCCATCATTCTCGATGGCATTCAACGCAATATTCTTGGCTCACTTTTGGCGCAAGAAACAGTTTTCGGCTGGATTTTCACAGGCCCTATGCCTTGTAACGAAATATCCAGCTTTACAACATGTTTGAGCCATTATAGTGAAGTTGCGATCGATCAACAGATCGCACGTTTTTGGGAGTTGGAGGAACTACCTAAAAAACAATTTTTATCCCAGTCTGATAAGTTTTGTGAGGAAAACTATCAGAAAACCATAAAACGCGATAACAAAGGTCGATACATAGTTACCTTACCATTTAAAAATGAATTCCCTGATGATATTAATCTTGGATTTTCTCGAGGTATAGCTTTCAAGCAGTGGGCTAGAAGTGAAGCTCGATTGAACAAAAATCCAGAGTTAAAGACGCAATACAAAGAAGTGGTGAATGAGTACCTCAAATTGGGTCACATGGAAAAAGTTGCAGCTCCAAAATTTGAAAAGTCACCATCTCATTATTATTTGCCGCATCACGCAGTAATGAAGCCAGAGAGCACTACAGCAAAGGTTCGGGTAGTATTCAATGCGTTAAGTCCCACCTCGAATGGGGTCAGCTTGAACGATGTCCTGCACGCAGGCCCTGTTCTTCAAGCTGATTTGACGCTCCTGGTATTGAAATGGCGGTTTTTCAAATACGTTTTTAATGGTGACATCCAGCAGATGTACCGCCAGATTCTTGTTGATCCAAAACATTTTGCTTTTCAACGAATTCTATTTCGAAGCTCACCTGATGATATGATTCAGGATTATGAGCTCAAGACAGTTACGTTTGGCCTAAACTGTGCTCCATATTTAGCCATTAGAACCATGCTGCAATTAGCACATGATGTTCAGCAGCAATATCCCCTTGCTGCTCAAATTTTGCGAAATTTCACATATGTCGATGACGCTCTTGCTGGAGCTCACGATGTGGAAAGCGCAATAAAGGCTAGAAATGAGCTTATCGCTGCTTTAGACTCTGCAGGTTTTACTATGCGAAAATGGACTGCAAATGCTTCAAGCATTTTGGTAGACCTACCTACAGAGCATCTTTTTCATGAAGACTTTTTAAAGTTAGAAGATGCAAGTTGCGCCAAAGCGTTAGGAATTCGTTGGAATGCCACTTCAGATCTTTTCTACTTTACCGCTAAGCGTCTTGAGATTAAATCATCGTATACAAAACGTGAAGTATTATCAATGATAGCCCAACTATTCGATCCTGCAGGTTGACTGGCACCCATTGTGGTGACAGAAAAAATTCTAATGCAGCGCATCTGGTTGGATGAAATTGATTGGGATGAAAATCTCCCATTACACAGTTTTCAATCTTGGCAATCTTTTTTGCTAGATTATGAAAACATCAATAAAATTCGCATACCACGTTTTGTTGGGTTTTCACCTGATTCCGACGTTGAGTTTCACGCCTTTTGCGATGCTTCTGAAAAAGCATGCGCAACGTCGATTTACATTCGCGTAAAACAAAATGATTGTGTTGTCAGTCATCTGCTTTATGCGAAAAGTAAAGTTGCCCCAGTCAAGACGATCTCACTACCGCGTCTTGAATTATGTGGCGCAGCACTTCTCGCGGATATGGTAGACACATTATTATCGCACCTTGAAATTGAAAGGCAAAGCTTATATTGCTGGACTGATTCCACAATAGTGCTTGCCTGGCTTTGTAAGCCCCCCTGTTCCTGGACGACCTTCGTAGCCAACAGAGTTTCGAAGGTGGCAGAGAAGGTCGGAATTCACAATTGGTTTCATGTAGACACACATGAGAACCCTGCAGATTTAGCAACGCGTGGAGTTACGCCACAAGAGGTAGTCGATAATACTCTTTGGTGGCATGGACCTTCTTGGCTCT
Organism: Tetanocera ferruginea; assembly: GCA_958299015.1. NCBI lineage: Eukaryota > Metazoa > Arthropoda > Insecta > Diptera > Sciomyzidae > Tetanocera > Tetanocera ferruginea. The sequence continues at coordinate 54,641,358 of OY282642.1, read as the reverse complement.
CGCTCGAACGATCGACTTGGCCAAGAATGACGCAACCTCCTGCTCTAGAAACTTCGCTTGAGCGCAAAGCTGTTAAGATACACTTTGCATATTTTTCGAAATATGAAGATATTTTAGAGCGGTTTTCCTCGCTATCGCGTGGATTGAGAGTGTTAGCGTACGTGTTTCGCTTTCTGCATCGCTCCCACCCCAAGTATCGTGTGTCTTTTTCAAAAAAATCAACATGCCTAGAAACGGCAGAAATCAAATTTGTGAAAACACGATTGGCACTCGTATGTCAAAAAGTAGCTTTTCCAAACGAATATCACTGTTTGGAAACAAATCAGATAATTGGAGCAAAGAGCCCCATTCTTGCTCTAAATCCATTGTTGAACAACGACAAGTTAATGCGTGTTGGTGGCCGGCTAGCCTCTTCACCAATCCTATCATATGATGAAAGGCATCCAATTATATTACCATATAATTGTCACTTTTCACGCCTTTTAGTACGTTTTGTCTATGAGATCTCACTTCATGGAGGGAATCAATTAGTGCTTCGACTTATTCGGATGCAATATTGGATCCCGCGTGCTAAAACCCTTATAAAATCAACTTTGCACAATTGCAAAACTTGTGTAATCCACATGAAACGCCAACGAACACAAATAATGGCTGCGCTGCCAGCTGAGCGAACTGTCATTTCAAGGCCATTTGCTGCGACTGGTATTGACTTCGCGGGCCCATTCGACATTAAAAGCTACATTGGTAGATCTTGTCGAATAAGTAAGGGCTATGTTTGTTTGTTTGTGTGCTTTTCAACTAAGGCAATTCATCTTGAAGCCACTAGCGATCTATCGACCGCTACTTTTCTGGCAGCTTTTTCTCGATTCACTGCGAGGCGTGGCTGCCCAGCTAACGTGTACTCCGACAACGGTACAAACTTTGTTGGAGCATCAAACACGTTCAAAAAGGATTTCAAAGCCTTCTTAACTGCGTCACATGATGCAATACTATCCCAGTATTCGCATCAAGAAATTGCATGGCACTTCATTCCCGCTGGTGCTCCCCATATGGGAGGCTTGTGGGAAGCTGGAGTAAAAAGCTTTAAGACGCATTTCAAAAAGATGGCCGGAAGTATGAAGTATACTTTCGAGGAATTTTCAACTTTACTGAATCGAATCGAAGCGTGTCTTAATTCGAGGCCTCTTTCCGCCATGTCCGAAAATCCTTCTGATTTTCAGTCTCTTACTCCAGGTCATTTCTTGGTCGGCGGCCCACTGCTATCTCCAGTGGAGCCAGAAATAACTGATCAGCCTCTGACTCTTGTCAATCGTTGGCAAAAAATCAAGGCGATGCATCAGCACTTTTGCCACCGATGGAAAAATGAATACCTGAAAGAGATGCATCGGCGTTCGAAATGGAAAACTCCTCAATTAGACATCAATGTCAACGACCTAGTTGTTGTCAAAGATGATAATTTACCCGCGAATGAATGGCGAATCGGTCGAATTTTAAAAACCTATGTCGGTAGCGACAATAGAGTCCGTGTTGCGGACATCCGCACCGGAAGAGGTTGCATAACACGACCTATAGTGAAGCTGGTCGCAATACCGCCGACCTAGCTCCGTCACCATTTTTATTCTCTTACATGTTTCTTTTCTTTTCTTTTCTTTTTCTTTTCTTTTTCCGTCTCGTTTCAGGATGTCAACCACCAACATCGTGCGTGACCTGCTGGAAGAGATGCTTCTCCAGACGGACTCCGAAATGGCAATGAGCGAGACCGACACGGTGCGAGAGCGTGCACCAGTCCCCGCAGCCAGTGCTTCTTCGCCATCGAGTCCAGTGCGAAGTGTGCTGTCCCGTGTGGTCCCCGTGGTGACGCGCAGCGACATGATCCCAAAGTGTCGCTTGTGCTCCATGGAGCATAATCTTATGTCGTGCCGGCGGTTCATAGCTATGAACCTGGAGGAGCGGTTGAGAACAGTACTACTCCATTACTACTGTTCAAACTGCCTTTCAGCCGTTCATATGCGAAAGGACTGTCGGAGCGATGTGAGATGCCGTCACTGCGGTGAAGATCACCACAGCATGCTGCATTCGCACACTCGGGCCCGAACAGGTCGAGCCCATTCAAGAAGGCGTGGAAGACGTTCTCGCGCAAAGCAGCCTAAACTGCAGCCTACATCAGCAGCTGCTCGCGAAGCAACGAGGTCTGGGGTGGAACCGAAGAGTTCATCTGGGAAGAGACCGCAGTTGCCAGTACCGTCTGCGTCGGCTTCGAGGAATCACTTTCCGAAGCGGTCCCCTTCCCAGAAGAGACCGCAGTCGATGCTTCCAGTTGCGACATCGTCGAGGGACCAATTCCCGAAGCGGTCTCCCCCCACAAGACCAACAACGACGAGCCTTCAACGCGTTGTCTCGCTGCTCCCCACAGTGGTCGTGAGTACCTGGGCTAATGGTGGCCTAGTGCAGGAACGTGCCTTCCTCGATGCGTGCCTCCCTCAGACCAAAATCGCCATCGAGTTGGTAAGAAAATGGAGGCTTCCAACGAGCATGGTAGATGGTCGGGAAGTATGTACGCTAGCGCTGCGAGGTCATTATGGATCGAGCGTCCAGGTACACACGACAGCTCTGGTTGAGCGCCGGTTGGAGGTCGTCACGCCGGCGAAAGACATCGACGAGAGGATCACCCAGAGCTATCCGAACATCAATCTGGCTGATCCTCTCTTTTACAAGCGAGCTCCACTAAGACTCATTCTGGGTGTCGATGTCTACGCGCGAATAATGCAGCCTGGCAGTCTCCCGGCTGGGTTTAGCATGCCGTTGGCCCAAAACTCCATCTTTGGGTGGGTCTTATCAGGGCAGGGTTCCTGGTAGCGTCTTGCACTCGTGCAAGGCGGGCGGCATGTTCGGTCCACCGGTGAACACCCTGTAAATTGTCGATACAGCGGTGTTCAATGAGCAACTGCGGCTCTTATTCTTTATTTTCTTTTGAGCAGCGCTTCTCGCTGCTCTTTTTAAACTTTGTTAGTTTATAAGTTTTTAATAATAAAAGCGACATCGGTCGATTAAGTCAAGTTCCTTGAAACCACCTCCGAGTTTTTACTTATTTATTTCGGCAACTCCTCAAGCTCCCCAGTTATTTAAAGTTTATTTTAATTCCCCCCGATATCCGAGAAAATACACTATATAAAGATGAACAAAAATCAACCGAACAGTATCGACCAAAACCGAAGTTGAATGAAGACAATCCAAAAATCGAATCGATGCCAAAATGATTTTTTAAAAATAGGAATTTTTTTTAAATCAAAATGCATATCAAGTTCATGATAATAAAAACTTTAAAAGCATGTTTCTCGAAATTACTTCTTTCAAACTGGACGACCATTTTACTCAGAAACCAGACGCCAGATCGAGAAGTTGAAGATGTCTTATGTTTTTTGTTGTTATCATGTCCGGCAGGTACAATTTTACGGAAATTTGGCTAAATACATCGACGGAGGGAGGTGTCAAAACCCCAAAAAACGATAATTTAAAAAATTTAATTGATAATTTAAAAAATGTTAAAATGAGAGCAGAGATAACAGAAAAACATCCTTTTTCTGTGTTTGAGGCACAACCCCGGATAACATCGGGTTACATCCGCTAGTAATTTATATAATAGAGTTATGTACTTTAATGCGTAGTTTACAAAAATTATTTTTTTGGCTGATATAAAATACTTCATTTTAGCAATGAAATACTTCAATCTTATTTTGGGTTGAAAATACTTCCAAATGAAGCATTTTACTTCCATATAGCAACGCTGCCCCCTATTTCATTTTTTAATTTCCAAGTTTAATTTTCGTCCTAGTTTTCTGCTAGAAGGACTTCACCAAGTGGTAACTCTGTTATGAGCTTCAATGTTCTGTGACTTTAACTTCCAAAGCTTTAAGATATCAAAAATTTAGTTTATATGGGTGGAGCCACACCCCCTTATCCAATGCCCGCCACGGTTATCTAGTAGATGGATATCATCAACTGGTACCTCCATACTGAATTTTATTGTTATGCGAAATTTAGTACCCATTGTCCATTAGTCACTCAATTTTGCAAGTCAAAAGACACAACTAAATAGTACGTTTTCACCGAGTTAAAATTGTGTGTGAATCATAGTTCCAGAGTGATACCTTAAATTAGGGCGCCACAAACCTCGTTCAACGTCCTTACATCGAACGTCCTTACGTTCTTGCATCGTCCTAGAATATCGAATTTCGGTGCTGTGTGGCCAATAGTTCCAAAAATATTTAATATCGCAGATTTGGATTGTGGGAGGTGCCAGGCGCCCGTTCCTATACCCGCCCTGTTATGCTTTTGACCATCGTGCAAGTGCAAGCAATAAGTTGACAAAGTTTTATCGCAATCGAATGAACGGTGTAGAAATGCATTCAGGACACACAACCAAACGTACACTCATTTTTTTTATATATATAGATTGAAAAGATAGATTTTAATTAGATGACGCCGGAAGCTTTTTTATCTTGGGGGTCTAAACAAATTATCCATTGATTTTGTTTAATAAAGCGAAACATTAATAATATAAATTATATATTGTAAGAATAAATATATATGAAATATGAGTTACAAAGCAGGACATGCATGATCTCTATAGATTTTAAAGAACTAGTATGGAACCCGAGAAAAAATTTCAGCCCCTATCAGACACAATTTTATTTTTTAAAGCTACGAGTAGCAACGAACAACTGAGAAGCTAATGAAAAAAAAAGAATCGCACATTAATATGAAGCCAAATGCAAACGAGCTCCTGTACACAGGACATAATTGTTTTACTGATTGGTTTGAGAAAAGTACTTGATTCTCAATTGAAATTTGCTCGATATTTTTACTCAAAATTCCCTGAAAAGGTTTTAATGTACCCGTAACATATCCAACAAGTACCTGGAAAGTCACCTGAAATAATATCGAAGTTAGTCTGTATTATGTCAAGTACCTGGGCGACTGAGCTCCGCTCAGAATCCCACCGCATATTTTAATGTTCTGCGGTTTTTAATGTATCGAAAATGCCAACATATAATATAATATTTTTCAATAAACTTGAATCGCATTTTTATTTTGCGATAATTTCGTTTTTCAACTTAACGAAATTGGTTTTTTTTTTATTTTTTATCCCCATACAAATACGAAATAATTTCGATAATTTATTTACACGAAATTAAAAACAAATTTTTGAATCCGTTGTGAATCTCAGAAGAGAGATAGAGAAAGATGGTACTTTTAGCGAAAAATGACAACCGTGCAATTATTTTTCTTTATTTCAGCAAAAATTTTTTGTCAATTAACGAATTTCGCCTTCAGCGATCGTGGCGGCGTGAGTTCGAGCCCCACGACCGACACTAATTTTTGCTGAAATATTTTGTTATTTTGTATGATTTTTTATTTATCTTAATTATTGTTTATATTTTTCAAATTATAGTTGTTACTTTATTTTATCGACCTTTGACTTAGTTTGTGGTTTTTTTGTATGTTGTTCAGGTTTTAGGTCCGTTTTGTTTTTATATAAAAATATCAGTTTTTATTATAAACTAATTTGATTTTATATTTCAACCAATATTTCGACTTCCATTGGAAGTCATCTTCAGGGTTAATAAAATACATACAATAATATTAACAAAAATATTCACAACACTTTAACAATTTTAAACTTACATTTAAAAAATTATTATTAGTTTACATTTAGATAAAAATATTTTTAAACACTTTTACAAACAATTAGAACATAGAATATAAACATGACTAATCCAAACATTTAAACACTGTAGACTAAAACAGATTATCTCCTCTCATCGTCGGTTTTCCTTTGATTTTCCACACATCGTCTGTATATGTGAGCGCATTTGTCCGTGTCTGTTTTGAAGTTTAGTCTTTTCTCTGGAGGTACATTTATAATATGTAGCATTTCCAGTGTGTACCTTCTATAATAATTGGCTTCTTGTTGCAGGATCTTCACATTGTCAAAGTCAGGTGTATGTTTTAGTTTTTTGCAGTGTGCCGCTAATGCTGTTTTTTGCTCAACTGGTCTTGAATGTGCTTTTTGGTCCGATTTGTGAGCAGATATCCTTGTCCGAAGTTTGTTTTTTGTTGTCCCCAACTATGCCTAGTCACATACGTGGGACCCGTCTCCTTTACAAGTTATCTTGTATATCACGTTCGCTTTGTCTAGTTTGTTTATTTTCGTCTTCATATTGCTATATAGTTGTTATATTGTATTGTTCGTCTTAATCGCAATTTGAATTTTCTGCTTGTCATATATGTCAGATTTTAAATAACGTTCTGAAAAACCTGGGATATATGTCATCGATTAATACATTTTTGTTTCTGTGTTCCTTTGTTTTTTAAATTTTCCCTTCTTGTAGTTCTTAATTAAATCCTCTGTTGTTTTCTTTGGGAAATCATTCTTGCGCAAAATTGTTTTTATTTTCTTTACGTTTGCTTTGTGAAATTCATCATTAATTATGTCAAGTACTCTTCTTATAAAGTTGTTTGCTGTGTTTATTATTATTCGTTTTGGATGTTTTGAGTAAAAGTTTATTAGACGTCCTGATGCCATAGGTTTTTGAAACCAGTCAATTGTTAAGAAGTTTTCCCTTCTTATGATAATTGTGTCCAAGTATGGTAGCTTTCCGTCTTTTTCTTCTTCTTTTGTAAATCTTATATTTTTGTGGAATTTGTTTAACGCTTCCAGTATTTTGTCAGTTCTGACAATCGCAAATAGGTCATCTATATATTTGGTTTAAAGTCTAGGTTTTATTTCTAACGTCTCTATTGATGTGTCCAAAAGTTCTTCCATAACTATGTGAGCTATTACAGGTGATGCTGGTGATCCCATTGGCATTCCTTTCTGTTGAGCATATATAATGTCTTTTAGCTTGAAATATCGATTGTCCTTTATGCAGAATGTCCTTTATGCATGTCCATAAAATTTTTCTTGCTTGTTTTTGTGTACTTTTCAATAATTGTCTATTTTTTATCAATTATTTTTAAAGCTAGGTCAATTGGAATACTTGGAAAAAGTAATATTACGTCAAAAGAAATTATTGTTTCATCATCATATATATATATGTGTTCGAAATTCGGTTTTTGAAGTCTGTTGCATTGTTAATGTTGTATTGGGAATCCTTAGTCAAATGCTTTTTCAGTCACAAACAAAAGTTAAAATTTTACTTTTATTTTTTGAGTCAAAAATAACAGTTAAAATTTGACTTTTATTTTTTCGGTCAAAAATAAAAGTTAAAATTTGACTTTAAAATATTTTTATCAAAAATAAAAGTGAGGATTTAAATTTTCTTCGGTCAAAAATAACAGTTAAAATTTGACTTTTATTTCTTCCGTTAAAAGGTGTAAAAACATAACAAAAGTAAAATTTTATTACATTTTCAACTTTTTTTCTGACAGAAAATAATAAATTGGAGTTTGGAGTTTTGGCTTTTAGAATTTGTTTATGAATTTTTATAAATGTTACCTACAGAGAAACCTACAGAGAAAAAAATTAGAGCTTGTATTCCAAGATAGGTGACAAATTATTAGCAATTATATAAATTTGGTATTTTCCTATTACGTTTAAATGTATCTATTGTGCTATTATTTTTATAAGAAATTTGTTTTAGTTAAATGGTAAGTGGTGGTGACCGTGGCATGCAGGTTTAGTGTATGGCTTAGCATGCTCGGAACCCGAGTTCGATGCCCACTCGCGGCGAATGTTTTTTTTCAATAAACAATTTTCTAATCGGTCACCACCTCTCTGCAGACAATGGCAAAGCTCAAAGAGTAAATAATGCCATGTAAAGCTTCTTCAGAACATGAACTTTAGCCGTTCGCAGTCGGCATAAAACATGTAGGTCCAGTTCTGGGTCAATTGTGTGCAAACATTTAATAACACACACATCACAATTGATCATAAGAAGCTCGGTCAGAGTCCTTTCAAGGGCTGAAATGGCCAATTTGTTTTTTTGGCCATGAAAAATTTTCGTTTTTCCATTTTTTTCTTAGAATCTTAAGAATATTTACTAAAATACAAAATTATAAAAAAGTCGATTTCAAAAAACGGCCAATGTCATGTTCCCCCTTAATAAGTTTTTAACTTCAAAATAAAAACAACGCTTGAAGTTAAAAACTAAATACCTAATTTTGTAAATTTTATAACATTGGTATTATTAACATTTCAAACTTGTCTTCCTCAAAAAAAAACCTGTTTCAATAAGTAAGTAAGTTGCCTTGTTTGGCTAATAAATATATAAAAATGCTGTTGCAAAATTTAACATTTCGCGCAGTTAAATAAGGGGGGGGGGGGGGGGGGAAATCATCCAAATAAGCTGTAGAAAATATTTGCTGTGTAACGTAAGCACTGTTATGTCCTCAACAGCTGCAGGAAAATTTCCTTTTCATTCTTCTCCTTATAGCACTCACCATATTGATTAAATGTTAGTAAAACCAACATGTTAAAACTCTGTAGATGCTTCAAAGCTTTTTATTATATTTATACACTTTGCAATGGTATTTTTCTCTTATACAGAACTTGAGAGCTAAAATAACAGAAAACTCTCATGTACAAAAAGTTTTTTCTCTGCAATTAATTTGACTCAATGTAATAATGTTATGTTCTGTTAAAGATAAAGGCTGCTGTTAAGTTAATAAAATAGGTAATCATTTCAAGCAAACACTATTTTTACAGTTATGCGTTTGAATTTATTTTTAATGCTTCCCCTTACTTGAATGTCTGTATGTTATAACAGAAGTATGGTTAAAACTGAGCAGCTTGGGTTAAACGTGTACAGCAGAATTTGAAATATAAATTACTTGACAGCAGAATTTAAATCCATATGAAGGAAATCTCAATAAGGCACGTAATAGTGACCTTTTGAGAAGTTAACATAAAAAAAAAACCCTACAGTTGTTAATAAAGCTACCCATGCAGTTTAAATAAACAGTTTAAATATAAGTCGTTCTACTAAAAGGTAAATAAATAAAGAAGGTTAAGCGACCATTTTGATTAATGAATTATTTTAAAGACAAAAAGTCTTTTTTGAAGCATTTGGACATGTATTTTTTTTAATAACAAAATACTTGGTAGGGATAAAAGTTGTTTTTTAAGAGAAAAGTTAGTACATTTTCAAATTTACCCAAATGCCTCTAATTCCGTTATAAAATTTATTGATTGAACTTAATTCCGTAAACTTAAGTTTCTAATTCCGTACAAAATCTAAACCATAAGTTTAAGGGTTTCTATTTTTATTTTTTAAGTAATTTGATGACATTTGATGCATTTTTTTTTCAAAATTAATTTTAGTAACGAAACATAAAATAAGGTATGAATGGTAATGTATAAAATCAAACATAAATGTATAAAATTTACTGGATTACATGCAATTGAAAAAAAAATGTTTAAAAGCATAAAAATAAAACCTTTTAGCGAATGTAATTTATGGAGAACACGCCACGCTTGTTGATTTGTTCTAGAGGGCTTATTTTTAAAGCACATCTATTTTGGTGTCAGTGCCATGGTTTTGATCTCATAGCGCCGAGGAGTAACCAAAATATCAGCAACTTGTCCTAGAAACTTCTCTTCTTCATATTTACTAAAACACAATCTCCTTTCAAAACACATCATTCATTGATTAAACCATTATAAATTACTTCTTTGGCATGTGTGGTTTTTGATAATATCGGGATTAAGACTAGACCGAATACGTTTTTCAAACTAGAGTACAACTTCTTCTCGTTTCAAACGCTCTATAATATTATTGATACATAGATCTTGCAGATATATTTTCTAAGAAGTTTTAAGGGAGTGGAAGACCTTGAATAAAATGCGCAGATTTATGAAAATACATATGAGAATAATTCCGTATTCACCGTAGTGAAGATAGCAATGCACGCCCAGCCACGTTTCGAAGTTCGAAAACATTAAACCAAAAATTCACCACACACAATATTTTGACCATAAGGGAAAGTGTTCAAATGCTCAACCAAATATTATGCTTATGCTTCTCAATGTGGTAATTTCACATTTAACTACCCAGCGGGAAAAAGAGCGCTTCAGTAGACATCACGCAGCGCTGCTGTGGTAGCAGCAAGTGCTTGCCTCCTCCTTGCTAAACGTGCTTCTTTTAACACTGCCATGTCCTAGGAAGGAAGCAGTTCGAAGTTGATATCGAAAAAGAGAGGGAGAGAGATAGTTGACAAAATTATAATGAGAGGTGGAGTGAGGAGGGGAAGCAACCATTCTGTAAAGGAATGCATGTTAGCTGTGCATAAGGGGCAAGAGACAGCAATTTGAGTGAAATTTAACTGATGAATCCAAATATTTTTTGTTTCTAGTACAGTTGCGTGCTTACTCGTTTTTTTTGTTAAACTATTAACGCTTAGCGTGCCATATGATAATGCAACTTTTTTCTGTATTTCTTTTGAATTGTATAAACAAAAGAAGAACTAAGTGCGTTATCATATGGTTACGCTGAGGGAACTGAATCGCAACTGAACAACAAGTAGGTATGCACCAAAGAACAAAAAACTTTGTCTCTATGCTTGCTAGCTTCGAGAGAAACACAAAGAAAAATAAATATTCGAAGAGTGTGCTTCTTTCCTGCTGGATAAGCAACAGTGATGGAGCGCTTCGATCGTGATTCCTGATGAGCTGCTGCCATTTCGGACCGCTGGGTAGGTACACAATTAGCAGATACAAAAAATGTATTCCGTGGCTCAGTAGGTTAAACGGTCGATTTGAATTGATGTGATGTGATGACGAGTGACCCTGGTTCGATCCTCAGCCAAACTGTTCTATGTTTTTTTTTTTTTTTTGTTATTTTTATATTATTATTTAATATTATTAATTATTTAATGTAAAAATTGCATTGTGCAACATTTTTATTTTTTGCCACATCTCCGGACAAATCTATTGCTTTTTCTTTTGTTCTAAATTGTGCAGTTTTCAATATGCTATGATTTCGAAAGTAAGCCTTAAGTATAAATAACACAGAGAAACACAGAAAATAATTCTAATATACCACTATATAATGATGAAAGTTTTAAGGGTTTTCAATTTAAACTCAAATTTTCAACCGTATAGTTACTGGAATTCTATGAATAGTCTTTTGTGACTAGGCTTTTGTGGCTGGACTTTTGTGGCTAGGCTTGCGTTGCTAGGTTTTTGTGGCTAGGCTTACGTTGTTTGATATTAGTTTCTGAAATTGTGTGGCTAGTCTTTTGTGGCTGGGCTTTTGTGGCTGGACTTTTGTGGGTAGGCTTGCGATGCTAGGTTTTTGGGGCTGGGCTTACGTTTTTTGGTCTTAGTTTCTGGAATTGTGTGGCTAGTCTTCTCTGGCTAAGCTTTTGTGGATAGGCTTTTCTGGCTAGGTTTTTGTGGCTAGGCTTAAGTTGTTAGGGTTCTGTAGCTAAGTTTACGTTACTTATTGTAAGCCTTTTTTTCTGGAATTGTGTGGCTAGGCTTACGTTGCTAGATCTTAGTTGTTGGAATTGTGTGGCTAGTCCCTTGTGGCTATGTTTTTGTGACTAGGCATAAGCATATTTAGAAATTTAAACTTTTGAGTTGCATGGGAGGTAGGCGTATTTGTAGGATTCCAAACTTTTTATTCTAGATTTTTATGAACATGTATACCAAGTGTTTAAGGACAAAACACAGACAGACGGACTGACGTACAGGCAATCGGACAGATGACGCTGATCAAGAATATATATACTTTTCTTTACCGAACTTTTATTTATCGTACTTGCTTATTTCAGAGTGTTATAAATGTTGGCACTAGCTAATATCGCCTGACTTTACAGGTTTAGGGTATTAAGACGCTAGCAAAAATTGTCCAAATTTGTACAGGATTATTAATTTTGATTTTGCTTTCCATGTTAAAAATAATAATCTGTATTATTTTGACGCGAAAGGAACGCAACTTTTATTACTCATATTTATACTTTTCAAAAAATTTTTCTTACGAAATTATGTACCATCCAAAAATATTTGTGGGCAATATTTTTTATTAATGTTTGTTTTATAAAGTTGAATTCACCGTTATTTGTTAGAATCGTTAATTTATTAATTTTTAATCCGCTTAACTACAATTTGTTATTAAAACAGTTATAAGAATAATATTAGGTTTTTCACAACTTGAAATAAGAAGTGGTTTTCATATTTTCGTCGTATTCACATTGTTTTTTCTTTCTATTTGAAAGATAAAACAAACGTAAGAGTTCAAAAAAGTTTGTTTTTCTTTCAAATACAAAACAAAAACAATGTGAATACGACTTGAATTTAAATAAAACGATACAAATGTATATTTCAAGTTGTGAAAAACCTACATATATACTTATTTAAAATATTTTTTAACTATTCTGCTATGAAATGAGTTTGGCTTATTTTTCAATATTTTAACACTTGATTAAACGTGGTAAGTTCAAAATCGTTGCTGATATATTAAAAGATGAGTTAGAAGAGTGTTTGAAATATTTTTTTCAAAAGAAATACTTATGTACTAAAATATTTAAAAATATTTTATTGAATAAAAAGTTGCTTTATTAAAAAAATTATTAATTTAAATTTAAAAAAATTTATTAAAATTAATTGGTGAAAGTATTCTTGATTTTCTTGAATTCTTCAAATCAAGGAAAAATATAGACGCCAACATTTCCTGTTTACAAATCAAATTGGATTATGAAAGTTGAACGCAGCTTTTACTATATTTTCTGTTTCACTGAACATGAACAATTTTAAAACATTTGTTTTTAAATAACACATTGACTTACAGATGTCTACATAGACTGGAGGAGAGAGTTAGGATTTGAGAACTTTATAAATTTTTTTATTTGACAATTTTAAGTGCTATAAAGCAATGAATAAAAACCTAAGCATAAGAAATAATAACACAAGTTAAAAGAAATAATTGCAAACATTGCCTTCCACAAGCAGTGTGTTCGAAATTTGCTGTGGTGAATTTAAAAACTGTGGCTGAGTTCGAAAAAATCCGACGCTATCTTCACCCATTGGTGGATTTTTCAGCCACACTTTCGAATTCGAATATGCATGCGTTGCTATCTTCACTCCGGTTCCGTATTCAGAATTCACTTAGCTAGCTACATGTGAGAAGAATGTTCCCTATGAAAAGCGACATAAAAAATTCTGTGTCGACAAGGAATAACAGGTAAACTCATTTTCAAAATTTCAGGAGAGCATTTTTAAAATTAAAATTGTTCCCAAATATCAGGGTACCCTGACTTTTGCTGTTTAGATTTGATGGCCTTAAGCATTTAATTTTCAAATTACAGCCATAAAAATGTGCGCACTTGCCTATTTCGTTGCAAAAAATTGCAATGAAAGTAATAACCTCAGTTTGTCCTAACTCGACTTTAGCGGTTATTCCTTGTCGAAATAGAATTAACTGATTTTTGGTGATATGAAATCCTATTTTTGTTAAGTAAATAGACCAACAATTAATGCTACCTCAGATTACAAAAGCACGGTAGTACCCCAACATACATATTTTGGTGTATTTATTTCTCAATTTATCAACATATTTTTGATGCCTCGTGACCATTTTTACATAATTAAGTGCCAAAATTAGTTCTTTACTTAACGAGAGACATGACATTGGCCGTTGTTTTAAATCGATTTTTTTATAATTTTGTATTTTAGTAAATATTCTTAAGATTCTTCGATTGGAATTACGGTAATGATAGCAAATCGGACTATGTTAACATAAATTAAATTTAAATTTACTAACAATTTCCAAAAGAAAACAAGTAAAGAAAGTCTAAAGTCGGTCTAGGCCGACTATGAAATACCCTAAACCCACTTTTAAAAAAACAAAAAAAATTTTATTGTAAATGGGCGTCTCCGTGGGCGGATGACTCCCAATTTTCGAACACACCTTAGTTTTGGTATAAAATACATACATACCAAATTTCATTTCTCTTTGACAAACACAACCTTATTTATTGAGTTTTAAACTTTTTGGTTTGTATGGGAGGCATAAGCGCAACCAAAGGGGGGTTTCGGGGTTTAAAGCCCCCCCCAAAAATTATTGTAGTACCAAGCAAAATAGTATTCAATCAAAGTGAGTCACATGAAAAGCAATCACACGTTTTATTAAATGAGTAAAAACCCCAAATGTATGCTTCAAATCGATTCTGGTTGATGCATAATCTGCTAAATTAGTCAAATTTTATTCCTTCAGATTAAGCCGGATCGATTTTGCATGGAGAAAAAAAAGTGAGGCGGACACCACTTAAAAGTAAGAAGTACTCTTAAAAACTAAAAATATTTTTTTTTAAACACCTTTACAAAATTTATTTTTCTTGATATTCAAGTACCTTTAAGATTATTGAAAAGAACTGAGCTCTTCTTTCTTTTGGTGTATCGTATGGAGTTGTTTAATCAAAACTGAGTACTATGAAAAATGCGTTTTTTCAGTGTTAAGTGTTAAAATATATAAATATTCGAAAATCATGAATTTTGTACTGGAGCTATCTGGCGCACATTTAACTAAAAACTGGTTAAAAGAAATCGATTTGCGTACCTTAAAACTCACATGTACCCACTAATATATATATTCCCACCAAAATTTGCCAAAATCAAACAGTAATTATGGCAATTAAATAATAGTTGAGCTGAAGGAAGCTTTTGAATATCGATTTCTCACATTTAATATAATTGTGGCACTTAGTTTTGGTTAAACCGCACCATACGATATATCAATGGAAAGAAGAGCTCAATAATTTTCCAATAAATTTAAATTCATGTGAATATCATGTAAAATACATATTGTACACGTATTTAAAACAACCTCTTTTCGAAATTGACAAAATATGGATTTTTTGGGGCTTCAATAGAATTTGTAAACACAAAAAATTTCCAAAATTTTGTTAGTGTACCATGAAAATCTTTAGTTTTTTGTTTATCTTAGGTATGCATTCTGAAGAAAAAAGTTTATGCAAAAAAATTCGTTTTCTGCAGAAAAGACGTTCAGAAGAACCATAACCGCTCCATGGGGATTTCTCTGATCCAAACAAAATTATACAGAAATTGTTTTTAAGAGTCCCTCTAACTTTAAGTCGGTGTCTAGTCAAATTTCAATTTCGATCCGGCTTACTACACATGTTTAATTTTTGTTATATTCTGATTTTGACCACTTAAAGGGTTGTTGGCAATATTTCGATTTGAGGTATCTTTTCAACTTCTAGCAAGGTGGAAACTTGAAATATTTGGAAACAAATTAATTCAAAAGTAAGACATAGTAAAAAAGCCTAAATTTGAGGAAAATCGGTTGAGTCACTCGCCACTGAAAAAATCAAAGAAATTTGCCGTTAAATTGTTATTTTTCGTACTTTTTTAAAGTAATTTTTTAAACATCGATAACACAAACTCTACAGAATTAAGTTTATAGTGAAGTCATGTGATTCATTATAAAAATAATTCCGATTGACTTCCGAAAGTGGAGAAAAAATTTACAATTTTTAATTTTCCATCGTAGTTTCCAAAATTCCTTTCATAAAATTTTTCTATATTTTTAAATTTTATCCGATATTAATGGCTTATTAGGAAAAAAATATGTTGGTTTAATTTTTCTTCTGTTCGCCCATCAAGTGACATAATATAGTTTACGCCTTTTTCATAATCTTCCATTGGATTTTCAAAATCAGTTTCATGAAAATCCCTCAAAACTACGCAAATATTAAACGATTTTGGAAAAGTGTAGGAAAGACCTATCGTTAAAAATATATTATTTCGATTTCGTCAGCATTTGCGCATTGGACAAGTAATACCAAACAATTTTTTCAAATTCAGACTCTTTGGTTTTCATCCCAGGGTGTCAGAAATTTAGCGGTTTTTACTTTCGGAATTGAGCATAATTAGTGCACACTATAGTGAGTCCTTTATAAAGGACGAATTTTAAAGCTTATGCCAGCCAATTGGGAATTTTTACAACGAAGTGATGTATGGATGCAAAATTTTCACTGCACTCAGTAAAAAGTTTCTCGGAATAAGTAAAAAGACAAAATATTTAGAGAAATATATTATAGAGTTTGCTCCAGAGAATGCTTTTCTCTAAAAGTGGTACTAAAAAATCCCTAAAAATGATAAAAATCTTCCATGAAAAAGGGAAATATATAAAAATATATCGTTTTTAGAGAATAAGACTTTTTTATTTTTGAAAAATAATTTCATTTTATTGAAGAAAATACTTCGCACAATGAATTTTTTATCAAAATTTAGTAAAAATTTTTAATTTTTCTTAAATTTTTCTCTATAAATGAGAGTTTTTTGCGCGAGAAAAATACTTATCATTATTAGAGACATTGGAATATTTCCATTTCCCACAAGTGAAGAAATATTTATTTGAAAATGTAATATTTATTCTAATTGAATTATCGAAAATAGAGAAATTTTTTATCGGAGAAAGGTGGTATTTTTTCTGAATGTGTGGGGAGAAAAATATTGAATTTTTGCTGACTTTATTGGGACCCGAGTAAAAATAAAAATATTTTAGCTCAAGCCTTATAACTTTCGTACAACTGCCAAACAAGAAAAAAATCCATTAAACGGCCTACAACTGGGGCTTGCAAATTATTTTGGCCGAACAGATCCTAAACAACGTTGAAGCCAGTTTATTTTAAAATGACCGCTTCCACTGCTGTTCACCTTCTGTACGGGTAGAATGTCTTGACAGTGACCGTTTTAATTAAAAAAAAAAAAAAAAAAAATGGTGCTGGTCATGACTGAAGTTTGAACAAGGAACCATTAGTGCAAAAATTGAACGCACTAACCGGTACAACTCAGCCGCTGTAATTACGTAAAATTGTTTTTATATATAAGTTCTACATTTGATAAAACCCCCCCCAAAAAAAATTCCTGGTTGCGCCCCTGATGGGAGGTAGGCGTGTTCGTTGGCGGATGACGTCCATTTTTCAAAACCATCTTTGTTTTGTTATAAAAAACATATGTGCCAAATTTTAGCTCTGTAGGTTAAACAGACGCTTATTTATTGCGTTTTTAATTTTTGGGTTGTATGGGAGGTGGGCGTGTCCGTGAGCGGATGACGTCCATTTTTCGAAGACATCTTTGTGTTTGTATAAAACACATACTTATCAAATTTTATTGTTGTAGTTTAATTATGAGCTGAGTTATGCAGTTTTCAATTTTCGCGTGGTATGGGAGGTAGGCGTGCCCGTGGGCGGACGATGTCCATTTTTCAAAACCATATTTGTTTTGCTATAAAAAACATATGTGCCAAATTTTAGCTCTGTAGGTTAAATAGAGGCTTATTTATTGCGTTTTTAATTTTTGGGTTTGTAAAAAATTAGAACATCTCGCGTTTGCACTTTGTGTTGCATCCATTATTTTGTCCCTTGTGCAAAAGAAAAGTATTAAAGCAAATATCAAAAACATATGTTTTATACAGTGTTGCCATATTTTGTTTACAAAATTGCCATTAGTTAACTAAAGCCCAAATCACGAAAAGTTATAGGTAACTAACAACTTTTAGTTAGTTAACCAATTGGTAAACTAATAGTCGTGAAACTGGCCCTTAATAATGGCATTCTTAATGAAGATATTGGCTGTCTGAGTAAGCTTTACGTCGCAAAGAAAAATGACCAAATGCCCAAAACATATGTTAGGCAAAAAGGGAATGTCCACAATTTGGGGCAAAAAGGCATATTTTTTGTGCGATTTGGATAATTTATAACATTTTCAAAAATGCACGTTTCTGTAATAAAAACCAAAATTTATAAAGAGCGCACAATGGGGTAATCGATGCCAAAAGTAACGATTAATTGAAAAATTCAATTAAGTAATGTTTGGTACTCGATGAAAGAAGATAAAATTCTGCATCACTAGGTAATACAAGTTAGAAAATGTTAGAAAAACCATAGAGAAATCTTCTTGACCTTGTTCTAGTTTAATAGGTTTTTATGTGCCGATTTTTCTGTGTGTAGGTAATACAAGTAAGAAAATTTCTAAAGTCCGTCTAGCCCGACTATTCTAAAATTCTGTTTGCTACTTGATGCAACCTTTTTTGTTATTCTGTTTATTATAAAAGCCTTGAAATGCTTTTTTATTTTTTTTTTAATTTGTTTTAGTAAATAATTTCAAATAATATAGATTCAGAGCTGTAAAAGAATGCATTCAATTTGATTGCTTCTACAGAATTTTGAATCAGTGAATAACGAAATAAGAATACATTCAATGAATGCAAAATTGATTCATGAATAAAATTTTGAATTCACAATCAATTTTTAAAAATTGATTAATTATTCATTTCTATTATTCATTTGTCGTTATTCTGAATAATGCATTCATTTTGTTATTCAAATGAATGCTATTCATAAAGAATGCTATTCACAAAGAATGCAATTCACAAAGAATCGTTATTCATTTTGCATTCATGCATTCATTTTTTATTCATTATTCATTTTTTATTCATTATTCATTTTTTATTCATTATTCATTTTTTATTCATTATTCATTTTTTATTCATTATTCATTTTTTATTCATTATTCATTTTTTATTCATTATTCATTTTTTATTCATTATTCATTTTTTATTCATTATTCATTTTTTATTCATTATTCATTTTTTATTCATTATTCATTTTTTATTCATTATTCATTTTTTATTCATTATTCATTTTTTATTCATTATTCATTTTTTATTCATGCCTGTTAATTGGTGTTAATTTTGCAACCAAAGTAGTATATTTTTAGTTTGGTGCAACAGCGCAATTACCGGGGCCTTGGGCTAATTCTTTTATATTTTTAATTGAAATAAATTTTCAGTTTTAAATTTGCAACTGGGTAGCTTCGCGTGAATTGAGTGAAAAAAGTGTTCTCTCATGAATAAAAAAATGAATAAATGAATTAAAAAATGAATAATGAATAAAAAATGAATAATGAATAAAAAATGAATAATGAATAAAAAATGAATAATGAATAAAAAATGAATAATGAATAAAAAATGAGTAATGAATAAAAAATGAATAATGAATAAAAAATGAATAATGAATAAAAAATGAATGCATGAATGCAAAATGAATAACGATTCTTTGTGAATTGCATTCTTTATGAATAGCATTCATTTGAATAAAAAATTGAATGCATTATTCTGAATAAAGAAAAATGAATAATCGAAATGAATAATAAATCAATTTTCTGAAATTGAATGTGAATTGAAAATTTTATTCATGAATCAATTTTGTTTTCAATGAATAGCATTCTTTTGTCCTTATTCACTTGTACTTAGAATTCTGAATATGAATGCAAATTTTACAGCTCTGTATAGATTTAACCAATAAAGCTAAACAAAATCTTTAATTTTATGATGAAGTTAAGTATAACCACTAATAACTTTAAAAACTGTTGCGCTGTAAAGAGATCTTTGGCAATTATCATTAATATGAGCGATCTTATTTTAATTTTATAGATTATCTGTTTAAACAATTCAGTGGTAATAAGGAAAAACAACATAAGTCGACTTATGTGGAAATTGAATTAATTACATTATCTGATGCGCAATAAGTGATTCTATTAATCATATTTTTTTGGTATTTTTATCTATCACAGTTAATGAGTTTAAGACAAAAGAAAAAGACATAAGTTACAATTTACATGCAAAATCAAATTAGATCAAACACTCAAATTGCTCTCCTGAAAACTATCAAAATCTGACTTATGTAGTTTTTCCCTATTTCCACAGAATTTTACTTGAATGGGCGAAGCCACGCCCAGTTTTCCATTGGGCGTGCCAGTTTTTCAGTAGAAAAACCTGATCAATTAGTTACTCCATACTGAGTTTTATTTTTATTCGAATTTTTTTTTCACAGCTATTTTATATGAATATTTTTTACTGTATAAAATGCCCCCTTGATCACTACTTATCCACTTTTTCCAGTCAAAGGACACGAGTAAATTGTATGTCGTGTAGAGTTTCATTGATATGTACATTAGAGTGGGTCGGCCTCCATACAAAAAAAAAAAGTTTGAAAAAACCACCCCCTATTTTAAAGTTGACCTCGAGAAGATTCCGAAAACAAAAAAATTTTTTTTTTGGACCACCGGAAAAACAGCCAAAATGGTCTTTTTTGCAAAACTTAATCATTACATGTCAGATCTTAAAAAATTATATATCGTTGAAAAGGGCTTTACGAGCACTACAATGTGTTCTTAGGACATTTTTATTTTTGATGTAATATTCAACTAGTAAGCCCCATTAGCCCGATTTATCTCCCTTAAATTTCTTTTTTTCCCCCATATTATTAAACTCCATCAAATTTGTTTAGTTTGTGTTAAAAAAATTATTTGTTAAGTTTAAAAACAAAGAAGTTATAATAGTTCAAATATTTGATATAATCTTTTTTTTTATAAAAAATTTACTTTTAGTTTAGTCAACGAACAAGCACATCGAACAAACAAAATTGTAAAAGAAATTTAATAAATAATTTTTTTAACACAAATTACACATATTTGAAGTAGTTTAATCTTATGAGAAAAAACAAAAAAAAATTTAAGGGGGGTAAATCGGGCTAATGGGGCTTAATAGTTGAAAATGAACTCAAAAATAAAAATGTTCTAAGAAGACATTGTAGTGCTCGTAAAGCCCTTTTCAACGACATATAATTTTTTAAGATCTGACATGTAATGCTTAAGTTATGCAAAAAAGACCATTTTGGCTGTTTTTCCGGTGGTCCAAAAAAAAAAATTTTTTTGTTTTCGGAATCCTCTCGAGGTCAACTTTAAAATAGGGGGTGGTTTATTCAAACTTTTTTTTTCGACCCACTCTAATGTACATACTTATAGTTATAAATTGATTCCTAAAATTTCAGCTGATCAAAAAGTGACACGCCTCTTGTTTAAAGCCCATAAAATGTAACCAATAGCGCGCACGTGTAAATTGAGATTAAATTCCTAAATCTGAGATTGTGCGACCTGTAATTTCAAACCTAACCGATATTGCAAATTTGGGTTACATGGGAAATGCCACGCCTTTTTATTGATCGGTACCAAACTTGGCAAAAGCTTATCTTTTTAAAGCGATATCTCTGTAATTTTATATTTTTTAAATTGTACTAAATTTCATATAATTTGTTTAACATTTTATATATCAAAACTAAATTGAATTTTCAACCGAAGGTATAAGTGTAGGGGGTATGCAATCAAAAATTTCAGGTTATTCCTTAAAAACTTTCTTGATCAGATTTCAATATATAAGAATTATATTTTAGTAAATATAGAAATGAGAGCAAATACCTCCTCTCTGCAGAGGTGACCGATCATGTATGTCCAGTTCTCGGTCAATTGTGTGGAAACATTTAATAAAACACATAACACAATTGATCATAAGAAGCTCGGTCAAAGCCTTTTCAAGAGCTGAAATGGCCAATTTGTTTTTTTTTTGTTCCCATGGGCCCAAGGATCTGCACTATTGAATTGAAATCCGACTACTGACGCGAGTACCTCACATATGACCAACAAATTGAAATCACTGCATAGATAGTTTTATTAAAGCTACAGTAATGAAATTCAAAATGTATTTATTTTTTACAAAAACTAAGACTTGCAAAAATGGGCATGATCGGCCCACAAACACGCCTACCTTCCATAAAACCCACAATAGTTAAAATACTATAAAGAGGTTTATTTATTAGCTACGAACATAAGACGTTCGAACCTTTATATTTTCTGATTCTTTTTTCGAAAAAAATGTTAAAAGTGCACCCTTTTAAAAGTATTTTAAAAATATCCTCGGGACAGCTCCAAAAACAAAAAACAATATTTGGATAAACACCAAAGAGTTTTTTTCCATTAACTTATACAACTTTACTATGTCTTTACTTTACTATCTTCGGAAATGATGTACCGTTATAAAGTGATAAACTTATTGATGTCATATTTTTAACCGAATTCAAAAAGGAGGAGGTTCTCAAGTTGGTTGGTTTCTCTGTTTTTTTTTTTTTTTTTTTTTTTTTTGTGAATTTTTTTGTACATCGATTACTCCTAAAGTACTTGCCCGATTGCCGTAATTTTTTGTCAATATATAGAGACCATCAACGCGGAGGTGCCCGCCTATGAAAATGGGCGATATTCGACAAAAGGGCGTGTCGCTATATGAAAAACACTGTATCTCGGTTAATATTGACACTAGGGTAATAAAATTTACAGTAAAATTACAAAGGCGAGCACAAATATTAAAAACTGCGATTACTTAAGTGGGCGTTATTCAAAAAAAAGGGGATGGCAATATTCTAAAAACTCTGTTTCTCGAATAAAATTGACACTAGAGTACTGAAATTTAGTATAGAGGTAGGCACAGTTATGGAAAATTACTATAAATAAAGTGGGCGTTATGCGACAAAGGGGCGTGTCAATATAAGACAATTACTATATCTCGAATAATATTGACACTAGGGTACAGAAATGTATTACATCGGTAGGCACAATTGCAAAAAATTTTTGTAAAAAAAATTGGCGTTATTGGAAAACGGGGTGTGGCAATAATAAAAAACACTGTATCTCGAATACTATTGACACTAGGATATTTAAATTTAGTACAGAGATAGACACAAGTATAACCAATAACGACAAATAATGTGGGTGGTGTTCGATAAATGGGCGTGTCACTTTAAGAAAAACACTGTATCTCAGTAAATATTGACACTATGATACTGACATTTACAGCCAAAATGCAAGGTTCGGTACAATTATAAAAAATTACGGTCAATTAAGTGGGCGTTATTCGACAAAGAGGTGTGGCAATATTAGAAAAACTGTAGAAAGGGTGAATTATTATAAAGCATGATCAATAAAGTACATAGGCGGGATTTGAAAAAAGGCGTGATACTTTAATAAAAATTGTAAATAGGCAGAAATTGAAAATAACTAACAAACCAGAAATTAGTAAAACTAAATTTTTAATAAAAAATTTTATTTTAGTTTTATATATGAAATTTCCCTTAATAATTCTTGCAAATATTTTAAAAAATGTAAGAGTAAAGAATAAGAATCGACAGAAAAAAAGCATTTTCAAAATTATGAGCTTAAATAATTGTGTTGACGTAGTTTGCAATCTACTAAAATTCTCTAAAAAGCAAAAAAATAAAAACTTTTTAACAAAAAAAAAAACCTACTTCAAAATCACTACAAAGTAAAAATAATTTTAAATTACTTTTCCTATTAATCGTGGTAAAATTTGATAATTTATTTATATACATTATTATGTTGGAAATGTTATTACTTTAATTTTTCCTTATTTGTTTTATTTTTATCATAAATATATTATTTTTTTATGATATAAAAGCTTCGAAGTCGGCACTAATAAATCAGTTTTTTGTGAAGCTGAAACACACAATAGCCAACTCTATTGTACATACATGTTACATTACTGCATTTCAAAATATTCCTGGTCTGTTTCTAAACATATTCAGTTGAGATTTTCCATAAATATTTAAAAGCAACTGAAACATAATTTAATTATATTCGGACTCATTAAAACTCTATTTTACTTCTTCATTTTTCATATTTTTCCATATAAAATATATCAAAATTCAGATTGCAAACAAAGCTGCATTTAAGCTAACGTTTCACGATAATCCTAATTAATTTAATTATAGTTTCAGGTTGATTCGGATTATTTCATTAAACGTTGGAATATATGAAATGTCAAATACATAAAATATTTATTGACTTTTTGAAAACTAGAATTTCACACATAAAATGTGTCCAACATCATTTTCCCCGTTTTCAAGCCTGTTTTTCCTGTTTACCCGTTTTCCCTTTTAGGTCGAAAATTAACGTGTAACGTAGAAAAATCCCTCTTCTGGCACGTCTTCCGGCCAAGTTACGTTAGAAAAAACTTGCGAAAAAACAAATATTTTTGCAGCTATAAGTTAAAAATTTAAAAAAAAAAATCGAGCTAACTTTGCAAAATCCTTTTAGGGGGTTGTTTGTTAGGACCAGTACTATAGACCTGTGTTGGTCGCTTCTCCGTTAGATTCCATGACCCTTAAATTGTTGCACAGTGTAATTAAACATATCAAAAAAGTTTCAATATTCATGGAGAAAAAAATAAGTACAATTATATGCCGAAAAGTATAATTTTTATATCGGTTTGGTACAATTTCGGAAAAGCCATTTCACAACCCTGGATCAAATTATCTAATTTCGACAATGAAAATATAATTTTTATTATGCTTGATCGTTGTTTTTTTTCATTCGGTTTCAATCCCAAAATTTCTTATATTTGGCATATAAATTTTTTTACTAACATGTTAGTAAATGTGACCATAAATGGCATGCATTGGTCACAAAAGAGCATGTTTTGTTGATAAACAACACCAAAGTCACATACATAGGGGACAAGCGAGAATTTTAATTTTTAAAACACAATCAATCCAAAAATTTCTTATATTGGACGCATGTGAGCACACACTAATTTTTTGGTAAATACTCCCAAAATCACATACATTATGCACGTATGGGCGTGTTAATTTTTTAAACATTAAACATTAGGACTTTATATCAAGACTATTATGGCTTAGCTCAGAATAACTCCCAAAATTAATTGGTGTATTAAAAACCTTAATATGAAACCTAAAAGGGCTTAACCAGACCAAAATTTTAATTTACGGGTTAAAATCATGGGCCAGGCTTCATATTTTTCGAAAAATGTTTGAGCCTCATTTATTCCATTCACGCTTTTTCGCCTATCGTTTTGTTTTGTCTGAAAAGGTGTCTCTTTCCGTTCCTCTACTCACGGCTTCGCTCCATATTACAATATTAGGAGTAAAAATTATTAAGATTTTATTATTTTAACAATTGATTAATTATTAAAAGCCTTTTCAACATTTTTCCATAATAAACTAGCAATACTCCATCCGCACATAAGAAGAATTTGTACGATCTGAAAAAACTATATCCTTTTGAATTATAAATATATTTAATTTGTTGACAATGTAACTACATCTTCGTTGGATATTCGTCGAAATAACTTTTTGTTACATTTCTAGTGTTTTTTTTTTAATTTACATTGTCTTTACTGCTTAGGTGTCATTGCTATTGCTATCAAAATTGTTTCGAAAACCATTGATAGTTTATCGAAGTTTAGTAAAAAAGTGTCGCTCTCTGTTTTGCGAACACTAGTATCGAGCCTCTTTTATAGAACCAAAGATGTTGTTTGAGTTAAGGTATTATTTTCTTTAATATGTCGAATAATAGTTGAAGTACCACATTACTCAAGCGGATTCGTTTGAGTACCCAGAGTAATGCTATGTCTACACAGAGAGTTAAGTTAATTTTAACTAACATTTAACCGAAGTTGTTCACACAGAAATAAAGGGTTTTTCAATAGGGACGCTACAAAAGTAAACCGTTAGGGACAGCAATCGATGCCATATTTTTTCCCGCTCTCTTAACATTTCTCTTCTGTAAAGTTTGCCATTTCAACATGGAAAGATATACGAACCAACAACGAGTCGAAATTATTAAAATTTAGTAGCGAAATTCGGAGTCAGTGGCCTGAAATTTAAGAGCGCTACGTCCAATTTATGGTCGTCATACTCGTCCTACCAGATCAACAATTGAGCGTCTAGTGGAAAAATTTGAATCCACAGGCACAGTACAAAATGTTCCCGTACCAGTGAGACAAAGAAGTGCCCGTAGTGTCGAGAATATTACTGCCGCTAAGGCTTCAGCTCAAGAAAGCCCAAATGTGTCTCTCACACGTCGTTCTCAAGCATTGGGCATCTCTGTGACGTCGTTGTGCCGAATTTTGCGAAAAGATCTTGGCCTACATCCTAACAAGATTATATTGACGCAAGAACTGAAGCCGCTTGACCACAAGAAGCGTTGTATGTTCGTGAATTGGGCTGAGCAACAACTTGAAAATGATTCGGATTTTCATCGAAAAATCGTCTTCAGCGATGAGGCTCATTTCTGGCTGAATGGCTTCGTTAATAAGCAAAATATACGTTATTGGTCAGGCAACAATCCACACGCACTCCATGAGTCACCATTGCATCCCAAAAAAATTACGGTATAGTGCGGTTTATGGGCCAGCGGCGTCATTGGGCCGTGCTTCTTGCGTGATGATCAAGATCGGCACGATACTATGAATGGTCATCGTTATCGCGTCATGATTACCAATTATTTTTTGCCAGAATTGGAAGATATGGACTTGGACGACATGTGGTTCCAACAGGACGGTGCCACAAGCCACACAACACACGTAACACTCGATTTATTGAAGAGTAAGTTTGATGAGCGTGTTATTTCAAGAAATGGGCCAGTCGATTGGGCGCCTCGGTCGTGCGATTTGACGCCGTTAGACTATTTCCTGTGGGGCTACGTCCAGTCTATGGTCTATGCCAACAAGCCAGCGACGATTGATGAACTTCGTACGAATATCGAACTTGAAATTGCAGCAGTATCAGCCGATTTATGCTTAATTTTTTTTTGCTATGCGAAATCTCTGCCCATATTTGGACGAAAACTACTTTCCCCACTATTGCCCAATTCCTTTTTGAAGTTCTTTTACTCATTTTTTAAAGAATATAACAACATATTGTTAAGAAAATAAATTGTATAATTAACGAATCAGCTGTTCTATTTTTAAAGTCCTTGTAAAAAAAGTTTCTTTCATCAAAAATACCACTGAATATAAACATTTATATTATTTTGTAGTGTACTTTTAGGCACTTTTTATATTGAGTCATAAAAACTCAGAATATATAATGAGTTAAACTGAGTTTAATCGTACAGTTTCGTACTGGTAACGCAAGAGTTTATTTCTCGTTAAATGGGTAAACTCAGTTTTGTACTGGTAACTCAAACTTAACTCTTTGTGTAAACGTAGCATAACTTAAACGGGGTTTTTTAAGTACCTCAACTCGCTTAAGTACCTGAAAATATTGACATTTTGCGAAGGGATACTTATGAAAGCGGGTTTTACTGTTCTATTTTTGCATTTAAGTTTTGGAAAAAATGTACTACTTTCGGTCGAAAAAATATACGAGCATTGATTAAAGTCAATGTTAAAGGTAAGCAATTCTTTCTTAAATTAAAAATTCTTAACTTAAAATTGTTTAGAGAAAAAGAATTTCTTCTCATAGGTCATAGGTTCTTATAGCTTTTGTTAATAAGAACAACTTAATAAATACTCGTTCAACTTCCTTTTTCTTTGTAGCCACTCCGAACAAAGCCAATTTATAACAATTTGAAGTCTCTTTTCTGTTTGGATTTAATTTAAGTAAATCTTGCTAAAAACAAAGCAAATTCTATTCCATTGAATTGCACTGCTCGGTATAAGCTGTAGCACGCCTTAAAGTATGCAATGTATTTTGTTTTTCTCTCTTGCTGAAAGATAATGCGGCAAATAAACAAGTTTTGTGCTTTAAGTGAAAATCCTTGTTTGTGTTGTGTTTGTTTTTGCAATTTTTGTAAAATTATTTTTCGCTAGCAGGTCAAGCGGGTTAAGTAATAATAATAACAACAACAACAATAACAACACTGTTGCTATCGTTTTTCTTGTTGCTGTTCCGGTGCAGCCCTCTACTCCTGTTATTTTTCCTTTTCTGATACTTCTTCTTCTTCTTCTTCTTTAAATATAATTTTAACACCTTCGCAAGGCTAGCACAAAAGCTTATTAAGTTAGCTGCAACTGTGTACTTAAGATGCTGTCCGCTGGAGGGCGCAGTTGTTATAAATATAAAACAACGTAGCCATGGTTGTAGTAAATTGAGTTCAGCTTATTATGTGTTGTTAACGTTGTTGTTGTTGTTGTAGCTGTGCTTGCCACTTGCTACATACTTGCACTTCTCAGCTTGCAGTTTTTTTTTTTTTTTTTTGAGCGCAACTCGTTTTGGTTCTTTTTGGAGCACCTCGGATTATCTCTCATTACTCTGGGTGCGATTATTATGAGCACAGCTTATAAGCATGTTTTCGTTTTTTCCATTCTTAGTAAAATTTTTTTTATTTTTTAATGAATAGCAATTTGCAAGTTTTATTTTTAGAGTATCCTGGAATAATTCAGTGAGCAGGATATTCATGTTATTCTATGATTTTAACATTAAAAGCTTAAATAGTCAAAAGCTGAGATTTTCTAGAAAAATTTGCCTAATGGGCCAGTAAAATTATATCAGAAAAAGTCGCTCTTGAAATAATTGACGGAAGGCTGAAAATCATCTTAACAGCTTAATTAGGTTTTCAGTGAAAGGAATTTAATTGTTATCCATTGTACCGTGTGCGCTTCCGTTCCATGCCCACTTCTAAATTTTAAGTTTCAGTTTAAATTTGACCAAATTAATAATTTCAGTCCTTGGAAGGATTTCGACCGAGCTTGTTATGGACCAATTGAGTTGTGTGTGTTATTAAATGTTCGTGCACATCATGATATAATAAAGAGGTACGGTAAAGAGATTCACCACACCGTCTACGAATGTCAAATCAAAAAAAATCAGTGCTGCCGTATCTTAAAAAGCATTCATGAAATATCCATGTTTGTCCACAGTGATTTTGTTGAATTACTTGGGCAGAAAACGGGGAAGTACATGTTTTGTAATTAAAAAATTATGCATCAGCTTTTTCGCTGCTCCACATTTGCTGATGTTATGAGGTATGTCATTCGCTTAAATCCGTTCTGTGATACAGTAGTGCTATTGTCATTTGTGAATATATTGTGATAAAAATAAGTGAATATATAGTTAAAATTAATAAAAAATTGTGAAAATGTCTAAGCAAAGTTGTGCCATCTGTCATAAAACGTGGAACAAAAAAAACTTGAGTTTTTTTACAGTTCCAACAGATGAAGTGAAAAGACAAAAGTGGATTGACTGCTGTGGCATAGACTTCAAATCCAAAGGCAAAGTGTGTGAAAAGCATTTTGCGAAAAATGATTTTATTTCCTTACGTTTCCTTGCCAAACGATGTTAAAAAATTATTTATTAGATTTAGAATGCATGCAAGAATAAAATCTTTAAATAAAAAATTAAGAATACAAAAAGCTAAACAAAAGCTAATGGGCAATTCTAAATTAGTAAAAATAAAACTTTAAAATTAAAATAAAAGCGTTTCTTATTTAACACATTCGTTCTTACGTTATCCTTTTAAGCCTTATAAAATTTCAATAAAAATAATTGTTATTACAAAAAACTAAAACGAAATGAAATGATGAAAGTTTGCTCTTTGCAAGATAACAGCTGACTTATCTCTTCAAATGCACAATCAACTTTAGGGGACTTTCACAAATCTATCTGATAAAAATAATTTATTGCCCAAAATATCAGCTTTTCATGAATACCTTCAATATCATCTCAAATAATATGAAGTTCATAGTTTATTTAATTATAAATACTGCTGGCAACAAACAAATAAAATTACTTTTAATTTCAGAACAATTTATTATTTACAAATCGATATCGATATTTCTTATCGTTATTTCCCAAACTAAAGTAGTTTAAAAATTATGTAAAAACGATTAATTAACGATATCGAGTCTAAAAATGCATTTCTTCTCATTTTATCCCTTTTACCCTCATATTTTTCCCTCTCAAAGTGTTTGTCCCACATTTATCAACACAAAGAAAAAGTGGCATCGCTAATTTTCTTTTTCACGTGTGCATGACATTCGTAGACGGTGTGGTGAATCTCTTTACCGTACCTCATTATTATATCATGTTCGTGCACAACTGACCGGAAACTGGATCTACACATAGTATAATTAACGAAGTAATATCAGGAAGGAGAGCAGCGAACCGTGATTGTCAAAACGAAGTTGAGAGCTCATACAAAATCTACGAACGAGTAGAACGCTAAGAATAGGCAAAATGTAAACAGTGATCCGCTACCAACTCTCGCGTGTTTATGTTAAATAATTGTAGAAAATTGTGATTTGTCGCTTTGTATATTATTTTTTATTGTTATTGTTAAAGTAATAAATAAAATTAAAAGTGAAAATTGAATAAACTGCAATTCATTGGATGCTGCTTGCAGTCACTGTTGCTGCTGCTTAAACTCGGACTTCTTAGAACAATTCGCTGCAAACACATTGAAGTCACTGTTATTCCTCAGTTATTGTATTATATTTATTTTATCTAGTTTATTGTTATAATAAAACAATATCACAACGAAAATATTTAATGTTATTTGCACTTAGCACAACACGATGTTCCATTGAATATAGATTTGTTTTTTGCTTCGGCTTGTTTGCTTTGTCTGCATTCGCCAATATGGCCGATTTTGACATTTAGGGTACTGACAGAGAGAGTACGTTCACTCCTGATATTACTTCGTTAATTATACTATGGATCTACATGTTTTATGCCTACTCCGAGCGGCTAAATTTTATGTTCTCAAGAAACTTAAGATGGCTTTGTTTAATCTCTGAGGCTTGCCATTGTCTGTAGAGAGAGAGAGAGGACGGCCGATCAGAAAAAATTGATTTCTATTCTTCTTGAGTGAAATGGTGATTCAAACACAGATGCATACTGAAGAGCAATACTGTAACATGGTATATCACCTGTCATTTTAGTAGCTATTATATTCCCGAAATTGCAATGAATTGCAAGTTTTATTTTGTTACATTATGGGTACACTTGTCCTCTTTCTCCCAAACCGGTTTGAAGTAATCTAACAATAACTACAAAAAAATCACAAAAAAAATAAACGAAGTCAATGTTACAGTATTGCACCCACTCTCAATTTTGCATTATACCGTTATTTGCTGCTTATTTTGAAGCTAAACAGCTTTTTTGTGATTGGAATTGTAATTAAGCTTAATATTTGTTATAAATTAATAATATGCATACATTGATTAGCAATAAACAAAGTACTAAATAAAAATATTCTAAAAACTATTAAAATAAAATAGTTTGAAAATATTTTCTTCTTCCATTCTGGGGTGGGTGCGAACCCGAGTTGCACTGATGGGAGGACAGCACTTTAACTACTAGAATATCTGATAATTGAGGCTATAGTTATCTGTTTGGTTATATGTCAAAATATATCTGAAGACTTTATTGTTTTCGATATATTTACTAAGGGTATTCATGGAAAGTGGCAAAGTTATATATTGGGTAATTAGTTATTTTTATCTGTCAGGTTGCATGAACGTACCCTTAAATCGACTGTGCATTTGAAACAAATATGTCAGCTGTTTGGCAAGTTTTACCACAAACATTCAACAAAAAAATTTCAACATGCCAAGACAAAGTGAAAAAAATTAAATTTGTGGGATTATACCAACAAAATGCAATATCTGAATCACTCTCGCTAGAGCTATTCGGGAGAAGTGAAGATATTTTACCAATGTTATTATTTGGTGATTTATTTTGTGAAGAATTTGTATATTTTGCAGATACTAAACGCAAAAATGAGAATGAAATTCTTGAGGACTTAACTCTTGTGATGGTAACTGTGGATCATAATGGCTAAATCACAATACAGCGTTAGGTCGGTCGTGCGTTGACAGCTCGAGTAGAGATCAACGTGTTCTTATGGTGCAAATCTAAATGCGACCTCAAGCGTTGGCCGTACTTTATATCGTAAAACAAGAAGAAGAGATTAAATACGACCAAAGTACGATCTAACGAGATAAGTAGAAAAATGTTCTACTCGGTCGTGCGTTTGACATTTCTTCATAGAGCAGAGTTGCATTTTCATTGAAAGCGCTTAAAATGTGGGTGTTTTATGGTTTCACTGGCAAAGATAGATTTTCGTGGGATTTCTTTTATTATCGCTGGAATTTATGTTTTATATAATGTTTTTTAATAACTCATGCTATTAAAGTAATCAAATTAAGATTTTGATAAAGTTAATCTATTTGTATTATTCGATATCTTAGAAATTTATATAGAAATTGCGAGATTTAGAATTGGAGGAAAAACAACTTTTGTGGGCATTTTTGTATAGCTGCTTTTATTGGCATCGCCAAAATTACAGACGCACAATCTGTCAGCGCAACATTGAGTTTTGTAAAGTAATAGGTCGTGCGTTCTGTCAGTTCATCTCGTAAAGTTTATGCAACGTCGATATAAAGTACGATCGGCGCACGACCGACCTAACGCAGTATTGCGATTTCAGCATAAACGTTACTCAACACGATGAGAATAGATTTAATGAAATCGTGCGTGTTAACTGGTCAACCTTTAACATAATCCTGGGCCAAATTCGAAATGACGAAGTTTTCCAGGATCGAAGATCGTGTCAACAATTTTCTGTTGAAATGCAGTTGATGATTATATTATATCGTTTGGATTCAAGTGGAGAGGGTGCATCAGTTGCGAAGATAGCACGTTTGTTTGGAATTAGTGATGATGGAACACTTCAGTTAATAACATAAATTTCCCACAATGAATTGATATTTTATAATAAGCTAATAAATTAACTTTAAGTAATTAATTATCTGTTGTTTCTAGATTATAACAACAAGAATTTTTAAAGCCATTCTAAATCTGAAAAATAAATTTTTATACTGGCCAAGTACTACCGAGCGACAATATACATATGGTTTCTTCAACTCTTAATGAACTACCGCATTGTGTTGGCTACATTAATGGCACAGAAATCAAACTAGCGGAAAACCCTACTGAAGATCCGGAATAATTTTTCTGGCGTAAGCATACTAACTTCCTAAAAGTGCAAGCTGTTTGTGACTATTGGCTCAGAATGCGCTACATTTTACTGGAATATCCGGGAAGTGTTCTTGACGCAAGAAACTACAACAATTACGATTTAAGCACAAGAGTGGAGGAGTTCCTAAGCGTAAAAGAATGGTTGGCAGGGGATAGTGCTTATAAATTACCTAGGAGGGTTATAACCCCTTTTAGAACAAATTCAATTGGTTCGTCGTTACAAAAGCGTAATGACTTCAATTAAACTTTTAGTCGATACGGGATCAGGATTGAACACTGCTTTGGGCTGCTCAAAGAACGATTTAGTAGCTTGAAGGAGTTAAAAATTCAAATGCAAAATGATTCTTCTATTCAGATGGTATGCCAGTGGATTTAAGTTTGTGCTATTCTGCATAATATAATATTGGACCACAATGAAATAGAGGAATTTTCACAACCAACAAATGAGAATTTCGAGAACAACGAAAATGGTTATTTCGAAAGTCTTACCACAAACCAGGAAACTGTTGAAGGTGAAGCTAAAAGCTAAATGCATTAAATTATAACAGAAATTAAATTAAATGAAAAGTCAACTATCAAGATTACTTCTATATTTTAATAAATTTATTATTTTATAGTTGATTCAGTTTTTTGAATAAAATTAAAAAGTAATTAAAAATTAAAATGTGTAATTAAGCATAAATTTGTACTTCAGGTATTGAAAGTAATAAGAAAATAAGTTTTCATGAAATTAGCGCCTCTCTTTTTGTAATTTATCAGATTTATTTTTGGATCTTCTGTTGGACATCAGGAGCATGACACGCAATTTGTTCAATTAAAATTGGCCTTATGATTCAAATATAACTGCAATTCGTACTTTCTAATTCTTTCTTCCGATTCAATTTTTAATTTCTTTCTTTTCTTTCAATCCTCTCTTGCTTTTCCATTTCCATTATATTTAGGTCATATTTATGCTGTTCTTCAATTTTTCTTAATTCTATTTCATTTCTTGGTTTTTCTTTTTCCATATCTACTCTTTTTATTTCATTCTCCAACTTTTTTTTCTGAATTGCCAACAGATGAGATAAGGGAATCGCTTAATTTGTTGTTGCTATTTTTTTTTTTGTCTATTAAAAGAAGCGGATAAATCAAGTTCGCTGGGCACAATTGGTTCTGAAGCATCAGAAGTATTATTTTGAAAGACGTCGCTACTGGTTTCGTTTTCAGTTAAATCCATTTCAACCTCGATGTAATCATCAAAATTTACTATGCTGCTCTCTTTCATTGCCATTGCAACGCAATCAGGCGATGGCGTTTCCAAAATTACCCTTGGATTTACTCCTTTCCTCTGGCCGAAAATTTGTTGCAGCAAATCCCAATGAGGGAAAATTTTGTTTAAATATTCTTCAGCACTTTTTTCGTTGCCCTCGGCTAAAATACCAGCTCCAGTGTTGGTTTTCCACAAAACTGCCAATGAAAATGATGCTGTAAGATGCCCCATTTTGCACTTCATTGGCACCCATGCAATCGTGACGTCTTCTCTGCAATTTTTGTGTAGAACGGTTGTGCTGTAGGTTTCTGTAATCATTAATATGTACTTATGTTATTTCTTTTAACGTTTAAGATTAAATGAATTCATTAAATTGTATCTCAAATGGTTCCACGTGTTATTTCTTCAACAACCATCTGCAGCACAATAAGTGTTTGTGGCTCTGTCCAGCGATGTATTCTATTGACTCGTGGGCGCTTTCCAAATGTTTTGATTGTTTTCTGCAAATAAATTAAATGTATGTTTGAAATATTTTAAATTTGTTTTTATTCACAACATTAAATGATTACCTCTGCCATTTCGCTTTATTTGATTTCTGATCAGTGTTGGGTTTTTCAGTACAATTGTACTTTTTCAGTACAATTTTATAATAAAAGTACGTAAGTACCATTAAGACATTTTTAGTACATTTTCATACACTTGGTATTCGTCATATTGACTTTCTTTGCTTTTTTTATATTTCATAAAGTTTTCAGTGCCTTTTTTGTGAATTTTTACAACCATATTTACAACACATTCAAACGAGCTGCAACCCTGATCAGCTCTACTTTTTTATTTTTCTATTACATGGTCGTCTCTTTCTAGCACGAAGGCATTAATGTCAAATAAATTGAATTGTTTAAAAACTAAATTTTTGGGCCGGCTCGGATAACCGCAACTTGATAAAAATTTAAAAACTGAAGAGTACTATATTTTTTTGACTATGTATGTATATTGAACTGTTTGTCCATTTCTATTAATTTTGTTTTGCTTTAAATAATTTATTTAATACATCAAAAAAGTTTATTATTCATGGAGAAAAAAAAAATCAAAGATAGTTTTATAATTCTTAAAAAACATATTTTTTAAGAATTATTTTTAGAGCTTGATGCCAAATAATTTATTGAAGCCAAACAGGTTGCTACAACAACAATGTTCTTTGCAGAACAAATCGAGCAGACTAGACCATGGTTTCGTCGGACGCTACTCCGACTCATCAGTAGTCTCTGTGGTTTATGCAGTCCACTAACTTTGATAAGTTTATAAGCTTAACTGCAGTAAAACCAAAACGGAATTACCCAAAAAGCTTTTCACTTGTCAAGTAGTGTTTTTCTACTCTTTTGCTAGTTGCAAAATTTCAAAAATTGACTACATTTATTCTGCAAAGATTTTGTTGTTGCGCTTTTTGTTTACTTCTTTATCACGTGTCCATCTAGGTTCCAACATTTTGTTGGTATTTAACCAAAGAAGGCGTAAAAGAACAAAAAGCGAAGTAAACAAAAAGCGCAACAACAAAATCTTTGCAGAATAAATGTAGTCAATTTTTGAAAGTAAGTACTTTTATAATATTAAATAAAAATTGTATTCAAAATATATGTATTTATAAATAAATAAAATATAGATTATTTATTTTTATAGGAAATCTTGACTGACGACGACATCGTGGCAGCAGAAGCACTTCTACAGCTTTTGTCCAGCGTTGGAAATTCTACTAATGATAATATTGCATTATATAATTACAATTTTATTTATTTTCAGGATACTTCAAAATTTGAGGAGGACGTCCAACCAGAAACTGGAGGAGAAACCGATCAACTAAAAAGGTATGCTGTGAGTGCTATAAACGCCAAACAAAAAGACAACAACAACAATTAGAATAATTCAAATTCAAATAAATGATTTTGACGTCTAGCTTACTTCCTCTCGGATATGCGCTTACCTTGTTATTCTATCATTATCAGACTAACTTGATGCCTCTTCATTTTGTTTTGTTCGTAGCACAGTTAACATCGGCACCGTTCACCTTAGAAAAAGAAAAGCAAGTGTTTCAAACACAGATTTTTAAATTAAATATATTGAAAAATATAATATATACAAATTTTTATATTTATATATTGTGGAATAGTATCCTCGCACAGTTCTGCATGAAATCGGCAAAAAAATTATTTCGTCTAACATGTTTGACTGTTTGAACGCTCAAAAAAATTATTGTTTCTATGATTGTTTCCGTTGCCTTTTCCCCAGGTTATTTTCGTTAAGCTCTTTTCAGGGATGATTCTTTTTCAACTCACGTTTAGTTTCAAACCCATCGTTTACACTAGACACTACTGTCAAGGTAGTATTTACTTATTAGCTGTAAAAAAGATTTCATAATGATGTGTAAAGTCGACTGTTAAAATTATTCGTTTGCCACTCGCTATTTAAATCTTTTAAAAAAATACAGTTGATATCACACTTGAATGAACGAGTGTATGGGAAAAGAGTGAATGCATTGCTACTGTGTATTAGAAACATCTGGTTAGTTGTGCTTTAAAAATACATTAACCATTTTCCTATGTACATATTTCATACATTTCCTATTACTATTATTCATATAAAAATAACCTATTATCAGCTCCTACATTGAAAAAAATACACAAATTTTATTGACTTCAGCGCGCTTGTGTTAATAACAAATTTGTTTCTAATCTAATCAACTATATCTAGTTTACCGACATATATGTGTCAAAAAATTAATTTTGTTCCCCATAAAACAAAAGCCAAACATATAACTTTAGTTTAATTTTATTTTTGACTTCGGTCGATGGCCTATATCAACACAACACTTTTTAAAGTGATTTTTTTTATATTGATCTCGTCATATTTTTTAAAACAATTCGTCATATGAAATCAAAGAGCCCGTTAGTTCCCAAAAAATCAATATCGACTTGTTGATTGATTATTATGCATCGTTCAAAATACATGTTCCTGCAAAATTTTACACTCGCATAACTAACAACTACGATTTTATTAATAAAGTTCTAATTTTTTTCGAAAACAGTAAGATTTATGCTTCTCCTGTAAAATTTAAAAACGCAACTTACGGCTCTTTGATTTCATATGATGATATGTTTTTATTTTTAGTTTTAATATGTCTAAATGAATTTGGTTTTGTTAAGTTTTTATTTATAGATATGATCTCAAAAGAGTTAAAATAAATAAAATATTGAAATATCTAAGACATGTCAAAATAATGAATTTTTATTTATAAAAAATTAAATTAATGGGTTTTATTGACAAAATCATTGAAAATCATAGGAAAGAGAAAATTTTCAATCCTGATAGTCCCGGGATTTCCAAAACCGTTCGGGATTGACTGCCTTAGTTTATATGGAGCATGTATCTTTTTTATTTTAATTGAATAATACTTCTATAGTTCTAAACATTTATATTAATAGTGTGTAATAAATCTATTTGTATAAATTTTGAAGTCTCAATAAAAACTTACTTACTTCTAACGCTAGTTTGAAAGTCTTCGTTAGCTAAGTTATTTTTCCTTTGAGGGACATTAAGTTTAATTGTGTTTCTTCAACTTCTCTTATCATATTGGCTACCTTCAACGTTCGATAAAATTAGAAGCTTTTTGAAAAATGTAAATAGTTCTTTCGTTTTCACTTGATTTTTTTAAAATCACATAAAACTGGAAGCTCTACTTCTTATAAAGTACCCTAATGCCAATTGGGATAATGTCAATTTTAAGCCTACAAAATAGGGATATTTATTTATATTATCAATATATATGGTGTGGTGTTTGGGTATATATATGGGAATATAACTTTGGAAAAATTAAAAACTGCATATTCAAAATTTAATTCATTCCCTATTAGCAGATTAATAAAAGTGTGTTATCAATGAGATCATAAAATACTGAATTATTTATCACCATACTGAATTATAGCTGAATTACTCAATTTAAAAATTACATTTACCCCTTTACATAAATACTAGATTCATTTACATAAATCTATTAAAATATTGGTTATTTTCGTTTTTTATTTATTTATTTATTTAAGTCTATGAACAATGTTCTCATAGACTACGGATACTTTTTAAAAATAATTTTCGCATACCTATAAAATATATAATGTAGCAATATGAACTAAAATTCAAATTATATACTATTAAGTAATAACTTAAGAGAATCCTTGGAGTTTTCAAAATCAATGTCACAGTATTCTGATAATTCATTAAAATCACGCAAGGTTCTATATATTGGAGAATTTGACGTATAGTTAGTACGACGCACACTGTGTCTACCACGGCAAAAAATCCATTTTGACCTAATATCCGATTTTGATGATTTTTGCACAGATTGTTAAAAACTATCCAAAGGTCATGTGTGGACAATTAGACTTTAGTTGTGTGCTAAGCAACAGATTAATTAAAAAAAAACTTGCCCCAATCTGCCCGCCGCCGAAAACAAATAATAGATGTTACATAAAATACAATGTTACAAGCATTTTTACATAAAATAAACATTCTAGTTACAAATTTACAGAAGATATGGTATTTTTAAAATATCATTTGTATTAAAACTGGGTGTAAAAATGGGGTGGGCATAAAAATGGGCGTATTAAATTCATATTTTCAGGAGCACATTTTACAAATATGACATTAATGTTTTGTGAAAATTGAGTTGATATATTTAAAATCATTGGAGTAAGGCCACATTTTCTATTGAAGTTGTATGGGAGGTGGGCGTAAAAGCGGGCGTATTTTTGAAAAAATTTTTAAAAAATTTAAAATAAATGTGTGCAAAATTTCATGAAGTTACGCGTCCTCCTTGATTTAAGCCGGCCAATACACTACACGGCCACAGTGTGCGACTTAAGCGCAAGTAAAACAAGTTAGAATGTCTTAGAGTTCTAGTTGGAACATTAAAGTAAATTAGTTGTAAGAGTGGTGGGTAATCGACTTTACCTACAACAATATCAAAAACAAATAATATTGAAAGATTACATCGTCTAGTGTGCAAACTTTGTAACTTTATGAGAATACACTTGGCTTCATACGACCTAAAGGGTTCTTTAACGTATAAATATCGAAAGGTAAATCTAATTAATGACTTTTGAACACGTTCAATGCGAGTTGAATGACTAATATAGAAAGGATTCCAGATAAAAGAGGTATATTCCAATAATGAACGGACCAAAAAATTAAATAAAGGTTTCAATGTAAATAAATTCTTAAAGTTAGAAAAATAACGACGCAGAAACTCACGCATTGAATAAGCTTTAGTAATAATGTAGTTGAGGTGGGAAATGAAATTGATTAATTATTTTCTTCAGTACTCACATTCTAACTTTAATTTTTATTGGCATTAAAAAACCCATTTCTACAGATTGATAATGTAAAAGCGGCCTTAGCTAACTTTCTTCGAATAATGGTATTCAGATCGAAAATACGTTAACTAAACGAAACCACGAAGCATTCTTCGAATAACGGTATTCAGATCGAAAATTCGTTAACTAAATAAAGCAGAACAAATCATTTCGAATTAACGATTGAATAAAGCGATACAGCGAAATCTAAAATTAACAATCTACTCTCAAAGTTTAAAATGGACCGGTTTTCCTTTAAAGATCTGCGAAGTCCTTATAAGAATAACGCAGAATGAAAAGAATCTGTTCGATTTTAAACATCGCCAATAACTTGGCAAACAGGAAAAAAATACAAGCAGGATTTGTTAGGTAAGTATACAATTTAAATTTTCAATATAAATATCTTACAAAAATTTGCTTTTTATTTAAGTTGGAGAGAGCCTTTCTTCAAAAGGAAGACTTGGCAGATAAAGTAAGTACTTTTATAATATAAAATACAAATTTTATTCAAAATATACATTATTTATTTTTATAGGAAATCTTGACTGACGACGATATCGTGGCAGCGAAAGCCCTTCTACAGTTTTTGCACAGCGTTGGAAAGTAGAAACTCATGATGATATTGCCTGCAATGAATATAAAAATAACTACAATTTTATTTATTTTCAGGATACTTCAAAATTTAAGGAGGACGTCCAACCAGAAACTGAAGAAACCGATCAACTAAGAGGTATTACTTAACAAACAATTTTTGAGGGTCGTTTAAATGACGTTGGAGAGGATGTTGAAACTAAGCAGAACCCCAGGAACAATTTTGAGGAATCCAAACAGGTCTTGGAGTTGGTAAATGAACTAGAAGACTTGGAAAAAGAAGTAAGTATTTGGTATTATTATATGATATTTTTTTTTATATTTATATAGGTATAACTATATCTTATGTTGATCATTATTATAATTTTTATTTCAATTTATTATAACCATAAAGTACTTGATTACAGATTAAGTCTGATGAGAATGATTGATAAGCCTGATTTTCTTTTTAAATCAACCATTTATGGGTCTCTAGTACAAAAGTTGATAAAAAAATGCAAAAAAATGCAATTCGGGGGACGCCAAAATTTGTTCCAATAAAACTAAGTACACCAATGGAAAGGATTTTTCGAGTAATATTTAATTTTGGTACCGGAATTGGGGGTCAGATTTTTCCCATACTAGTCGAAATTTCATTGTTGTATTATGTATTTCTGCATTAGTATGCCTTCAGTTTCACGGTAACGTTGCTCAGTGAGAAATCTATAGAAGAAT
Source organism: Tetanocera ferruginea (assembly GCA_958299015.1). NCBI lineage: Eukaryota > Metazoa > Arthropoda > Insecta > Diptera > Sciomyzidae > Tetanocera > Tetanocera ferruginea. The sequence continues at coordinate 54,600,750 of OY282642.1, read as the reverse complement.
ACATAAGAATTATAAAAATCGTGAAATGGTAAAGGTGGTTAATTTTATACTTACGTTATTGTTCTTAGTCTAGATGTTTCACATAATCATTGTCCGCTGATTGTAATTTCTGCAATGCTTATCCTTCTTCCTCGCTGCTTATAGGTCAAATTATTGAATGTGTTCCGCTTTGTTGTTAATTTGCAGCATTGTGCTCAGAATTTGCTACTTTGTGACATTGTGGAGTATTGCTGAGCCTGTTATTTTGACTAAACTGGATGAACTAAAATCGACTGTGAAACTTTTTCATTCACCTTCAACCTTCATCAATTTTTTTATTTTAATACAAACAAATAAAAAAATTGATGAAAGTTTAAAACAATTTTTTTTATTTTAAAGTTTTTAAATGCTTATAAGTTGATTAAAAAATGAGACATAATTTTGAAAAATTACAAATAAATTTTTCGAACAAAAAATCACAAAAAAATTTTTTTTTTATTTTAATCACATATATTGCTACTGGAATTTTTTACTGGAATCGCTTATGGTAATAAAATAATCTACATGCGAAGTTCTTCCGTGGAAGGCTCTATATATCTTATACATTTTAAAAATGTAGAATTAGTCCTTACATTTTGCGATAAACTGCGATAAAAAATTAACAATCTACTCTCAAAGTTTAAAATGGACGGGCTTTCTTTTAAAGATCTGCGAAGTCCTTATAAGTATAACGCAGACTTTAAAAAATCTGCTCGATTCTAAACATTGCCAATAACTTGGCAAACAAGAAAAAAATACAAGCAGGATTTGTTAGGTAAGTACACAATTTAAATTTTCAATATAAATATCTTACAAAAAATTTGCTTTTTATTTAAGTTGGAGAGAGCCTTTCTTCAAAAGGAAGACTTGGCAGATAATGTAAGTACTTTTATAATATAAAATAAAAATTTTATTCAAAATATACATTATTTATTTTTATAGGAAATCTTGACTGACGACGATATCGTGGCAGTGAAAGCCCTTCTACAGTTTTTGCACAGCGTTGGAAAGTAGAAACTCATGATGATATTGCCTGCAATGAAAATAAAAATAATTACAATTTTATTTATTTTCAGGATACTTCAAAATTTACGGAGGACGTCCAACTGAAACTGAAGAAACCGATCAACTTAAAATGTATGAGTTCACAAACAATTTTAGTATTTATTTACAAGCAAACTTTGAGGGTCGATCAAATGACGTTGGAGAGGATGTTGAATCTAAGCAGAACCCCAGGAACAATTTTGAGGAATCCAAACAGGTGTTGGAGTTGGTAAATGGACCAGAAGACTTGGAAAAAGAAGTAAGTATTTGGTATTATTATATAATATTTTTTTTATATTTATAGTATTATTTATATTTAACTATACTATGTATATTTTAGTATTATTTTATTTTTATTTCAATTTATTTAACCATAAATTACTTTATTACAGGTTAAGTCTGATGAGAATAAGGCTGAGCGTATTTTTACTCAAAACATCGCAAAAATAAATGCATCATTTGCGTCTGGAAAAAAGTAAGTGAGTAATTTTCTTTATAATCTTTATAATCTTTATAATCTTATAAACCTCCTATAATATTTCAATATATGTATATTTAAAAAACAGTGACCCACAAAAGTGTTTATAAAAACTGTTATATTTATATGTTAACTTATTTTTTATTAAAGTGCACACATTTTTTTACTTAAAACAAAAGTAAATAATTATACTGTTGTTTTTATTGCGTGTTTTATTTTTTTATTTTATACAATTTTTATTGCGTGGTTTGAAATTATAGAAAGATTTTTGCATTTTTTAATATTAAATGTGACTTATTTATCTAAGAACATAAGCTGAACCCTTTTAAGTACTTATCTTTAGACCTTTGCTCAGTAGCAACAGTAGCAATGTTACCAATAAGTTCAACTCTGGACTATCTACAAAGAAAAAAAATGCTTTTTGGATTTCTCATTCCATCTTTAGTTTCATTGAGTGTCAAACTTAAGAAAATGGCACAAGGACACTGCCTTCAATTTTTGAAAGGAATTGCAGTTTGCTTAGAAAATAAGCTGAACGACAGATTTGTAAAGTTTTTTTACTTTGACAACGGAAGCAAGTGATGCTATAGATGGGACCGTTCTTTTACCTGATGTGAAAATGCGGTGGCAACAGGCTGCCCAATATTTTCGATTTTGGGCTGCCCAAATTTTTCAATTGGATGAAGATTTTACGATTTTGACGATACTTTTCAATATCAACACAGCCTAAAACAACAAATTTCTAATGCCAATTCATTTTTTTTTTAGAAATTTCTTGCAATTTATCTGACCGGAACGAGAGCGGAACATGTGATCGTTCAAATATTATAAGTCAACAACTACTCGCATATCTAAACGATGCTGAAACTAGTCGGGAGATATTCATAAAATATCCTTTGCTTAAAAAAAGCTCTCTTGAAGTGTAATACGCCCCTTTCTTTGTCTGCACCGGTAGAAAGTTTATTTTATTTCGCTGGTATAATTAATAATCCACGTCGTCATGCTCTTTCCGACTTTTTCTTCGAAAAATTAGTACTATTAAATGCTAATAATGATGTTATTTAATAACATTGTTGTAGTTTTTGACACGAAATTTTTGGTTCTGCGATAAGACCTACCTTTTCGGATTTAGGGGAGTTCCCCGAGCACAACTGTGTCCTGGGTTTACTTAGATTGGCTCAAATTTTTAAGAAAACCGTGTTTTTCCAAATGGTCGATTTTGGCCTTTTGCCACGTCTATTTCTAGAGATATCTCGAAAACAAGTTGTACGATCTTTACAACCAATAGAAAACTAAAGGTATTGAAATTCTTCGTCAATTGTTCTCATGCTACTTTCGGATTTTTGAGAACTTGTTGTTTTTTTTTAAAGAAACTTGGAAATTAAATTCATGGAACAAAATTTGCTTGCCTGTTCTGGCTTATTCTGGTACAGGGTGCAAAAAGTGTAAACTTTTAACCTTCCTAAAAACTAATTTACATGTAAACTTTCAAAACGATAACACACGTGTATTTTTTAATTTTGTATATTTTTAAAAAAATTTCAAATCTATAAAACAACATTTGGATTAAAGATACCGCTATAAAAATTAAGAGAGCTTGTAGTATATTCTGATCATTTTAGAGAGCCTAAAGTATTAACCTATATCTAAATAGGTTTAAGACAGCTAAGACTATTTTAGAATAGTATTGTTGAATTACCGATTTTCATGGAATGCTACAATTGTAATTTCAATTTTTTTAAAAGTACAATTGCTGCAATCGTAATCTAACATCGTTCGATGAAGGGTTACTTAAATCGTAATCCCATTTTTTTTTAAGATTACTGCAATCGTAGTCATAAAGTAATTGTAATTCTTATCGCCCAGCTCTGGATACAAATAGTTATCTATCTCGCTTGTTCACACTGCTTGTCTGGATCGGCGTTTACTCTCCACGCAGCCTGAGAAGGCATTCGGTCTTAGTGTGCTCGCTGAAATGCAAAGACCCGGTTTACATGTCAACAGTTGACCGTCAACTCTTGACGTGTGTAAATTGAAGCGTCAAGTTTAAAAAGGAATATGCAAGAATTGACGGTCAACTGTTGAAATGTGTTAACCGGGACAAAGATACCCACGTAAGGTAAGGAAGCAGATAGCCAAGAGCAAGGTGAATAAGAAGCCTAAGATAATACTTTCTTTAAAGTCGACAACTTCAACCATCGGATGTCAACTCGCTACACCGCTTATAACATTAGTTTAGACAAAAGGACAGATACCCCAAGAGGAAAAAATTACTGTCGTTCTTCTGTGCTTGTTTGTGTTTTTTTTTTCTTTTTAAACATTTAAAAAATTGCTTCCAAGTTTTAAAAAACATTCTTTAGCGATTATGTTGTATTTTTTGTCTACTCGCTTTGTAAAAAGCAAAGCTTATATTATAAAAAAATTATTTGTTCATTAACATTTTAATTTTCGGTGCCGGTGGACCTTTCTGTGGAAATGCCCATATATACTGTAATTTAGAAATAACGATCTAGAACCTTAATTTAAGCTAGTTAAAATTGTATAAGCAATACTCATAATTATTGAAATAAAACAAATTTTCAGCTTGAATTAATTAGAAAAATAAATGATTCATTCAACACAACAATTAAAACGGATGAAGAAAGTTTCAAAGTTAAAACCCTAAAATCATATAGGCCTACTCCCAATAAGAACACTCAGTTAAATAGAGATGTCTGAATGGTGGTGAAAACCAACAGTCAAAGAAATATGACCTCCATTTGTAAATTTTTTGATGCAGAATTTTATATGGACACGTGAAACATTGATCAGGCGGTTAATACAACATTTCCAAAAATATTTTTATTTAAAGACATGCTGCACACTTGTTTTTAGAGGAGAAGAAAATAATACGATAAAAGACTTCCGTTCAAAAGAAATGATAATGCATACAATTTCAGGCACAAAAACGCATCAGAGATCTCTTCAACGATATGTTACAAAATCTGAAATTATAAAAGACTCTGCTGTTGTTTATCGTAAAAAAATTAAATCAACACTCCCAATCCTTGACGGCAGCAGGAAAAATGCAGAACGTTCGATCACTTTCCTACTATCGAACTTTGAAGGCGGAAGCTAGTAGCGAATTTGATTAAAATAAAGACCCTTTTATTGATGCGTATGTAAGGATGCAAACAACATACAAAAATTGTATACAGTATTTAGCTGCGAATTTGGAAGTGTGTCTATTCTCGAAATAGCAAATAAATATTGTGGAGGAAAACAATTCTTTAATCCTAAAAGAAAGTAACTATACTTTGCAGTTAGATGCAACAGGGTGCACAGTTAAAAATGACTATACGCTTCTAAAAGGATTCTATCTTACGCAATTGTTGCCCACATCGCATCCTATCAAATTGTGTTTCCAGTTGCGAATGCAATTTTATCTAAACACACTGCATACGACTTATCTAAATGTTTGCATTCTCCAAAGGATTATTTCCATGATTAAAAATTGAGATGTCCAATTTGCAAGAGAATAATTACTGATGTTAGCTTTGCGATTATAAATGCAATTCTACATGAATTTAAATCAATGCGTAATACACTGGATTATTTGAAAGCTTGCGCCCGTGGTTACAGAAACCATAAAAAATTACATTTGTAGTGATCCAGTGTTGCGTTAGCCATTATTTATAAATAATATGCAGTGACATCGAGAAAATAGTCTATATTAAAAATGTAAGCTTTCGGTCATTTTTACGAAAAGCTATAAGCTATGCACTTATGCTTAATTTTGATGTCACCTGCCTTCACTGCAGAAGTCAGCCAAAGAGCATCTATACTCATGGATGTTTCAAAAATTACAAAGGCCGACGATATAAATCCGATGAAGAATGAGCATGAAAATTCAAAATTAACTAGTCAAGATCTTGAATCAACCACTATGGGCAGTCCGTTCCACAAAAAGTGTCAACATATTTATAACGAATCACAACAGAAATGGGATGGAAACTAGCACAAAGTTGCCAGCCAATTCTGCTGCCCGAAAAAGTGTTCGTTCATTTTAGAAAAACACATGTTTTTACCGATGTGGACAAATATTTTAGGCCACAAATTTGATTCGAAGAGACCCATCAATGGTACAGTAGAGGCCCATTTTAAAACCTTGAACACACATTTGCTTAATACGGAAATCCAATAACTTGGGAGATATATACGAAGCTTATCAAAATATATTAAGTCCATTAATAAATTAATAAGAATAAAGTTTGAAATAAAAATTAAAGCACAATTGCAAGATGAAGCTATTATCAAAAGTGCAAAACCTATCAAAACTGTTAAAAAACCTGACAAATCATATATAATCGCAACAGATTCAAAAACAAAAAGCTATGAATTGGTGAAACAGTGGAACAAAAAGAGGAACCTGGAAAAATTTTGGCATGTCCTATCCCCCCAGGTGACTTCAAAAGAATGAAAAAAGCCCAAGATTTGGAAACAGTAAATTTTGCGTAGAGGAAGATAGACCGGAAACAAACGATCATAATTATTTATCAGAAACGGGAATAACATGCAACAATATATTTGTTAATAATCATGGCCACATTAAACAGTTTATCGCAAAATGAAAGGACGAATACTACATTTTTAAAATGTATAAGATATATAGATCCTTCCACGGAAAAACTTCGCATGTAGATTATTTTATTACCATAAGCGATTCCAGTAAAAAATTCCAGTAGCAATATATGTGATTAAAATAAAAAAAAATTTTTTTGTGATTTTTTGTTCGAAAAATATATTTGTAATTTTTCAAAATTATGTCTCATTTTTTAATCAACTTATAAGCATTTTAAAACTTTAAAATAAAAAAAAATTGTTTTAAACCTTCATCAATTTTTTTATTTGTTTGATTTAAAATAAAAAAATTGATGTAGGTTGAAGGTGAATGAAAAAGTTTCACAGTCGATTTTAGTTCATCCAGTTTAGTCAAAAGAACAGGATCAGCAATACTCCACAATGTCACAAAGAAGCAAATTCTGAGCACAATGCTGCAAATTAACAACAAAGCGGAACACATTCAATAATTTGACCTATAAGCAGCGAGGAAGAAGGATAAGCATTGCAGAAATTACAATCAGCGGACAATGATTATGTGAAACATCTAGACTAAGAACAATAACGTAAGTATAAAATTAACCACCTTTACCATTTCACGATTTTTATAATTCTTATGTATTCTTCTATAGATTTCTCACTGAGCAACGTTACCGTGAAACTCAAGGCATATTAATGAACAGATACATATTACAACACTGTAAGTATTATACTAATTATGTATATATAAGAGTGTATCGACTTGTATGGGAAAAATCTGACCCACCCCCATTCCAGTATCAAAATTAAATATTACTCAAAAAATCCTTTCCATTGGTGTACTTATTTTTATTTGAACCAATTTTGGCGTCCCTCGAATTGCATTTTTTTGCATTTTGTATCAACTTTTGTACTAGAGACCCATAAATGGTTGAATTAAAAAGAAAATCAAGCTTATCAATCATTCTCATCAGACTTAATCTGTAATCAAGTAATTTATGGCTATAATAAATTTAAATAAAAATAAAATAAAGCTAAATATAAGATATAGTTATAATTATATAAATATAAAAAAAATCATATAATAATACCAAATACTTACTTCTTTTTCCAAGTCTTCTAGTCCATTTACCAACTCCAACACCTGTTTGGATTCCTCAAAATTTTTCCTGGGGTTCTGCTTAGTTTCAACATCCTCTGCAACGTCATTTGAACGATCTTTAAAGTTTGCTTGTAAAGAAATACTAAAATTGTTTGTTAAGTAAAACCTCTTAGTTGATCGGTTTCTTCAGTTTCTGGTTGGACGTCCTCCTTAAATTTTGAAGTATCCTGAAAATAAATAAAATTGTAATTATTTTTATTTTCATTGCAGGCAATATCATCATGAGTTTCTACTTTCCAACGCTGTGCAAAAACTGTAGAAGGGCTTTCACTGCCACGATATCGTCGTCAGTCAAGATTTCCTATAAAAATAAATAATGTATATTTTGAATAAAATTTTTATTTTATATTATAAAAGTACTTACATTATCTGCCAAGTCTTCCTTTTGAAGAAAGGCTCTCTCCAACTTAAATAAAAAGCAAATTTTTTGTAAGATATTTATATTGAAAATTTAAATTGTGTACTTACCTAACAAATCCTGCTTGTATTTTTTTCTTGTTTGCCAAGTTATTGGCAATGTTTAGAATCGAGCAGATTTTTTAAAGTCTGCGTTATACTTATAAGGACTTCGCAGATCTTTAAAAGAAAGCCCGTCCATTTTAAACTTTGAGAGTAGATTGTTAATTTTTTATCGCAGTTTATCGCAAAATGTAAGGACTAATTCTACATTTTTAAAATGTATAAGATATATAGAGCCTTCCACGGAAGAACTTCGCATGTAGATTATTTTATTACCATAAGCGATTCCAGTAAAAAATTCCAGTAGCAATATATGTGATTAAAATAAAAAAAAAATTTTTTTGTGATTTTTTGTTCGAAAAATTTATTTGTAATTTTTCAAAATTATGTCTCATTTTTTAATCAACTTATAAGCATTTAAAAACTTTAAAATAAAAAAAATTGTTTTAAACTTTCATCAATTTTTTTATTTGTTTGTATTAAAATAAAAAAATTGATGAAGGTTGAAGGTGAATGAAAAAGTTTCACAGTCGATTTTAGTTCATCCAGTTTAGTCAAAATAACAGGCTCAGCAATACTCCACAATGTCACAAAGTAGCAAATTCTGAGCACAATGCTGCAAATTAACAACAAAGCGGAACACATTCAATAATTTGACCTATAAGCAGCGAGGAAGAAGGATAAGCATTGCAGAAATTACAATCAGCGGACAATGATTATGTGAAACATCTAGACTAAGAACAATAACGTAAGTATAAAATTAACCACCTTTACCATTTCACGATTTTTATAATTCTTATGTATTCTTCTATAGATTTCTCAATGAGCAACGTTACCGTGAAACTCAAGGCATATTAATGAACAGATACATATTACAACACTGTAAGTATTATACTAATTATGTATATATAAGAGTGTATCGACTTGTATGGGAAAAATCTGACCCACCCCCATTCCAGTATCAAAATTAAATATTACTCAAAAAATCCTTTCCATTGGTGTACTTATTTTTATTTGAACCAATTTTGGCGTCCCTCGAATTGCATTTTTTTGCATTTTGTATCAACTTTTGTACTAGAGACCCATAAATGGTTGAATTAAAAAGAAAATCAAGCTTATCAATCATTCTCATCAGACTTAATCTGTAATCAAGTAATTTATGGCTATAATAAATTTAAATAAAAATAAAATAAAGCTAAATATAAGATATAGTTATAATTATATAAATATAAAAAAAATCATATAATAATACCAAATACTTACTTCTTTTTCCAAGTCTTCTAGTCCATTTACCAACTCCAACACCTGTTTGGATTCCTCAAAATTTTTCCTGGGGTTCTGCTTAGTTTCAACATCCTCTGCAACGTCATTTGAACGATCTTTAAAGTTTGCTTGTAAAGAAATACTAAAATTGTTTGTTAAGTAAAACCTCTTAGTTGATCGGTTTCTTCAGTTTCTGGTTGGACGTCCTCCTTAAATTTTGAAGTATCCTGAAAATAAATAAAATTGTAATTATTTTTATTTTCATTGCAGGCAATATCATCATGAGTTTCTACTTTCCAACGCTGTGCAAAAACTGTAGAAGGGCTTTCACTGCCACGATATCGTCGTCAGTCAAGATTTCCTATAAAAATAAATAATGTATATTTTGAATAAAATTTTTATTTTATATTATAAAAGTACTTACATTATCTGCCAAGTCTTCCTTTTGAAGAAAGGCTCTCTCCAACTTAAATAAAAAGCAAATTTTTTGTAAGATATTTATATTGAAAATTTAAATTGTGTACTTACCTAAAAAATCCTGCTTGTATTTTTTTCCTGTTTGCCAAGTTATTGGCGATGTTTAAAATCGAACAGATTTTTTTTCATTCTGCGTTATTCTTATAAGGACTTCGCAGATCTTTAAAGGAAAACCCGTCCATTTTAAACTTTGAGAGTAGATTGTTAATTCTAGATTTCGCTGTATCGCTTTATTCAATCGTTAATTCGAAATGATTTGTTCTGCTTTATTTAGTTAACGAATTTTCGATCTGAATACCGTTATTCGAAGAATGCTTCGTGGTTTCGTTTAGTTAACGAATTTTCGATCTGAATACCATTATTCGAAGAAAGTTAGCTAAGACCGCTTTTACATTATCAATCTGTAGAAATGGCTTTTTTAATGCCAATAAAAATTAAAGTTAGAATGTGAGTACTGAAGAAAATAATTAATCAATTTCATTCCCACCTCAACTACATTATTCCTAAAGCTTATTAAATGCGTCGTAATTCTTCTAACTTTAAGAATTTATTTACATTGAAACCTATATTTATTTTTTTGGTCCGTTTATTATTGGAATATGCCTCTTTTATCTGGAATCCTTTCTATATTACTCATTCAACTCGCATTGAACGTGTTCAAAAGTCATTCATTAGATTTACCTTTCGATATTCATACCTTGAAGAACCCTTTAGGTCGTATGAAGCCAAGTGTATGCTCATGAATTTACAAAGTTTGCACACTAGACGATGTATACTTTCAATATTATTTGTTTTTGATATTGTTGTATTTAAAGTCGATTGCCCACAGCTCTTAGAACTAATTAACTTTAATGTTCCAACTAGAACTCTAGACATTCTAACTTATTTAACTTGCGCTTAAGTCCCACACTGTGGCCGTGTAGTGTATTGACTGGCCTTAAATCAAGGAGGACGCGTAGCTTCATGAAATTTTGCATATATTTATTTTAAATATTTTAAAAATTTTAATTTTTTTTTACAAAAATACGTCCACTTTTACGCCCACCTCCCATACAACTTCAATAGAAAACGTGGCCTTACTCCAATGATTTTAAATATATCAACTCAATTTTCACAAAACATTAATATCATATTTGTAAAATGTGCTCCTGAAAATATGAACTTAATCTGCCCATTTTTACGACCACCTCATTTTTACGCCCAGTGTTATACAACTGATATGTAAATTTGTAACTAGAATGTTTATTTTATGTAAAAATACTTATAACATCTATTAAATGCTTTTTCGAAAATATGAAGAAAATCCGCACACTTTTACGCCCACCCCTCATTAACAACTCATTGTTTTTTCGGCGGCGGGCAGATTGGGGCAGGTTTTTTTGTATTAATCTGTTAGCTGAGACTCTCAGCTTTAACTTGGTATGTCTCCATGTGTCGCACTGCTTAGCACACAACTAAAAGACTAATTTTCCACAAATGACCTTTGGATAGTTTTTAAGAATCTGCGCAAAAATCATCAAAATCGGATAGTAGGTCCAAATGGATTTATTGCCGTGGTGGAGACAGTGTGCGTCGTACTAACTTTACGTCAAATTCTCCAATATATAAAGCCTTGCGTGATTTTAATGAATTATTAGAATACTGTGACATTGGTTTTGAGAATTCAAAGGCTTCTCTTAAATTATACTTAATAGTATATAATTTTAATTTTATTTCATATTGTTACATTATATATTTTGTAGGTATAAGAAAATAATTTGTAAAAAGTAACCGTAGTCTGTAAGAACATTTTTCATAAACTTAAATAAATAAATAAAAAACGAAAATAACCAATATTTTAATAGATTTATGTAACACCACACCAAATATATCGATAATATAAATAAATATCCCTATTTTGTAGGCTAAAAATGTACATTATCCCAATTGGGATTAGGGTACTTTATAAGAAGTAGAGCTTCCAGTTTAATGTGTTTTTAAAAAAATCAAGTGAAAACGAAAAAATTATTTACATTTTTCAAAAATGTTTTTATTTTATCGAACGTTGAAGGTAGCCAATATGATAAGAGAAATTGCAGAAATACAATTATACTAAATGTCCCTCAAAGGAAAAATAACCTAGTTAACGAAGACTTTCAAACTAGCGTTAGAAGTAAGTAAGTTTTTATTTAGACTTCAAAATTCATACAAATAGATGTCTTACACACTATTAACATAAACTTTTAGAACTATAGAAGTTTTATTCAAATAAAATAAAAAAGATACATGCTCCATGTAAACTAAGGCAGTCAATCCCGAACGGTTTTGGAAATCCCGGGACTATCAGGATTGACAATTTTCGGGATTTTCTCTTTCCTATGATGTCCAATGATTTTGTCAATAAAACCCATTAATTTAATTTTTTATAAATTAAATCCATTTTATTTTGACATTTTTAGATATTGCAATATTTTTTTATTTATTTGAACACTTTTGAGATCATATCTATAAATAAAAACTTGACAAAACCAATATAAAAAATAATAATAAAAACATATCGTCACATGAAATCAAAGAGCCGTAAGTTTCGTTTTTTAAATTTTACAGGAGAAGCAAAAATCTTACTGTTTTCGAAAAAAATTAGAACTTTATTAATAAAATCGTAGTTGTCAGTTATGCGAGTGTAAAATTTTGCAGGAACATATATTTTGAACGATGCATTATAATCAATCAACAAGTCGATATTGATTTTTTGGGAACTAACGGGTTCTTTGATTTCATATGACGAATTGTTTTAAAAAATATGACGAGATCAATAGAAAAAAAAATCACTTTAAAAAGTGTTATGTTCATGAAGGCCATCGACCGAAGTCAAAAAATAAAACCAAACTAAAGTTATATTTTCGACTTTTGTTTTATGGGGAATAAAATGAATTTTGTAACACTTATATAGCTCTTCCAGAAAATTTTCAACCAATCTCTTTATGAATTTTACTACGTCCGACTATTTTTTTTTTTTCTATATTTCTACTACAATTGTTTTCAAGCCGAAAATCACTTGGTAAAGTTTGTTGCCGAGAACTACCAGAAGTTAAACAGTGATGAACTAATGTTAAAGAGTTTCCTATGACATATTCTTTTCTATATTCTATGACGGCATATTTTTATAAATTTAAAAGTTCGTTTTAAACGCTTGTAGTTTAATTTTGTTAAAATGGCCCCACAACCTCTCTCGTTAACCTTATATAATCGGTTCTTATGCCCCTGTTTATAAAAATAATCTATGACTTTCTGCATTAAGAAAAAGTAAAGAGTAAGATAATGTTTGCATGCGAGTTTAAATCTTCAGCTCTTAACATTTTTAAAAAAAATACCTTAAAGTAAAATCTTTCCAGATCTTTATTTCATATTTTTGAGTTAATTTATGTTTATTGAAATTTATATTTTCCTTTCTTACCATTTTATATATAGAAACAAATTCCATTTTCAAATGTAGGGTATAAGTGTAGTATGTGTGTCACGAAATGAAAAGTATGCCAGATTAATCTTCAAGCAATTGTGCTTCAGGTGTCAAAATGTCAGCTTTATATCTTTCTAAATGTAAATAAGAGCAAAAATAAACTCTTGCGCGTGTTTTACTTATTTTTTTCTCCAACGTGCGCCGTTAAAATGTCTTTGAGTTTTTTGCAGCCACTTCAGAAAAGGCACAACAGAATCTGTTATCCCTCAAAGACGCCAACTTCGTTCTGTGTTATTCGTCTTGACAATAAATGACGCGGATAGTAACTTAAAAGAATGCACTCTCTCCATCTATGCTGATGACATGAAAATTTGTCACCGTATGCTTTAATATGCATGCGTATGCATATTTACTGTAGTTCAATGTCAGTATATATGAAGACACTCGCTAATAATCGTTATTTTGTCAAATTGCGACTTATTAGAATTAACAAGATATTTTATTGAAGATATTTGTACTCTGGTCACTCTAATCGGTTTATGTCCTCACTTAACATCTTCCATATGCTATAAAATGCAATCCACATGAATGCTTTATAACTAGTTTATGTCTCAGCTAATAATTAGTGGGTAGTGTCCCAGCTATATGACATACAAAGTTTGTGTTACAAACATATAACAAGCAGTCTGCATGAGCAAATGTTGTAGTCAAAAGCAAACTCAATGTACATTATCTTAAATAATTAAATTATCTTTAATAATAAAGATTTAACTTCACCAAAAAAGACAATTATGGACATGTCTGTTTTGAGCTTTAAACTTTTTCTCAGCTTTAGCATTAGTTAAATACAGAACCACATTCTGTAAGAATTTGTATGGAAGCCGCTTACTTTTTGAGATGGGTTGTTATTTAAGACTCAGTTTTTTTGAAATTGTTATTTTGTTCATTACAGTTGCGAATGTTATGTATGTATAAAAATAACAGATTCGATGTTCAAGAACAACCAAGTTAATACTATTGACACATATGTGGTATCGATACCATGGTATTGAAACTATGAACGATTGTATACTATATGGTATAAAAGTAGTGACACACATTTCGATATAGTTTTAATTGAAAAAAGTGTCAAATAATTATTTAAAAACAAAACACAAATTTTTCAGCTGCTTCAAGTTGCTTATCCCGTCGAAAGATATATCCTGCAATAAATAGCTAAGCAAACAGCCTTTAAATATATTGTTATATATTTCGTTGGTCGCGCAAATTGCATGTTTTGAAATATGCATACATTAAAAAATTTCTCAATTTGAAAGAGCTTTTTTAATTTTTTTTTTCAGCTGCAATTTTTTGAAATTTAAATTTTTTTCATAATAAAAATTTTCAATATTATGACATTAATGTAGTTAAAAATTTTAACGCTCTCTCACATTGGCGCTGATATCAGATAAAATATAGCAATATCAGGGCTGAAAGTCGAAAAAATCTATGTTAGCATGGAGAAACCATGAAAATTTGTTGTGTTTTGTATACCATGAATAAGACGCTATACAAGTTTCAGGAGCTGGCTTATAGCTGGTTTATCGTGACACACATGTGATATACAATGTAGTATATTAACTTTGTAGTATAGAAACCATATGTGTGTCTCCAGTATAAATGAACAGTAGAGAATGGCCCAAAATACACTGTAGTGCTCAGTCTGTTAGAAACCGGTTTTCTTAGGCAAGGGAGGTGAGGCAGGCGACGTGAGGTGCGTGAAATTTCACTCACCGAAAAAGCTGTAGTGACGACCCTGCAAACATTTGGAAGACGATTGGAAGATTAGATCATTTGGTGACGCGAGTTACATATACGCAAGATATGCAAAGTAATTTAACTGAGCCAAATGCCATTGACCAGTTTATGCTTACAATTCCAATTCCAAGTAAGCCACCTAGATTAAGTAAAGAAATAAGCATAAACTGATAATTCAGCGTTATAGCTGAATGAAGAAATTAAATTCAAAAGCATTGCGAAATATTGTAACTCTTCCGCATTTAAACTAAATGTATTGCGAAATATTGTAACGCTTCCGCATTTAAATTAATGAGTGCAATTTAAAAAGAATTGCAACACTTATAAATTATAGAGTAAGCATTTTTTTTGTAAAACCAATGAAAAGAACTTTGAATAAAAATAAAGTCAGTCTGGTTCTGACACTCGAAAGTAATTGATGAAATAATTGTTTTCAATTTTTTAAAAAGACATTCGATACAAGTAAATATAAAATTGGCGCAGTCGGTAGGATCCTGTTAAAAAAAAAAGGATCCAGTGATACGAATCTTGTTCGGTCGTCTAAAACAAAAACATAAAAACATTCTTAAGTAACAACCCAAATCAAATAACTTAAATACAAGCAAAAGCTAAACATAAGTGAAAACGATTGAAGCAGTACTTAAGTGGACACAAAATAAAAGTGCAGACTACAAATAAGTAAGCACAAAATAAGTGACTAAAGTTTTTGTGAAGTGATTAAAGTAAAACTTAAGTGGACATAATCTAAAGTGCAGACTACAAATAAGTAAGCACAAAGGAGGTGATAAAAAAAAAAAAAAAAAAATTTTTTTTTGTGCACCCACCACTTAGAAAATACCAAATTTATTGTGCAGTGACAAGTATAGTATAGCAATTAAAAAGCTAACATACTCAAAGCACAAAAATAACAGCTAATCACGATTAATCAACGAAGGCAATTACACGATCAAAGAAGGATGTTCAACAATGAAGAAGCTCAAATACCACCGAGGGATCAGAACCAGATTCCACCCGTAGAACTGGTAGAAGAACTTTCTAGACGGGAAAGACAATTAGAACAACTGAGGACAGCGTATATAGAGTTGCGAGACAGGACAGCGCAACCAAACAATCAAGGAAGTTTACTAAATACCATAAACCACCTACCAACATTTACCGGAACGGGAGATGTTACAATAAACTCATTTTTTAGCAACATAGAATATTTGCTCTCCACAACAAATGACGAATTACTCCAGAGGGAAGCAGTGCGGACAATTTTTTACAGGACAATACAGGGACAAGCAAAGGATGCCATCATTAATATACCAGCACCAGATAATTGGCAGCTAATAAAGGAATCACTAAAATTACGCTATCGACCTGATGTAGAACCGTATCAACTATATAAAAAAATAGCTAACCTTCGAGTAAATAATGTAAGTGAATTGTTGATTGAAATACAAAACATTAAATATAAATCTGACGAATTGATAGTATATTACAGAGGTGATCATTACATTGACTTAAGCAATATAGACAGCCTATTAGTAAATACTATAAAAGAAATGACACAGGGCACGCTGTTGGACAAAATTTATGAAGAGAGTAATTTAAATGATATTTTAAAAACAATGACTAGCAGAAGATTTGAGGATAGTTGCATAAGGACAGAGTACAGAAAATTCAAACCAAGAGAAGAAAAGCCAATAGCAAAGCAATTGAATAATAGGTATCAGGACATGGGTCAAAGGTTCAATAGTCCACCACAGGGAGGACAATGGAATAATTATCAAAATAATAATTATCAAAATAATACAAACAGAAATAATTCGGGTCAATTCAGAAGACCATTTAATTCAGGGCAATTTAGGTACCATAATAATAATAACAATAACAGAAATTATTTCAATAATAGTAGAGACCAAACGCCAGGAAACCCTAGAGAAGGCTCGGGCCAAAATCGCTTGAATCTGCCTAGGCAAGGGCTGGTCGAACCTATGGAAATAGATAACATTGAAAGAGAAAGAAATTATGGTGGATCGGAATCGAAAGATCGTCCTAATCCACAGTTTAGCCAAAATCGCTTAAGCTGTGATAGGCGAATTCAGCAAATACCCGTAGAAAACGATGTTAGGAATGAAGAAATAAATAATAGCATTTTTTTTATGAAGCAGCCTCGGAGTGTCTACCCAAAATAAAAATGATGATCAAGAATAAAGAATACATTGCACTAATTGATACCGGAGCTAGTCTGAGCCTGATCAATAACGAAATAAATGAATTTTATAAAATTAAGTTAAAAAAACCAATAACATTTAGTACGATTACAAACAAAGATACCATAAACTACGAAGTGCATACAGAAGCACCGGACGAATTCAACTTACCAAATAACGCTAGGGTTCGATGGAAAGTAACACCATTGAAAGGAAGGACATATGACTTCATAATAGGGATGGACATACTAAACTATTTAAATACTCAAATTAATATCGAAGAACGAAAAATAATACTTAACAAAAAAGAGTGCTATCTTCTTAATAACCCGTACGATTTTAATCAAATTTATGCTCTTGAAACTAGTGACTTAGATATAGAAAGACTAAAACTAGACTATCTAAATGCAGAAGAGTATAGAGAAATTACTAAACTACTGATGCAATTTAGTAAATTATTATTTAAAGACGGAGACCTGTTAACCAACACTATCGAAATTCAACATGAAATAAAAACAACAACACAACAACAGATTAATTCGAAATTGTACCGATATCCCCCTCAACATGAAATGGAAGTTAGAAGACAGATTAAAGAAATGGAGGAACAGGGTATTATTCAAAAAAGTCATTCCAGATATTCAAGTCCTTTAATAATAGTACCGAAAAAATTAGACAATTCTGGTGAAAAAAAATATCGTTTAGTAATAGATTATAGAAAACTAAATGAAGTCACAATAGATGACAAGTATCCCCTGCCAAATATTGACTCAATTCTAGATAAATTAGGTAGAGCGCAATACTTCACCACGCTAGATTTGGCAAAGGGCTATCACCAAATTTTAGTAAAAAAGGAGGATAGGGAAAAAACAGCGTTCGTTACTCCACATGGCCTATATGAATTTGTGAGGATGCCGTTTGGACTAAAGAACGCACCAGCTACGTTTCAACGTCTGATGAACGAGATTTTAAGAGATTACATCAATAAAACATGCGTAGTATATTTGGACGACATACTTATCTTTAGTACATCGTTAAGCGAACACGTCAAAGCAATTAGAGACATTTTTAAAGTACTCGAAAGTAAAAATTTAAAAATCCAAGTAGACAAGTGCAACTTCCTTAAGAAAGAAACCGAATTTTTAGGGCACATCCTAACGAAAGATGGTATGAAGCCGAATCCAAACAAAATAAAAGTTATCGAAAACTTAGAATTACCAAAAACGGAAAAACAGATAAAAAGTTTTCTAGGAATAACCGGCTACTATCGAAAATTTGTAAAAGATTATGCTAAAGTAGCACAGCCGATTACAAAATATCTGAAAAAGGAAACAAAAATTAATATAAAAGATCCAACATACGTTGAAGCATTCGAGAAATTAAAAACATTAATAAGTACTCATCCAATTTTACGTTATCCGGACTTTGAAAAGCAATTCACGTTGACAACAGATGCATCCAATTATGCGATTGGTGCAGTGCTATCACAAGAAGGACATCCAGTATGTTACGCATCAAGAACTTTAAACAACCACGAAAGAAATTATTCAGCTACAGACAAAGAATTTCTAGCAATAATGTGGAGTGTCAATTATTTTAGGCCATATGTTTACGGCAGAAGATTCAAGATATTAACCGATCATCAACCAATCAAATTTTTACATACTAAGTACAGAGGCAAAGACATGTCACCGAGACATCAAAGATGGCTATTAAAGCTAGGAGAATACCAATTTGACATAGAATATCTAAAAGGCAAAGAAAATAAAGTAGCCGATTTTTTAAGTAGAATTGAAAAAAAAGAAGACACTAGTTTAATAAAAGTGGAGGACGAGGATGACAGTATATCAGTTAACAATATAGAGGATGATGAGACAATGGCAACAATACATTCAGCCGATGAAAATTTGGGTGACCATTTTTTTATCAAAGAAGAAATTGTGAACAAGTACAAAACCCAGATAATTTTAACAAACAACAAAACAGAAGAATTTAAATCATTACATGGAAAAAGAATTATATTTATCGCTGAAAGTGATTTTGATAACATGGGAGAAATATTTAGGAAATATATCACAAAAGGAAAAATAGGAATATTTTCAGAGTTATCCGAACGTAAATATAATATAGTTCAAGAAAAACTAATAGAAATGTATTCCAATGATAATCAAATCAAATTCACTATGTGTACCAAAAGAGCACAAGACATTAAAACAGAAGTTGAAGCTACCAAGCAAATTGCTTTTTATCATGTGAGAGAAAGCATACATTCCGGTATTCAAGAAACGTTCAACCAAATTAAAAATAAAATATACTATCCAAAACTAATGGAATTAATTCAGATAGTTATCAATCAATGCGAAATATGCCAAGAGGTTAAGTATGATAGAAAACCAATCAAGCCCAAATTAAATTTTACAGAAATCCCCACCGAAAAAAATGAAATCATACATATTGACACTTATGTCATGAAAAGATTTAATTTCCTAACTGTAATAGATAAGTTCTCCAAATTTGGCGCAGCTTATCCATTGAATGACAGAAATCATGTTACAATCATTGAACAAATAGAAGACCATTTTGCTAAGCTAGGGAAACCGAAAAAAATAATAGCAGACAACGAATTTAAAGCTTTAAGAATAAAGGAATTTTTAGCTAACGAGAATGTAGAACTTCATTTAACTAAACCCAATAGTCACACTGGCAATGCAGACATTGAAAGATTCCATAATACAATAGCAGAAAAGTTTAGAATATTATTCAAATTGAATAAAGAATTACCGGTAAAGCAATTAATACAAAAAGCGATTAGGAACTATAATGATAGATTCCATTCCACAATAAAATGTACACCAAACGAAGCACACAATAATAAAATAGATCAAGAGATGATAAGAAAAAACTTAGAAGCGGTAAAAATGAAAGTTATAACTAGACTTAATAAGACAAGACAAAATTACGAGGAAAAGAGGACTGAAGGTTTTTTTAAGAATTATAAAGCTGTTAGACACAAAGAACAACCAAAATATAAGAAAGGAAACTTAAAAAACATTCATCCTTGCAATATTAAAAAACCATTGAAATTTTCAGATATTCCCGGCAATAATAATGATGATGCTGATATGGACATATCCGACTAACGGAACACTGATTACAACGAAATTGACCGAGCAGAAAGGATTTGCAGACATTCAAATACGGACACAAGAAATAGTTAAAGATACTGACATAGTAGTACACATAATAAATATAGAAGAAATAGAAAATATTCTTAATGAAATGACGAATAACATTGTACTTATGAAAACAAATAACAAGGAAATATTGCATGCAGAATTACTAGAGGCAAGAAATAAATTATTGACATTAATACCAAAAACAAACAGACAAAAACGAGGACTAATAAACGCAGTAGGAAGAGTGTCGAAATGGCTGTTTGGCACAATGGACGATAACGACAGACAGACTATACAAAATCACCTCTTACAGACGAACGAGACAATGCAAGAACAAATACACGTAAACGAGTATTTCAATTCAGCAATTGCACAATTTAAAGATATAATTAAAAATGATAGAAAAGAAATTGAAAAAGGTTACAATACTATAAACAAAAGGATAGAAGAAGAATATAAACAGAATATGTATTTAGAACAATTAACAAAAATTCAATTAATAAAAAATAAAATAGAACATATTCAAGATAATGTAGTTTCAGCTAAATATGGGATAATACATCCGAATATCCTAACTGATAATGAAATTGTTAAATTTAACATAGATTTTAATAAACTTAAGTATCTACAGTTAGGAACAGCAATGTTTAATAATACGTATTTGATACTTGGCATAAAAATTCCGAAAACGTTTATACAAACCAAAATAAGAAAAATTGTACCATTACCAAATAAAGAACAAAAAGAAATAGAAGCAGAAATAGAAGAAATATTTACCTATGAAAACAAGACTCTAAAATTTGAAGAAAATAAATATTTAAGACAATTAAAGCATAGCACTCACTGTATAATTACAAAAACATGTAAATTAATAACAAACAAAGAATTAGAAATTATAACATTAGATGTAAAATCAGTCATTATTAAAAACGCATTCAATTTAACCATTATCAATACATGTAATAAAGACCATACTACTTTAAATGGAAACTATGTACTACAATTTAATAATTGTTCCATAAAAATTAATAATTATTATTTTTCTAATTTTATTGAGAATGTTGAAACCAACATTATAAGCATTAAATATGAAGACATACAAAACTTTACTGAAAAAATCACTTTTGAAGAGATAGTTGAAGACAATAAATTAAATATTAAAAGTATTTTCAATTTAAAACTCCACAGTAAAATTGCATATGGATATAACGTACTCCTGACAAATACAATAATAACGATATTTGCAACTTTAATCTCAAAGCATAAGTACATTAAAATAAAATTAAATAAACGAATTCAGGAGAATTCAAACTTAAAGGGGGGAGTAGTTACATATACGCAAGATATGCAAAGTAATTTAACTGAGCCAAATGCCATTGACCAGTTTATGCTTACAATTCCAATTCCAAGTAAGCCACCTAGATTAAGTAAAGAAATAAGCATAAACTGATAATTCAGCGTTATAGCTGAATGAAGAAATTAAATTCAAAAGCATTGCGAAATATTGTAACTCTTCCGCATTTAAACTAAATGTATTGCGAAATATTGTAACGCTTCCGCATTTAAATTAATGAGTGCAATTTAAAAAGAATTGCAACACTTATAAATTATAGAGTAAGCATTTTTTTTGTAAAACCAATGAAAAGAACTTTGAATAAAAATAAAGTCAGTCTGGTTCTGACACTCGAAAGTAATTGATGAAATAATTGTTTTCAATTTTTTAAAAAGACATTCGATACAAGTAAATATAAAATTCGCGCGTGAGCGTGCTTGACCTAAATTTATTCGCATCACGACTTGTGTGCCAACATTTTTCAAACCTGTGCCAAATTTCGTAATAATGTTTTCTTACGCTTTTGCTACCAATTGCATACAAAATGCAACACTGACCACTTCTAAAGAAGCGACAGCATCTAACTTCGCTCTCTTTACTTATTTTGCGAAACGTCAGCGAGAACTTGAAGCAATTTTGGTAATTTTAAATACAAATAATAAGCTGAGAAATTTAATCAATTTTCTTTTTATAGTGCTGTATCTACCTCTGTGTTGCTTCTGCTCCTTCCTGTATGCTGGTTTTACCAGCACTATACAGGATCGAACTCGGAGCCCGGGTTCGATGCCCAGCCGTGGCGAAAAGTTTTTTTCCAATAAAAATTTTTCTGATCGGTCACCACCTCTCTGCAGACAATGGCAAACCTCAGAGAGTAAATAATGCCATGTAAAGCTTCTTGAGAACATGAACTATAGCCGTTCGGAGTCGGCATAAAACATGTAGGTCCAGTTCTCGGTCAATTGTGTACAAACATTTAAATACACACACAACACAATTGATCATAAGAAGCTCGGTCAAAGTCCTTTCAAGGGCTGAAATGGCCAATTTGTTTTGTTTGTTTTATACAGGAATTTTAAATACAATCCTTATTAAAAATACACTTAATACACTTTTAATAAAAACTTATGTGTATTATTTTTCCTATAAAACATATTCGTGAGTAAAATATGTCATCGTAATCGTGCGTTTTTGTGATGAAAAAACTTTTTTTTAAGCTTGAGTG